>CM052901.1:60467377-60499702 GCA_028534135.1 Potos flavus | reverse complement strand
TATGTAGAAGAATGAAACTTGACCATTCTCTTACACCATACACAAAGATAAACTCGAAATGAATAAAAGACCTCAACGTGAGGCAGGAATCTATCAAAATCCTAGAGGAGAACATGGGCAGTAACCTCTTCGACATCAGCCATAGCTGGTGGTTTTTAAATTTTGTTTTCATTTCAAAAGAATCAACTCAACTTTTTTTTTTTCTATTTTCTATTTCATTTATTACTGCTCTGATGTTTATTTCCTTCTGCTAACTTTGGATATGGTTTTTTTTCTTTCTCTAGTTCCTTTAGATGTAAAATTAAGAAAGATTTGAAATCTTTCTTCTTTTTAAATAAAAGTGTATGCTGCTATACAATTATCTCTTAATACTGCTTTTGCTACATATTACATGTTTTCATTTGTTGTGTTTTAATTTTCATCTCAAGATATTTTATTTCCCCCATTTTCATTCTTATAATAATCTTTATTAAATTTTATTATTGAAATACAATTGATATATAACTGTATAAGTTTTATGTGTACAACATAATGATTTGATATATTTATATGTTGCAATATGATTACTATCATAGAGTTAGCTATCATCTCTATTATGTTACCTAATTATCATTTTTTTAGTGGTGGGCGCAATTAAGATCTAATCTATTAGCAACTTTAAGTTTATAATACAATGCCATTGACTGTAATCATTATGCTGTGCATTAGCTTTGCCAGGATTTATTTATCTACGAGTTTCCAGTTTTTACCCTTAAACAATTTGTCCCCAGTCCTCCCACCCTGCCGGCCTTTAGTGACCTTATTTTACTCTTTTTCCTTGAGTTGAGCTTTCATAGATTCCAAATATACATGATACCATACAGTATTCATCTTTCTGTTAACATATCTCAGCATAATGCCCTCAAGGTTCATTCACGTTGTCACAAATGGTAGGTTTTCCTTCTTTCTCATGGCTGTCTAATATTCATATATATTTTTTATTCATTCATCTGTTGACAGACACTTAGGTTGTTTCCAAATCTTGGCTATTGTGAATAATATTAAAAAAACATAAGAGCATATTATCTTTTCAGAATCCCATTTTCATGTTCTTTGGATGTATACCCAAGTGGAATTAGTGATAATTCTATTTTTTGGAGGAATCTTGGTACTATTTTCCATTCCCATCTATAATGTAAAAGAGTTCCTTCTCCACATTTTCATCAACACTTTTTATCTCTTGTCTTCTTTTTTAAAGATTATTTATTTATTTATTTATTTGAGAGAGAGAGAGAGAGAGAGAGAGAGAGAGAGAGGGAGAGCACGGGTGGAGGGGAAGAGGGAGAGGGAGAAGCAGACTCTCCACTGACCAGGGAGCTTGACACAGGGCTTAGTCCCAGGACTCCAGGATCATGACCTGAGTCAAAGGCAGATGCTTAACCAGCTGAGCCACTCAGGTGCCCCTATTTCTTGTCTTCTTGATGGTAGCCATTCCATCAGATGTGGGGTGATGCCCTGTGTTGGTTGTGATTTGCATCTCTCTGATGATTAGTGTTATTAAGCACCTTTTCATAAACTTGTAGGCCATCTAGATGTCTTTTTTGGAAAAATATCTATTTGGCTTCTCTGCCTATTTTTAAATTGAATTGTTTTTCTGCTATGAGTTGTACTTTATATATTTTGGCTCTTACTCCTTGTGTGATATATGGTTTGCAAATATTTTCTCCAATCCCATAAACTACTTTTTCATTTTTTTTCCATTGCCACTTTTGTTATACATTTTTTTAGTGTGATATAGTTCCACTTTGTATACTTTGTGCTTTTGGTGCACACCAAAAATCATTGCTCAGTCCAATCTTAAGGAATTTTTCTCCCACATTTTCTCCTAGGAGTTTTATAGGATCAGGTCTATGTTTAAGTTTTTCAACTATTTAAAGTTAATTTCTTTATTGAAGGATAATTAACATACAGTATTATATTAGTTTCAGGTATACAATATAATACTTCAACAATTCTATGCATTTCTCAGTACTCATCATAATAAAAGTACTTAACTCCCTTCATCTGTTTCACCCATTCCCCTAGCCACCTCCCCTCTGCAAACCACCAGTTTGTTCTATGTATTTAAGAGTCTGGGATTTTTGGCTCTTTTTATTTGCTTGTTTATTCAGTTTTTCTTTTTTATATTTCACAAATGAGTGAAATTGTGGCATTTGTCTTTCTCTGACTGAATTATTTCACACAGCATTATACTCTCTAGGTCCATCATGTTGTTGCAAGTGGCACTATCTCATTTTCTTATGGCTAAGCAATATTCCATTGGATATGTATGTCACATCTTTATCTATTCATTTATGGATGGACCTTTGTGTTGCTTCCATATCTTGGTTACTGTAAATAATGTTGCAATGAACATAAGGGTGAATGTACCTTTTTAAATCAGTCTTTTTGTTTTCTTTGGGTAAATAGCCAGGATTTGAATTAATTGATCATATGACAATTTTATTTATAATTTTTTGGGGGAACATCCATACTGTTTTTTCAGAGTGGCTATACCAATTTGCATTACCACCAATTGTGTATGAGGATTCCTTACCAACACTTGTTATTTCTTGGTTTTTGATTTTTTTAAAAAGATTTTATTTATTTATTTGGCAGAGAGGAGAGAGATCACAAGTAGGCAGAGAGGCAGGCAGAGAGAGAGGGGGAAGCAGGCTCCCGGCTGAGCAGAAAGCCCAATGTGGGGCTCCATCCCAGGACCCTGAGATCATGACCTGAGCCGAAGGCAGAGGCCTCAACCCACTGAGCCACCCAGGTGCCCCTTGTTTTTTATTTTAAACATCCTGGCAGATGCAAGGTGGTAATCTTATTATGGTTTTGATTTCCATTTAACTGATTATTAGTGATGTTGAGCATCCTTTCATGTGCTTATTGGCCATCTCTGTGTCCTCTTTGGAAAAATATCTACTCAGGGTTTCTGCTTATTTTTTAACTTGATTTTTTTTCTTGGTGTTGGCTTGTATAAGTTCTTTATGTATTTTGGATATTAACTCATTATTGATATATCATTACAGATATCATCTTCCATTTAGTAGGTTGTCTTCTTTTTTGTTGATGATATCCTTAGCTGCATAAAAGCTTTTTATTTTGGTGTAGTCCTAAAAGTTTAATTTTGCTTTATTTTCCTTGCCAAAAGAGACATATCTAGAAAAATGTTTCAATGGCCAAAGTCAAAGAGATTACTGCCTATGTTTTCTTCTAGGATTTTTATGCTTTCAGGTCTTACATTTAGATGTTTAATAAATTTTTATTTATATTTGTGTATGATATGAGAAAGAGATCCAGTTTCATTATTTGAATGTAGATGCCCAGTTTTCCCAAGACCATTTGCTGAGTAAGACTATCTTTTTCGCATGGTATATTCTTCCCTCCTTTCATAAATTAACTGTATAAGCATAAGTTTATTTCTGGACTCTCTTATTTCTTCCATTGATCTATGTGTCTATTTTTGTGCCCCTATCATACTGTTTTGATTCCTACAGCTTTGTTGTGTATCTTGCAATCTGGGATTGTGATACACCCAGCATTGTTCGTCTCAAGCTTTCAATGGCTATTCAGCATCTTATGTGGTTCTGTACCAATTGTAATATTATTTGTTGTAGTTTTATGACCAGTGCTGTTGGTATTTTGATAAGGATTGCATTGAATCTGTAGATTGCTTTGGTAATGTGGCCATTTTAACAATATTAATTCTTACAATACATGAGCATGAGTTATCTTTCCATTTGTGTTTTCAATTTCTTTCATCAGTGTTTTATAATTTTCAGAGTACAGGTCTTTCTCCTATTTAGTTATGTTTATCCTTGGATATTTTATTATTTTTTAATGTAGTTGTAAATGGGACTGTTTTCTTAATTTCTCTTTCTGCTATTTCATTATTAGTGTGCGGAGATGAACTGATTTCTGGGTATTAATTTTGTATCATGTCATTTTACTGAATTCATTTATCAGTTCTAGCGTTTTTTGGTGGAGTCTTTCAGGTTTTCTATATATAGTATCATGTCATCTGTAAATAGTGAATTTTATTTCTTCCTGACTGATTTGGATGCCTCTTACTCATTTTTGTCTGATTGCTGTAGCTAGGACTTACAGTACTATGTTGAATACAAGTGGTGAGAGTGGACATCATTGTCGTGGTCCTGACTGTAGAAGAAAAGCTCTCCGTTTTTCTCCATTTAAGATGGTATTAGCTGTGGATTTTTCATGTACGGCCTTTATTATGTTGAAGTATGTTCCTTCTAAACCTATTTTGTTGAGGATTTTTGTCATGAACGGATGTAGTTTGTCAAATGCTTTTTCCGTGTCTACTGAAATGATCATATGGCTTTTATTCTTTCTCTAATGAGGTGATGTATCACATTGATTGGCTTGTGAATCTGGGATCACCCTTGCAACACAGGAGTAAATCCTACTTGATTGTCATAAATACTTTTTTAATGTATTGTTGGATGCTGACTGCTAGTATTTTGTTGAGGATTTTTGCATTTCTTTTCATCAAGGATATTGGTCTGTAGTTCTCTTTCATAGTAGTGTATCTGGTTTTGGTATTAGGGTAATGCTGGCCTCATAGAATGAATTCATAAGTTCCTTCCTTTTCTATTTTTTTGGGAATAGTTTTAGAAGCATAGGTATTAACTCTTCTTTAAATCTTTGGTAGATTTTGTATCCTGCCACATTACTGAATTGCTGTGCGAGTTCTATTAGTTTGGGGGTGGAGCCTTTTGGGTTTTCCATATTAAGTATCATGTCGTGTCATCTGCAAAGAGAGAGAGTTTGACTTCTTCTTTGCCAATTCGATACCTTTTATTTCTTTTTGTTGTCTGATTGCTGTTGCTAGGACTTCTAGTACTATGCTGAAGAAGAGTGGCAAGAGTGGGCATCCTTGTCGTGTTCCTGATCTCAAAGGGAAGGCTGTCAGCTTTTCCCCATTGAGAATGATATTCACTATGGATTTTTCATATTATTTCTTCTTAGAATGTTTGGTGGAATTCCCCAGGGAATCCGTCAGGTCCTGGGCTCTTGTTTCTTGGGAGCTTTTTGATCACTGCTTGAATCTCGTTCCTAGATATTGGTCTATTCAGGTTGTCAATTTCTTCCTGTTTCAGTCTTGGAAGTTTATAAATTTCCAGGAATGCATCCATTTCTTCTAGGTTGTTTAACTTATTGGCATATAGCTGTTGATAATAATTTCTGATGATTGCTTCTATTTCCTTGGTGCTAGTCATGATCTCTCCCCTTTCATTCATAATTTTATTAATTTGGGTCCTCTTTTCTTTTGGATTAGTTTGGCCAGTGGTTTATTGATCTTATTAATTCTTTCAAAAAACCAGCTTCTAGTTTAATTGATGTGTTCTACTGTATCTCTAGTTTCTAACTCATTCATCTCTGCTCTAATCTTGATTATTTCCCTTCTTGTGCATGGGGTTGGCTTAATTTGTTGTTGATTTTCCAGTTCCTTAAGGTGTAAAGAGCATTGGTATATTCAGGATTTTTCCTTTTTTTTTTTTTTGAGTGAAGCTTGGATGGCTATGTATTTCCCCCTTAGGACAGCCTTTGCCATATCTCATAGGTTTTGGACTGATGTGTCTTCATTCTCACTGGTTTCCATGAACTGTTTAAGTTCTTCTTTGATTTACTGGTTGATCCAAACATTCTTGAGTAGGATGGTCTTTAGCTTCCAAGTCGTTGAATTCCTTCCAAACTTTTTCCTGTGGTTGAGTCCCAGTTTCAAAGCATTGTGGTCTGAGAATATGCAGGGAATCATCTCAGTCTTTTGATTTCGGTGGAGTCATGATTTGTGCCCCAGTATGTGGTCTATTCTGGAGAAAGTTCCACGTGGGATCGAGAAGAATGAGTATTCTGTTTTTTTAGGGTGGAATGTTCTTTTTTTTCCCCCAAATACTTTTATTTTTTCAGTGTTACAAGATTCATTGTTCATGTACCACACCCAGTGTTCCATGCAATATGTGCTCTCCTCAATACCCACCACCAGGCTCGCCCAACCCCCTCCCCCCTCCCCTCCAAAACCTTCAGTTTGTTGCTCAAGAGTCCACAGTCTCTCATGGTTCATCTCCCCTTCCGATTTTTAGGGTGGAATGTTCTGTGTGTATCGATGAAGTCCATCTGGCCCAATGTGTCATTCAAAGCTCTCATTTCCTTATTGATTTTCTGCTTAGATGATCTGTTTATTACAGACAGTAGCGTGTTATGATCCCCTACAATTAATGTATTCATATCAATATGACTCTTTATTTTGATTAACTGTTGGCTTATGTAGTTGGCTGCGTCACTTACTATAGCACCAAGATAGCATAAGATACCTTGGAATAAACCTAACTAACGATGTAAAGGATCTGTAATCAAAGAATTACAGAACACTCATGAAAGAAATTGAAGAAGACACAAGAAGATGGAAAAGAATTCCATGCCCATGGATCAGAAGAATAAACATGGTTAAAATGACTGTACTGCCCAGAGAAATCTATACTTTTATTTTTGTTTATGCCATGCTGATCAAAATTGCACTGCCATTTTTCAAAGTGCTGGAACAAACAATCCTAAAATTTGTGTGGAACCAGAAAATACCCCGAATTGCTAAGTAAATGTTGAAGAAGAAAAACAAAGCTGCATTGCATCACGTTGCCGGATTTCAAGCTTTACTACAAAGCTGCGATCATCAGGACAACATTGTACTGGCACAAAAACAGACACGTAGACCAGTGGAACAGAGTAGAGAGCCCAGATGTGGACCCTCAACTCTTATGGTAAAATAATATTTGACAAAGGAGGAAAAAATATCCAGTGGAAAAAAGACAGTCTCTTCAATAAATGGTGTTGGGAAAATGGGACAGCTAGGAATAGAAGAATGAAACTTGACCATTCTCTTACACCATACACAAAGATAAACTTGAAATGGATAAAAGACTTCAATGTGAGGCAGGAATCTATCAAAATCCTAGAGGAGAACATAGGCAGTAACCTCTTCGACATCCACCACAGCAACTTCTTTCAAGACATGTCTCCAAAGGCAAAGGAAACAAAAATGAAAATGAGCTTTTGGGACTTCATCGAGATAAAAAGCTTCTGCACAGCAAAGGAAACAGTCAACAAAACAAACAGGCAACCCACGGAATGGGAAAAGATATTCACAAATGACACTACAGACAAAGGACTAATATCCAAGATCTATAAAGAACTCCTCAAACTCACCCCAGAAACAGATAATCATGTCAAAAAATGGGTAGAAGACATGAACAGACGCTTCTCCTAAGAAGACATACAAATGGCTACCAGACATATGAAAAAATGTTCATCATCATTAGCCTTCAGAGAGATTCAAATGAAAACCACATTGAGATACCACCTTACACCAGTTAGAATGTCCAAAATCAACAAGACAAGAAACAACAAATGTTGGAGAGGATGTGGAGAAAGGGGAACCCTCTTCCACTGTTGGTGGGAATGCAAGTTGGTGCAGCCACTTTGGAAAACAGTGCGGTGATTCCTTAAGAAATTAAAATTGGAGCTACCTTATAACCATGCCATTGCACCACTGGGTATTTACCCCACAGATATAGATGTAGTGAAAAGAAGAGCCGTATATACCCCAATGTTCATAGAAGCAATGGCCACCTTCACCAAACTGTGGAAAGAGCCAAGATGCCCTTCATCAGATGAATGGATAAAGAAGATATGGTCCATATATACAATGGGATATTACACCTCCATCAGAAAGATTAATACCCAACTTTCGTATCTACATAGACGAGACTGGAGGATATTATGCTGAGTGAAATACGTCAAGCAGAGAAAATCAATTATCATATGGTTTCACTTATGTGTGGAGCATAAGGAAAAACATGGAGGTCATTAGGAGAAGGAAAGGAAAAATGAATTGGGAGAAATTAGAGGGGAAGAGAAGCATGAGAGACCGTGGACTCTGAGAAAGAAGCTGAGGGTTTTTGTAAGGGAGGGGGTTAGCTGATAGGTGAGCCTGGTGGTGGGTATTAATGAGGGCACATATTGCATGGAGCACTGGGTATGGTGCATAAACAATGAATCTTGGAACGCTGAAAAAATAAAATAAAATTTAAAAAAATTAATAAATTTTTGGAACGATTTGCCTGTGAAGCCATCTGTCCCTGGACTTCTGCTTGTTGAGATTTTTTGATTACTTACTCAATTGTTTTGGTGGTTATCAGTGTGTTAGAAATTTCTATTTCTTCCTGATTCAATTTTGGTAGTGTATATGTTTCTAGGAATTTGTCCATTTCTTCTAGGTTGTTCAGTTTGATGGCATATATTTTTTCACAATATTCTCTTATAACCCTTTGCATTTCTCTGGTATTGTTTGTTATTTCCTCTCCTTTGTTTCTCATTTTATTTGCGTCATTTACCTTTTTTTCTTGATGTGTCTGGCTAGAAATTTATCTATTTTGTTTTTCTTTTTAAAGAACCTGGTTTTATTTTTCTGTTCTTTTCTTTGTCTCTATTTCATTTATTTCTTTTCTTATCTTTATTTCTTTCCTTCTACTGGCTTTGTGTTCTGTTCGTTCTCCTTTTTCTAGCCCTTTTAGGTGGAAGTTTAGGTTGTTTGTTGAAGACTTTTCTAGCTTCTTGAGGTAGGCTTGTATTGCTATAATATTCCCTCTTAGGACAGCTTTTCCTTCACCCCCAAACATTTTGGATCATTGTGTTTTCATTTGCGTTTGTCTTTATGTGTTTTTTTTTAAATTTCCTCTTTGTTTCTTGGTTGACTCCTTCATTGTTTAGTAGCATGTTATTTATACTCCCATGTATTTGTATCTTTCCAGATTTTGTCGTGTGCTTAATTTTTAGTTTCATATTGTGATTTGAAAAGATACATGATAGGATTTCAATCTTTTTTAAATTTAATGAGACTTGCTTTGTGTCCTAACATGTAATCTATTCTGGAGAATATGCCATGCACACTTGAAAGGAATGTGTATTCTGCTCTTGGGGGATAGAATGTTCTGAATTTTTCTGTTAGTTCTGTCTGTTAAATATGTCATTTGAAGCCACTTTTTCCTTGTTGATTTTTTTGTCTGGATGATCTCTCCATTGATATAAGTGGGGTGTTAAAGTCCTATACTGATCGTGTTTCTGTGAATTTCTTCCCACATATCTGCAAATAGTTGCTTTATGTATCCAGGTACTCCCATGTTAAATGCATATTTATAATTGTTATATCCTCTTATTGAATTGTTCCCTTTATCATTATATCATGTATTTTTGTGTTTCTTGTTATAGTCTTTGTGTTAAAGTATATTTTGTCCAATGTAAGTATTGCTACCCCTTCTCTCTTTACACTGCCATTTTCATGGTAAAAGTTTTTCTGTCCCTTCACTTTCAATCTGTGTTTGTCTTTAGGTCTGAAGTTAGTCCCTTGTAGGCTGCATATACGTGGTTCTTGTTTTTATCTATTCTATCTTTTGATTGGAACATTTACTCCATTTACATTTAAAGTAATTACTGATAGGTATGTTCTCATTGTCATTTTGTTATTTGATTTCTGGTATTTTTTGCAGTTCTTCTCTGTTCCTTTTTCTTCTGTTGCTCTTTTCCCTTGTGCTTGATGGCTTTCGTTAGTGCCATGCTTGGATTCTTTTTTCTTTATTTTTTGTATATATTTCTCTATATTTTTTGTATAAAAACACAATGTGTTTTTGATTTGTGGTTACCATTATGGTCATATATAATTGCTTATGCATTTTGAATTCATCTTGTTGCTTTTAAAATTATCTCTTTATCACTACTTTTTGTCATTTTAATTATTATGTGTCTTTTTTCAGCTGTTTGTTTATTTATTTATTTTTATATTCAGTTAGCCAACATACAGTACATCATTAGTTTTTGATGTAGTGTTCGATGATCCATTAGTTGTATATAATACCTAGTGCTCATCACCATATGTGCCCTCCTTAATACCCATCACCTGGTTACCCCGCCGCCCCTTTTTTTATAGAAGCCTCCCTTCTGTAACCCTCAGTTTGTTTCCTGGAATCCAGAGTCTCTCATAGTTTGTCTCCCTCTCTGATTTCTTCCCATTCAGTTTTCCTTTACCCCTGTGGTCTTTTGTGTTGTTCCTTATGTTCCACATATGAGTGAAACCATAAGATAATTATCTTTCTCTGCTTGATGTAGACTTCCTGGGTTCATTTTGTTGGGGATGTCTGTGCTTCTTGCATCTGTGTGTCTGCATCTTTCCTTTTCAGCTATCATTTCTTCAAGTAATTTTTCTGCCCTTTTCTCTCTCTCTTCTTTTCTGGGATCCCTATAATGTTAATATTATTATGCTTCATGATGTCGCTGAGGTCCCTTAACCTATTCTCATTCTTTATTATTCTTTTTTTTCCCTTTTGCCATTCATCTTGGTTGTTTTCCATTACCTTGTATCCTAGGTAGCTGATCCACTCTCCTGCCTCTTCTAATCTGCTATTGATTCCATGTAGTATATTTTTTATTTCAGCAATTATGTTTTTCATCTCTGACTGGCTCTGTTTTATAATTTCTAACTCTTTCTTGAAGGCATCACTGAGATCCTCTTATCTTTTTTCAAGTCCAGTGAGTATACTTATGACTATTACTTTGAATTTTTCTTCAGACATGTTGCTTAACTCCATTTCATTAAACTCTTTTGCTATTTTAATTTTTTTATATTTTTATGTTTGTACATTTATTTTTTTTTCCCAAAATACTTTTATTTTATTTTTTCAGTGTTACAAGA
Organism: Potos flavus; assembly: GCA_028534135.1. Lineage (NCBI taxonomy): Eukaryota > Metazoa > Chordata > Mammalia > Carnivora > Procyonidae > Potos > Potos flavus. The sequence continues at coordinate 60,488,916 of CM052901.1, read as the reverse complement.
TTCATTGTTTATGTACCACATCCAGTGCTCCATGCAATACGTGCCCTCCTCAATACCCACCACCAGGCTCGCCCATCCCCCTCCCCCCCTCCCCTCCAAAACCCTCAGTCTGTTGCTCTGAGTTCACAGTCTCTCATGGTTCTTCGCCCCTCCAATTTCCTCCAATTCACCCCCCCTTCCCTCTCACAATGTCCTCCATGTTTTTCCTTATGCTCCACACGTAAGTGAGACCATATGATAAATGACTCTCTCTGCTTGACTTATTTCACTCAACATAATGTCTTCCAGTTAAGTCCATGTTAAAACAAAAGTTGGGTATTCATCCTTTCTGATGGAGGCATAATATTCCATTGTATATATGGACCATATCTTCCAGATTTTTCTAATTTTTTGAGAGAGGCTCATATTGCAATGTACTCCCCTCTTAGGACAGCCTTTGTTTCATTCCAAAAGTTTTAAACAGTTGTGTTTTCATTTTCATTTGTTTCCGTGAAGTTTTTAAATTCTTTAATTTCCTGATTGATCCATTCATTCTTTATTAAGATGATCTTTAACCTCCACTTGTTTGAGTTCTTCCAAATTTCCTCCTGTGGTTGAGTTCAAGTTTCAAAGCATTGTGGTCTGAAAATATGCAGGGAATAATCCCAGTCTTTTGCTATTGGTTGGGACCTGATTTGTGACCCCGTATGTGATCTGTTCTGGAGAATGTTCCATTTGCACTTGGGGAGAATGTTCCATGTGCACTTGGGAAGAATGTGTATTCTGTTACTTCAGCATGCAATGTTCTGTATATATCTGTGAAGTCAATGTGGTCCATCGTGTCATTCAAAGCCATTGTTTCCTTGTTGATCTTCTGCTTAGATGATCTGTCCAGTGCTGTGAGTGGGATGTTGAAGTCCCCTACTATTATTGTATTATCAAACATCAGTGTGTTTCCTTAATTTGGTTATTAATTGGTTGATATCATTGGCTGCTCCTCAATTAGGTGCATAAATATTTATAATTGTTAGGTCTTCTTGTTTGAGAGACACTTTAAGTATGATATAGTGTCCCTCTCCATCCCTTAGTACAGTCTTTGGTTCAAAATATAATTTGTCTGTAATGAAGATTGCTACTCCAGCTTTCTTTTGATGTCCCCTAGCATGATAAATTGTTCTCCACCCCGTCACTTTCAATCTGGAGGTGACTTTATGTCTAAATTAAGTCTCTTATAGACCACATGTGGATGGGTATTGCTTTTTTATGCAATCTGATACCCCTGTGTCCTTGATTGGAGCATTTAGCTCATTTACATTCAGAGTAACTACTACTGAAAGATATGAATTTAGTGCCCTTGTATTACCTGTAAAGTCTCTGTTTCTGTAGGTTGTTTTTTTTTCTTCTTGTCTATGTTAATCTTAGGCTCTCTCTTCGTTTACTAGATTTCTTTTAATATTTAATATTTCTTGCAGGGCTAGATTAATGATCACAGATTCTTTTACTTTCTGTTTGTCCTAGAAGGTCTTTAACTCTCCTATTCTGAATGACAGCCTTGCTGGATGAAGTAATCTTGGCTGCATGTTTTTCTCATTTAGTGCCCTCAATATATCATGCCAGCCTTCTGACCTGCCAGGTCGCTGTGGATGGGTCTGCTACCAGTCTAATATTTCTACCACTGTAGGTTAAGGAGCTCTTGCCTTGAACTGCTTTCAGGATTTTCTCTTTATCTCTGAAAGTTGCAAGCTTCTATATTATATGTCAGGGTGTTAATCTATATTTATTGATTTTGAGGGGGGATCTCTCTACCTCCTGGACTTGAATGCCAGTTTCCTTCCCCAGATTATGGAAGTTCTCAGCTATGATTTGCTCATGTATACCTTCTGGCCCTCTCTCTCTTTCTTCTTCCTCTGGGACCCCATTAATTCTAATATTGTCTCACTTTAAGGTATTTGTGATTTCTTGAAGCCTCCCCTCATGGCCCATTAGTTTTTTTCCTATATTTTCCTCAGCTTCTCTCCTTTCCATCATCTTGTCTTCTATGTCACTCTTCTGTCTTATTTACCCTATCTTTTAGAGCATCCATTTTAGGCTGCATCTCAGTTAAAGCATTTTTAATTTTGGCCTGAGTAGATCTCATCTCTGCACTACGAGATTCTCTAGTGTCTTTTATGCTTTTTTCAAGCCCAGCTATTAACACTATAATTGTTATCCTGAATTCCAGCTCTGACATTTTCCTTATATCCATATTGATTAGATCTCTGGCAGAGAGTATTACCTATGGTCTTTTTGTTGTGAATTCCTCCTTCTAGTCATTTTTCCCAGAAAAGAATAGGTGAGCCAGTGAACAGAATAAAAAATATCAACCATGACCCAAGCAAAATATACACTAGACAAATCTGAAGATATCAGAAATCAAAAATGAAAAGAAAAAGGAAAAGAAAAAGAAAGGGGAAAAGGAGAGACTATAATCTCCTAAGGTGGACAAAACAAGGTGATCCACTTGGTCCTAGGTGTATTTTAGTATGTTTGTTAGAAGGCACTATATCCCAAAATTGTAAAGAAAGCAATATATATACATATATGTGTGTGTGTATATATATGTGTGTATATATATATATATATATATGCACATATATATATATATATATGCACATATATATATGAATATATATATTCAAAGCATAAATTTGAATACAGCGAAAGGAAGTCAAAAATGAAGACTATATCTATAAAATGTAATGTAATGTAAATGCAATGTAAAACTGAACTTTAAAAAAGACTTAAGGTGGGCATGTGATTTGATGAGCTGTGGGCATTACACACAACTATGAATGAATGAACACTACATCAGAAACTAAAAAGAAAGAAATACATTTAAAAAATAATTTAAATAAGTTTAAAAAATAAAATAAGAAACTCAAAACAAAGAGTTGATAAAATAAACTAGGTGTAAAGAAAAAAATAAAAAGGAAAAATTTAAACTGAAAGATAAAATAATCATGAGAAAAAAACCTCAAATTCTATATACTATTTCCCCCTAATGGTGGCGACTTGCAGTTCTGTGTGCTCTGTAAGCTTTCTATTCACCTGATGTTCCAGCTTGTCTTTTGGCAGAGGGGCCTGCTGCACTGATTATGAGGTCTTTGCCTGGGTGGAGTAACACTGCCCCTTGTAGGAGGCCAGGCTCAGTGTAAGTTGCTTCAGATTGTTCTATGTGGGTTTTGTTCCCTGAAGCCTTTTACGCTGCTTTAAGTGATGATAATAAAAATGGCCATACCTAGATCTCCATCCTTGGAGCTGAAAGGTTGTGGCCCCTTCTCTTCAGTAAACCCTCAAAGAAAAAGCAATATTCACTTTTTTGTGTGCCAAACTCTGCAGTCTCCTGTAGTACACACCCTTGCCAATCCTCCTGGGGTAGGGTGGAGGGTCACCAAGTTTCTTCCCTTTGCAGGGACCCCAGTTAAATAGTGGTCAACTGATCGTGCCTTGGTTTGCATTTCATGGCAATCCCAGCTGAGATCCCACTCTTGGGCTTGGCAACTGTAGGCCAATTTCCCTGCTGCAATGCTTGGGAACTCTGGCAGCTCAGGCACCCCCTTTCTTTGTGTGACCCTGGGAATCCTGAGACAACAGTGTCCCATCTAGGATTCTGCCCCACTTCACCACCTGAGCACCTTTCAGGCAGGGATGTCTGTCATAGGAGCAGATTTCTAGAAGTTCCTATTTTGTACTCTGGCATTATATCACTTTTCGGTAGCTGGCTTACAGAGGGTCCTTTCCCCCCATGCCATTTGTCTTCCCATATATCCCCTCAGATTCACTTCTTCACACCTCCTACCTTACAAAATTGGTCACTTTTCCACTTGTAAAATTCCAGCAATTCTTTTCTTATATCTTAGGCTGACTTGATAGGTGTTCAGAATGATAGCTAAATTCAAGGGACCTGATGAATTGAGATCCCCTACTCTTCCGCCATCTTGCCACCCTCCAGTATGGTTTTTTTCTGCTCTTTCATTTGAAACGTATTCTTCTGCATCCTCATTTTGTTTAAATCTTTGTTTCTATGTATTAGGAAAGTTAGCCACATTTCCTGATATTGAAATTAGTGGCCTTATGAAGAAACGGTCACCTTGTGCCTTCCATGCAATGTCCCTGTTCACCAGAACTAGTTGCTCCAGGTGTGTTTCCTATGTGGGATAATGTGCCTTATTGTTGTAGCTGAGCTGTATTTGCTTTCAGTCCAGTCAGTGGCAATGGTACATTTTGTCTGTTGTGGGTATACCAGGCCGGGTTTTTTCCTTATATTGTTAAGGGGTCTGCCTGGGGCCACCATTGGCTTATAGTTGTGTGGTGTCAGCAGTCAGACCACACACCTGCCCTCAGTCTGTCTTCCTGGGCTACAGTAGCAGTATCCTTCAGACTATTCTGCCTGCTGTGTCCTCCAGAGGCTTTCCTTGGGTGAGGGGCTGGTAGTCTATCCCTGTAACTGCTCCCAGTGCATCCGCTGGAGCTGCAGTCACACTGAATTTCAGGGCTCTCTTCCTGTTTTGTACCCGACATATTTTTGTTGGTGAGCAGTGCTAGCAGTCAGACTACATTACCGATCCCAGTTTATCTCTTAGAGCTGCAGTATCACCGATTGACAGGGCACTCTTTTTATGCTGCCAGCTGCTGGGACTTTGGGTGTCATGGTAGCCAGTGGCAGGAGTCTCTTTGGAGGAATATCTGCTGAGTGGGGTGGTTTGGATGGGGAGGGATCCACAGAAGAACATGGGTGCAGGACACTCAGTATTAGCAAGATGGGTGGAGAGTGCTGGTTTCCTAAAATGTCCTTTCATCTAATTGTTGGAGGGAGGGTGAGTAATGGAGCCTGAGCACTCTTTTGTTCTTGCCAAAGTCTTTCCAGCACATGTTCTGAGATTAGTAAATAAATCTTTACATATATCCCAGGCACTTTTTAAACTGCTGCTTTTATGTTGTATGGGTTGTTTGTTATGCCGTTTTTTAGGGGCAGGGACCCAGTTTTCTATCACCCCATGGCTCTCTTGTTGCTAAGCCTATTGATTTTTAAAGTGTACAGAGTTAATTTTCCCTGATTTTAAAAGCTCACAAAGTTATGCCCCAAAAGTTATGGGGACTCATCCTTTTAGTGCAAGTCCCCCATGCTTGGATGTCTGGTGAGGTCTGATCCTCTCGCTTCTTTATGCTTGTGGTATCCCTCCCCTTTGTGGTTAGTATTGCTGTAGGTTTGGTTCCCAACCTTATCTCTGTCCCTCCTGCCCTTTTTGATGTGGCCTCCTCTCTAGAATTAACCATGGTATATCTATTCTGCCAGTCTTTGGGTTGGTTTCTGAGTTAGTTACACTGATGTGCCTATTATCTTGGTGTGTTCATGAGATGAGGTGAGGATCCTCTTACTTCACCATCTTCCCAGTCTCTCCCTTGACTGATTTTTGTAGATATAATTGATTTCCTCCTTTTGATTTTTAACCTCCAATTTGACTTTATAAGTGATTAATTTACTCAGTTTACTATATGTTAGCTTTTACCTGTGAAATTTTTTTGTTTCCTAATTTTCTTCTAGATATGGCCTTTCTTTCCACTCAAAGAATTCCCTTTAACATTTCTTGTAAGGCTGGTTTAATAGTGATCAACTTCTTTACCTTGTGTTTGGGAAACTCTTTATTTCTTCTGTTTTGAATGATAACCTTGCTGAGTAGAGTTCTTGGTTGCAGTTTTTCTCCTTTCAGTACTTTGGGTTATATCATGCCACTCCATTCTGGCCCACTAAGTTTCTCCTGAAAAATCAGCTGATAGTCTTATGGGGTTTCTTTTGTGTATAACTTTTTTCTTTGGTCTTGCTGCTTTTTAGATTTCTCTCCCCAGGGCCAAGGATGCCTGATGTTTGATCTGATCCTTTCATTTCTGTGTTCTTATGGTGTTACTCCTGTTTGTGGTTAGTCTCCCTGGGGGTTTGGTTCCCAACCTCATCTCTGTTCCTCCTCCCCTTTTTGATGTGGCCTCTTCTCTACAATTAACTGTGGGAAGTCTGTTCTGCCTGTCTTCAGATTGTTTTCTTGGTTAGTTGCATAGATGTTATCTTGGTGTGTCTGTGGGCGAAGGTAAGCTCAGGATTCTCCTATTCCTCCATTTCCCCTGAACTTACCTCTCTCACTCTCTTTCTATCTTTGATGCATCTACCCAAAGGTTTATTAATTTGTCTTTTCCAAGAACTATTTGTTAGTTTTTATTGATTTTTCTATTGTTTTTATCCTCTGGGTCATTTGTTTCCACTTCAATCTTTATTATTCTCTTCCTTATACTAACTGTAGGATGTTTATTCTTCTGTTTCTAGTACCTTCAGGTGTAAGTAAGTGCAAATGGAACATTCACTGAAACAGATCACATGTTAGATCACAAAACAAGTCAAAAATTTTTGAAGATGGAAATCATATCAAGCTCCTTTCTCTACTGCAACATTATGAAACTAGGTATCGACTACAAGAAGATAAATGAAAAAACGCATACATATGGAGACTAAACAACGTAATATTAAACAACCAATATGTCATCACAGAAATCAAAGAAGAAATTAAAAAATACCTTGAGACAAATAAAAATGGAAATGTAGCATTCCAAAATTTACAGGGTGCAGAAAAAGCAGTTCTAAGAAGAAAGTTCACAGCAATATAGGCCTACCTCTAGAAACAAGTAAAATCTCAAAGAAATATTCTAACCTTACGAGTGCCTTCCTTAATATCCATCACTCATCTGGCTTATCCCACACCCTCCTCCCTCCATCAAACTTCAATTTGTTCTCTACAGTTGAGTCTCTTATGGCTTGTTTATCTCTCTATGTCTTTTTCTTTTCCCTCTTCCCATATGTTCCTCTGTTTTCTTTCTTAAATTCTATATATCACTGAGATCATATGGTATTCATCTTTCACCAACTAGTTTATTTCACTTAGCATAATACACTGTAGCTCCATGCATATCACTGCAAATAGCAAGATTTCATTCTTTTTTATGGCTGGGTAATATTCCATTGTATATGTAATCCACACTTTCTTTATCCAATCATCAGCCAATGAACATTTAAGCTCTCTCCATAGTTTGACTATTGTTGATAATGCTGCTATTAACAATGGGGTGCACGTGCCCCTTCAAATCTGTATTTTTGTATCCTTTGCATAAATGCCTAGTAGTGCAGTTGTTGGGTTGTACAGTATTTCTATTTTTAACATTTTGAGGGAACTCCATACTGTTCTCCAGAGTGGCTACACCAGTTTGCATTCCCATTAACAGGGCAAGAGGGTTCCCCTTTGTCCACATTTTCACCAACACCCATTCTTTCTTATGTTGTTAATTTTAGCCATGCTGACAGGTGTGAGCTGGTATCTCCTCGTGGTTTTTATTTGTATTTCTCTGATGATGAGTGATGTTTAGCAGCTTTCATGCGTCTGTTAGCCATCTGGATGTCTTCTTTAGAAAAGAGTCTATTCATGTCTTTTGCCCATTTCTTACTGGGTTATTTGTTTTATCTTGCTGCTTTTAAGATTCTCTATGTTTAACTTAAAACATTTTTAGCATTTCAATTATATTTAGCATTTCAATTATATTTAGCATTTCAATTATAATGTGTCTTGATGTAGATCTTTTTGGGTTCATCTTGTTTGGTACTTTTTGTTCTTTCTGGATCTGGATGTCTGTTTCCTTCTGTAGGTTAGGAAAGATTTTAGCCATTATTTCTTAACATAAATTTTCTGCACTTTATCTCTCTCTTTTCCTTCTGCAAGCTTTATAATGTGAATGTTAATATGCTTGATGTTGTCCCTGCGGTCTCTTAAACTATTTTTTTAAAGATTTTATTTATTTATTTGAGAGAGAGAGCATGAGAGAGAGAGTACACAAGCAGGGGGGGAGGGGCAAAGGGAGAGGGGGAAGCAGACTCCCTGCGGAGCAGAGAGCATGATGTGGGACTCGATTCCAGGACCCTGGGATCATGACCTGAGCCGAGGGTAGATGCTTAACTGACTGAGCCACCCAGGTGCCTTTTTTTCTTTTTTCTTTTTGTTGTTCAGATTGTATGATTTCCACTACCTTGTTTCCTTTCACTGATTCATTCCTTTGTGTCATCTAATCTGCTTTTGATTTCCTCTAGTGTATTTTTCATTTTACTTATTGCATTCCTCTCCTGATTGGTACTTTCTTATATTTTGTCTTTCTTGAAGTTCTCACTGTGTTCATTCATCTCCTGAGTTTGCTGTCCATCTTTATGACTATTACTTTGAATTCTTTGTCGGGTAGGTTACTTATTTCTGATTCATTAAGGTCCTTTTCTGAGGTTTTGTTTTTTCATTGGGAATGTATTTCTCTGTATCCTTGATTTTTTCCTCTCTGTTTCCATGTATTAGGCCAATCAGCTACCTCTCCCAGCTTTGAAGGAGTGGCCTTTAGTAGGAATTGTCCCATGGTGCCCATAAATGTAATATACTCAAGGTGCTTAAGTGGCATCCCCTGTTGAGCTTTGCCTACTTGTGTGACAACTGTTGTGGCATGGTGGTGGACAGGGCTCTTTCCCACACCTGCCCATATGGCTTGGCATCCATGGCTGTGGCTACAAATGCATAGGTGTGTGGGGTTCTGCCTCTAGCCTGACTGGCTCGGGATGTGATAGTAGGCAAAGCTATACCATGGCCCAGCTTGTTGGCACACCGTGGTAGCCTCTGTGGCTATACAAGTGGTGGGGTTAGTCCTGAACACCCCAGCTTGATGGGGTGCTATGGTTTCTGTTGTGGCTATAATATTGGGCAGGGCTGCACCTTTCCAGCTTTCTAGAACAATGCAAGTCCTCCAGTGGTTGAGGCTGTCCTTCCAGCCCTGGCGGCTGGGCTGTGGGTGGCAGGTGGGTGGGAACTTAGCCTTTACCATCTGACTATATTGCCCCTCCTACAGCTATGACCATGGTGGTACATGGGGCTCTCAGCATACTTAGAAGTATTAACATGTTACAATGAGAGTCCCAAGATGTTCACTAGCATTATCATTAGCAAGATAGAATGTATTCACACGAATTGTGCCCAACTGTTTCTCATTCCCCAGAGAGTGTCTCAGCAGTTTTTTGCCTGTTCAGCATACACTGCAGGACTAGTAAGTGATAACCTTCACTTGTTTTCTAGGAACTTTCCCAAATGGCATTTTATTGCTAGATCTCAAGGTGAATGAGACTGTATGTGAGCCCTTTAAGAGCAGGTTCTCCTTTAAAAAGCTTTCGCACAGCAAGGGAAACAATCAACAAAACTTAAACACAACTTATGGAATATGAGAAGATATTTGCAAATGACATATCTGATAAAAGGTTAGTATCCAAAATCTATAAAGAACTTAACAAGCTCAACACCCAAAAAACAAATAATGCAGTCAAGAAATGGGCAGAAGACATTAACAGACCTTTTTCCAAAGAAGACATTCAAATGACTAACAGGCACATGAAAAAATGCTACACATTGTTTGGCATCAGAGAAATACAAATCATAACTCCAATGAGATACCACCTCACACCAGGCAGAAGAGCTAAAATTAACAACTCAGGAAACAACTGATATTGGTGAGGATGCAGAGAAAGGGGAACCCTCTTATACTGTTGGTGGGAATGCAAACTTGTACAGCCGCTCTGGAAAACTGTATGCAGTTTCCTCCAAATGACCCAGCAATTGCACCACTAGCTCTTTATCCAAAGGACACAAAGATAGTGATTTGAAGGGGCACATTCACTCTAATGTTTATAGCAGCGATGTCCACAATTGCCAAAATATGGAGAGAGCCCAGATGTCCATTGACAGATAAATGGATAAAAAGAGATGGTATATATATAAATACACAATGGAATATTACTCAACCACCAAAAAGAATGAAACCTTGCCATTTGCAACAATGTGGTTGGAACTAGAGTGTATTATGCTAAGTGAAATAAGTCAGAGAAAGACAAATACCATTTGATTTCACACATATGTGTAATTTAAGAAACAAAACAGGTGGACAAAAGGGAAGGGAAGTAAAGCTAAAATAAGATAAAAACAGAGAGAGGAGCAAACCATAAGAGACTCTTAACTATACAGAAAAAAAAATGAAGGTTGCTGGAGGGAAAGTGGGTGGGGTAGGGTGGCAATTAAGTAATGGGCATTAAGGAGGGCAGATGATGTAATGAGCACTGGGTGTTATGTGAAACTGGTGAATCACTAAATTCTACCCCTGAAGCTAATAATACACTATATGTTTACTAAATTGAATTTAAAATTTTTCAACTGCAAAACCCATTGAAGAAGCAGAATTTGAATACAAGTCTATATAGTTCAAAAACCATTATCTTTCCCACTATAACTAGTGTTCCTCAGAGTATTGTCCAAGGACCTTGAGGGGTCCATGATGTCAAAGTTACTTTCAAAATAATGCTATGATGTTATTTTGCTTTTTTCTTACTATGTTGGTATTCCCACTGATGGACTAAAAGCAAAGGCATTTTAGCACAAGTAAATCAAGGAAGTGGTACCAAATTGTACTAGTGGCTACTGTATTGATTACCACACCACACCACAAGAAAAATCACTTCCACTCAAGAATTTCTTTGGTGAGGGGCACATGGATGGCTTAGTTGGTTGAGCATCTGACTCTTCGTTTTGGCTCTGGTCATGATCTCAGAGTGGTGAGATCGAGCCCTGTGTTGGGCTTTGTGCTCAGCACAAGCCTACTTGAGATTCTCTATCCCTCTCCCTCTGCTCTCCTCTCCTCCAACACACACTCTCTCTCTCAAAAGAATATCTTTGATTAAAAAAATGATAAAAAATAACTTTTTAGAATTTTAACCCTGAACACATGTCATTTAATACTCTTTTTTGACAAAAGAGGAAGTGTACATAAAACATATTTGCTGCATAAAGAAGTTTGATGGTTGTCTTTAGGAAAAACACTTGTATGGTTGAACTTTGAGTCAAACTAGCAGTTTTTCTCATGGAATACCATTTTTTTTCCTGAAGGACAACAGGCAAAAAAATCTATGGTTATTCCAACTTAGACATTTTGTAGACGTTTTCTCAATAATGGATGAAATGAATCTTCTATTTTAAGGCAAACAACTGGGAGTATTTGTTACGAATGATAAAATTTGGACTTTGAAGTGAAAATTAGAATTTTGGGAAAAGCTTGACAGCTTTACACTATTTGAAGACTTTTCCAGTTAGATCATTGGTGACATTAAATGAAGTGATTTTTAAAAATGTATAATGATGATTGTCTGTTTTTGAGTGTTGAGTTTGAGGAGTTCGTTATAGATCTTAGATATCAGACCTCTGTCTGTAGTGTCATTTGTGAGTATCTTTTCCCATTCCGTGGGTTGCCTGTTTGTTTTGTTGAGTGTTTCCTTTGCTGTGCAGAATCTTTTTATCTTGATGAAGTCCCAGAAGTTCATTTTGGCTTTTGTTTCCTTTGCCTTTGGAGACATGCCTTGAAAGAAGTTGCTGTGGCCAATGTTGAAGGGGCCTATGTTCTCCTCTAGGATTTTGATAAATTCCTGCCTGACATTGAGGTCAAAAAATGGGCAGAAGACATGAATAGATGCTTCTCCAAAGAAGACAAACAAATGGCTATCAGACACATGAAAAAATGTTCATCATCATTAGCTATCAGGGAGAGTCAAATCAAAACCACATTGAGATACCACCTTGCACCAGTTAAAATGACCAAAATCAACAAGACAGTAAACAACAAATGTTGGAGAGGATGTGGAGAAAGGGGAACCCTCTTCCACTGTTGGTGGGAATGCAAGTTGGTGCAGCCACTTTGGAAAACAGTGTGGAGATTCCTGAAGAAATTAAAAATAGAGCTACCCTATGACCCTGCCATTCATTGCACTACTGGGTATTTACCCCAAAGATACAGATGTAGTGGAAAGAAGGGCCATATATACCCCAATGTTCATAGAAGCAATGGCCACCTTCACCAAACTGTGTAAAGAGCCAAGATGCCCTTCAATAGACGAATGGATAAAGAAGATATGGTCCATATATACAATGGAATATTATGCCTCCATCAGAAAGGATGAATACCCAAGTTTTGTATCAACCTCCATCAGAAAGGATGAATACCCAACTTTTGTATCAACATGGATGGGACTGGAGGAGAATATGCTGAGTGAAATAAGTCAAGCAGGGAGAGTCAATTATCATATGGTTTCACTTACATGTGGAGCATAAGGAAAAACCTGGAGGACATTGGGAGTAGGAAAGGAAAGGTGTTGGGGGAAATCAGAGAGGGGGACGAACCATGAGAGACTGTGGACTCTGAGAAACAAACTGAGGGTTTTGGAGGGGAGGGGGTGGGGGGTTGGGTGAGCCTGGTGGTGGATATTGAGGAAGGCATGGAGCACTGGGTGTGATGCATGAACAATGAGTCTTGGAACACTGAAAAAATAAAATTTTAAAAAGTTCATAAGGATATGGTCAACATTTAGAAGATCTGCATTACTCAGTGATTCAATATCAAATACTAAAACTTGATGTTAGAAAATCACGCATAGGTAAAAACAGAAAAATTTCTAAGTTCAAGATAATCACTTCTAGCTTCTGGTCTATTGTCTAAGGAGTCTTAAGACATCACTTCACATCCCAACAAGTAAAAACCTGAACAAACTGAAAATCCACGAATTTTTCTAGATTCATCCTCTGATTGAGGTCATAGGGTAAATTGTTACCTCTCCCATTGGAGAGATAGTGAGACAGATGCAGATATCATAGCACACCAAAGCAGGGACCCTCAAGTTGAAGCTTCTGTGTTTATCAGTACTAGAATAGGGAAACCTAAACTGTAATTGACAAATAGCTGGGGGCTCAGTGTGAACACATATGAGAGTTAAAAACTCCAGGAAGACCCAGTCTTAAGGAGATAAAAAGATATACCCACACTTTTATGAGCTTCATCTCTGGGAGCTCTACCAGGTCCACACAGTGAAGATTGCAGAAAAATCCCCTCATGCTTATAGTAATGGGAGGAGAAAAGTAGTCATTCTGAAATACGCCAAAACATTCTGTTCTTCTTAGCCTATTCTCGAGAAAAACTAATTTACTAAAACCTAATGTATTGAGGTTTTATCAGAACCTAAGTTATCTGAGGGAAGAGAAATGTCCAACTCTAGCTCTATCTTACCACCCTGTCTAAGTTAATGGGAGGATGGAACTGTGAAGCATTGTCAAGTTTATAGTCCAGGGACATGGGCTCACTAAAAGACTGAGACCAAATAATAGGACTATCGAACACTTATCTTCTTCCCATATTTATACTACATTACTAAATGTCTACTTACCACAGTTCCTTTTGTCCAGTACATCATGTCCAGCTTTCAACAAAAAATGATGAGGCGTACTAAAGGCAAAAAACCCACAGCATTTGAAGAGACTAAGCAAGCAGCAGAACCAAAGTCAGATATGGCAGGAATGCTGGAATTATTAGAGCAACAGTTTAAAATAATTATTCTGATTAATATGCTAAATGATTCAATGGTAAAAGTGGATGACATGCAAGAATGGATGGGTGATGTAAGCAGAGAGAAGGAAATTCTAAAAAGGAATAAAAAAAATGCTTGAGATAAAAACCATTGTAACAGAAATGAATGCCTTTGATGGGCCTATTTGTAGACTACATACAACGAGCAATTAATCTCTGAACTTATGGATATGTCGATAGAAACTTCCAAAACTGAAAAAACAAAGAAAAAAACCAGAATATTTAAAAACTATTGGACAACTACAAAAGGTGTATCATATACATAACGGTAATACCAGAAGGAGAAGAAAGAAAAGAGCAGAAGAAATATTTAAAGCAATAATAACTGAGAATTTCCCCAAATTAATGTTAGATACCAAACCACAGATACTGGAATCTCAGAGAACATCAAGCAGGTTTCATGACAAGTTATATTAAATTAAATTTTATATTTTTTATTTTTATTTTATTTTATTTTCTCAGTGTTCCAAGGTTCATTGTTCATGCATCACACCCAGTGCTCCATGCAATATGTGCCCTCCTCAATACCCACCACCAGGCTCACCCAACCCCCCACCCACCTCCCCTCCCAAACCTTCAGCTTGTTTCTCAGAGTCCACAGTCTCTCACGTTTCGTCTCCCTCTCTGATTTCTCCCAATTCACCCTTCCTTTCCTTCTCCCAATGTCCTCCATGTTTTTCCTTATGCTCCACACATAAGTGAAACCATATGATAATTGACTCTCTCTGCTTGACTTATTTCACTCAACATGATCTCTTCCAGTCCTGTCCATGATGATACAAAAGTTGGGTATTCATCCTTTTTTTTTCTTTTTTAAAGATTTTATTTATTTATTTGACAGAGAGACAGAGAGAGAGCACAAGTAGGCAGAGAGGCAGGCAGAGAGAGAGGGGGAAGCAGGCCTCCCGCTGAGCAGAGAGCCCCATGTGGGGCTTGATCCCAGGACCTGAGATCATGACCTGAGCCGAAGGCAGAGGCTTTAACCCACTGAGCCACCCAGGTGCCCTGGTATTCATCCTTTCTGATGGAGGCAAAATATTCCATTGTGTATATATAGACCATATCTTCTTTATCCATTCATCTGTTGAAGGGCATCTTGGCCCTTTCCACAGTTTGGCTATTGTGGCCATTGCTGCTATGAACATTGGGGTACATGTGGCCGTTCTTTTCACTACACCCACTACACTTTGACATATCATACTCAAACAGGAGAAAATAAAAAATAGAGACAATCCAGAGGAAAGGAACAAAGATAAAAATTCTATTCAGAAGCTATGCAAGCAAGAAGAGAGTGGATTAAAATATTTAAAGTGTTGAGAGAAAAGAAAAACCCACCAACCTAGAATTCTATGCCCTGCAAAATTATTCTTTAAAAGTAATAAAGATTTTCTCAGACAGAAGTTGAAGGACTTTGTTGTCATTAACTCTGCCTTGTAAGATAGGTTGAAATTTCTTCAGAGAGAAGGAAAATGATACAGGTCGGAAATTTGGATCTACATAAAGACAATAAGAGCACTGGAGAAGGAACAAATGAAGGCAAAATAAAGTCTTTTATTTTTCTCCTATTCAATTGATCTAACAGATAATTGTTCAAAATAATGATATCAATGATATGTTCAATGATTATAGCTTATGTTTAAGCAAAATGAATGACAGCAATGATATGAAGGATGAAAGGGAGGAATACTTTGTTATTATAAGGCACTTGTACTACCTGTGATACCATATAATGTTATTTGAAGTGGACTTGGATAAACATTCATTGCAAACTCTAGGACAACCACTGATGTTAAAAAAAATAATTTATGTGCTAAGAAAGGATAGAAAATAGAATCATGTGAAGACATGTATAGGTTAAATGTAATGGAAAGGATAAAGATAGGGTGTATTAACACCAGTCAAAAGAAGGCTAGAGTAGCTGTATTAATTTCAGACAGAGCAGACTTCAGAATAAGGAAGATTATCAGAGTTAAAGAGAATAATGATAAAGGGATCAGTTCTCTGAGAAGGCATAAGAATCCTTAATGTCTACATGCATAACAACAGAGCTTCAAAAATACGTGAGACAAAGTGCAATAATCAGTTGTATATGTTTTCCAGGTCTAAAGAAAGAATGAGACACATATAATCTAATTCGACTCTTGAAGGACAACAAAAGGGAATTTTCAAGGTTTTTTTTTTTTTTAACTTAGCCATTCAAATTGTCGTATAATTATTTAAGCCTTTCTAAATAAAAAAATTTTAACCTTCCAAAAAGAAAGGTAGTTCATGTAGTTAATATTTCACATTGCAATCAACGTTTAAGAAACTATCATTTGTTGAATTTTGGCATAAATCGAAGGATACCCAGAGCCATCTGAAAGGAATAGTAAAATACTACATCTTCTTCCAATTACATATCTGTGAAACTGGATTTTTATTCATAAACTTCAACCCAAACAACATTTTGCAGCAGATCTAAGAGCAGAAACAGATAGGAGAACTTAACTACTTTTTATTTAGCCATACATTAAAGAGATTTGCAAGTTTAAAATAGTGCTACTTTTCTCATTATTTCCTTTATTTTATAAAAGATAGTTATTTTTAAAAGGTAGTTGTTTTTATAAAAACATTATATTAGCATGTAAAGGGATTATTATTTTAAATATATTAAAATATTAAAAATTAAGTCCATATTAGGATTAATTAGGTTAATATTTTAAAAATCCACATAAACAGAAGTTTTGAGGTCCTCTAAACTTTTAAAGAATGTAAAGGGTTCCGGGCACCTGGGTGGCTCAGTCGATTAAGCATCGGCTCAGGTCATGATCCCAGGGTACTGGGATTGAGCCCTGCATCGGGCTCCCTGCTCAGCGGGGAGTCTGTTTCTCCCTCTCCCTCTGCCTGCCACTCTGCCTACTTGTGCTCTCTCTCTATCTCTCTGTCAAATAAATAAACAAAATCTTTAAAAAAAAGAATGTAAAGGGTTCCTGAGACCAAAAATACTGAGAACCATTGTACAATACCATGTTGTTTTATACATTTTCCTAGCCATCCAACCCAGATTTGGTAAGCATCCAAATCCAATTTCTTTTCCATAAATTGCTAAAATTATTGAAGAGAAAAAAAAAGGATAGAGCCCTTACTGGTGTGTTATTAGATAGTCTTCTCAAATTGTTATCAGTGTATTAATCCCATTTTTATTTGAATTTTATCAGTTACAAATCCACCTAACTGCTGTAACTTTGGGGTCTCATGAGAAATTTGTCAATTAATTAAATGAACAAGATACACTGTATCTCTGGTATTCATTTTATCTTCCAGGCTAACAACCCAACCAATAAAGTTTTACTTGGCAATACTAGATGTATTGGATTCATGCTAGCTACTATTAAACACTGCTAATAACACATGGTTATTCATAAGCCATCTATTCAGTAATTTGTTCTAGAATTTTGCTGGGCTTTCATATTACTTTCTTTTTACCTTTCTTCCTTTCAAGAAAATCTGAAACCTTATATTCACTGTTCCTGTACCTCTCCTGTTATCAAACTAGTAGCAGTTTCTTTCAGTATCCCAATTTATAATATATCTGATTTTGGAAGTTTGATTTATTTTAGAACAGCTGGTTGTTCTCTTACTCTTTCATCATCTATCAAAATGCACTTTAATTCTCTCATAACCATGTTTTTGTACCACATCTACTTTGATAATGATTCTTCTTCAAAGAGAAAATGGTACAAAATAGAAGTTGAGTAGTTCATTTTTATCTGAGAGTATGATACTGTTCCTCCAAAAGTGAGCTCATTATTTGTGTTTTAATGGCTTTGATCCAACCTTTAATAAGCCATTTTGTATTATTAGCAATTTTTATTAACTTATTTCACTCTGGGCTTTAGTCTTCTTAATATAATTCTTAGAGTTATTGTGCTGTTTGTTGTATTTTCATTATTTGTCAAATACCCTGTTGTCCATGCTTTATACATTTTTCTTAAATGTGATTTCAATGAAGAGCTAATAACAAAGATCTGTATATCATCCTACTGCAAACTATTATTTTTTATCCTTCATTGACTTTTTCGTTATGCTTTTATTTAAATTCCAGTTAGTTAACATACAGTGTAATATTAGTTTCAGGTGTACAATGTACTGACTCAACACTTCCATACAACACCTGGTGCTCATCACAGCAAGTACACTCTTTAATCCCCGTCACCTATTTTACTCATCCCCCCACCCAACTCTTTTCTGGCAACCATCAGTTTGTTCTCTACAGGTAAAAGTTTGTTTCTTTGTTTGCCTACTTCTCTCTCTCCCTGCCTTTCCCTGCTTGTTTTTTCTTAAATTCCACAAATGAGTGAAATCATATGGTATTTGTCTCAGATTGACTTATTTCACTTATTATAATACTCTCCAGCTGCATTCACATCTTTGCAAATGACAAGATTTCATTTTTTATGGCCACTATATATATATCACAACTTCTTTATCCATTCATCAATTGATGGACACTTGGATGGCTTCTGTAATTGGGCTATTGTAGACAATGCTGCTATAAGCATCAGAGTACATGTATCCTTTCAAAGCCGTGTTTTTATATCCTTGAGATAAATACCTAGTAGTATAATTGCTGGGTGGTAGGGTAGTTCTATTTTAAACTTTTTGAGGAACCTACTTACTATTTTCCAGAGTGGCTGCACCAGTTTGTATTCCCACCAGTAGTGCAAGAGGGTTCCCTTTTTCCACATCCTTGCTAATACATGTTTCTTGTATTGTTAATTTTAGCCCTTCAGACATGTATGAGGTGATATCTCATTGTAGTTTTTGATTTACATTTCCCTGATGATGAGGGATGTTGAGCATCTTTCCTCGTGTCTGTTGGCCATCTGAATGTCTTCTTTGGAAAAATGTCTGTTCATGGCTTCTGCCCATTTTTTAACTGGATTATATGTTTTTGGGTGTTGAGTTTTATACGTTCTTTATATATTTTGAATACTAACCCTTTATCTGCTATGTCATTAGCAAATATATTCTCCCATTCTGTGGTTTCCTTTCAGTTTTGTTGGTTGTTTCCTTCACTGTGAAGAAGATTTGAATCTTGATGAAGTCCCACTACTTTATTTTTGCTTTTGTTTCCTGTGCCTCAGGAGAGATACCTGGTAAGAAATTGATACAGCCTATGTAAAAGAGGTTATTGCCTGTGTCCTTCTCTAGGATTATAATGGATTCCTGTCTCATGTTTAGGTCTTTCATTCATTTTGAATTTATTTATCTATTTCTTTGTATAGAGTAAGAAAGTGGTCCAGTTTCATTCTTTTCCGTGTTGCTGTCAAGCTTTCCCAACACCATTTGTTGAAGAGACTTTTTTCCATTGGATATTGTTTCCTGCTTTGTTGAAGATTAATTGACCATAAACTTGTGGATTCATTTCTGGGTTTTCTATTCTGCTCTACTGATCTATGTGTCTATTTCTGTGCCAGTACCATACTGTCTTGATCACTACAGCTTTGTAATATAACTTGAAGTTTGGAATCCTGAGGCCAGAGCTTTCTTTGTTTTTGTTTGTTTGTTTTTTTTTTTTAATATTGCAATGGCTATTCAGAGTCTTTTATGGTTCCATACAAATTTTAAGATTTTTAGTTATAGCTCTGTGAAAAATGCTGCTGTTATTTTGATAGGGATTGAATTAAATGTATAGATTGCTTTGGATAATATAGACATTTTGACAATATTTGTTATTCCAATCCATGAGTATGGAATGTTTTTCCATTTCTTTGTGTTCTTTTCAATTTCTTTCATCAGGGTTTTCTAGTTTTCAGAGTAGAAATCTCTTAATCTCTGTGGTTAGGTTTATTCCTAGGTATCTTATGGTATTTGGTGCAATTGCAAATGGGATTGATTCCTGGATTTCTCGTTCTGCTGCTTTATTATTGATGTATAAGAATGCAACAGATTTCTATACATTGATTTTGTATCCTACGAGTTTACTGAGTTCGTGTATCAGTTCTAGTAAATTTTTTTGGCGTAGTCTTTTGGGTTTTCTATGTAGAGTATCATATCATCTGCAAAGAATGGAAGTTTGACTTTCTCATTGTGGATTTGGTTGCCTTTTATAGTTTTTGTGGTTGTCTGATTGCTGAGGCTAGGACTTCTAGTAGTATGTTAAATAACAGTGGTGAGAGTGAACGTCCCTGTATTCTTTCTGACCGTAGAGGAAGGCTCGCACTTTTTCCCCATTGAGGGTGATATTAACTGTGAGTTTTTAATAAATGGGCTTTATTATGTTGAAGTATGTTCCCTCAACCTTACTTTGTTGAGGGCTTTTAACATGAATGGATGTTGTACTTTGTCAGATGATTTTTCTCTGTCTATTGAAAGGATCTTGTGGTTCTTCCTTTCTCTTTCTTTCTTTCTTTCTTTCTTTCTTTCTTTCTTTCTTTCTTTCTTTCTTTCTTTCTTACTTTCTTACTTTCTTACTTTCTTTCTATCTAGCTACCATATAATGTATTATTAGCTTCAGGGCAGAGTAGTGATTCATCAGTTGCATATAAAACCCTGTGCTCATTACACTAAGTGCTCTCCTGAGAGCCCTTCACCCAATTACCACATCACCTCACCCACTTCCCCACCAGCAACAACTTTGTTCCCCACAGTTAAGAGTCTCTTATGGTTTTCCCACTCTCTGTTTTTATCTAATTTTAGTTTTTCTTCCCATCCCCTGGTTCATCTGTTTTGTTTCTTAAATTCCACATATGTGTGAAATGATACTGTATTTGTCTTTCTCTGACTGACGTATTTCATTTAGCATAATACACTCTAGTTACATCCACATCATTGCAAATGACAAGATTTCATTCTTTTGATGGCTGAGTAATATTCCATTATAAATATCTTATTTATCTATTCATCTGTCAATGGACATCTGGACTCTTTCCATATTTTGGCAATTGTGGACATTGCTGTTGTAATCACTGGGGTGCATGTGCCCCTTCAAATCACTATTTTTGTGTCCTTTGGATAAAAAGCTAGTAGTACAATTTCTGGGTCATAGGGTAGTTCGATTTTTAACTTTTGGAGGAAACTGCATACTGTTTTCCAGAGTGGTTGTACCAGTTTGCATTCTCACCAACAGTATAAGAGGTTTCCCTTCTCTGCATCCTCACCAACATCAGTTGTTTCCTGAGTTGTTAATTTTAGCCATTCTTCCTGGTGTGAGGTGGTATCTCATTGGGGTTATGATTTGTATTTCCCTGAGCCAAGTGATGTGGAGCATTTTTTCATGTGTCTGTTAGTTATTTGAATGTCTTCTTTGGAGAAAGTTCTGTTCATGTCTTCTGCCCATTTCTTGACTGGACTTTTTATTTTTTGAGTATTGAGTTTGATAAGTTCTTTATAGATTTGGGATATTAGCCTTTTATCTCATGTGTCATTTGTAAATATCTTATCCCATTCTATAGGTTGTCTTCTAGTTTTGTTGCCTGTTCTTTCGGTGTGGAAAAGATTTTTATCCAGATGAAGTCCCAATAGTTCATTTTTGCTTTTGTTTCCCTTGCCTCTGGAGATGTGTCTAGGAAGGAGTTGCTGTGGCCAGGGTTGAAGAGGTTGCTCCTCTGGGATTTTGACGGATTCCTGGCTCACATCTAGGTCTTTCATCCATTTTGAATTTATTTTTGTGTGTGGTGTAAGAAAGCGGTCCAGTTTCATTTTTCTGCATCTGGCTGTCCAATTTTCCCAACACCATTTGTTGAAGAGACTGTCTTTTTTCCATTCGGTATTCCTTCCTGCTGTGTCAAAGATTAGTTGAGCATAGAGCTGAGGGTCCATTTCTGGGTTCTCTATTCTGTTCCATTGAACTATGTGTCTGTTTTTGTTCCAGTACCGTACTGTGTTGATGATTACAACTTTGTTTTTTTCCCCCAAATACTTTTATTTTATTTTTTCAGTGTTACAAGATTCATTGTTCATGTACCACACCCAGTGCTCCATGCAATACATGCCCTCCTCAATACCCACCACCAGGCTCACCC
>CM052901.1:60447758-60466877 GCA_028534135.1 Potos flavus | reverse complement strand
AATTCGGGGCCTTTTCTGGTTCCAAACAAATTTTAGGATTGTTTGTTCCAGCCCTTTGAAAAATGCCGGTGGAATTTTGATTGGGATGGCATTGAAAGTATAGATTGCTCTGTGCAGTATAGACATTTTCACAATGTTTATTCTTCCGATCCATGAGCATGGAATGCTTTTCCACCTTTTTGTGTCTTCTTCAATTTCTTTCATGAGTGTTCTGTAGTTCGAGTACAGATCCTTTACTTCTTTGGGTAGATTTATTCCCAGGTATCTTATAGTTCTTGGTGCTGAGAATAATCCTTTTAATGTACTGTTGGATTCTATTAGCTTATATCTTGGTGAGAATTTTTGCATCCATGTTCATCAGAGATATTGGTCTGTAATTCTCCTTTTTAGTGGGGAATTGGTCTGGATTTGGGATTATGGTAATTTTGGCCTCATAGAATGAGTTTGGAAGTTTTCCTTCCATTTCTATTTTTTTTGGAACATTTCAGAAGATTAGGTATTAATTTTTCTTCAAATGTTTGGTAGAATTCCCTGGGAAGCTCTCCAGCCCTGGACTTTTGTCTGTTGGAAATTTTTTTTTTTTTTTTTTTTTTTACTGATTCAGTTTCTTTGCTGGTAATTATTCTGATTGGTGTCCTATTTTTCCTGTTTCGGTTTAGGTAGTTTTTATGTTTGTAGCAATTCATTCATTTCTCCCAGATTGCCTGGTTTGTTGGAATATAATTGCTCATAATATTCTCTTATAATTTTATTTTTTCAGGGTTGGTTGTGATCTCTTGTCTTCCATTCATGACTTTTTTTTTTTTTTAATGTGGGTCCTTTCTCTTTTCTTTTTCATAAGTATGGCTAGGGGTTTGCCAATCTTGTTAATTATTTCAAGGACCGAAGTCCTAGTTTTGTCGATCTGTTCTACTGCTTTTTCTTTTTTTTTAATTTTTATATCTTTGATTTCTGTTCTGATTTTTATTATTTCTCTTCTCCTGCTGGATATAGACTTTATTTGCTTTCCTTTTCCAGATCCTTCAGGCTGTGTATTTGAGACTTTTCTTTCTTCTTGAGGATGACCTGTATTGCTTCATAATTCCCTTTTTGGACTGCCTTTGCTGCATCCCAAAGGTTTTGAACTATTGTGTTTTCATTTTCCAGTGGAAAATGCTTCCATGTATTTTTTAAAATTCTTCTTTAATTTCCTGGTTGACCTACTCATTGTTTAGTAGGATGTTCCTTAACCTTCATGTATTTTTTGTCCTTCTAAATTTTTTCTTATGGTTGACTTCAAGTTTCATAGCATTGTGGTCTGCAAATATGCTTGGTATGATGTCAGTCCTTTTGTAACAGCTGAGTTCTGATTTGTAACTCAGTATGTGATCTATTCTGGAGAATGATACACACTCAAAAAGGATATATATTCTGTTGCTTTAGGATGAAATGCTCTGAATATATCTGTTTAGTCCATCTGGTCTTGTGTGTCATTCAAAGCCCTTGTTTCCTGGTTGATCTTCTGTTTAAATGATCTGTCCGCTACTGTGAATGGGGTGTTAAATTCCCCTGCTATTATTGTGTTATTATCAGTTTCTTCAATTTTGTTATAAATTGATTTACATATTTGGCTGCTCCCAAGTTAGGGACATAAATATTTATAATTGTTACACCTTCTTTTTGGACATACCCCTTTATTATGATATTTGATATCCTTCTTCATCTCTTTTTACATTTTTTGGTTTAAAATCTAGTTGTTCTAACATAGGGATAGGTACTCCAGCTTTATTTTGATGTCCATCGTCATGGTAGATATTTCTCCACCCCCTCACTTTCAATCTGGAAGTGTCTTTGGGTCTCCTGGAAGCAGCATATCAATGGATCTTGTCTTTTTATCCATTCTGATACCCTATGTCTTTTGATTGGAGAATTTAGTCTATTTACATTCAGGGTAATTATTGAAAGATATGGAAGGAACTAGAGGGTATTATGCTAAGTGAAATAAGTTAGTCAGAGGAAGACATACCACATGATGTAACTCCTATGTGGAACTTAAGAAACAAAAGAGATGAACATAGGGGAAGGGAAGGAAAAATAAAATAAATGAAAAAAGAGATGGAGGCAAACCATGAGACTCTTAAATATAAGAAACAAACAGAGTTGCTGGAGGGGAAGTAGGTGGGACATTGGGTAATTAGGTGATGGACACTAAGGAAGGCACTTGATGTAATGAGCACTGGGTGTTATATGCAATTGATAAATCACTAAATTCTACCCCTGTAACTAATAAAAAAAGATATGAATTTACTGCATTTGAGTTACCTATAAAGTCTCTGTTCCTGTAGATTATTTCTGTTTTTTTTTTTTTCTAGCCTTTGTTAGTTTTTGTCTCTCTTTCCACTCAGAGGGTTCCCTTTAATATTTGTTGCAGGGCTGGTGTAGTGTTCAGGAACCCCTTTAGTTCTGTTTGTCTTGGAAACTCTTTATCTTTCCTATTCTGAATAAAGCCTTGCTGGATAAAGTATTCTTGGTTGCATATTTTTCCCATTTAGCACATTGAATATATCATGCCAGTCCTTTCTGGCCTGTCAGGTCTCTGTGGACAGGTCTGCTGCCAGCCTTATATGCCTATCTTAAAGATACAAGCCTTGTGTGCCTATGTTACAAGGCACAAGACAAGTTAAAGACTTTTTCTTCTGAGCGGCTTTCAGCATTCTCTCTTTATCTTTGTACTTTGTAAGTTTCACTATAATATGTATTGGTATTGACCATTTTTTGTTGTTATTTTGACTGGAATTCTCTGTGCCTCTTGGACTTGAATGCCTGTTTCCTTCCCCAAATTAGAGAAGTTCTCAGCTATAATTTGTTGAAATAAAGCTTTTGTCCACTTCTCATGCTCCTTTTCTTTTGGGACTCCTATGATACAAATATTTCACTTTATGCCATCACTGTGTTGTCTACCTTCGTGATCTAATAGTTTCTTTCCCTCTTCTCTTCAGCTTCATTATTTTCTTTAATTTTATCTTCTATAACACCTGTCTTCTCCTCTCTGTCTTCAGTCCTCCTAGTGATTATATCCAGTCTTCTATCATCTCAGTTTTAACATTTTTTTATATTAGCCTGACTTTTATCTCTGCGGGAAGGGTTTCTCTGCTGTCTTCTATGCTTTTTTTCAAGTTCAGCTGGTAGTCTTATAATTGTTGATTTAAATTCTTGTTCAGATATATTGCTTATATCTGCTTTGAGCAAGTCCCTGGCTGTGATACCTTCCTGACCTTTCTTTTGGGGAGAATTACTCTATCTTGTCATTTCTGCTAAGTTTGTATCTTTTGTCTGTTATGAAAGCTTGTTATGCTTCCAGCATCTTGGAGTAGTGTTAAATTAAAAGGAGGTCATACACTTTCCAGGGCCTGGCACTTCATGATGTGTTTCTGGTGTATGTTGCATGCACTCTGCTGTTGCAGTTTGGCTGTTTTTTTTTTTTTTTTTTTCCCCAATGGCTCATCCTCTGCAGAGTTCTTCCGTGCTTGCAGTGGGGAGTGTTTGGACCTTTATCTAGGTGTGCTTTGACTTGTTTGTTGAAAAAAAAAAAAGCCTGTAAAAAAAAAGAATGAAGGAAAGAGAAAAAGAAAAGGAAAAAAGCTTGATCCAAAAAGAAAAAGGAAGGGAATGAAAAAATTTAAAAACTATAAGCCCAATTCCAAAGAAAAAGGAAAAAAAAATGAAAAGAAAAAAAAATGCTTGATCAAAAAAAAAATACAAGAAATAAAAAAAACTAACAAAAAAATCCTGTAATTGTGATTGAAAAGAAAAAAAGAAGAAAAAGAAAAAGAATAAGAGGAAAGAAATACAGCCTTTTTCTTATTTGGAGCAGAATTGAATGGGATGCTGTGAGGCTCTGTATGATCAGTGGACTTGGTGCATGCTCTCAGTGTTGATCTTCTGAGGGAGAGGCCTGTTGTACTGGCTCAGAGTCAATCCCTGCTCCAGTAAAAAAAGGACTTGCCTAGCACAGCGGGGCGGGGTTTGATGCAAGCGCCTTCCACCTCCACTGGGGGCCGCTGTGTTGCTCTCTGATGTGCTACCGTGTTGATGGCAGTGGTGGTGGTGGTGGGTAAAACGGAGACACCCAACGCTCTCACCCCTGGACAGTGGATCTCAACCCCCGCTGTTCCAGAAGCCCTCACTGAAAAGTAAGGGCCATCAGCTCCCTGGCGCCCAGCTCTCCTGCATTTATCTCTGGTGCCGCTGGGATTCAAAACTCCAAATCTTTAAGTAGCTGGTACCACTCAGATCTGCTCCCTCCTCTGGGTTGGAGGCTTGCTGCATTCTGACTAGTGTTCTTTTCCCAGAAAAACAGTCGCCCGCTTCCTGGGTGTGCAGATTCAATGCTTTGGCAACACAATAAGCTGGGGCCAGGTTATTCAGTTTCTGCAAGTGCCTTTGTTCACTGCTGTTGATGAAAGGCCATTTGCTGGTGCCTGCAGGGTCTTTTGTTCTTGGAGAGGATATATACCCTCTTCCAAATGTACTTCATGAAGGGGAATGATCTCTCCCAGTGAGACCCCTGGGATCACTACGCCACTTTGCGTGCACTCTTGGGCCAGAGCCTTCCTTTTCACCAAGAGTGTATGCTACAGCAACTCTCCTACGGAAGTCATGAACTTCCAAAAACTCAGAGGTGCGCCCACTGTTTACAAAAAAAAAACAAACAACCCTGCACCATTCAGTTCCTCCAACTCTCCAGTCTGTAGTCTGGAGAGGTTTTCTTCTTGAGCAAACCCAACACTGCAATCTCTCAACCCCTCTCTCACTCTCTCCCTTTCCTCTTCCTGCCAAAATGGTTCCCTCCTCTCTGCAGCACAACTTTTTCTCCTCCATTTCAGTTCTACGCACCTTGCACCTGCCACATTGTCTCTCTCCAACCATAGGAATCTTTCTTCAAATTCTCAGATCAGTTTCCTGGGTGTTCCAAGTGATCTGACCTCAATACAGCTGTGTTCAAGGGACTAGGAAAACCCCAGGTCCCCCTACTTCTTTGCCATCTTAACTCTTCCAGGATCTTGTAGTTCTTATCCTTCTTTTTATTAATGTGGTATTAATGTTGCTTGATTTGGGAACACTGAACCACCCTTGAAACCCAGGAATGAATCTTGCTTAATTGTAGTGAATGATTTTTTTTAATATACCATTGGATTGATTTGCTAATATTTTATTGAGAATTATTGCATCCATATTCATCAGGGAAATTAACCTATAGTTTGTTCTTCTAGTGGTTTTTGTATAAGGGTAATGCTGGCCTCAAAGAATGAGTTTGGAAGTTTTCTCTCCATTTCTTCTTTCTTTCTTTTCTTGTAATAGTTTGAAAAGAATGCCTATTGAATCTTCTTTTTTTTATTTTAATTTTATTTTTTCAGTGTTCCAAGATTCATTGTTTATGCATCACACCCAGTGCTCCATGCAATACATACCCTCCTTAATACCCACCACCAGGCTCACCCATCCCCCCACCCCACTCCCCTCCAAAACCCTGTTTGTTTCTCAGAGTCCACAGTCGCTCATGCTTCATCTCTCCCTCCGATTTCCCCCAATTCACTTTTCCTTTCTTTCTCCTGATGTCCTCCATGTTATTCCTTATTCTCCACAAGTAAGTGAAACCATATGGTAATTGATTTTCTCTGCTTGAGTTATTTCACTCAGAATAATCTCCTCCATATCCCTTCATGTTGATACAAAAGTTGGGTATTCATCCTTTCTGATTGGAGGCGTAATATTCCATTGTAAATATGAACCATATATTCTTTATCCATTCTATTGACTCTTCTTTAAATGTTTGTTAGAATTCACCTGTCACGGGGCGCCTGGGTGGCTCAGTGGGTTAAAGCCTCTGCCTTCGGCTCAGGTCATGATCTCAGGGTCGTGGGATTGAGCCCCACATCGAGCTCTCTGCTCAGTAGGGAGCCTGCTTCCCCCTCTCTCTCTGCCTGCCTCTCTGCCTACTTGTGATCTCTCTCTCTCTGTCAAATAAATAAATAAAATCTTAAAAAAAAAGAATTCACCTGTTATCTGGCCCTGGACTTTGGTTTTTAGTGATATATATTTTTTAAGATTTTATTTATTTATTTGTCAGAAAGAGAGTGTGCAAACAGGGGAGTGGCAGGAAGAGGGAGAAGCAGGCAGGGGGAAAAGCGGGTTCGTTACTGAACAAGGAGCCCAATGCAGGACTTGATCCCAGGACCCAGGGATCATGACCTGAGCTGAAGGCAGAAGCTTAATTGACTGAGCCACCCAGGCATCCCTGGGATATTTTTTATTACTGATTCAATTTGTTTGCTGGTTATTGGTCTGTTGAACTTTTCTCTTTCTTCGTTTTTCAGTTTGGTAGTTTATATGTTTCTAGGAACTTATCTGTTTCTTGCACATTGTCCATTTTGATGACATAGAGTTTTTCGTAATATTCTCATAATTGTTTGTGGTGTTGGCTATTATTTCTCCTCCTTGTTTGTGATTTTATTTATTTGGGTCTTTTTTCTTTTTGATAAGTGTGGCTAGGGGTTTATCAATTTTATTAATTTTGTCAATGAACCAGCTCTTGGTTTAATTGATTTGTTCTATTGTTTCTTTAGTTTCTATATCATTCATTTCTGCTTGAATCTTTATTATTTCCCTCATTCTGCTGCCTTTAGGCTTTATTTGTTGTTCTTTTTCTAGCTTATCTAGGTGTAAGTTTAGGTTTAGTTTATTTGAGATTTTTCTTGCTTCTTGAGGCAGGTATGTATTGCTATATACTTCCCTCTTAGGACTGCTTTTGCTGTATCCCAAAACTTTTGGACCACTGTGTGTTCATTTGCATTTGTTTCCTTGTATTTTTTTTTTTTTTTTTTTTGGTTCTTTGATTTCCTTGTTGACCCCATCATAGTTTTGTAGCATGTTGTTTAACCTCCTTACATTTGGGTTTACAGGTTTCTTCTTGTGGAAATCTCCTTGATTTCTAGTTTCATTGTTTTATTGTCAGAAAGGTGCATGGTATGACTTCAGTATTCTTTTATTGATTGAGGCCTGTTTTATGATCTAATATGTGATCTGCTCTGGAAAAAGTTCCATGTGCAATTGAAAGGAATGCATATTTTGCTGCTTTAGGATGAAAGGCTATGAATACATCTGTTATATTCATGTGGTCCAGTATATCATTCAAAGCCATTATTTACTTGTTGATTTTCTGTTTAGATGACCTGTCCATTGATGTAAGTGGGGTGTTAACATCCCTTTCTATTATTGTAATACAATCAACGAGTTCTTTTATGTTTGTTATTAATTATTTTATATATTTGGGTGCTCCCATGTTGGGTGCATAAATATTTATAATTGTCATATGTTCTTGTTGGTTTGTCCCCTTTATGATTATATAGTGTCCTTCATTGTCCCTTGTTACAGTCTTTGTTTAAATGTTTACCTTGTCTGATATAAGTATTAGTACTCTGGCCTTTTTTCTTAGATTTTATTTTTATTTTATTATTTGAGGGAGAAAGAGAGAGAGCAAGTGTGAGCACTAGCAGGGAGAGGGACAGAGGGACAAGCAGACTCTTGGCTGAGCTGGGAGCCTGGTGTGGAGCTCGATTCCAGGACTTTGGGATCACGACCTGAGCCGAAAGAAGACACCTAACCAACTGAGCCACCCAACCACCCCTACTTTGGCTTTCTTTTGACATCCATTTGCATAGTAGATGTTTTTTCATCCCCTCGGCTTCAATCTTCAGGTGTCTCAAATGAGGCTCTTGTAGGCAGGATATAAATAGTCTTGTTTTTTTATCCATTCTGATACCCTATGTCTTTTGATTAGATCATTTGGTTTGTATTCAGAGTAATTACTGATAGCTATGTATTTATTGCCATTCTATTGTTTTCCATTGTTTCTGGAGATTTTCTTCAAACCTTTCTTCTGTCACTTTTTTCTCTCTCATTTGTACTCAAAGAGTCCTCTTTAATATATCTTGCAGGGCGGTGTTGTGGTCACGAACTCCTTTAGTTGTTGTTGTGTTTTTTTTGTTTTGTTTTGTTTTTGCCTGGGAAATTCTTTCTCTCTCCTATTCTGAATGATAGCCTTGGCGGGTAGGGTATTCTTGGCAGTAGGTTTTTCACATTTAGCCCTTTGAATATATCATGCCACTCTCTTCTGCCTTACTGTATTTCTGTTCAGAAATCTCTAGCTAACCTTATGTGTCTTCCATTGTAAGATATGTACTTCTTTTGTCTTGATGATTTTAAGATTTCTTTATCACTATGTTTTGCAAATTTAACCATGATATGTCTTGGTGTTGGCCTGCTTTTGTTGATTTTAATGGGAGTTCTCTGTGTCTTTTGGGTCTGGATGTCTGCTTCCTTCCCCAGATAAGGGAAGTTTTCAGGTATTTTTTTCTTCAAGTAAATTTTCTGCCCCATTTCCTCTCTCTTCTTCTGGGACTTCTACTACATTTGATGGGATCACGGAGTTCCCTAAGTCTATTCTCATGTTGCATAATTTTTCTTTTTCTCTTTTGTTTAGTTTTGTTATTTTGTACCATTGTCTTCTAGGTCATTGATTCCTTCCTGTGCTTCATCCATCCTGCTGTTTATTGTATCAAGTGTGTTTCTAATCTCATTTTTTGCACTTCGTGATTGATTCTTTTTTATTTTTATATTTATTTCTTAAACATTTTATTTATTTATTTGAGGCAGAGAGAGAGAGCACAAGCAGGGGGAAGGGGCAGAGGGAGAGGGACAAGTAGCTATGCTGAGCACAGAGCCCAACACGGGGCTCAATGCCAGGACCCTGGGATTATGACCTGAGCCAAATGCAGATGCTTAACCAACTGAGCCACCCAGTCACCTGACTGATTCTTTTTTAATTCTTTTATCTCTGTCACAAACCTCTCCCCTGATGTCTTTTAATCTTTTCTCAAACCCAGTGAGTATCTTTATGACTCTTTCTTTAAATTCTCCATCAGGCATATTACTTATATCTGTTTTGCTTAACTCCCTATCTGTGGCCTTATCTTCTTTCATTTGGGATAAATTCTTCCATCTTGGCATTTTGTCTCAGTCTCTTCCTTCTTCTGTGTGTAATGAAGTCCAGTTATGTCTCCTGCTCCTGAAACTCATGGCCTTTAGAAGAAGAGATCATGTAGTGTCCAGGGCCTGGCAGTTCAAGGAGTGTTTCTGGTGTGTGTTGTGTGTTTTCTGCTGTTGTTTGGCTGCTCTCTCCTTCAGGCCAGTCATATGCACAGGCTCTCCTTGGCTGCTGTGGACAGTGTTTAGTCCCTGGCCTGAATGTAGTGAGTTTTAACTAGGTGTGCTTTGGTCTGCTTATGAAATGTAACCTGTCATCACCTATAGATTGGGAGACTTGATGTAGGCAGGGTTTTGAGCTGTTCTTTTGGGAGAGGGGCCTGCTTCATTGTGACTGAAGCAAGCTTGACAGAGAAGGGCAGTCCCACCAGAGTGTAGGCATGTGAAACTGCGTGTATGCCCTTTAGGCAACCAATGTCAGCACTGTGCTCTTTCCTGCAGGTGGCTCTGTTTTTATGCTAAGGGGTGAGGTAGGGAATTGGTGTCGGCACACTCCTTTGTTCCTGGAGAGGTGTCTTTGTAAATGCTGCTTCTCAGAGACATGCTCCAAGAATAGTGAATCATCTCCCCACTGTGTGCCCAGGCGCTCTCAATATTGATGTTTCCACACTGTCTGCCCCTAGGTTGTTTGTCTGCTTTCTCTTCAGGAGTAGCACAGTGCCCTCTGGGCTCTATCCCAGACAAGCCAGTTGACCTTTCAAACTCCAGGCTTTAAACCCCACTAGTTGCAGAAAGTCACAAAATTAACCCCTCTCATTTTCTAAACCAGCCACTGTGGGGAAATGTTATCTCTGTGCATTCCCCTGTGTGTTCTTCCCACTCTTGTTCTTCTCCAACACCACAGCTCCCTCCTCTCTGCAGCACCCACAGTCCATTTCCCTCTAAAGCACATCTCTGAACTTCTTACCTTCTTCATCGTGGCCTCTTCTCTCCCTTTAGTTGTGGAGTTTGTTCTCATTCTTTAGGTCTATTTCTTGTTTTTTTTTTTTAGGATCATTTGGCAGTTACATAGTTGTACTCATGGGACAAGGCAAGCTTAGGGTCCCCTTCACTCTGCCACCATCTTCCTTTTAGTCAAGATGTATATGAAGACATACTTATTTTAATTAAACCAAAAAACTCAAAGTACCTTTCACTTACTAAATATTTATCCTAGATCCCATGAGCTTGAAAACCATTTGGTTTAAGTTTTTATATTTTTGAGTGTTTTACAGTACTTGATTTGATAAGTGCCCATTTTAAGACAACTAAATAGAGCCATTTTACAAATTATTTTGGCAATATCATTTGGAGGTAGAAAAATACAACACATTTACAACATGCACACATAAATGCATAGATGTACATATACAGACAGATAGATACAGAGATCTTTTAGCTTTTGTATTAGAATTTATCCATGAGGGAGATTTAATAATGTGGTACTCAGTAGTTTTATAAAATAAGTGTTGGATACAAACTATGCTTCTGTAAGTTGAAACAAATTGAGATTATCTTTTCAGATGGCTAAAGGTTTTTATTAATATTTGTGGAGAAGACACTTAAGATTTTTAATTCATTTAGTTTCCAAATAGCTTTTTCCCCTTTTTTTCTGATAAGAATTAATTCCCTGAGGTTTGAATTTCAAAGGGAGGGCTGAGATAGAGGTCCCTAGAGAAAAACAGGTAGAACATTTACAACATAGAGAAAAAGGAAAAAAAATCAATTTCTTCAAAGAAGGGCTTTCGTTTCCTAAATCCAGATGTATGACCCAGTGGCGGCAAGAGACTTCCTCATAGAGGGTGCAAAGGATACCACCCTCCCAAAATGCGGAACCACTACCAATATAACTAAAAGAAAGACTTAGGCAATTCCCCTAAGGGCTGCCAATGACTGGTAGGACTCTAGCTCCAGTGAAGTTCAACTGTTTTTGTCCAGCCATATTGATCCAGAAATGGGATGCAATTCTCATCTCTATCCAGCTATATTTTGGGACTCCCAACCTGATGGTTGGCAAACCATGTTCTCAGCACACACCAGTTGTCACTAGGAGACAAAGGATCAATAACTAATCCCTCTGGATTGTTAAGGAAGGGACTACATGAAATTTTACCTTTCTTTCTCGACTTTTCATTGATAGCAACTTGGAACAGCTGACTTTAGTAAGAATTCTCAGAACCTTTGCTGGCTTCTCCCACTTTTCTCAGGATTTCACCTGTAGCCTCTGTACTAAGTGGGGTTTAAAGTAGAGAGAGTGTAGCTCTGGTGTTTACCAGAATCTGGCAAGATTTCCTATCAATTTAATTTTAGTTTCCCTTTGGCTGTTTAAGGGAATAACTGGTAAAAAAAATTACAGGAGAATCCCTTGGAGCCCCTAAATCCTCAGATGGGCCTATATGGGGACCCTTTTCATAGGGTACTATAAATGTACCCTCAAATTGTCTGTAAGGCCACTAAGTTGATGGACTTTTTGTTTACAGTTTACACTCCATTCAGAGTAGAATGACAATTCAGACACAGGATTAGTAGAATGAATACTCAAATGAAGGATAGAGGGGAAGAGTAGGAGTTACATCAGTCTTATAATTTTTGTTTTGGGTATCTCTTGTATCTTAATTCTTCATTAACCTTTTGCAATGAATCTTTCAATGAAACTATTTTGGAATTTTGAAGGCTTTTGGAGGCTCATGCATGTCAATTAAAATAGCTATTGAACATTATATCAAAAAATAATGATGTATTTACTATACCTTGGCTAATTGAATTTAAATAAAAAAATAAAATAGCTATTCCATTCTGTTTATTTAACTTAATAATTCTTAACAATCTCATCTAATTGAAACATTCCTCATAATGGCCATTATAATTCTAGGTTGTCTTTAGTAAGATTGGTTTATGCATGTGAGGAGAGATCATAAATTTTTTTAACATATAACCAGTGTATTTCCTAAAAGTGGGGTCATCCTTACAGCATTTAAATGGTTAGGACCCCATTTTTGGAGTTTTCCTAAGAGCAAAGAAAAAAATCCTAGCTAGCCTAAGAGGTGTGCTTAGGGTTTGGACTTGGTTCTGTCTGACAGTGTGATTTTCATGGGATACTTCTTTTTCCTGGTGGATAGTCTGCCGTATTTGTCCAACATGTGACCAGGTCTCCCTTTTTGCATGGAATTTTCTTGTGGGTGGTGAGCAATCTATTGTGGAACTTGATCATCTGTGACTATCTTATTCATTTTTTTTTAAGATTATTTATTTATTTATTTGACAGAGAGAGAGAGAGAGAGAGGGAGATCACAAGTAGGCAGAGAGGCAGGCAGAGAGAGAGGAGGAGGCAGGCTCCTCGCTGAGCAGAGAACCCAATGCGGAGCTCGATCCCAGGACCCTGAGATCATGACCGGAGCTGAAGGCAGAGGATTAACCCACTGAGCCACCCAGGTGCCCCTGTGACTATCTTATTCTTACAGGAGAATTTTGTACTTCAGAGACAAATGTCTTTCATATAAAGGTCATGAGAACTCAAGCAGCATATAGGTGTTCAAACCATACCCACTGATTTTCCTTTTAGGTTTGCTCTCAGGAAAAAATACACAAGTTTAAATCTAAATTGTCAGAAACCAAGCACATTCTAATTCAGAAGCTAAGTGCATTCTAATTCAGCAACCGAACACATTCTAATTCAGAAACCAAGAGTATCACCAGAAGGACAATTTGTCCTTTCCAAATCTTGAACAAAGTCAGAGAGCTCAATCAAAAGGAGAGAGCTCAAAATCTAAGAGGAGTCTCACCATGCCCAAAGCAGAAGACCATTCACATAATCCTTGAGCACAAGGGACCTCACTCAGTTCCAAGGGTCATCATCACTCCAATGGTCATATCCTTCTGATCCTGTTTCTTTTTTTTTTTTCCCCCAAATACTTTTATTTTATTTTTTCAGTGTTACAAGATTCACCGTTTATGTATCACACCCAGTGCTCCATGCAATATGTGCCCTCCTCAATACCCACCACCAGGCTCGCCCATCTCCCCACCCCCCCCCTCCAAAACCCTCAGTCCCTTGTTCTGAGTTGACAGTCTCTCATGGTTCTAATATCATGAAATGTCAACCTAAACAGGTAAACAAAGTCAGGGTCAAATTACCAGAAATTGAGTCTAGGGGTAGCAGAGGGTTTGCAATTTGGGAAATGCATGCTGTAGCAAGCTATAGGTAAGTGTGTTGAGGGTTTTGTGCAGGCTGTATTTATGGGCAAGAAGTGCAAAAAAATGGGACTAAGTTCATCCAGAGTCCAGGCAGTAAGTTCATTGGCTTGAGGACTGGGAGAGATTTTTGGTGGATGAAGTCTTGGTCGTCTATAAATTAAGCATTTAAGGGAAATTAGTATATTAGTTCTTAAGTTCCATTTTTCTGAAGGCACATGCATGAGATCTTTCTTTTCATATCCTCTGGTTCTATTTTAGATTACAATCCTCTCACAAGAGTCTTTTATTCTTTGAGTACTTTTTCAACCCCATATTATAATTCTCTCCTTTTGGGACTCCAATCACATAAATGTTAGATCTTTTGTTATAATTCTTCATGTCTCTGAGGTTCTATAATTTTTGTAGTTTATTTTCCTTCTGTTGTTTAGATTGAGTGATTTCTAATGTTATATTATTCAGGTTTTATTTCCCTCTTCCCTCTTTAATCTGCAATTGACCCAATCCAGTGAGCTTTTTATTTCAGTTATTTTATTTTTCAGTTCTAAGATTTCCACTTTATTTTCGTTTATATCTTCCGTTTCTTTCCTGAGATCATTATTTCTTTGATAAGACTATTTCCACTTATTTCAAGTGTCTTCATAATTGCTTATGAGGCATTTCTGTCATATCTGCTTTAAAATATTTGTCGGATTATTCTCATTTCTGTGTTTTCTTGCTATTGTTATCTATTGGTTATCTTTTTTTAATTCTGGTTGATAATTTCCTGGTCTTCTTATGATGAGTGATTTTCGATTTTAATCTTGTCATTTTTGCATTGTGTTATGAGACTTTGGATCTTAGTTAAACTTTCTGTTTTAACTTTTTTTGACACTGCTCTAGCAGATAAGTGCAGAACTATCTCATTATATTTAGGTGGAGGTAGAAGTACAGGTTCCACTCTCAGCTTCTGTTGACACCAAAAGGGGAGTTCTCTTCATTATTGCTGGGCAAAGATGGGAGTTCTGGCTCCCCACACGGTTTCTAGTGACAAGGTGGCGGACAGATGGGGTTTGTTACTGGATGTGGTTGAAAGTTCTGCTTCCTCTTTGGCCTTCTCTGATACCAAATTGGTAGGGGTGTTAGGGCTTCTGGTTACAGTCTTGCAAGAGTGGGATACTAGGCTACTCCCTTGGCCTTTGCTTGCAAGTGTTGGAGTGGTCCCATAGTATTTTGTGTGTTGTTTTTTGACTGGACTAAAGCTGCCATTTTTGAAAAAATATTATTGTCTTGCTAGGGTACCTCTTCCTTTTCCTTCATTTTGAGAGAACAGGATTTTGTCAAGGGTTTTATTGGCTGTATGCATTGGCATTTCTGGAATGCTACTTTATTCAGATCAAGTTTGGAATATATGAGGCCAATGGAAACCCAGAAAACTAACTGCCATACTGTCCTTTACCTCCCAAGGTCCCTAGCTATTCTACTTATGTTTGTTTCATATATAATGTTCAGGGTTTTTTGTTATACTGAGTAGGAGAGATAGGAAAAAAAAAGTATTATCCATCTATCCAGAAGCAGAAAATATAGCATAAGATTTACAAATCCCTGAGAGGGAGTTAAGATGGTGGAGGAATATGGGACCCTAAGTTTGTCTGGTCCCTCAAATACAGCTAGATAGTTATCAAATGATTCTGAACATCTGAGAAATCAGCCAGAGATCTGAGAAAAGAAATACTGCAACTATACAAGTACAAAAGTGGCCACTTTTTGGAAGGTAGGAGGTGTGGAGACTTGAATCTGGGGTGGTATAACTGAGGATACAGCAGAGGGAAGGGAGCCTGCTTAAGGAGGCTACCACAAAGTATTATAAACAATGGAACACAAAATCAGAGCTTTTAGAAGTCTGCTACTGTGGGATATGTCCCTGGCTTAAAGGTGCTCAGGTGGTGAAGGGCGATAGAATTCCAAGTGTGACAGTGTGGTCTGAGGATCCCCAGGGTCCCAAGAAAATGGGGTTGCCTGAGTGCAGCAGAGTTCCCAGGCAGAAAAGTGGGAAAGCCGGCTGAAAACAGTCTAGGTGATGGCTTTTTGCTCTGTATCGCCATAAACTGCAAACCGCTGCACTGTTGTGTGACTGCTTTCCTGGCAGGGGTTCAGCAAAAGGCAGAAGCAGGTGAGACACCACCCCCTCCTCAGGGAGGAACAATGCATGTCTGTGCCACAGGAATCTGTAAAATTTGGAGTTTTGAAATTCAGTCACATGCCTGAGATAAAAATGCTTGGCCACAGGCTAAGTGAACAGAGTTTTGGCAGAAAACCAGGAACACAAGCATGATTGAGTGCTTTTCTATGAGGGCTCACCGAAGAGTGGGGGGTGGGAACATTCAACTCCTGGGCTAGAGAGTGGGGTGCCGCCACATTGATCCCACCCATTGGTGCTGAAAACCTTCAAGTAGCAAAACGGTGCTAATTAGTAGAATCTGGAGCCACATACACCAAGCCCTAGTCTATTTCCATTTCCACTAGGGCAAGTGCACCTGAGAATTAGTGCAACAGAACCCTTCCCCCAGAAGGCTGACATGAGCAACTGGCTTGCACCAGGTTTACTGATCATAGAGAGCTGCGAAACTTCAGCTCTTGGGGAAAACAAGATACAGCATTCATTTTTTTCTTTGTTTTACTCTTTAGGCTTTCAGTATTATTTTTTTCAGTTATTTTCTTATTTTTTCAATTCTTTTTGTATTCTCTTTAAATTTTTATATATGTGTTATATATATATAGTTTCTGTTCACTGTATTTTATTTCATTTTTGCATATATATGTCTTTCTTTCTTATTTTAAGATCTAGTGTTTTGTAGCAAGTAGACCAAAACACACCCAGGCTCACATTTTCTGTTTTGTTTTGTTTCTTGTTTTTTTTTTCTTGTTTCACTTTCTGGTTAGTTTTGTTTTGTGTTTCTGTTGTCATTCTTGTTATTGTTGTTTTTTTCTCTTTCCTTTTTCTATTATTTTTTGGACAAAATGATCAGATAGAGAAATTCTCCCCAAAAGAAAGAACAGGAGGTAGTGCTCACTGCCAGGGATTTAATCAATATGGATATAAGTAAGATGTCTGAACTAGAATTTAAAACAATAAACATAAAAATACTAGCTGGGCTTGAAAAAGGTACAGAAAACACTAGAAAATATCTGTGTAGAAATAAAAGAACCAAAATCTAGTCAGACCAAAATTAAAAATGCTATCACTGAGATTCAGTCCCAAATGGAGGCTATAAATTTGAGAATAAACAAGGCAGAAGAGCAACTCACTGATATAGAATATAAAATGTGGAATATAAGGAAGCTGAAAAGAAGAGAGAAAGAAAACTACTGGATAGTGAAGGAAGACTTCAAGAACTCAGTGATTCCTTAAAGTGAAATGTTTTTGGAAAATAGGGGTTCCAGAGGATGATGAGTGGGATAGAGGGGCAGAAGGTTTATTTATTTATTTTTTAATTATTTTTTATTATGTTATGTTAGTCACCATATAGTATGTCATTAGTTTTTGATGTAGTGTTCCAAGATTCATTGCTTATATTTAACATCCAGTACTCCATGCAATACATGCCCTCCTTAATAGCCGTCACTGGGCTAACCCATCCCCCCAGCCCCCTTCTCTCTAAAACCCTCAGTTTGTTTCTCGGAGTTCACAGTCTCTCATGGTTCATCTTCCTCTCCGATTCCCCCACCCTTCATTTTCCCCTTCCTTCTCCTAATGTCCTCCATGCTATTCCTTATGTTCCACAAGTAAGTGAAACCATGTGATAATTGATTTTCTCTGCTTGACCTGTTTCACTCAGCATAATCTCCTCCAGTTCCATCCATGTTGATGTAAATGTTGGGTATTCATCATTTCTGATGGCTGAGTAATATTCCATTGTATATATGGAGCACATCTTCTTTATCCATTCTTCTGCTGAAGGGCATCTCAGCTCTTTCCACAGTTTGGCTATTGTGGACGCTGCTGCTATGAAAATTGGGGTGCATATGGCCCTTCTTTTCACTGCAACTGTATCTTTGGGGTAAATACCCAATAGTGCAATTGCTGGGTCATAGGGCAGATCCATTTTTAATTTTTTAAGGAACCTCCATACTGTTTTCCAAAGTGGCGGGAGGTTTATTTGAACAAATTATAGCTTCCCTCTTCTGTGGAAAGAGACAGACATTCGAATCCAGGAGGCACAGAGAACCCCTCTCAAAATCAATAAAAATAAGTCAAAACTTTCACATAAAATAGGGAAGCTTGCAGATTTCAAAGATAAAGAGAAAATCTTGAAAGCAGCTTGGGACGAGAGTTTCTTAACCTGCAAGGTTAAACATGTAAGGCTGGCAGCAGATCTGTCCGCAGAGAGCTGGCAGGCCAGAAAGGACTGGCATGATATATTCAAAGTGCTAAATGGGAAGAATGTGGAGCCAACAATACTTTATCCAGCAAAGTTGTCATTCAGAATAGAATGAGAAATAAATAGTTTCCAGGACAAAGAAAAGTTATTGGAATTTGTGAACACTACACCAGCATTGCAAGAAATATTAAAGGGGATCCTTTGAGCAGAGAGCACAAAAGTAACAAAGACCAGAAAGGAGCAGAGACAATCAACAGGAACAGTGACTTTACAAGTAGCACAGTGTCACTAAATCCACATTTTTCAATAATTACTCTGAATGTAAATTAACTAAATGCTCCAATGAAAATACATAGGGTATTAGAATGGATTTAAAAAATGACCCATTGATATATTGTTTACAAGAGACTCAATTTAGAGCCAAAGACACCTTCGGATTGAAAGTGAGGGGGCGGAGAACCATTTATCATGCCAATGGACATCAAAAGAAAGCTGGAGTAGCCATCTGTATATCAGACAAGCTATATTTATTGTATTTTATTTTTTAAAAGATTTTATTTATTTATTTGACAGAGAACGAGATCACAAGTAGGCAGAGAGGCAGGCAGAAAGAGAGGGAAGCAGGTTCCCTGCTGAGCAGAGAGCCTGATGTGGGGCTCTATCCCAGGACCCTGAGATTATAACCTGAGCCAAACACAGAGGCTTAACACACTGAGCCACCCAGGTGCCCCGACAAACTAGATTTTAAACCAAAGACTGTTATGAGAGATGAAAAGGAAACTATATAATAAAAAAGGAGTCTATCTAAAAAGAAGATTTAACATTGTAAATATTTATGCTCCCAACTTGGGAGCAGCCAAATATATAAATCAATTAACAAAATAAAAGAAACTCATTGATAATACAATAATACCAGGGGAATTTTTTTCCAATTAATTTTATTTTATTTTTTCAGTGTTCCAAGATTCATTATTCATGTACCAACCCAGTGCTCCATGCAATATGTGCCCTCCTCAATACCCACCACCAGGCTCACCCAACCCCCCTTCCCCCACCCCTGCAAATCCCTCAGTTTGTTGCTCAGAGTCCAAGTCTCTCATGGCTCATCTGCCCCTCCGATTTCTCCCAGTCACACTTCCTTTTCTTCTCACAATGTCTTCCATATTTTTCCTTATGCTCCACAAGTAAGTGAAACCATACAACTGACTCTTACTGCTTGACTTATTTCACTCAGCATATTCTCTTCCAGACCTGTCCATGTTGATACAAAAGTTTGGTATTCAGCCTTTCTGATGGAGGCATAATATTCCATTGTATACATAAACTATATCTTCTTGATCCATTCATCTGTTAAATGGCATCTTGGCTCTTTCCACAGTTTGGTGATTGTGGCCATCGCTGCTATGAACATTGGGGGACATGTGGCCCTTCATTGTACTGCATCTGCATCTTTGGGGTAAATACCCAGTAGTGCAATTGCAGGGTCATAGGGTAGCTCTATTTT
>CM052901.1:60429365-60447258 GCA_028534135.1 Potos flavus | reverse complement strand
ACGAACACTTGCTCCATTTCCCAGGTTGGGGAAATTTTCATTCAGAATTTGGTCAGCTATATCTTCTAGTCTTCTTTCTTTCTCTACCCCCTCAGGGATTCCAATAATTCTGACATTGGTACGTTTCATGGCATCATTGATTTCCCTAAGTCTGTGCTCATGGTTCCTAAGCAGTTTGTTCCAACCCTCCTCCTGACCTTTTCTCTCAACCATCTTATCCTCTAGATCGCTAACTCTATCCTCTGTCTCCATAACTCTAGCTGTTAGACTATTTATATTAGATTGGATCTCACTGATAGCGTTTGTAACCTCCGTCATACTGGTTCTCAGTTGTGTCCTTAGAGATTCTATGTTGTCGTTAATATTTTTTTCTCCATCCTGGCCATTGCCTAGATAATTGTTACCCTGAATTCCCTTTCTGACATACTGTTTATGTCCATGTCCAATAGTTCTAAGGGAGAGGGCACAGTCCCTGGGTTTTTCCTCTGTTGGATGTTCCTCCTCCTAGTAATTTTGATGAGAGGTGAATGAGAGGATGCATAGCTGAATATGTCACCCACGATCCAGGCACGGTGCACCCTGGAAGGTTTTGGAGCAATTGGAATTCACCACCAAAAAGAAAGAATAAAGATAAGAAAAGAGAGACAGAGAAAGAGAAAAAAAAGAGATCCCAGCCAGAATGGACCCAAATTAAGATTTATAAGGTATATAAACAAACATGAACAAACATAAAGACCAACAAAAGTATATGACAAGAAATAAAAGAACCTTGTCAGAATGAACCTCAAGAATAAGGTTTATTAATACCAAAACAAAAGTAGATACATAGAAACACTGACAGACGGATAAGATGGGAGGGTGGTTATAACTCTTCCATACGTTGTATTAAGCCTCTAGCTGTAATTTTAAGTAGTTTAAAAAAAAATTAAAAAAAAAAACAAGAAACACTCATTGTGAAAAAAAATAGAAAAGAAAGAAAGAAAAAAAACTTTATGAAATATACAGATTTTGGGGTATTATTGGGAGCTTAATATATTGATTTCCCCTACTGTAGGGGTTTTATATTTTTATGGGGGCCCTGTGGTTATTGTCTTCTTTTTTTGGGGTTGTCTTCTGGGGGAGGGTCCTGTCCCGTTGTTTTCCAGTCAATCTTTCTTGGGTTGAGTCGTCCTGCCCCCCAGTTGAGGGGCTGGACTCTGTGGAAAACAGTTTTTCAGGCTTCTGCTCTCTCAAGGTTTTCGCTCTTTTGCTGTTTTTTCGCCTTTTCAGAGAGTCCAAGCAAGGAGTCTGCCCGTACCCAGACCTCCGCATCCCAGAGAAGCCTCAGTCTGCTCCCCTCTGCAAGCTCTGCTCACACCGCAGCCTGCCACAGGCAGTGTGCACCCCCAGCCACCGTCCCAGTGGCCCCGAGAGGCCCTCAGTAGCCTCTGCACCCTCCCGCAATCAAAGCCGCGAGGTCTAGGAAACTGGTTTGTGGTGGCTGCCGTCGCGGCGACTGCTGTCCGGGCTCCCAGTCCACACCGGGTGCGCTCAGATTCCTGCCCCAAGCGGCCACGTTCTCTCCAGCCTCTGGGCAGTGGGCGCCTCCGGTTCTCCCCCTCGCGCGGGGCCCAGGGCGTGAGCCAAGGAAGCTAACGCGGGCGGGGAACCCACCACTTGTTCTGCCGGCCGCTCTTTGTGTCCGGAGGCCCGGACGCCACGCTCTGGCAGCCTCCAGGCCATGAAACAGATTTCTAAAAGTCCCGATTTTGTGCTCCGCTGCTCTGTAGCTTGCCGGAAGCCGGCCCTTCCCCCCGCGGTCTATCTTCCCTTCGCTTTGGATTCACTTTTCTGCATGTCCTACCTTCCGGAAAGTGGTCGATTTTCTGTTCCTAGAGTTGCTGTTCTTCTCTTCTATCTCCTGCTAAGTTTGTAGTTGTTTAGAGTCGTTTGATAACTCTCTAGCTGAACTTCTGGGATCAGACACTTTCTTCGCCTCATACTCCTCCGTCATCTTGCTCCCAGCCCCTCTGATCCAAACATTCTTGAACAGGTTGGTCTTTAGCCTCCAAGTGTTTGAATTCCTTTGAAACTTTTTCTTGTGGTTGAGTTCCAGTTTCAAAGCATTGTGGTCTGAGAATATGCAGGGAATCATCTCAATCTGTTGGTATCGGTTGAGTCCTGATTTGTGACCCAGTATGTGGTCTATTCTGGACAATGTTCCATGTGGGCTCGAGAAGAATGAGTATTCTGTTGTTATAGGGGGGAATGTTCTGTATATATCTTTGAGATCCATTTGGTCCAGCGTGTAATTCAAAGCTCTCGTTTCTTTATTGATTTTCTGTTTGGATGATCTTTCTGTTACTGAGAGTTCCGTGTTAAGGTCTCTTACAATTAATGTATTCATATCGTTATGACTCTTTATTTTGATTAACAGTTGGCTTATCTAGTTGACTGCTCCTATATTGGGGGCATAAATATTTACAATTGTTAGATCTTTTTGGAGGATAGAGCCTTTAAGAACGATGTAGTGTGCTTCTGTATCTCTGACAACAGTCTTTAGCTTAAAATCTAATTTATCTGATATGAAAATTGCTACCCCAACTTTCTTTTGAGACCCATTGGCATGAGGGATGGTTCTCCATCCCTTCACTTTCAGTCTGAATGTATCTTTAGGTTCCAAATGTGTCTCTTGTAGACAGCATATAAACGGGTCCTGACGTTTTATCCAGTCTGCAACCCTGTGTCGTTTTATGGGAGCATTTAGGCCATTCCCGTTGACAGTGATTATTGAAAGATAAGTTTTTACTGACATCATGTTGCCTGTGAAGTCCTTGTTTCTATAGATTGTAAATTCCTGTTCTATGTCACTCATGGGTTCTTTCTACTTTTATAGAAAACCCTTTAATATTTCTTGTAGTGCCAGCTTGTTCACATACTCTTTTAATCCTTGCCGGTCTTGGAAGCTCTTTATCTCTCCATTCATTTTGAATGTCAGCCTTGCTGGATAAAGTATTCTTGGTTGCATGTTCTTCTCATTGAGGGCCCTGAATATGTCTTGCCAGCCTTTTCTGGCTTGCCAGGTTTCTGTGGACAGGTCTGACGTTATTCTGATGAATCTTCCACTATCCATAAGCAATCTTTTCCCCCTAGCTCCTCTCAGGACCTCTTGTCTAAAAATATAATTTGCAAATTTTAAAATTATGTGTCTAGATGATTTTCTAGACTCGTTGATCCTGGTGGGTGTCCTTTCTGCCTCGAGGACACGATCACTTGTTTCATTCCCCAGATTGGGGAATTTTTCATCCAGAATTTGTTCAGGTAT
This sequence comes from Potos flavus, assembly GCA_028534135.1. NCBI lineage: Eukaryota > Metazoa > Chordata > Mammalia > Carnivora > Procyonidae > Potos > Potos flavus. The sequence continues at coordinate 60,443,954 of CM052901.1, read as the reverse complement.
ATCTTCTAGTTTTCTGTCTTTTTCTACCCCCTCAGGGATTCCAATAATTCTGATATTGGAATGTTTCATGGCATCATTTATTTCCCTAAGTCTCTTCTCATGGTTCCCAAGCAGTTTGTTCCAGCCCTCCTCCTGACCTTTCTTCTCAACTAACTTGTTCTCTAGATCACTAATTCTATCCTCTGTCTCCATAACTCTAGGTGTTATACTATTTAGATTAGATTGGATCTCATCGATAGAATTTTTAACATTTGCCATACGGGTTCTCAGTTCTGTCCTTAGAGATTTTATGTTGTCATTAAGGTTTTTCCTCTATCCTGGCCTTTGCCTAGGTAATTGTTACTCTGAATTCCCTTTCTGACATACTGTTTATGTCCATGTCCAATAGTTCTGAGGGAGAGGGCACAGTCTCTGGGTTTTTCCTCTGTTGGGTGTTCCTCCTCCTAGTCATTTTGACGAGAGGTGGATGAGAGGATGTGTAGCCAAAGATATCACCCACGATCCAGGCACGGTGCACCCTGGAAGGTTTTGGAGCAATTGGAATTCACCATCAAAAAGAAAGAATAAAGATAAACGAGAGAGAGAGAAAGAGAAAAAAAGAGATCGCAGCCAGAATGGGCCCCAAAATAAGATTTATAAGGTATTTAAACAAACACGAACAAACATAAACACCGACAAAAGTAAATGACAAGAAATAAAAGAACCTAGTCAGAATGAACCCCAAGAATAAGATTTATATAATACCAGAACAAAAGCAAATACACAGGAACACTGACAGAAGGAAAAGATGGGAGGGTGGTTATACCTCCTTGATGCGTTGTATGAAGCCTCCAGTTGTAATGTTAAGTAGTTAAAAAAAAATTAACAAAAAACAAGAAATGTGAGAATGAGGAAAAAAAAAAGAAAGAATGAAAAAAACTTGTATCTATGAAATATACAGGTTTTAGGGTATTATCGGGAGCTTAATATATTGATTTCCCCTGATGTTGGGGTTTTATAGTTTTATGGGGGCCCTGTGGTTATTGTCCTCTTGTTTTTGGGTTGTCTTCTGGGGTAAGGGCCTGCCGCATTTTTTTTACAGTCAATCTTGCTTGGGTTTGGTCACCCTGCCCCCCAATCAAGGGGCTGGGCTCTGTGGAAACCGGTTTTTCAGGCTTCTGCTCTCTGGAGGTTTTCGCTCTTTTGCAGCTTTTTTGCCTTTTCAGAGAGTCCAAGCAAGGAATCTGCCTGTACCCTGACCTCTGCATCACAGAGAAGCCTCAGTCTGCTCCCCTCTGGGTGGTCCAGAATACAGTCTCCTCTTTGCAAGCTCCACTCACACCACTCCTGCCACAGGCGATGTGCAACCCCAGCCACCGTTGCAGTGGCCCCGCGAGGCCCTTGCTAGCCTCTGCACCCTCACGTGACCAAAGCCACAAGGTCTAGGAAACTAGCTTCTGGTGGCTGCCAGAAGTCCCATTGCTGGGACTGCTCTCTGGGCTCCAGGCCCACACCGGGTGTGCTCAGATTCATGCCCGAGATTGGGCCGCATTCTCTCCTTCTCTCAGGTGCCGGCTGGAGCGCCCAGACCCTGCAGCATGCAGTGGACGTCCTGCGGTCCTAGAGACCGCAGGCCAGGGCTCCCACCTGGTGTCTTAGGAGGTTGTGAGAGTGCACCCAGTCCAAGGAGTGCTGCACAGAGAGAAAAGCTGCAGGCTCATGGACCACACTAGGTTCTCTCAGGCACTTGCAGGAGTGTGCCCTGCCCATGAAATAGTGCAAGGAGCGGAAAGCTGCAGGTTCATGAACCATGGGCTGGACCCCTGCCAGTCTCTCTTTGCCGTGGGTGGAACATGGGCTTAGGCCCGTGCCTGTGACCACCCACTTCCACTAGTTGCTCCTCATGATCTTTTGCTCTTTTTAAGTGTTTTTAACTGGACTCTAAGTTAATGATGGTCCCCAACCACAGGGCACTTTCCTTTGGGGTATTACTGTCCTTGGGTCCCTTCTGGTGTCTCCCTCCCCCTTCTGTTTATCCTCCGATATAGGCTTGAGTGTTCCTACTCTGCTTTACCTCTCAGTTGCTGCCTTCTGCTCCTGTAGAGATCCAGAAGTGAAAAATCTTATTTCTCAGGCTGATTTCATGGGTGTTCAGCGTGTTCTGATAGATATCCAGCTCACTTTAGGGGACCGGTTGTAACAGGGTCTCCTACTTCTCCGCCATCTTCCAAATTTCTCCCATAGCAGGGGAATTTAACACACCACTCCCATGAAGGGACAGATGATCTAAGCCGAATATCGACAAGGAAACTAAGGCTTTGATTGACACACTGGATCAGATGGACTTAGCAAACATATTCAGAGCATTTCATCCTCAAGCAGCAGAATATATATCCTTCTTGAATGCACGGTGACATTCCCCAGAATAGGTCATATATTGCGTCACAGATTAGGCCTCCACCAGTACAAAAAGACTGATATTATAGCATGCATATTTTCAGACCACAATGCTAAAACTGGAAGTTAACCACAAAAAAAAAAAAAAAAAATTTGGAAGGACAACAAATATATGGAGAGTAAAGTACACCTATTAAAGAATGAATGGATCAACCAGGAAATTAAGGAAGAATTAAAAAATATATGGAAGCAAATGAAAATGAAAATACAACAGTTCAAAACCTCAGCAAAATGGGTCCTCAGAGGGAAGTATATAGCAATAAAGTCCTTCCTCAAGAAACAAGAAAAGTGTCAAATACACAACCTAAACTTACATCAAAAGGAGCTGGAAAAAAACAGCAAATAGAACCTAAATACACCAGGAGGAGAGAAATAATAAATATTAGAGCAGAAATCAATGATAGAGAAATTTAAAAAAAAGTGAAACATATCAGTGAAACCAGGAGCTGCTGCTTGGAAAGAATTAATAAGGTAAATATACACCAAGCCAGATTAATCAAAAAGATAAGAGAAAGGATCCGAGTAAATAAAAGCATGAATGAAAGAAAAGAGATGACAACCAACAGCAAGGAAATGTAAATAATTCTGAGAATATTATGAGCAACTATATGCCAACAAATTAGGCAATCTGGAAGAGATGGGTGCATTCCTAGAAACATATAAACTACCAAAACTGAAAAAGGAAGAAATAGAAAACCTGAACAGACCCATCACCAGCAAAGAAATTGAATCAGTAGACAAAAATCTCCCCACAAATAAGAGTTCTGGGCCATTTGGCTCCCCAGGGGATTTCTACCAGACATTTAAAGAATTAATGCTTATTCTTATGAAACAGTTTCAAAAAATAGAAAGGGAAGAAAAACTTTCAAAGTCATTCTATGCGGCCAGCATTACCTTGAACCCAAAACCAAAGACTGCCCTAAAAAGGTGAAATACAGACCAATATCCCTGATGAATATGGATGTAAGTATTCTCATCAAGATCCTAGCTAATAGGATCCAACGGTGCATTCATGGGATTATTCACCATGACCAAATTGGATTTATTCTTGGGCTGCAAGAGTGGTTCGACATCCACAAATCAATGTGATAGACCATATCAATAACAAAAAGGACAAGAACCATATGATCTTCTCAATAGATGCAGAAAAAGCATTTGACAAAATGCAGTATACTTTCTTGATAAAAATCTTCACTGTGTAAGGATAGAGGGAACATACCTCAATATCATTAGAGCTATATATGCAAATCCATTTTTAAAAAATATTTTTTTTTATTTATTTGACAGACACACAACAAGAAAAGGAACACAAGCAGAGGGATTATCCCCAGATAATTGTTTTGGTCAAATACTAGATATTTTGTACCTCAATAAAATATGCTGAAAAACGATTGTGAAAGATAATTTAATTCAGTATAAAATTGACTTTGAGGTTGTGTGGGCCACAGTGCTGGAATATTATGAATACAGTTTGTCTTTGGCATCCATTATTCAGTGCTCTTTTTCTTTTACTTCGTGTCTCCCTCTCTCGTTTTTCTTTCTTTTGTTCTGTTCCCACTAGTTTATGCTACTGTGTTAACTATTTAACAAAAATTTTAGTTGTTTGGGGGTTTAAAGTGTACTTCTTTTTCTATCAGGGCTTGTGGAGCAAGGGATAACAACCCCATTTCCCCCTTCTTTCCTACTATCCATCCCTGCTTCAGAGCCCCCAGTTTTCCAGTCTCAAGAGCCTGAAGCTTTGAGGAGTGACACATCCAGGTGTTTCCTATAAGACATCTGTCTTGTTTTCACCAAGCCTGCATGAGATCCAGTAACTTGAGAAAGCAACTGCTCTCCTAAGCACCAGCTGGGCTGTATCCTAGCATGGCCTCTGCCTCTAAGAGTGTTTGAACTTGAGTTACTTGAATTTTGTGTGCCCGTTTCGTTGTCAATAGACAAAATGAGGAGAAAAAGAAAAACATTTGACTAGCTCTTGATGTTATGAGAATAAAGTGATATAGGGGATAGTTATTTAACATTCCTTCAGGATAAAAGCTCTTTGAAAATATGTCATAAGGTACTATGACATGGTCATCTCTAGTAACTACCCTTCTATAATGCTACTTGTAATAACGTTCAGGTCTTAAGAATAACACCATTTAACAAATATGTCATACATTTTCCAAGAAAAAGAAAACAGCCAGTGAACTCATAGAATTCCTTAAGCACATGAGTTCACTAAAATCCATGAATATAAAAGGATAAATATCTATGAAGGCATAGTTTTTTTCATTTGAAACCCCAATGTCATGTAGTTTTTGTTTCCCACTATATCTAATTAGCTAAGAAATCTTTTGAATTCTTCATTTTAAGTGTCATATCTGTTTTCTATTACTTTCCCATTGCCACAGTTCTTTCTATAGGTCTTCATTATTTCCTCCTTTGAATGTGGTTACTGAGTAAAATGGTGACAGGAATCTTCAAGGAGATTTCATGATAAGGCCGTATGGACATTACAGATTTAGGGCTATAAATGAATTTTTTAGCACTTAAAATGATTTAAGTGGGCCTTCATATTTACTGAGAAAAAGACTGAATATTTATTTTTTAAAATGTAATTGGTAACTATAAAACTATTCAAGCTTTTCTGTTTTTAAAATCCAAAACCATTTGTCTCAGCTTCCTTGCTTCCCCTGTCTTTGAGGATGAAACTTTCCTGACTTTCTTTTTCATTGAAACCTGTCACTTCTTATTCTATCCTTTGCAATTCTATTCTCCATAAAACTGGCTGAAGAATGACCATGTAATTTCCTCTGCATTTCCTTCCTAACTGCTCTAAAGATAAACACACATCTCCTTTTATTTTTTTAATCTTTATTTTTTATTTTTTTAATTTTAAAGGATTTTTTAAAATTTAAATTCAATTAGCTGAGGTATAGTATATCATTAGCTTTTGATATAACATTCAATGATTCATTAGTTGCATGTATCACCCAGTGCTCATCATATCATATGACCTCTTTAATGCCCATCATCTAGTTACCCCATCCCCCCACCCACCTCTCTTTCCACAACCTTCAGTTTTTTCCCTGAGTCAAGAGCCTCATATGATTTGATTCACTTTCTATTTTCTTCCCATTCAGTTTCCCCCAACGACCCCTATTGTCCTCTGCACTAATCCTTATGTTCCAAATATGAGTGAAACCATATGATAATTGTGTTTCTCTGATTGACTTATTTCACTTAGCATAATTCCCTCCAGTTGCATCCATGTCACTATAAATGGTAGATATTCACCCATTCTGAGTAATATTCCATTGTATACATGAACCACATCTTCTTTGTCCATTCATCCATTGAAGGACATCTCAGCTCCTTCCACAGTTTGGTTATTGTGGACATTGCTGCTATGAACTTTGGGGTGCATGTTCTTCTTTTCACTACATCTGTATCTTTGGGGTAAATACAGAGTAGTGCAATTGCTGAGTCAAAGGGTAGCTCTATTTTTAACTTCCTGAGGAAGCTCCATACTGTTTTCCAGAGTGCCTGTACCATCTTGCATTCTCACCAACAGTGTATGAGGGTTCCCCTTTCTCCAGATCCTCCACAATATTTGTTGTTCCCTGATTGTTAATTTTAGCTATTCTGACTGATGTAAGGTGGTATCTCATTGTGGTTTTGATTTGTATTTACCTGCTGGCAAATGATGTGGAGAATTTTCTCATGTGTGTGTTGACCACATGTATTTCCTCTTCGAAGAAGTGTCTGTTCATGTGTTCTGCCCATTTCTTGACTGGATTATTTGTTTTTTGGGTGTCAAGTTTGAGAAGTTCTTTATAGATCTTGGATACCAACCCTTTATCTATAATGACATTTGCAAATGCCTTCTCCGTTTCCATAGGATGTCTTTTAGTTTTGTTGATTGTTTCCTTTACTGTGCAGAAGTTTTTTTTATCTTGATGAAGTCCCAATAGTTCATTTTTGCTTTTGTTTCCCTTGCCTTTAGGGATGTGTCTTGCAAGAAGTTTCTTTGTCCAAGGTCGAAGAGGTTGCCTCCTGTGTTCTCCTCTAGGATTTTGATGGATTCCTGACTTGCATCAAGATCTTTCATCCATTTTGAGTTTATCTTTGTGTATGGTATAAGTTTCATTCTTCTACATGTGGCTGTCCAATTGTCCCAGCATCATTTATTGAAGAGACTGGCTTTTTTCCATTGGATATTTTTTTCCTGCTTTGTTTATGATTAGTTGAGCCCAGAGTTGAGGGTCCATTTCTGGGCTCTCTATTCTGTTCCATTGACCTATATGTATTTTTTTTTTTCCTGGTCATTCCCATACTGCTTTGATTACTATAGCTTTGCAGTATATCTTGAAATATGGTATTGTGATACCTCCAGTTTTGTTCTTCTCCTTTAAGATTGCTTTGCTTAGTCACAATCCTTTTGTACTATGAAGTTTTATTCTAATCACTTTTGGGGACAGAGAATTGAAAAAAGTGTTTAACTCTGTAGGCATTTATTATTGGCCATTTATAGTGTCTAATCAGACATTGTGCTAGCTCTTGGGATATAAAGATGTATAAGATCTTTAATATGTCACAGCATGATAGGGGGATATTATAGATCTTCAGTAGATCACAGTCTAGTTTATAACGTTATAAAGTTTATAGACTCTAGTAAAATTCTAATAGCCATGGTCCCTCTTCAGTTTCTGCTTTACTTTGAGATAGTAGCTAAAAGCTCAGCCTGATTTTTGCTTTCTGCTTATATTTCTGACCATGTATCTCATTAAATATCCCCTTTAGATATCCTTACACCTGCCTATGTAGCAAGGGCAAACTAGTTTCTTTTTTTCACAGAGCTTCTCAGATTGGGAACATAAGGAGTACACTGAGAAGAATAATATCTTAGTCTCAATTGGGTATTTTCCCCAACTTTTAAGTTCTTCTAGAGGGGCTGATATCCGTTTCCTGAGGCCTCTGCTCTGCCCAGAATTGCTACCTTTTGAGTGTTTCCTCACATCATGTTATTTTTTCAAACATCAAAAATATTTAATAATGGGATAAACTGTGACTGATTTTACTGAAGATTTTTTCCTTTATCATTTTGAAGATCATTTACCCACAAATTCCCACAGTTCACTATTAAAATTTAAATGTTAAATCTTATAAATGCTGCATTTGAAGCTATTATTAAGAGAATTATATGAAATTTCATGTAGTTAGCACATTTGCTTCTAAGAAATGTGTGGTATAAGTTACGACAAAGTATTTTCCTTTACCTCTGATATTTTTTAGGTCATTAATCTGTATACTTACTAGCCTGGCAAGTGGAAAGGATTCATGGGAAGCTTTTTCTATATATTCCCACCAAAACTAGAAAATTAATATTCTGAAGTAAAAATAACTAGTATTATTTTTTAAAACAGTATAAAAAGATGTTTTATATAACCAACATAAAAAAAATTTATTCTTATGTTTGAGCTACAAATTTCTGTATTACTTACTGAACCAGTGCTCTTTTTGTTATAAAAAGGAACCAGAAGGAATTTCCTCTGTAGTACCTTCCCATTAGTATTAAACTTGATTATTTGCATCTTATTTACTGGGAGTTTGATATTTAATTTTTAAAAGCCTAATCAATTATCTACATTTTAATAAGTACCGTGCTTTAATATGTATCTATAAGGATAAAAATATCTAAAGTATTTAATTTTATAGCATAATACTTATATGTCTCATAAATATAGGTATGAAACTATTACCTACAAAAAATGCCATACCTTGACTGTGTTTCTATTATTATAATTTTCATTTCTGATTTTCCTTTACTTTTAGAAAAGGATGAACAAATTTATCTTACCAAACTCTCCAACTAAACTGTGAGATAAAATATATCATATTGAATTCCTACTACTATCCCATCTAGTGCTCCTAAGGCCTAGTAGAATTTTTGGGGAAAGGCACAATAGAAATTACCACTTAATCACAAGTATCACAAACAAATACTAAATGCTCCAATTTTCCCTTTTCTCTTTCCTGGTTTTTTACCATTGAAATATATTGACGAATTTCTTGTATACGATTCAGGGGAAGTGGGAAATTATATACTGATTTAAGAAAAGCATATGGAGGAGAGGAAGGGTGAATTGGGGGAAATCAGAGGGGGAGATGAACCGTGAGAGACTGTGGACTCTGAGCAACAAACTGAGGGTTTTGGAGGGGAGGGGGTGGGGGGTTGGGTGAACCTGGTGGTGGGTATTGAGGAGGACACATATTGCATGGAGCACTGGGTTTGGTGCATGAACAATGAATCTTGGAACACTGAAAAAATAAAATTAAATTAAAAAACAAAAAACCTTGAACTGAAAAAAGCAAAACAAAAAACCTTGAGCTAAATATTGCCAATTACCTCCATCATAGGAATTTTTTGGCTTTATCTGTATCCTCATCCCACACACAGTTATAAGACTTGAATAAAAGGATGCACGTATGAGGAAAAAAGAAAAAGAAAAACATATGAAGAATATAGGATACCTTGTATTATGAAAGGAGAGCATGCAAATATTTTATTTCATTTGAACATTTAATTTATCCTTATTTTTAAAAAATAGCTATTGGCATCTATCAAACAGATTCCAGGTTTTGTCCAGCTTATATAATTCTGATAAAGAGGTGCTAGCATCTTTCCGTAAGTACCATGATAGTTACGTGCTTGTAGTATGTTTAAGGAACATTATGCCACAGGATTAAGAAGCTCTCTAGAAAAAATTGATCAAGAGAAAATAATAAGAAAAAATAGAGAGCATAATACTTTAATTAAAGGGAATGAAGTTCTTTAAACAAAGTTCTATTCTCGTTATAAAAGTACCATATATTTGTTATAGAAAACTTCAAAAAATACAAAGAAGAAAATCAATGAATCATCAATAACTCCTCCTCAATGCCTGAAATAACCTTTGTTATTGTATCAGTGACTTTCTTTTTTTCTCTCTATATTGCCCTACCTTAATTGTCGTCATCCTAATAAACAATTTTATTTTCCAATTTTTATGAACATTATTTTTATTTAAATATTTCCCCCATGTGATTAGAATTATTTTTAAACATTTTTGATGACTGCATAATAACCTATTTAATGGCTGTGTTATAATTTACTTAATAATTTCCTTATTAGACATTTAAGCCAAAGAGTTTTTATTTTTCCATTATAAATAAAGCTTGTGATAAACATTTTTTGGCATAAAACTTTGTATTTTTGATATCTCTTTAGAGTAGATTCCCAAGAGTAGATTTAAGTTTGTGATTATCTGTCACTGAATTGCTTTCTAAAATATTTTTATGAGTTTACATTCTTATCAACAATAAATACACAATTTATTAAGGATTGAATTGTTTTCAAATGCTTATTAGCCATTTATATTTCCTCTTTTGCAATTTTTTGTTTTTTGCTCATTTTTCCATGACATAATTTTTACATTTATTCCAGAATCAAAGAACCACAAAAAGAAAATCAAAAGTCAGAGCACAGAGCAACAGACTGAGGGTTTTCGAGGGGAGGGGGGTGGGGGGATGGGCGAGCCTGGTGGTGGGTATTGAGGAGGCCACGTATTGCATAGAGCATTGGGTGTGGTACATGAACAATGAATCTTGTAACACTGAAAAAATAAAATAAAGGTATTTAGGGAAAAAAAAAAAGAGCACCACAAGAGCATTCAGGAAAACCATGCTGGAAACATATTCTTATACTCTTGATATTATTTCTTTTTTAAACAAAATTTATTTATTTATTTTATAGAGAGAAAGAGAAAGCATGAGTGGGAGGAGCAGAGGGAGAAGGAGAGAGAATCCCAAGTAGACTCCAAGCTGAACATGGAGCCAGACATGGGGCTTGATCTCATGACCCTGATAACAGCCTGAGCCCAAACCAAGAGTCAGACGCCCAATGACACAGGCACCCCAACCCTTGATATTATTTCTAACTATGTTAACAAAACTTGTGGTGAAAAAAAATGTATTACTGAAAACCACTGTTGTCCTTAATAGAGATAAAATAAGTAATGTGTGAGTGAGCAAAAAGTGAAGAATTGATTATTTTATGGTTAGGTCAGAGCATAATTTTTTTTTTTAGGAGTTGAGTCTTCAAGCATGTATTAGATGAAGTCACAGTTATTATTTCATTCATTTATTCAACAGATATTGTTTGGGCAATCACTATATTCCAGGCACTGGAGTACGGTAGTAAGCAAAGCAGACAGAATTCCCTGCCTTCATAGGCTCTTTCTAGAATGACCATTACTACTCAAAGTATAGTCCACAGACTAGCAGCATTAGCATCACCTGTGAAGTTTTTTTTTTTTTTGAGAAATGTTGATACTTAGGCCCAACCCTAAACTTCCTGAATCTGCATTTTAGCAATATCCTTAGATGGTTAGTGTGCACATTAAAGTTTGATAAACAATGATCCAGTGGATTTGATAGGTAGTAGGAAAGTAATCTGGGAAGAAGCATGAGCAAAGACGTGGAGAGATACTGAGCAAAATATATTGGGAAAGGTAAGTATAGTTTGGTAGAGAAAGCAGAACTGTTTACTAAGTGCTGTGATCTGTTTGTGTCACCCCAAAATTTATACACTGAACTCTTAATCCCTTAGGTGATTGCATTAGGAAGTGGGGCCTTTGGGAAGTGATTCAGTCATGGAGGCAGAGCCTTCACAATTGGGATTAGTTCCCTTTTATAAGTGACCCCAGAGAGCTAGCTCACTTCTTCTGCAGTGTGAGGTTACAGTGAAAGGATAGCTACCTAAGAAGGCCCTCACCAGACACTGAATCTGTGAGAACCATTATCTTGGACTTCCCAGAAATGTGAGAAATAAAGATTTCTTGTTCATAAGCCACCCAGTCTCTTATTTGTTATAGCAGCACAAACTTGTTAAAACACTAAGAGGCAAGATTTGTGGGGCTTGAATGATAAAAGTTTAGATTTCATCTGTCATTTCTTGGGTGGAATTTTCCATTAGGCAATTGGATATGTGAATCTGGGATTCAGAGGAGATGATAAGGCAGAAGAAATACATTTGACAGTTTGCAGAGTAGGAGCAGGGTTGAAAGTCACAGGTATGGATTAGATATCCTATGAAAAGGACAGAATGTGACAAGAAGGGAACTAAGGACAGAACTCCATGAAAAACAATATTTAAGATGGAGAACGGAGAAGAGGATCCCATGATGGAAACTGAAAAGGAATTAGAGGTAGAATGAGAACAGAAGAGCTAGTCCTAAAGACAATGGTATAAAAAGTTTCAAGAAGTAAGGAGGAACTACAGTATCCATTACCATGAAAAGTTAAGTAAGATAAATTCTGAAAAGTAAATATTAGGTTTGTAAATAGGCAGTCATTGATGATCTTAGAAAGATCATTTTTAGTGGAGTTATGGGGGGAAAGCCAGATTGCCTTCATTTGAAATATGAATGGGAGGTGAGGAAATAGAGAGTGTGAAAGTAGACTCTGAGGAAACATGGCTATGAATGAAGAGTAATAACAGATGTAGGTAGGATCCAGGTGTAGGGAGAGGCACCCTTGTTTGCTCTCTCCCTGTATCTCAGCTTTCTTTTAAGATAGGAGAGAATTGGTCTTGTTTATATGCTAAGATGTAAAATCCAGTAATAAATGTAATAGTAATGTTAACATTATTGAATGCTTACTCTGTGTGAGGAACTCCACTAGATTCTGGGCATATATTATCTCATTTAATCATTACAATAACCTTATGATAGAGGCAGAAATAAAGTGATAGTTCTGAGGTTGCACAAATGATTAGTAGTAGAGTTAGTAGTTGAACATGAACAGTCTGATTAGCCTGTACTCATAATCATTAAGCTATACTGCCTCCCAAATAGAGAAGAGATGGGGAAAAAAAAGAAAAATAGGAGATAATGGATAAAGCAAAGTCCCTAAAATATATGGAAACACATGCCATTCAGAGTATTCAGAAGTTAAAGTATAGGCCTTTTAGCACTAAGAAGGACATCTCTTTCTTCCATTTAGGAAAGAAGATAGTAAGGATATGATTGATAAAGAAATGTTTGGGAGCTTTATAAATTTCTGCTTAATTTAAATATGCAAGCCCACACTTTAACACTTTCTATGCCCTTAATCCTGGTCTCCATCTGACATACTATATATTTATTGATCTGTCTTGATATTATTTTGATCCCAGCAAAATGGTAATTTTATATTCTTGATAAAAACAGTATCAGTGGAAAAATGATAGTAGAAACCAAAGGGAATGGTTCGAGAAAAAATAATAATTGAAAAAAATCAATGCAGTAAATATACAACAAGTTTTGTGGTAAGTCATAGAAGGGGGTGGAACAATAATATATGGAGGAAGTAGCATTAATGGTAAATGTTTCTTTTAGAATGGGAAGACTTGAATATGTTATAAGCTGTGGAAGAGGAGCCAGTTGACAGAAAAATGAAGGACACTAGTGGTAGTAAATAATTGACAACAGTCTGATAGATGTGGGATCAATGTCATATTTGAAGAAGTTACCTTTATTGCGGAAGAGATATGTATCTTTTTCTTATAGAAATGGAGGTGGTAAAGATGGGTACATCTTTACGTATTATCTATCTCTCTCATTATAATGTATAAGGAGTTTGTGTATATTGTTCACTGTTGAATGCTCAGTGCCTGAACTGTGATGTAGCTTATAGTAAATGCACATTTACTTGGATGGAATGAATATTCATAGATAAGTTCAGAGTTAGAAGGGAAATAATTAGAGGAACATTCCACCTGATACTCTCTATTACATTTTTAACCAGAAAAAAAGATACAATTTGTGTAAAAATGAGGGTGGTGGGTAGAGGAATCTTAAACTCTACCTCTATAAAGAATTAAAATTAGTGACCAGCATTAAGGAAGGCATGTGATGTGATGAGCACTGGGTGTTATATGCAACTGATGAATTATTTAACTCTACATCTGAAACTAATGATGTACTACATGTTGGCTAATTGAATTTAAATGTAAAAAAGTTGGAAGCAAAATGACAGCCCAGAATTATTTGAAGACCAGATGAGGTTGAACTTCTTCTGTTTTGAACTTCTATTGATATAACTTATGAAAAGCACTCTACACATTGGCATATGGTTGTCATTAAGTAAATGTTAGTTCCTTCCTTCCCCCTTCCCTGATAGCATTTACTTATTAATGCATATTATCTCAGTATTTCCAGATTGTATACTTGATAATGTAGACCGTGTTTTAGGGAGCCTGGGTGGCTCAGTGGGTAAAGCCTCTGCCTTTGGCTCAGGTCATGATCTCAGGGTCCTGGGATCGAACACCGCATCGGGCTCTCTGCTCAGCAGGGAGCCTGCTTCCCCCTCTCTCTCTGCCTGCCTCTCTGCCCACTTGTGATTGCTCTCTCCATCAAATAAATAAATAAAATCTATATAAAAAATGTAGACTGTGTCTTATATTTCTTCGTATTCTCAATTCCCTTCTTTCTTTGACACAATAATGACAATAGCAGTAAGTGAACTCATGTATAGTGTTTCACAACTTACAAACATTTTTACACAAATAACCTCATTTAATCTTTAGAATAACATCGTAAGTATTGTGAGCTTTTGATAGGTGAGGACACTGGAGCTCAGAAAGATTTAATGGCATGTTCTAGATTCTAGATCAAGCAAGTGGATGAACAGAACTCCAAATATTGCTAGGTACCAGATCTCAATGCAAACCAACTAACTGTGTAAGTATGGTAAAGATGGATCTTAACAATGGATGGAATTGGTAGACCAATAAAGTGAGTCAGAGACAATGTCACTGAATGCCAGGACTTTTTAAACAGCAACATATAAATTGAGAAGAGAAACTATGAAGGGGATTAAATAATGAGTTTGGATTTTTTTGGTTTATTTAAATTTTTTTCTTAAGTTCAATTAGCCTAATATAGTACATCATTGATTTTTTTTTTCCCCAAATACTTTTATTTTATTTTTTCAGTGTTACAAGATTCATTGTTTATGTACCACACCCAGTGCTCCATGCAATACGTGCCCTCCTCAATACCCACCACCAGGCTCGCCCATCCCCCCACCCCCTCCCCTCCAAAACCCTCAGTCCCTTGTTCTGAGTTCACAGTCTCTCATGGTTCTTCACCC
>CM052901.1:60400547-60428865 GCA_028534135.1 Potos flavus | reverse complement strand
TCCAATCATTCTTGAGCAGGTTGGTCTTTAGCCTCCAAGTGTTTGAATTCCTTCCAAACTTTTTCTTATGGTTGAGTTCCAGTTTCAAAGCATTGTGGTCTGAGAATATGCAGGGAATCATCTCAATCTTTTGGTATCAGTTGAGTCCTGATTTTTGACCCAGTATGTGGTCTATTCTGGAGAAAGTTCCATGTGCACTTGAGAAGAAGGAGTATTCTGTTGTTTTAGGGTGGAATGTTCTGTATATATCTATGAGGTCCATTTGGTCCAGTGTGTCATTCAAAGCTCTCGTTTCTTTTTGATTTTCTGTTTAGATGATCTGTCTGTTACTGAGAGTGGTGTGTTAAGATCTCCTACAATTAATGTATTCATATCAATATGACTCTTTATTTTGATTAACAGTTGACTTAAGTAGTTGGCTGCTCCTATATTGGGGGCATATATGTTTACAATTGTTAGATCTTCTTGGAGGAAAGATATAGGAGACTTATTTTAGACCTAATGACATTTGCAGATTGGATGTAAGGGTTTGGAGCAATATCTATCATGCAACGTGTCAAAAGAAAGCCAGAATAGCAAATCTTATATCAGACAAAGTTGACTTTACTTATTTTTTTCATTTAATTTTATTTTTTCAGTGTTCCAAGTTTCGTTGTTCATGCACCACCCCCAGTGCTCCATGCAATACGTGCCCTCCTAAATACCCACCACCAGGCTCACCCAACTCCCCACCCCCTCCCCTCAAAACCCTCAGTTCTTTCTCAGAGTCCACAATCTCTCATTTTTCGTCCCCCCCAATTTCCCCCAATTCACCCTTCCTTTCCTTCTCCCAATGTCCTCCATATTTTTCCTTATGTTCCACATGTAAGTGAAACCATATGATAATTGACTCTCTCTGCTTGACTTATTTCACTCAGCACAATCTCTTCCCCTCTCATCCATGTTGATACAAAAGTTGAGTATTTATCCTTTCTGATGGAGGTATAATATTCCATTGTATATATGGTCCATATCTTCTTTATCCATTCATCTGTTGAAAGGCATCTTGGCTCTTTCCACAGTTTGGCAATTGTGGCCATTGCTGCTATGAACATTGGGGTATATGTGGCCCTTCTTTTCACTACATCTGTATCTTTGGGGTAAATACCAAGTAGTGTAATGGCAGGGTCATAGGGTAGCTCTCTTTTTAATTTCTTCAGGAATCTCCACACTGTTTTCCAAAGTGGCTGTACCAACTTGCATTCCCACCAATAGTGGAAGAGTGTTCCCCTTTCTCCACATCCTCTCCAACATTTGTTGTTTACTGTCTTGTTGATTTGGCCATTCTCACTGGTGTAAGTTGGTATCTCAATGTGGTTTTGATTTGAATCTCCCTGATGGCTAGTGATGATGAACATTTTTTCATGTGTCTGTTAGCCATTTGTATGTCTTCTTTGGAGAACTGTCTGTTCCTGTCTTCTGCCCTTTTTTTGACATGATTATCTGTTTTTTGAGAGTTGAGTTTGAGGAGTTCTTTATAAATCTTAGATATCAGACCTTTCAGACAAAGTTGACTATAAAACAAAGAGTGTGACAAGAGAGGAAGAAGGACACTATATAATAATAAATGGGACAATCTAACAAGATATAACAATTGTTAATCCAACAAGAAGATGTAACAATATTAAATATTTGTGGACACAACATGGGATCACACAAATACATAAAACAGGGAATAACAAACATAAAGCACTAATTGATAAGAATACAGTAATAGTAGGGGAAGTTATCACCACACTTATATCAATGAACAGATCATCCAAGTAGAAAACCAATGAGGAAATGGTGGCTTATTTGAATGGCAAATAGACCAGATCGATTTAACAGATACATTCAGAACATTCCATCCTAAACAGCAGAATATGCATTCTTTTGAAATGCACATGTGGCATTCTACAGAAAAGATTACATAGCAGGCCACAAAACAGGGCTCAACAAATTCAAGAAACTTTAACTCATACCATGCATCTTTTCTGACCACAATGCTGGAACTAGAAATCAACAATGGGAAAAATCTGGAAGGCCTACAAATACAGGGAAGTTAAATAACATGGTACCAACCATGAATAGGTCCACCAAGAAATCATTGAAGAAATCAAAATTCATGGAAAGAAAAAAAATGAAACACAATTGTCCAATATCTTTGGAAAACAGCAAAAGCTGTCCAAAGAGGGAAAGTTATATCTCAAGAATATCTCAAGAAGCAAGAAATATGTCATAAAACAACCTAACATTACATCTAAAGGAGCTTGAAAACGAACAAACAAAAGCCAAAACCAGCAGAAAGAAGGAAACGATAAAGATTAGAGGAGAAATACGTGATATATAAACAAAAAAAAAAATAGAACAGATCAATGAAACCAGGAACTGGTTCTTAGAAAAAAATAACAAAATTAATAAACATCTAGCCAGACTCATAAGAAAAAAGCAGAAAGTACCCAAATAAACAAAATCACTAATGAAAGAGGATAAATAACAACCAACATCAGGAAAAAACACACAATTGTAACAAAATATTATGGAAAACTATATGCCAACATATTAGACAATCAGAAAAAAAAAATAAATTCCTAGAAACATGTAACCTACTGAAAGAAGCAGGAGGAAATAGAAGATTTGAATAGATTGATTGATAGCAAGATGATTGGAACAGTAATCAAAAGAAAAAAATCCAACACACAGAAGGCCAGAACCAGACATTTTCACAAGTGAATTCTACCAAACTTTTAAAGAAGAGATAATATATATTTCTTCTCAAGCTCTTGAAAAAATAAAAGAGGAAGGAAAACTTCCGAATTCATTCTATGAGGCCAGTATCACCCTAATACCAAAACTAGGTAAAGACAACACACAAAAAAGAGAAGTACAGGTCAATATTTCTGATGAACATATATGCAAAAATCCTCAACAAGTTACCAGAAAACTGAATCCAACAATACATTTTTAAAAATATGATTCATGACTATCAATTGGGATTTATCCCCACGATGCAAGTATGGTTCAATATTCAAAAATCAGTCAACATGATACACCACGTAAATAATAAAAAGGATAAAATACATATGATCATTTCGATAGATGTAGAAAAAGCATTTGACAAAGTACAACATCCATTCATGATAAAAATCCCCAATAAAGTAGGTTTAGCAGGAATGCACTAACATAATAAGGGCCATACATGAAAAATCCCTTAGGTAACGTTACACTCAATGGAAAAGTACAGAGAGCTTTTCCCCTAAGGACAGAAATGAGACAAGGATGTCCACTTTTACCACTATTATTCAATATAGTATTAGAAGTCTAAAAACAGCAATAAAACAACAAAAATAAATAAAAGGTTTCCAAATTGCTAAGGAAAAAGTAAAACTTTCGCTATTTGCCCATGTTGTAGAAACCCAAATAGTCTACCAAAAAAAAAACTATTAGAATTGATAAATGAATTCAGTAATGTTGGAGGATACAAAATCAATCTGTTGCGTTTCTTTTTCTTTTTTTCTTTAAATTCAATTTAGTTGACATATACTGCATTATTAGTTTCAGGGGCATAATTTAGTAATCCATCAGTTGCATATAACATCCAGTGCTCATTACATCACATTCTCTCCTTAATGCCCATCACTCAATTACCCTATCCCCCAGCCACCTCCCCTTCAGCAACCCTAGTTTGTTTTCTATAGTTAAGAGTCTCTTATGGTTTACCTCCCTCTCTATTTTCATCTTATTTTATTTTTCCTTCCTTTCTCCTATGTTTATCTGTTTTGTTTCTTAAATTCCACATGAGAGAAATCATATATTTGTCTTTCTCTGACTGACTTATTTGACTTAGCATAGTACCCTCTAGTTCTATCCACATCATTGCAAATGGCGAGAATTCCTTCTTCTTTGATGGCTGAGTAATAGTCCATTGTATGTATATACCACCTCTTCTTTATCTATTCATCCGTTAATGGAAATCTGGGCTCTTTCCATATTTTGGCTATTGAAGACATTGCTACTATAAACATTGGGGCACACATGCCCCATCGAATCACTATGTTTGTATCTTTTGGATAAATACCTGGTAGTGCAATTACCCATCTGAAGGTAGTTCTATTTTTAACATTTGGAGGAACCTCCATACTGTTTACCAGAGTGCCTGCACTAGATTGCATTCCCAACAACAGTGTAAGAGGGCTCCCCTTTCTCTGCATCCTCTCCAACATCTGTTGTTTCCTGAGTTGTTAGTTTTAGCCATTCTGACTGGTGTGAGGGGGTGGTTAACTGTGGTTTTCATTTGTATTTCCTTGATCCCAAGGCATTTTTTCGTATGTCTGTTGGCCATTTGTATGTCTTCCTTGGAGAAATGTTTGTTCATGTCTTCTGCTCATTTATTGACTGGATTTTTTTTTCTTTTTTGAGTGTTCAGCTTGAACACTTTTTCGTATGTCTGTTGGCCATTTGTATGTCTTCCTTGGAGAAATGTTTGTTCATGTCTTCTGCTCATTTATTGACTGGATTTTTTTTTCTTTTTTGAGTGTTCAGCTTGAAAAGATCTTTATAGAGATTGAATACTACCCTATATCTGATAAGTCATTTGCAAATATCTTTTCCCATTCTGTAGGTTGCCTTTTAGTTTCGTTGACTGTTTCCTTCGCTGTACAAAACCTTTTATCCTGATGAAGTCCCAATAGTTCTTTCTGCTTCTGTTTCCCTTGCCTTTGGAGACATGTCTACTAAGAAGTTCCTGCAGCTGAGATCAAAGAGGTTGCTGCCTGTGTTCTCCTCTAGGATTTTGATGGATTCCTGTCTCACGCCTAAGTCTTTCAACCATTTTGAGTTTATTTTTGTGTATAGTGTATAGTGGTCTAGTTTTATTCTGCATGTGCTGTCCAATTGTCTCAATACCACTGATTGAAAAGACTGTCTTTTTTCCATTGTGTATTCTTTCTTACTTTGTCAAAGATTAGTTGACCATAGAGCTGAGGGTCCATTACTGGATTCTATATTCTGTTCCATTGATTGATGTGTCTCTTTTTATGCCAGTACAATGCTGTCTTTTTTATCACAGCTTTGTAGTAGAGCTTGAAGTTAGGCATTGTGATGGCCCCAGCTTTGGTGTTTTAGGATTATTTGTTCCAGCTCTGCAAAAAGTGTTGATGGTATATTGATAGGGATTGCATTCAATGTGTAGATTGCTTTGGGTAACATAGACATTTCAACAATTATCTTCCAATCCATGAGCATGGAATGTTTTTCATCTCTTTGTGTCTTCCTCAAATTCTTTTCATAAGTGCTCTATAGTTTTTACATCCTTTACCTCTTTTGTTAAGTTTATTCCTAGGTATCTCATGGTTTTTGGTAAAACTGCAAATGGGATGGGTTCCTTGATTTCTGTTTCTTCTGCTTCATTGTTAACATATAGAAGTGCAACTGACTTCTGTGCATTGATTTTATATCCTGCAACTTTGCTGAATTCCTGTATCGTTTCTAGCAATTATTTTGTGGAGTCTTTTGGATTTTCTACACAGAGTATTATGTCAACTGTGAAGAGTGAAAATTTGACTTCCTATTTGCAGATTCAGATGCCTTTTATTTCTTTTTGTTGTATGATTGCTGAGGGTAGGACCTCTAATATTATGTTTAACAACAGTGTTTAGAATGGACATCCCTGTCATGATGCTGACCTTAGGGGAAAAGATCTGTTTTTCCCCATTGAGGATGGTATAACCTGAGGGTCTTTCATATGTGGCTTTTACGATATTGAGGTATGTTTCCTCTATCCTTATACTGCAGAGAGTATTCATCGAGAAAGGATGCTATATTTTGTCGAATGCTTTTTCTGCATCAATTGAGAAGATGATATGTTTTTTTGTCTTTCCTTTTATTAATGTGGTGTATCACATTGATTGATTTGTGGATGTGGAATCTCCCCTGCAGCTCAGGAATAAATTCCACTTGCTCATGGTAAATAATCCTTTAAATGGACTGTTGGATCCTATTAGCTAGTATCTTATTGAGGATTTTTGTGTCCATGTTCATCAGGAATATTGTTCTGTAATTCTCCATTTTAGTGGGGTCTTTGTCTGGTTTTGGTATCAAGGCAATGCTGCACTCAAAGAATGACTTTGGAAGCTTTCCTTCCATTTCTATTTTTTGAAACAGATTCAGAAAAATAGGTATTAATTCTTCTTTAAATGTTTGGTAGAATTGCCCTGGGAAGCCATCCAGCCCTAGAATCTTGTTTGTTGGGAAACTTCTGATTACTAACTCAATTTCTTTGCTGGTGATGGGTCTGTTCAGGTTTTCTGTTTCTTCCTGTTTCAGTGTGGTAGTTTATATGTTTTTAGGAATTTATCCAACTCTTCCAGATTGCCTAATTTCTTGGCATAAAATTGTTCATAATATTCTCTTAGAATTGTTTTATTTCTTCAGTATTGGTTGTGATCTCTCCTCTTCCGTTCATGATTTTATTAATTTGAGTCCTTTCTCTGTTCTTTTTCATAAGTCTGGGTAGTGGTTTATCAATTTTGTTAATTCTTTCAAAATACCAGCTCCTAGTTTCATTGATATGTTCTTTTTTTTTAAATTTGTATATCATTGATTCCTGCTCTAATATTTATTACTTCTCTTCTCTTGCTGAATTTAGGCTTTATTTGCTGTTCTTTCTCCAGCTCCTTTAGGTGTAAGGTTAGGCTGTGTATCTGAGATTTTTCTTGCTTCTTGAGGAAGGCCTCCATTGCTGTATATTCTCCCCTTAGAACATCATTTGCTGCATCCCAAAGGTTTTGAACTGTTGCATTTTCATTTTCATGTGGTTCCATGTATTTTTAAAATTCTTCTTTAATTTCCTGGTTAGCCCATTCATTCTTTAGTCAGATGTTCTTTAACCTCTATGTATTTGTGGTCATTCCAACTTTTTTTTGTGGGTGACTTCAAGTTTATAGCATTGTGATCTAAAAATATGCATGGTATGATCTGAACCTTTTTGTACCAGTTGAGATCTGATTTGTGACCCAGTATGTGATGTATTTTGGCAAGTGTTCCATGTGCACTCAAGAAGAATGTGTATTCTGCTGCTTTAGGATAAAATGCTCTGAATGTATCTCTTAAGTACCTCTGGTCCAATGTGTCATTCAAAGCCCTTGTTTCCTTGTTGATCTTCTGTTTAGGTGATCAGTCCATTGCTGTGAGTGGGTTGTTAATGTCCCCTACTGGTTGTTAATGTCCCCGACAATATCATTGTATTATTGTCAATGAGTTTCTTTAATTTTTTTTTGAGTTGGTTTGTATAATAGCTGCTCCCAGGTTAGGGGCATAAATATTTACAATTGTTGGATCTTCTTGTTGTATAGACTTCTTTATTATGATATAGTGTCCTTCTATATCTCTTATTACAGTCTTTGTTTTAAAATCTAGTTTGTCTGATATAGGGATCACTATTCTAGCTTTCTTTTGATGTCCATTGTGATGATAAATTGTTGCCCACCGCCTCACATTAAATCTGGAGGTGTCTTTGGGTATAAAATGAGTCTCATATAAGGAGCATATCGATGGGTCTTGTTTTTATCCATTCTGATACCCTATGTCTCTTGATTGGAGCTTTTAGTCCATTTACATTCAGAGTAATTCTTGAAAGGTATGAATTTAGTGCCATTGTATTACCTGTAAAGTCACTGTTCCTGTCGATCGTCTCTGTTCCTTTCTTGTCTTTGTTACTTTTGGGTTCTCTCTTTGCTCAAAGCATCCCCTTTAATTTTTCTTGCAGGGCTGGTGTAGTGTTCACAAATTCCTTTAATTTTTGTTTGTCCTGGAAACTCTTTACCTCTACTATTCTGAATGACAGCCTTACTCAATAAAGTATTCTTGGCTGTGAATTTTTCTCATTTGCCTGTGAAATATGTCATGCAAATCCTTTTTGTCCTGCCAGGTCTCCCTGGACAGGTCTGCTTCCAGCATTATGTGTCTACACTAGTAGATTAAGGAACTCTTGCCCCAAGCTGCTTTTAGGATTTTCTCTATATCTTTGAAATTTGCAAGCTTCACTAGTATATGTTGAGTTGTTCACTTATTTTTATTGATTTTGCAGTGTTCTCTGTACTTCCTGGTCTTGAATGTCTGTTTCCTTCCCCAGATTAGGGAAGTTCTCAGCTGTGTGTTTTTTGAAATAAATATTTTGCCCCTCTCTCCTGCTCCTCATCTTCTAGGACCCCCTAGTATGCCATTATCATTTTGGGTTATGGAGTTGCTGAATTCTCTAAGCCTCCGTTTGTGATCTAATAGTTTTCCTTCTCTCCTCTTTTCAGCTTCCTTATTTTCCATCATTTTATTTTCTATATCACTGATTCACTCTTCTGCCTTGTTTATCCTCATTTTTATAATCTTGACATGGGACTACATCTCAATGATAGCATTTTTAATTTCCTCTGACTACATTTTAATTCTTTCATTTGTACAGGAAGGGATTCTCTAGTGTCTTCTATGCTTTTTTCAAACTCAACTAGTATCTTTATAGTTGTTGTTTAAATTCTAGTTCAGACATCTTACTTATATCCATATTGATTAAATCCCTGGAATAAGTACTACCTCCTGTTCTTTCTTTTGGGGTGAATCTCTCCATTTCATCAGTTTGTTCAGAGAGGAAAAGAAGAAAGAGAAAAAACAACAATAACAATGATAACAGATAAAAACAAAAGAAACAAAACAAACAAACAAAGAAAAATACAAGGAAAACCATAATTAGATCCTGGGTGTGTTTTAGTCTGCTTGTTAAAAAAAATAGATCCCAGAATAAGAAAGAATGAAAAACTTATATATATATGTAAATAAAATAAATATAATAAAAGGAAACAAAAATAATTATATATGTATATGTATATATAAAAATTAAAAAATGAACTAAAATACAATTGAAAAAACAGGACAGTAATGAAAAAATAATACTGAAAGACTAAGGGAGAAAAATACAAAGAATGCTATTTACAATTTTCCCCAAGAGCTGAAGCTTTGCACCCCTCTATGATCAGTAAAGTTGGTGCATGCCAGTAGTTCGTGCTGGTCTTCCGGGGGAGGGACCTGTTGCATTAATTCTCAGGTGGAATTCCCTCCCTTTTGCATAAGCTGGGGGCAGTGTAAGTGGCTCTGGATTCCATTATATGGCACTATTTTCCTCCCTGAAGGTTTTCAGCACTGCTGGGTGGAATGAATATAGCAGCACACCACTCTCTAGTCCCGGAGCTGATAGTTCACACCCCCAATCTTCAGTGAGCCCTCACAAAAAAACAATCAATCATTATCGTTTCCCTGATTTCCATCAGAACTTTGTGTTCACCAGGTCTTTGACCCAGTGGTTTTATATCAGGCCTGTGGCAGAGTTTCAAAACTCCAGATTTTGCAGACTCCTGCAGCAGAGACCTGTGCTGTTCTTCCCAAGGGAGTGAGGGGGGACTCCCCATGCTTCCGCCTCTTGCCCTACCCCTCCCAGGAAAGAGGGTGCACAATTTTACATCAGTTTACTGTTTTTGGCAACATAGAACAGAAAGCTGACATCTAGACTCACTGTTCTCAGTCAGCTTCCCCACTCCTGTGCCTGGGAACTCTGGCACACTCAGGCACCACCTGTTCTTCTTGTGCATCCAGGGATCCTGAGACCATGCTGTCACACCTGGAATTCTCCCACATTTTGCCACATGAGCATCTTTAATCCAGAGATGTTCCTCACTGTAACAGACTCCTAAAAGTTCCAGTTTTGCATTCTGTGGCTTATATACTTTGTGGTAGCCTTAAGCAGGCTCCCACCCACCCACCCCCTGTGGTATCCTCAGTTAACCACCTCAGATTCAAGTCTCTACACCTCCTAGTTTCCAAGAGGAGGTCACTTTTCTACTTGTAGACTTATAGAATTTGTTTTCTCAGACCTCCAATTAATTTCTCAAGTGTTTAGAATAATTTGATAATATCTAGCTGTATTTGAGGGTTGAGACAAAATTTGGTTTCCCTTACTGCTCCGTCATCTTATTCCTCCTACTATTGCATTCTATATAATAATAATGAAGCAGCAGAAAGAGAAATTAGAAAACACTTTCATTTACAATTGCAACAAAAATAATACAATATTTAGGAATGAAGCCAGCCAAAGAGGTGAGAGACCTATGCTCTGAAAACTATACAATATTGATGAAAGTTATTGAAGATAACACAAAGAAACATAAGGACATTCCATGCTCATGGAACAGAAGAATAAATACTGTTCAAACATCTATTCTACCCAAAGCATTGTACACATTTAATGCAATCCCTATCAAAATACCACCAGCATTTTTCAGAGAGCTAGAACAAACAATCCTAAAACTTATGATCCCAAAAAGCCAAAAATCTTGAAAAAGAAAAGCAAATGTGAAGGTATTACAATTCCAGACTTCATGTAGTAGGACAAAACTGTAGTATTCAAAACAGTATTGCATTGGCACAAAAACATGCACATAGATTAATGGAACAATATAGAAAACCCAGAAGTAATCCCACAATTATATGGTCAATTAATCTTTGACAAAGCAGGAAGGAATATCCAATGGGAAAAAGACAGTCTCTTGGACAAATGGTGTTAGGGAAACTGGTCAGCAAAAGAATTAAAGTGGACCACTTTTACACTATACACAAAAACCAATTCAAAATAGATTAAAGACCTAAATGTAAGATCTGAAACCATAAAAATTCTAGATGAGAGGACAGGCAGTAATGTCTCTAACACCCTAAGCAAAAGTTTTCTAGATATGTCTCCTGAAGCAAGGGAAATAAATGTAAAAATAAACTATTGGGACTACATCAGAATAAAGAGCTTCTGCCAAGTGGAAAAAAACAACAACAACAACAACACTAAAAGGCAGTATATTGAATGGGAGAAGATGTTTGCAAATGACATATTTAATAAAGGGCTAGTATCTAAAATATATTAATAAAAATAACTCAACATCAAAAAATAATGTTCTAATTTAAAAAATGGGCAGAAGACATGAATAGCCACTTCTCCAAAGAAGACATACTGAGGGCCAACAGACACATGAAGGGATGCTCAACATAACTCATTATCAGGGAAATTCAAGTCAAAACTACAATGAAATATTACCTCACATTTGTCAGAATGGCTAAAAAAAAACACAAGAGGGAACAAGTGTTGATGAGGATGTGGAGAAACAGGAACACTGTTGTGCTTCTTCTGGGAATGTAAACTGGTGGGGTCATTCTGGAAGACACTATGGAAGTTGTTCAAAAATTTAAAAACAAAAATATCCTATGATCCAGTAATTGTAATACAGGGTATTTACTCCCCAAATACAAGTACACTAATTCAAAGGGATGCATGCACCCTTATGTTTATAGCAACATTATTTACAATACCACATTGTGGAAGAAGACAAAGTGTCTGTCAGTAGATGAATGGAGATATTAATTTTTCTTTAAATGTTTTGTAGAATTTCCCTGGGAAGACACCAGGCCCTGGACTCTTTTTTTTGGGGAGGGTTTTCATTACTGCTTCAATTTCCTTGCTGGTTATGGGTCTATTCAGATTTTCGATTCCTTCCTGTTTCAGTTTTTGTAGTTTATGTTTCTAGGAATCTATCCATTTTTTCCAGATTGCCTAATTTGTTGGCATAATGTTGCTCATAGTACATAATACATAGTACATTGCTTATTTAAGAATGTACATAGTATTTGTCCCAATACCAGGCTGTCTTGGTGATTACAGCTTTGTAATATAGCTTGAAATCAGGCAACATGATGCTCCCAGCTTTGTTTTTCTTTTTCAACATTTCCTTTCAGATTTGGGGTCTTCCAGCACTTTGAAAAATGCCATTGGTATATTGATTGGGATGGTGTTGAAAGTATAGATTGCTCTGGGCAGCATGGACATTTTAACAATGATTATTCTTCCAATCCATGAACATGGAATGTTTTTCTATCTTTTTTGTTTTATTCAATTTTTTTCATAAGTGTTCTGTAGTTGCTAGCATATAGATCCTTTACCTCTTTAGTTAGGTTTATTACAAGGAATCTTATGGTTTTTTGTACTATTGTAAATGGAATCTACTCCCTAATTTCTCTTTCTACAACCACATTGGTAGTGTATAGGAAAAAAACTGATTTCTCTGCATTGATTTTTGCATACTGCCACATTAATTAGCATGGTATTGGTAGAAAAACAGACACATAGATCAATGAAACAGAATAGAGAGCTCAGATATGGACTCTCAACTCTGTGGTCAAATAATCTTCCACAAAGCAGGAAAAAATATCCAATGTAAAAAAGAGTATCTTCAATAAATGGTGCTGGGAAAATTGAGCAACTCTAAACAGAAGAATGACACTCGACCATTCGCTTACACCATAAGCAAAGATAAAATAAAAATGGATGAAAGACCTCAAAGTAGGATAGGAATCCATCAAAATCTTAGAGGAGAACATAAGCAGTAATCTCTTCGATATCAACCACAGCAATTTCTTTCAAGACACATCTCCAAAGACAAGGGAAACAAAAGCGCAAATGAAATTTTGGGACTTCATCAAGATAAAAAACTTCTGCACGGCAAAGAAAATTGTCAACAAAACAAAGAGGCAACACACAGAATGGGAGAAAATATTTGCAAATGACACTACAGATAAAGGGTTGATATCCAAGATCTATAAAGAACTTCTCAACTCAACACCCAAAAAACAAATAATCCATCAAAAAGCGGGCAGAAGACATGAACAGACACTTCTCTAATGAACATATACAAATGGCTAGGAGACACATGAAAAAATGTTCATCATCATTAGCCATCACGGAAATTCCAATCAATACCACTTTGAGAATGGTAAAAATTGACAGGGCAAAAAACAGCAAATGTTGGAGAGGTTGTGGAGGAAGGTGAACCCTCTTACACTGTTGCTGGGAGTGAAGGTGGTACAGCCACTTTGGAAAACAGTATAGAGATTCTTCAAAAAGTTAAAAATAGAGCTACCCTATGACCCTGCAATTGTACTACTGGGTATTTACCCCAAAGATGCAGATGCAGTACAAAGAAGGGCCACAAGTACCCCAATGTTCATAGCAGCAATGGCCACAATCGCCAAACTGTGGAAAGAGCCAAGATGCCCTTCAACAGATGAATGGATAAAGAAGATATGGTCCATATATACAATGGAATATTATGCCTCCATCAGAAAGGATGACTACCCAACTTTTGTATCAGCATGGACGGGATTGCAGGAGATTATGCTGAGCGAAATAAGTCAAGCAGGGACAGTCAATTATATGGTTTCACTTATTTGTGGTATATAAGGAATAGCATGGAGGACATTAGGAGAAGGAATGGAAAACTGAAGGGGGGAAATCAGAGGGGGAAACAAACCATGAGAGACTATGTACTGAGGGAAACAAACTGAGGGTTTTAGAGGGGAGGGAGGTGGGGGGATGGGTTACCAGTGATGGGTATTAATAGGGTATGTATTGCATGGAGCACTGGGTGTTATAAGCAAACAATGAATCGTGGAACACCACATCAAAAACTAATGATGTACTGTATGGTGACTAACAACATAAAAATAAATGCACATAGTACATTCTTAAAATTGTTTGCATTTCCTTGATATTGGTCGTGATCTTACCTTTCATTCACGATTTTATTAATTTGATCCTTTCTCTTTTCTTTTTGGTAAGTCTGACTAGGGGTTTATCTATCTTATTAATTCTTTATATAACCAGCTCCTAGTTTTGTTGAGCTGTTCCCCTGTTCTTTTGATTTCTCTTTCATTGTTTTCTGCTCTGATCTTTATTATATCTCTTCTCCTGCTTGGATTAGGCTTTATTTGTTGGTCTTTTACCCATTACTTTACATATAAGGTTAGCTTGTGTATTTGAGACTTTTCCTGTTTCTTGAGAAAGGCTTGTATCCTCATAAGGCTGCCATTTTGGGGTGCCTGGGTGGCTCAGTGTGCTAAAGCCTCTGCCTTCAGCCCAGGTCATGATCTTAGGGTCCTGGGATCAAGCCCCGCATCCAGCTCGCTGCTCAGTGGAGAGCCTGCTTCCCCCTCTCTCTGCCTGCCTCTCTGCCTACCTGCGATCTCTCTTTGTCAAATAAATAAAATCTTAAAAAAAAAAAAGACTGCCTTTTTGCATCCCAAAGATTTTGAACATTTGTGTTCTCATTTTTATTTTTTTCCACGAATTTTTTTAATTCTTTAATTTCTTGGTTGACCCATGCATTGTTTATTATTTATTTATTTATTTAAAATTAATTTTATTTTATTTTTTCAGTGTTCCATGCAATACATGCCCTCCTCAATACCCACCACCCGGCTCAACCAATCCCCCACACCCTCCTCTTCAAAGCCCTCAGTTTGTTGCTGAGAGTCCACAGTCGCTCTTGGTTCATCTCCCCTTACTATTTCCCCCAATTCACCCTTCCTTTCCTTCTTTTGGGTTTTCCATATAAAATATCAGGTCATCTGTGAAGAGAGAGAGTTTGACTTCTTCTTTGCCAATTTGAATACTTTTTATTTCTTTTTGTTGTCTGATTGCTGTTGCTAGGACTTCTAGTACTATGTTGAACAAGAGTGGCGAGAGTGGGCATCCTTGTCGTGTTCCTGATCTCAAAGGGAAGGCTGTCAGCTTTTCCCCATTGAGAATGATATTTGCTGTGGGCTTTTCATAGACAGATTTTATGAAGTTGAGGAATGTTCCTTCTATTCCTATCCTTTGAAGAGTTTTAATCAGGAATGGGTGCTGAATTTTGTCAAATGCTTTCTCTGCATCAGTTGAGAGGACCATGTGGTTCTTCTCTCTTCTCTTATTGGTTTGTTCTAACACATTGATTTGTGAATGTTTTGCCACCCTTGCATCCCAGGGATAAATCCCACCTGGTCATGGTGAATAAACTTTTCAATGTGCTGTTGGATCCAATTAGCTAGGATCTTGTTGAGAATCTTGGCATCCATATTCATCAGGGATATTGGTCTGAAATTCTCCTTTTGGATGAGGTCTTTGCCTCATTTGGGGATCAGGGTAATGCTGGCTTCATAGAAAGAGTCTGGAAGTTTTCTTTCTGCTTCTAATTTTTGAAACAGTATCAGGAGAATAGGTATTATTTCTTCCTTGAATGCTCGGTAGAATTCCCCAGGGAATCCGTCAGGCCCTGGACTCTTGTTTTTTGGGAAGTTTTGATCACTGCTTCTATCTCGTTACTAGATATTGGTCTATTCAGGTTGTCAATTTCTTCCTGTTTTAGTCTTGGAAGTTTATAGGTTTCCAGGAATGCATCTATTTCTTCTAGATTGCTTAATTTATTGGCATATAGCTGTTGATAATAATTTCTGATGATTGTTTCTATTTCCTCTGGATTAGTCATGACCTCTCCCCTTTTATTCATAATTTTGTTAATTTGGGTCCTCTCACTTTTCTTTTGGATGAGTTTGGCCAGTGGCTTATCTATCTTATTGATTCTTTCAAAAAACCAACTTCTGGGTTCGTTGATGCATTCTACTGTTTCTCTACTTTCTAACTCGTTGATCTCTGCTCTAATCATCATTATTTCCCTTCTTGTGCGTGGGGTTGTCTTAATTTGTTGTTGATTTTCCAGTTCTTTAAGGTGTAAAGAGAGCTGGTGTATTCGGCATTGTTCAATTTTTTTGAGTGAGGCTTGGATGGCTATGTATTTCCCCCTTAAGACTGCCCTTGCCGTGTCCCAAAGGTTTTGGGCCAATGAGTCTTAATTCTCATTCATTTCGATGAATTGTTTAAGTTCATCTTTGATTTCCTGGTTGATCCAAACATTCTTGAGCAGGTTGGTCTTTAGCCTCCAAGTGTTTGAATTCCTTCCAAACTTTTTCTTGTGGTTGAGTTCCAGTTTCAAAGCATTGTAGTCTGAGGAAATGAAGGGAATCATCTCAATCTTTTGGTATCAGTTGAGTCCTGATTTGTGCCCCAGTATGTGGTCTATTCTGAAGAAAGTTCCATGTGCACGTGAGAAGAATGAGTATTCTGTTGTTTTAAAGTGGAATGTTCTGTATATATCTGTGAGGTCCATTTGGTCCAGTGTGTCATTAAAAGCTCTTGTTTCTTTATTGATTTTCTGTTTAGATGATCTGTCTGTTACTGAGAGTGGCGTGTTAAGATCTCCTACAATTAATATATTCATATCAATATGACTCTGTTTTGATTAACATTTGGTTTATGTAGTTGGTTGCTCCTGTGTTGGGGGCATAAGTGTTTACAATTTTTAGATCTTCTTGGAGTACAGACCCTTTAAGAATGATATAGTGTCCTTCTGTATCTCTGACTATAGTCTTAATTTAAAATCTAATTTTTCTGATATGAGAATCGCTACCCCAGCTTTCTTTTGAGGCCCATTGGCATGAAAGATGTTTCTCCATCTCTTTTCTTTCAGTCTGGATGTTCCAAATGTGTCTCTTATAGACAGGATATTGACACTTCCTATTGTTTTATCCGGTCTGCAAACCTGTGCCATTTTATGGGAACATTTAGGCCATTCACGTTGAGAGTGATTATTGAAAGATAAGGTTTTATTGACATCATGTGGCCCTTCTTTTCACTATAGCTGTATCTTTGGGGTAAATACCCAGTAGTGCGATTGCAGGGTCATAGGGTAGCTCTATTTTTAATTTCTTCAGGAATCTCCACACTGTGTTCCAAAGTGGTTGTACCAACTTCTATTCCCACCAACAGTGTAAGAGTGTTCACCTTTCTCCACATCCTCTCCAACAGTTATTGTTTCCTGTCCTGTCCTGTTGATTTTGGCCATTCTCACTGGTGTAAGGTGGTATCTTAATGTGGTTTAGATTTGAATTCCCTGATGGATCTTGCTTTTTTATCCAATCTGATACCCTGTGTCTTTTGCCTGGAGCATCTAGCCCTTTTACATTCGGAGTAATTATTGAAAGATATGAATTTAGTGCTATTGTATTACCTGTAAATTTTCTTTTTCTGTATACTGTCTTTGCTTCTTTCTAGTCTATGTTATTTTGGGGTCCTTTTTTTGCTTACAGGATCCCATTTAATATTTCTTGCATGGATTTTTTAGTGATCATAAATTATTTTAGTTTCTGTCCTGGAAGCTCTTTATCTCTCCCTCCATTCTGAATGACAACCTTGCTGGATAAAATATTTTTGGCTGCATGTTTTTCTCATGTACTTCTCTGAATACATCATGCCAGTTCTTTTGGGCCTGCCAGGTCTCTGGATAAGTCTGCTGCCAGTCTAATGTTTTAACCCTTGTAGGTTAATGACCTCTTGTCTTGAGATGTTTTCAGAATTCTCTCTCTCTCTCTCTTTTTACAGTTTTTATTTATTTATTTGATAGAGAGTGAGAGAGAGAGTCCATGTGAGAGCACAAGTGGGGGACGGGGCAGGAGAGGGAGAAATAGTCTCCTTGCTGAACAGGGAGCTTGATGTGGCACTTGATCTCACCCCAAGATCAAGACTGGAGCTGAAGGCAGATGCTTAACTGACAGTCACCCAGGCGCCCCCGGATTTTCTCTTTATCTCTGAATTTTGCAAGCTTCTCTATTATATGTTGGTGTGTTGATCTATTTTTATTGATTCTGTGAGGTTTCTCCTTACCTCCTGAACTTGAATGCCTGTTTCTTCCACAAATTAGGGATGTTCTTAGCTATGATTTGCTCAAATATACCTTCTGTCCCTCTCTCTCTTTCTTCTTCTTCTGTGACTCTGATTATTGTATTAATTTTTTGCTTTATGGTATTGCTGATTTCTTGAAGCCTCCCCACATGATTCAGTAGTTTTTCTCTTTTTTCCTCAACTTTCATAGTTTCCATCTCTTTTTCTTCTATGTCACTGCCTCTCTCTTCTGCCTCATTTACTCTAGTTTCTAGGGCATCCATTTTAGACTGCTTCTCAGTTAAAGCATTTTTAATTTCAGCCCAATTAGATTTTAGTTCTTTAATTTCTGCCTGATGGGATTCTCTAGTGTCTTTTATGCTTTTTTTTCTACCCCTGTTAGTATCTTTATAATCGTTATGTGGAATTCTAGGTCTTACATCTTACTTATATCCGTATTGATTAAATCCATAGGAGAGAGAATTACCTCTGGTTCTTTCTTTTGTTGTGAATTTTTCCTTCTAGTCATTTTTTCCAGAGGATAGACGAAGGAGAGAAAAAAATAAAAATATATCAGCCATGACCAAAGTGAAATACACACTAGGCAAATCAGAAGATGTCAGAAACCAGGGGTGTCAGGGTAGCTCAGTTTGTTAAGCGTCTGCCTTCAGCTTAGGTCATGATCTCAGGGTCCTGGGATCGAGCCCAATATCGGGCTTCTGCTCAGTGGCGAGTGTACTTTTCCCTCTCATTCACCCTCCGTGTGCTCTCTCTCTCAAATAAATAAAATCTTTTAAAAAAGAGATCAGAAATCAAAATGAAAAATAAAAGGAAAAAAGAGAAAATAATCTAACGGGTGGACAAACAGGGCAATACACTTTCTTTGGTGCATTTTGATCTGTTTGTTAGAAGACACCAGATCCCAAAATTGTAAAGATCAGAAAACTTATATATATACAAAAATAAAATTGAATACGGTGAAAGGAAGCCAAAAATCAACAATATATCTATAACATATAAATATAAAAATGAAAATTAATAAAGTCTTAAAAGGAGTTTATAAAATGAGAAACTATTTGAAAAGAAAAAAATGAAAAAAAATTTAAACTGACTAAATTATCATGAGGAAAAAAACCCTCAAATTCTATATACTATTTTCCCCTAGAGTTGGAATTTTTCACTTCTGTGTGATCTGTAAACTGATGTTCCTGCTGATCTTCTGGGAGAGAGGCTTGTTCTGGTAATTCTCTGGTGTCTTTGCCTGGGTAGAGTTGCACCACCCCGTGCTGGGCTCAGTGTAAGCTGCTTTGTGTTGCTCTAGGTACCTTTTGTTCCCTGAAGGCTTTCCTTGCCATTTTAGAGGATGAAAATAAAAATGTCAGTGCCATGATCTCCAGCTCTGGAGTTGAAATTTCATGGCCCCCTACTCTTCAGCGCACCCTCAGGGAAAAGCAGTTAATCACTTTTGTGTGCACCAAACTCTGCAGACTTCTGAGGTGCACACCCACACCTATTCTCCCTTGGGAAGGAGGAGGGTCTAGCCAATCTTCTGTCACTTTCTGGGCCTGTGCTCCAGGAGCAGTTGCAGGATAGTGCTGGCACCCACACTGCTCCCCCCAGGGGAAAGAGCAGTGTCTTGATATGGTTCTTCTGCTTGCTGGTCCCTGATCAGAGATTGGTCACCTGATCATACCATGGCTTGAAGTTTATGACAAAACTGAGCTGAAAGCCTGCTTCCCTGCTCCAGTGCTTCAGAACTCTGCCATACTCAGGCACCCCCACTCTTTCTGTGACCTCAGGGGTCCTGAGACCACACCATGCCACTTGGGATTCTGCCCTGCTTTGCCAACAGAGCACCACTCAAACAGGGACGTACTTCCAAGCAGACTTCTAAAAGTTCCAATTTTGCACTCTACTGCTTTATCATTTTCCAGTCTCTGTAGAGACCCCCCCTTATCTTCCAATATATCCCCTCAGATTCACTTCCCTACACTTCCTACCTTGTAAAAAGTGGTGACTATTCTATTTGTAGAATTGCAGCAATTCTTTTCTTAGATCTCAGGTTGAATTCACAGGTGTTCAGAATGATTTTATAGATATCTAGCTGAATTCAAGGGACCAGATGAAATGAAGATCTTCTATTCTTCCACCATCTTCCCTCCCACTGATCCACAGACTCTTAACTATAGAAAACAAAGAGGTCACCGGAGAGGATGTGAATGGAGGGATGGATGAAATAGATGATCAGCATTAGGGAGTACACTTGGCACAATGAGTACTGGATAATGTATGGAATTGTTGAATTCCAGTTTTGTACAACTGAAACCAATAGGACACTATTGTATACTAACTATACTATATTGTATACTAACTATACTAATATTAATTAATATTAATAGAATAAAAATATGGACTCACTTCTCCTATTAAAAGACATAGCGTATTGAGTACATAAAAAATTACCTTGTTTTTGCTGCCCACAATAGTGTTCAGATTTAAAGACACATACAGACTGAAAGTCAAGGAATGGTAAAATATATTTAGTGAAAATTCAACTGAAGAAAAGATAAGCTGGGCTTAACTATAAGAAACAAACTGAGGGTTGCTGGAGGGGAGGTAGGTGGGAGGATGGGGTAATTGTATGATGGGCATTAGGTAGGGCATGTGATGTGATGAGCACTGAGTGTTATACGCAACTGATAAATTATCGAACACTACATCTGAGAGTATTATGCTAACTGAAATATGTGAGACAAAGAAAGAAAAATACCATATGATTCCATTTATATGTGGAATCTAAAAACCAAAAGGAATGAGCAATCAAAACAGAAGCATACTTATAAATACAAAGAACACACTGGTGATTGTCATAGGGCAGGGAGGTAGACGGGATGGACAAATAGGTGAAGGGGATTAAGAGGTACAAATTCCCAATTATAAAATAAAAAAGACACATGAATAATATGTAGGATAGGGAGTATAGTCAATAATACTGTAATAACTGTACGGTGGTGATAGCTAATACTTATCACAGTGAGCATTTCTTAATGTATATAATTGTCAAATCACAATGTTGTACACCTGAAACTAATATAACATTGTATGTCAGGTATAATTTAAAAAATTTTAAAATAAGATTGGCACCTGAATAAAGACAAAATGATACAACAAAATTTAGTTTAATATACAACATTGGTTGGTTGAGAATAAAATGTTGGAAAAAGCATATTATGCAAACTTTAATCAAATCAGCAGTGGCTCTATTAAGTTGAGAGAAAGTAGACTCTAGGACAAGAGAATATTGAGTAGGGACATTACATAAGTATAAAAGGATCAACACATTAGGAAAACATACAGATCTAAAGTACATAAATAATTCTCAAAAACCCAACTGCAAAAAGAAATCTTATTAGAAAGTGGGCAAAACCCATAAGTAGACATTTTACTGAAGAAGATATACAGATTTTAAAAGAAGCCCATGACAAGATGTACAACAACATTAGCTCTTACTCCTATGGCTCTTGCTAGTTTTTTTAGGTAATATTTGCTCCTCCTTGGAGGTGTAATTTATTTCCTCCCTTATCTGTCTCAGCATGATTTACTTCTGATTATTAGTCTGGAAATCAGTAGACAGGGGCAGTGTAAAGGGGACATTTGTTGTTGCCTTGCAAAGGAGGGATTTCTTCCAACATCTTCTTTTAGAAGAAAGTATTAGCTCTCTTTAGGTTTATTGGGTTATAATTTTCATATAGAAAAACCCACACTTTCTAGTATACAGTTCTATGACTTTTTACAAATGCATGGTCTTGTAACTACCATCAAAAACAAAATATATAAAATTTCCATTGCCTTAAAAAAATTCCCTAATCTACCTTTGTATCTTTCCTTAACTTCTATATCAGCTTCTAGTAGCCACTAATCTCTTTTCTCTCCCTATAGTTTTTCATTTTTGATAATGTTACATAAATGAAATAATATAGCATGCAGGTTTTATAATCTTACTTTTTTCACTTTCCATAATCCATTTGCTATTTACCTATACCATAGAGTGTAAAAGTATTTCTTTTGATATCTGAGTAATTCATTGCAAGGATGTAGTACATGTTTTCATTCATTCACCAGCTGAAGAGCATGCGGGTTATTTCTAAATTTTGATTTCATAATTTGGTATTCATAATAATGAATAATGAATAAATATTCAAAATAATGAATAAAGCTGCTGTAAAAATTAGTGTACAGATTTTTGTGTGAACATTTGTGTCTTAAATTTATATACCTAAGAGTGGGATTGCTGCATCAGAGGGTAAGTGTAGGTTTAACATTATAAGAAGCTGCCTGTGTTTCCCAATATTTGGCATCCCATTACTAATGTATCAGACTTCTAGTTACTCCACATTCCTTCCAGTATTTGGACTTTAATTAGTTTGTTTGATTTTAGTCATTTTATAGGTATTTAATGGTACATAATTTTGATTTAAATTTGTTATATTAACACTGTAAGCTTTTTGAGATCTTTCTATGAATCAGGCACAGAATTGAGTGGTTTACACATATCTTACATAATCTTCTGTGAAAAACAAAGATCAGGCAATTAAGGAAATGAGTTTTATTCAGAAAATTGCAATGGGGATAACATTCATTAATGAGGGCCATCTCAAAGAAAAGGAAGAGGGCACTTGGTTTTATAAAAGCAGTTTAACAAGGGAGTCATAGCATTGATGAAGGGTGAAAAGGGCCTTATGCTGAAATATGTAAGATCAAGGAGTTCTTTGTTTTGTTAGCTTGGCTCTGTTTCACAACATAAAAGTCACCTCTCATATGAGTTGTATGAAGTTTATACTGTTATCATGGGCATTTTACTATTAAGAAAACTGAAGCCTACGGCATGTAAGTAACTTTCCTGAGATTACTCAGCTAATGAATGGCTGTGTTAGAACTGCTTTCCAAAAGCAGAAACACTGTTTATGTCCCCAGAACCTTATACAGTGCCTGGAATATAAGAGGTGCCCAATAATTGTTAGTTCAATGAATGCATGTATGTCAGGTATTACTGAACAGTCAGTTTTAAATATATACCAGGAGACTTTAGACCTCATTCTTAGGCATGTTGATGCCTTTTTAATTCCTTTATGGAAAAAATTCCCTGAAGTTACAAAAAAAAAGCTGGCAAAAAGTAGTTTTAATGTGTGACAGTATTCTATGTTAATTAGAGATACTGATTGGTCCGTGGCTTTCTTTTCCTGTTTTTTACTTCATTATATGGTAATGCATAGAATGAGCTAGGAAATATACTATTCTCTTCAATTTTGTAAGAGTTTATGTACATTTGTTAACATTTTTTTATTTTTATTGTTTTATGTTCAGTTAATTTTATTTTTTTTATTTTTTTATTTTTTGGATCATATGGTAGCTCTGTTTTAATTTTTTTCCCCAAATATTTTTATTTTATTTTTTCAGTGTTACAAGATTCATTGTTTGAGCATGGGGTGTGGTACAAGAACATTTCTTTTTTAAATGTTTGGTAGAATTTACCATCGAAGTCATCTGGGCCTGCGATTTTAATTTGCAGTTCCCAAATGACTAATGATTTTGAGCATTTTTTCATATGCTTATTTACTATCTTTATATGTCCTTTGGTAAAGTGTCTGTTCAAATATTTTTCCCATTTTATATTAGGTTATTTTCATATCGTTCAGTTTTACAAAGTGCTCTATGTATTCTGGATACAAGTTGTGTAGAAAAGATAGACTGCTGTCCTTTAAAAAACCTTCTTATAAGATTGGCCCTTGGCCAGCATCTGGGAACTTGGATTTTGTTATGGTTCCCATAATTCCCTTATAAGAATTACTCACTGTGTCTAAACTGTTTATAGAAACGGTATGGTTTGGGCGCCTGGGTGGCTCAGTGGGTTAAAGCCTCTGCCTTCGGCTCAGGTCATGATCTCAGGGTCCTGGTATTGAGCCCCACGTCGGGCTCTCTGCTCAGCAGGGAGCCTGCTTCCCCCTCTCTCTCTGCCTGCCTCTCTGCCTACCTGTGATCTCTCTCTGTCAAATAAATAAATAAAATCTTAAAAAAAAAAAAAAAAGAAACAGTATGGTTTATGCTGAGCACCTGGTTTCTTTTTGTTAGTCTGGAATTGTACATGCTAGGCAGACAGTGGCTTTGTGACCTTTCCACCCCTTTCCCACCCCACAAAACCCAAAAATGGGCACCAAGTCTCAAATGAGTTTACCTGGTAGATAACATTTCGGACATGTCGGAGCTTGTTGTGGAGGAATTACGTTTGACTTTACCAGGAGAGAATTTGTGGAAGCTTGCACCTGGTCTCTTCTAGATTTTGCCACACATACCTTTTCCTTGGCTGGTTTTGTTGTTTATTCTTTTACTATGATAATTTAAAGATGTAAACACAACTATATGCTGAGTACTATGATTCTTCCCAGTGAATTATTGAACTTCAAGATGGTTGGGGACCCCTGACACACAAATTATTTATGAAATATGCATTTTCAAACATTTCACACAGTCTTTGGTTTGTCTTATTTAATTTCACAAGCAATGTCTTTCAAAGAGCAACAGATTTAATTTTTTTTTTAAGATTTTATTTATTTATTTGTCAGAGAGAGAGTGAGAGAGAGATCACAAGTAGGCAGAGAGGCAGGCAGAGGCAGAGGGAGAAGCAGGCTCCCTGCCGAGCAAGGAGCCCGATGTGGGACTCGATCCCAGGACTCTGGGATCATGACCCGAGCCGAAGGCAGCCGCCCAACCAACTGAGCCACCCAGGCGTCTCTAAATCATCCTCCTACCCACCTCCCTTTTGTTAACCACCAGTATGTACTCTACAGTTAAGAGTCTGTTTTTGATTTGCCTCTCTTTTTTCCTTTGCATGATTGTTTAGCTTCTTACATTCTTCATATGTGTGAAATCATATGGTATTTGTCTTTCTCTCACTGACTTATTTTGCTTAGCATAATACACTCTAGCTCCATCCCTGTCACTGAAAGTGACAAGATATCGTTTTGATAGCTGAGTAAAATTCCAGTGTGTGTGTGTGTGTGTGTGTGTGTGTGTGTGTATCCATTCAACAATCAGTGGATACTTGGGCTGTTTCCATCATTTGGTTATTGTAGAGAATACTGCCATAAACATCAGGGTGCATGTATCCCTTCGAATGAGTTTTTTAAAATTATTTTTATTGGTTTCAGAGGTAGAATTTAGTGATTCATCAGTTGCATATAACACCCAGTGCTCTTTATTTCATGAGCCTTCTTTAAGTTCTTTAGTTTATCTAAAGTTATCTCTTCTCTCCACCAACCTCCCCCTCCAGCAACCCTCAGTATGTTTCCTAGACTTAAGTATCTCTTATGGTTTGCCTCTCTTTCTATTTTCATCTTATTTTATTTTTCCTTCCTTCCCCACTGTCCATCTGTTTTATTTCTTAAATTCTGCATATGAGTAAAATCATATGGTATTTATCTGTCTGAGAGTGACTTATTTTACTTAGTATAATACCCTCTAGTTCCATCCGCATTCATTGGAAATTGCAAGATTTCATTCTTTTTGATGGCTAAGTAATACTCTGTGTGTGTGTATGTGTGTGTGTGTGTGTGTGTGTGTGTGTGTATCACCTCTTCTTTACCGATTCATCTGTCAATGGACATCTGGGCTCTTTCCACATTTTGGCTATCGTGGACATTGCTTCTATAAACATTATGTTACATGGGCCCTTTGAATCATTATTTTTGTTTTCTTTAGATAAATATCTAGAAGTGCAATTGCTGGGTTGTAGGGTAGCTCTATTTTTAACATTTGGAGGAAGCTCCATACTGTTTACCAAAGTGCCTGTACCAGTTTGCATTCCCATCAACAGTGTAAAAGAGTTTCCCTTTCTCCACATTCTCGCCAACATCTGTTGTTTCCCGAGTTGTTAATTTTAGCCATTCTGACTGGTGTGAGGTGGTATGTCACTGTGGTTTTGATTTGTATTTCTTTGATGCCGAGTGATGTTGAGCATTTTTTAATATGTCTGTTGGCCATCTGAATGTCTTCTTTGGAGGCATGTCTGTTCATGTTTTCTGCTCATTTCTTGACAGGACTTTTTGCTTTTTGGATGTTGAGTTTGAGAAGTTCTTTACAGAGTCTGATATGTCACTTGCGAGTACCTTCTCCCATTCCATAGATTGCATTTAGATTTGTTGACTGTTTCCTTTGCTGTGCAAAACCTTTTATCCTGATGAAGTCCCAATAGTTCATTTTCGCTTTTGTTTCCCTTGCCTCTGGAGACATGTCTAGGGGCGAGGTCGAAGAGGTGGCTCCATGTGATCTCTTTTAAGATTTTGAGATTCCTGTCTCACATTTAGGTCTTTCATCCATTTTGAGCTTATATCTGTGTATGGTGTAAGAAAGTGGTACAGTTTTGCTCTGCATATGGCTGTCCAATTTTTCCAACACCATTTGTCGAAGAGACTTCTTTCCACTGGATATTCTTTCCTGCTTTGTCAAAGATTATTTAACAATAGAGTTGAGGGTCCATTTCTAGGCTCTTTATTCTGTTCTATTGATCTATGTGTCTGCTTTTGTACCAGTACCATTCTCTACTGATAACTACAGGTTTGTAATACAACTTGAATCCATAATTGTGACCCCTGCAGCTTTCGTTTTCTTTTTTAACCTTCCTTTGGCTATTTGGGGTATTCTCTGGTTCCACACAAATTTTTGAATTGTTTGCTCCATCTCTGTGAAAAATTCTCATGGGAATTTCATAGGGATTACTTTGAATGTGTAAATTGTTTGGGGTAGCATAAACATTTTAACAAT
The DNA here is from genome assembly GCA_028534135.1 of Potos flavus. NCBI lineage: Eukaryota > Metazoa > Chordata > Mammalia > Carnivora > Procyonidae > Potos > Potos flavus. Next base: position 60,402,419 of record CM052901.1, on the reverse strand, counting down.
ATTTGTTCTTCCAAAGCCATTTTTAGCCATTTTGATTTGTATTTCCTTGATGCCGAGTGATGTTGAGCATTTTTTAATATGTCCGTTGGCCATCTGAATGTCTTGGAGCATGGAATATTTTCCCATTTTTTTTGTGTGTCTTCCTCAGTTTCTTTCATAAGTGTTCTATAGCTTCCAGAGTACAGATCTTTTACCTCTTTGGTTAGGTTTATTCCTAGGTATCTTATGAGTTTTGGTGCAATTATAAATGGTATCGATTCCTTGATTTCTCTTTCTTCTATCTCATTGTTCATGTATAGAAATGCGACTTATTTCTGTGCATTGATTTTATATCCCACCACGTTGCTGAATTGCTGTATGTGTTCTAGCAATTTTGGGGTGGAATCTTTTGGGTCTTCTACATAGAATATCATGCCATTTTTGAAGAGCGAAGGTTTAACTTCTTCTTTGCCAATTTGGATGCCTTTTATTTCTTTTCTTTCTTTCTTTCTTTCTTTCTTTCTTCTTTTTTTTTTTTTTTTTTTTTTTGGCTCAGCACAGTACGAGTTTGTTTCTTTTTCAGATCACAGCCCAAGAAGTCGGGAGCAGGGGGATCCGCAGGTTATTTAGAAACCCAGGTGCCTTTTATTTTGTGGCTCTGACATCTTTTTTTTTTCCCCAAATACTTTTATTTTATTTTTTCAGTGTTACAAGATTCATTGTTTATGTACCACACCCAGTGCTCCATGCAATACTCGCCCTCCACAATACCCACCACCAGGCTCGCCCATCCCCCACTCCCCTCCCCTCCAAAACCCTCAGACCATTGCTCTGGGTTCACAGTCTCTCATGGTTCTTTGCTCCTCCGATTTTCTCCAATTCATCCCTCCCTTCCCTCTCACAATATCCTCCATGTTTTTTCTTATGCTCCACATGTAAGTGACACCATATGATAATTGACTCTCTCCTCTTGACTTATTTCACTCAACATAATCTCTTCCAGTCCAGCTATATGTAGAAGAATGAAACTTGACATTCTCTTACACCATACACAAAGATCAACTCGAAATGGATAAAAGACCTCAACGTGAGGCAGGAATCTATCAAAATCCTAGAGGAGAACATAGGCAGTACCCTCTTCAACATCAGCGACAGCAACTTCTTTCAGGACATGTCTTTTATTTCTTTATGTTGTCTCATTGCTGAGGCTAGGACTTCCAGTACTATGTTGAAGAACAGTGGTGACAGGGAACATCCCTGTCATGTTCCTGACCTTAGAGGAAAAGATCTCAGGTTTTCCCCATTGACAATGATATTCATTGTGAGACTTCTGTATATGGCTTTTGTGATGTCGAGTTATATTCCCTCTATCCCTGCATGGTGGAGGTTTATTACCATGAATGGATGCTATATATATTTTTTTAAATTTTTATTTATTTATTTATTTATTTATTTATTTATTTATTTATCTATTTATTCTTTTTTTGTTAGGGATAGAGAGATATTTTATTTTATTTTATTTTTTTATCCCCAAATACTTTTTTATTTTTTCAGTGTTACAAGATTCATTGTTTATGCACCACACCCAGTGCTCCATGCAATACGTGCCCCCCTCAATACCCACCACCAGGCTCGCCCATCCCCCCACCCTCTCCCCTCCAAAACTCTCAGTCCCTTGTTCTGAGTACACAGTCTCTCATGGTTCCTCACCCCTCCGATTTCCTCCAAATTCATCCTTCCCCTCCCTCTCACAATGTCCTCCATGTTCTTCCCTACGCTCCACACGTAAGTGAGACCATATGATAATTGACTTTCTCCGCTTGACTTATTTCACTCAACATAATCTCTTCCAGTCCAGTCCATGTTAAAAAAAAAGTTGAGTATTCGTCCTTT
>CM052901.1:60383716-60400047 GCA_028534135.1 Potos flavus | reverse complement strand
AGGGGGTGGGGGGATGGGCGAGCCTGGTGGTGGGTATTGAGGAGGGCACGTATTGCATGGAGCACAGGGTGTGGTACATAAACAATGAATCTTGAAACACTGAAAAAATAAAATAAAAGTATCTGGGGGAAAAAAAAAACTAGTGACAAAAAAAGTCACTATATAATCATAGAGGGGAAAATCCAACAAAAATATATAACAATTGTAAATATTTATGCACCCAGCATGGGAGGAACAAATATAAAAAACAACTAATAACAAACATAAAGGAAGTCATTGATAACAATACAATAATAGTAGGAAATATTAACACCCCACTTACATCAATGAACAGATCATCAAAACAGAAAATCAACAAGGAAACAAAGGCTTTGAATGACATGCTTGACCAGATGGACTTAACAGATATATTCACAACATTATATCCTAAAGCAGCAGAATACACATTCTTTCCAAGTGCACATGAAACATTATCCAGGAGGCTGCTGGTTGGCTCAGCATCTGCTTGCAGCTTGGTTCATTATCCTGGGTCCTGGGATGGAGCCCCACATCACATAGGGCTCTCTGCTCAGTGGGGAGCCTGATTCTCCCTCTCACTCTGCCTGCTGCTCTACCTACTTGTGCTCTCTCTCTCTCTCTGGGTCAAATAAATAAATTAAATCTTAAAAAAAAAGAAACATTAACCAGAACATATCACATATTCGGACACAGTTAGACCCCAACAAATACAATAAGATTGACATAATATCATGCATTGTTTCTGGCCACAACACTATGAATCTAGAAAACCACAAGAAAAAAATTTGGAAAGACCACAAATACATGGGAGGTTAAACAACATTCTACTAAATAATAAGTGAGTCAACCAGGAAATCAAAGAAAAAATTAAAAAAAAATACATGGAAACAAATGAAAATGAAAGCACAACAGTCCAAAACCTTGGCGATGCAACCAAACTGGCCCTAAGAGGATAGTATATAGCAATACAGGCCTACCTCAAAAAGCAAGAAAAATTTCAAATAAACAACTTAAAGGAGCTATAAAAACAATAAAAGACTAAAGCCAGCAGAAGGAAGGAAATAATTGAAGATTACAGCAAAAATAAATAATATAGAAAGTAAAAAAAAAAAAAAAAAAAAAACAAAAGGAAAATCAAGCAAACAAAACCAATAGAACATATCAACGAAGCCAGGAGCTTGTTATTTGAAAGAATTAACAAATTTGATAAACCTTTAGCCAGACTTTTCAAAAAGAAAAAATAAAAGACCCAAATAAATAAAATCATAAATGAGAGTGGAAAATAACAACCAACACCATAGAAATACAAACGATTCAAAGATTATAGAAAACTATGTGATGACAAATTGTACAATCTGGAAGAAATGGATAATAATGTAGAAATGTATAAACTACCAAAATGGAAACAGGATGAAATAGAGAACTTGAACAGACCAATAACCAGCAAATAAATTGAATTAGTTAATCAAAAATCTCCCAACAAACCAAAGTCCAAGGCCAGAAGTCTTCACAGCCCAATTCTAACAAATATTTAATGAAGAGCTAATACCTATTCTACTCAAACTATTCGAAAATATAGGAAAGGAGGGAAACTTCCAAATTCATTCTATGAGGCCAGCATTTCCCAGGTACCAAAACCAAAGACTACTTAAAAAGAGAAATACAGGCCAATATCCCTGATGAATATAGATGCAAAAATTCTCAATATAATAATAGCAAATCAAGTTCAACAATACATTTGTTAAATCCTTCACTAAAATCAAGTGTGATTTATCTCTTGGTTGAAAGGGTGGTTCAATATTCACAAATCAATCAGCATGGCACCACATTAATTAAAGGATAAGAACATTTGATCTTTTCAATAGATGCAGAAAAACCCCTTGAGAATACAACACAGATTTATGATATAAACCCTCAACAGGGTAGGTTTAGAGGGAATATATCTAAACCTAATAAAGGCCATATATTAAAACCTCACATTTAACATCATCCTCAATGGAAAAATGAGAGCTTTTTACTCCATTGTCAAGAACAAGATAGGGATGTCCACTACCACCACTGTTATTTAACATAGTACTTGATGTCCTAGCCACAACTATCTGACAGGGAAAAAAAAAAAAGATAATGCATCCAAATGAGCAAGGAAGTAAAACTGTCATTAGTAGCAAACAACATGATAAACTATACAGAAAACAGGAAAAATACTACCAAAAAATTGCTAGACTGGATACATGAATTCAGTAAAGTTTCATGATACAAAATAAGCATACAGAAATCTCTTGAATTTCTATACACTAATAATGAAGCAACAGAAAGAGAAATAAAAGAATCAATCCCATTTATAATTGCACCAAAACCAATAATATACCTTACCAAAGAGGTGAAAGACCTGTGCACTGAAAAGTATAAAACACTGATGAAAGAAACTGAAGATGACACAAAGAAATGGAAAGAGATCATTTTATGGATAGTAAAAACATAATTTTAAAATGTTTATAATACCCAATGCAGTCTACAAACAATCCTACAATTTTTATGGAAGCAGCAGAGACCACACATAATGAAACCAATTTTGAAAAAGAAAAGCAAAACTGAAGTCATCACAATTCCAGATTTCAAGTTATGTTACAAAGCTGTTGTAATCTAAACAATATGGTATTTACATAAAAATAGACCCATAGATCAATAGAACATAAAAGAAAATCCATAAAGGAACTCAGAACTACATGCTCAATTAATGTTTGGCAAAGCAGTAAAGAATATACAATGGGAAAAGGACAGTCTCTTCAACAAATGGTATTGGGAAACAGGACAGAAAAATGCCAAAGAATGAATCTGGACCTCTGTCTTACACCATACACAAAAGTAAATTCACAATGGATTAGAGACCTAAATGTGAGACAGGAAACCATAAAAGTCCTAAAAGTCAACAGAGGCAGTACCATCTTTGACATTGGCACTAAGAACTTTTTTCTAGATACATCTCTTGAGGCAAGGGAAACAAAAGCAAAAATAAACTAGTGGCATCTCATCAAAATAAAATCTTCTGCACACTGAAGGGAACATTCAACAAAACTAAAGGGCAACCTATAGAATGGGAGAAAATATTTACAAATAACATATGTGATAAAGGGTTTGTACCCACATATATAAAGAACTTATAAAGCTCCACACCCCAAAAATGAAAAATCCAAATTACAAATGGGCAGAAGACATAAATAGACATTTTTCCAAAGAAGACATATAGATGGCCAACAGAAAAATGAAAAAGATGCTTAACGTCACTCATCAGGGAAATGTAAATCAAAACTGTAATGACATATAACCTCACAACGTCAGAATGTTTAAAATCAACAACATAAGAAACAACAGGTTTGACGAGGATGTGGAGAAAGCAGAACACTTTTGCACTGTTGGTGGAAATGGAAACTGTGCAGCCACTCTGTAAAACAGTATGGAGATTTCTCTAAAATTTGAAAATATAGCTACCCTAAAATCCAGCAAGTAGATATTTCCCCAAAGAGTACAAAAATACTAATTCAAAAGGATACATGCACCCCAAAGTTTATACCATCATTATCCACAATAGCCAAATAATGGATGTAGCTCATGTGTCCATTGCTTAATGAATGGCTAAAGATGATGTGGCACATATATACAATGGAATATTACTTAGCCATAAAGAGAACGAAATCTTGACATTTGTAATGATGTAGATGGAGCTAGCATGTATAATGCTAAGCGAAATAAGTTAGAGAAAGACAAATACGTTATGATTTCACTCACATGTGGAATTTATCCTACAAAATAAATGAGGAAATTAAGAAATAAAGGAGAGACAGAAGCATATCATGAAATGGACTGTTAACTATAGAGAATAAACTGATGGCTACCAGAGATGAGGTGGGTGAGGGAATAGGTTAAATTAAAGATGAAGATTAAGGAGTGTACTTGTTGCAATAAGTACCTGGTGTTCTATGGAATTGTTGAATCAGAATATTGTAGACTTCAAACTAATATTACACTGTACGTTAACTAACTTCGATTTAAACAAAAACTTAAAAAAAATGTAAAAATAAAAGCATCAATGCAAAGAAAGACAGTTGAATACATGGGAAACTCCCTAAAGTTGTCAGCAGATTTTTCAGCAGAAACTGCAAGCCATATGGGAGTGGCATTATATTTTCAAACTGCTGAACAGAAAAAATCTGCAGCCAAAAATATTCTCCCCAGCAAGACTGTCATTTAGAATAGGAGAAAGATAAAAAAATTTCCTGGTCAAACAAAAACTGAAGGAGTTCATGACCACTAAACCAGCCCTGCAAGAAATTATACAGGGAACGCTTTGAGTTGAAAGGAAAGGCCAAAAATGACAGTACAAAAGTAGAAAGCACAAAAGCTATAAAAATAAATATTGCCATAGAATGTCAGTCAAGGAAGTCACAAAATGAAAGGATGTAATATATGATACAATATACTTAAAACTTGGGGAGGAGAGTAGTAAATACGGCATTCAAACTTAAACAGCCATTAGCTTAATATAGATTACTTTATAGAGAAGATGGTGTATACAACTTAATGGTAACCAAACCAAACCAAACCAAACAAAAAACAATAGCTATACAAAGAATAAAGAGAACGGAATTCAAGTGCATCACTAAAAGAACCCAGCAAACCAGGAAAGACAGAAGAGTAGAAAGAATCAGAGGAGTATGGGGCACCTGGGTGGCTCAGTGGATTAAAGCTTCTGCCTTCAGCTCAGGTCATGATCTCAGGGTCCTGGGATCAAGCCCTGCATTGGGCTCTCTGCTTGGCGGGGAGCCTGCATCCCCCCCCCCTTTCTCTGCCTGTCTTTCTGCCTACTTGTGATCTTTCTCTGTCAAATAAATAAATAAAATCTTTAAAAAAATTTTAAAAAGAAAGAATCAGAGGAAAACTTCAGAAACAACCACAAAACAAGTAATAAAATACTGATAGACATTTATTAATTATTACTTTGAATATAAATAGACTAAATGCTCTAATCAAAAGACGTAGGGTGATAGAATGGATAAAAGAAAAGGAACAATCTCTTATCTGTTTCATACAAGAGATTCATTTTCGACCTAAAGACACCAATAGATTGAAAATGGGAAGGAGAGACATTTATCATGCAAATGATAATAAAATGGATGCCAAAAGAAAGCCTGGGCAGCACTATTTATATGAGATAAAATGGATTTTATTTTTATTTCAATTTTCTGTTTGCCAAAAGAAGGCCTGGGCAGCACTATTTATATGAGATAAAATGGATTTTATTTTTATTTCAGTTTTTTGTTTGATTTTTTAAATTAAATTCAATTAGCTAAAGTATAGTACATTAGTTTCTTTTTTAAAATTTTATTTTATTTTTTCAGTGTTCCAAGATTCATTGTTTATGTACCACACCCAGTGCTCCATGCAATATGTGCCCTCCTTAATACCCACCATCAGGCTCACACCATTAGTTTCTGATATAATATTCAATGATTCATTAGTTGAGTATATCACAGAATGCTCATCATATCATGTGACTGCTTTAATGACTATCACCCAGTTACCCCATTCTTCCCCACCTTCCTTTCCAAAACCCTCAGTTTGATTCCCAGAGTCAAGAGTCTCCTATGGTTTGTCTCCCTCTATGATTTCTTCCCATCTGCTCCACCCCACCCCTATTGTCCTCTGCACTATTCCTTAAGATCCACATATGAGAGAAACCATATGAAAACTGTTTCTCTAATTTATTTATTTCACTTAGCATAATACCCTCCAGCTGCAGCCATTTCGATGTAAATGACAGATATTCACCCATTCTGATGGCTGAGTAATATTCCATTGTATCCTCTTTATCTATTCATCCTTTGGAAGACATCTTTGCTCCTTCCACAGGTTGGCTATTGTGGACATTGTTGCTATGAACATTGGGGTGCACATGCCCCTTATTTTCACTACATCTGTATCATTGGGATGAATATCCAGTAGTGCAATTTCTGGGTCATAGGGTACTTCTACTTTTAACATCCTGAGGAACCTCCATACTGTTTTTTAGAGTGGCAATACCAGCTTGCATTCCCGCCAACACTGTAAGAGGGTTCCCCTTTCTCCACTTACTCGTCAACATATGTTGTTCTCTGTCTTGTTAATTTTAGCCATTCTGACTGGTGTAAGGTGGTATCTCATTGTGGTTTTCCCAAACGGCATGTGATGTGGAGCATTTTTTCATGTGTCTGTTGACCATTTATATGTCTTCTTTGGAAAAATGTCTTTTCATGTCTTCTGTTCATTTCTTGACTGGATTATTTGAGTTTGAGAAGTTCTTTATAGATCTTGGATGCTAGGCCTTTAACTGTAATGTCATTTGCAAATATCTTGTCCCATTCCATAGGTTGCTTTTTAGTTTTGTTGATTCTTTCCTTCACTGTGCAGAAACATTTTATTTGATGAAGTTCCAATAGTTCATTTTTGCTTTTGTTTCCCTTGCCTTTAGAGACGTGTCTTGAAAGAAGTTGCTTTGTTCAAGGTCAAAGAGGTTATTCCCCATGTTTTCCTCTAGGATTTTGATGGATTCCTCTCTGACATTTAGGCCTTTCATCCGTTTTGAGTTTATCTTTGTGTATGGTGTAAGAAAATGGTGAGTTTCATTCTTCTCCATGTGCCTGTCCAATTTTCCCAACACAATTTGTTGAAGAGACTGTCTTTCTTTATTGGATATTATTTCCTGCTTTATCAAAGATTATTTGACCATAAAATTGAGGGTCCATTTCTGGGCTCTCTATTCTGTTCCATTAATCTATGTGTCTGTTTTTGTACCAATACCATACCGTTTTGATGATCACAGCTTTGTAATATAACTTGAAGTCAGGCATTGTGATGCCCCCATGTTTGTTTTTCTTTTTTGACATTACCCTGGTGATTCAGGGTCTTTTCTGGTTCCATACAAATTTTAGCATTGTTTCTTCCAAGTCTTTGAAAAATGTTGATGGTATTCTAATAGAAATTGCGCTGAATGTGTAGATTATTCTGGGCAGCATAGATATTTTAACAATGTTTGTTCTTCCAATCCATGAGCATAGAATGTTTTTCCAACTCTTTGTGTCTTACTCAATTTCCTTCATAAGTGTTCTGTAGTTTCTAGAATACAGATCCTTCACCCTTTTTGTTAGATTTATTCCTAGCTATCTTATGTTTTTTGGTGTAATTGTAAAAGAGATCAATTCCTTAATTTCTCTGTCGTCAGTCACATTGTTAGTGTATAGAAATGCAACTGATTTCTAAGCATTGATTTTTTTATCTTACCACATTGCTGAATTTTTGTAGGAGTTCTAGCAATTTTAGAGTGGAGTCTTTGGGTTTTCCACATAAATTATTATGTCACCTGTGAAGAGTGAGAGTTTGACTTCTTCTTTGACAATTTGAATGCCTTTTAGTTCTTTTTGTTGTCTGATTGCTGAGGCTAGGACTTCTAGTACTATGTTGAACAATAGTGGTGAGAGTGGGCATCTCTCTCATGTTCCTGACTTTAAGGGAAAAGTACTCAGTTTTTCCCCATTGAAAATGACATTCATTATGGGCTTTTTATAGACGCCTTTTATGATGTTCAGGTATGTTCCCTCGATCTCTCCGCATTGAAGAGTTTTAATCAATAAAGGATGCTGTATTTTTTCTAAAATTTATGTGCATCAATTGAGAGGATCATATGGTTCTTATCTTTTATTAATGTGAGGTACCACGTTGATTGATTTACAAATGTCAAATCACCCTTGCTTCCCAGGAATATATCCCACTTGTTCATGATGAATGATTCTTTTAATGTACTGTTGGATCCGATAGGATAGGATCTTGGTTAGTATTTTGGTATCCATGTTTATCAGGGATATTGGTCTGTAATTCTCCTATATTTTTTTCTTGAAGATGAAATATATTTCTTTATTTTTTTTATTTTTCCCCAAATATTTTTATTTTATTTTTTCAGTGTTACAAGATTCATTGTTCATGTACCACACCCAGTGCTCCATGAAATACATGCCCTCCTCAATACCCACCACCAGACTCGCTCAAAGCCGCACCTTCTCCCCTCCAAAACCCTCAGTCTGTTTTTCAGAGTTCACAGTCTCTCATGGTTCATCACTCCTCTGATTTCCTCCAATTCACCCCTCCCTTCCCTCTCACAATGTCCTCCATGTTTTTCCTTATGCTCCATGCGTAAGTGAGACCATATGATACTTGACTCTCTCTGCTTGACTTATTTCACTCAGCATAATCTCGTCCAGTCCCATCCATGCTGAAACAAAAATTAGGTATTCATCCTTTCTGATGGAGGCATAATATTCCATTGTATATATGGACCATATCTTCTTGATCCATTCATCTGTTGAAGGGCATCTTGGCTCTTTCCACAGTTGGGCGATTGTGGCCATTGCTGCTATGAACATTGGGGTACATGTGGCCCTTCTTTGTACTGCATCTGCATCTTTGGGGTAAATACCCAGTAGTGCAATTGCAGGGTCACAGGGTAACTCTCTTTTTAATTTCTTGAGGAATCTCCACACTGTTTTCCAAAGTGGCTGCACCAACTTGCATTCCCACCAACAGTGGAAGAGGGTTCCCCTTTCTCCACATCCTCTCCAACATTTGTTGTTTACTGATTTTGGCCATTCTAAGTGGTATAAGGTGGTATCTCAGTGTGGTTTTGACTTCAATCTCCCTGATGGCCAATGGTGATGAACATTTTTTCATGTGTCTGTTAGCCATTTGTATGTCTTCTTTGGAGAAGTGTCTGTTCATGTCTTCTGCCCATTTTTTGAAATGATTATCTATTTTTTGAGTGTTGAGTTTGAGGAGTTCTTTATAGATCTTAGATATCAGACCTTTGTCTGTAGTGTCATTTGCGAATGTCTTCTCCCATTCCATGGGTTGCTGTTTGTTTTGTTGACTGTTTCCTTTGCTGTGCAGAAGCTTTTTATCTTGATGAAGTCCCAAAAGTTCATTTTCGCTTTTGTTTCCTTTGCCTTCGGAGACATGTCATGAAAGAAGTTGCTGTGGCTGATGTCGAAGAGGTTACTGCCTATGTTCTCCTCTAGGATTTTGATAGATTCCTGCCTCACATTGAGGTCTTTTATCCATTCCGAGTTTATCTTTGTGTATGGTGTAAGAGAATGGTCAAGTTTCATTCTTCTACATATAGCTGTCCATTTTCACAGCACCATTTGTTGAAGAGACTGTCCTTTTTCCAATGGATATTTTTTCCTGCTTTGTCAAAGATTATTTGATGATAGAGTTGCGGATCCATATCTAGGCTCTCTAATCTGTTCCACTGGTCCATGTGTCTGTTTTTGTGCCAGTACCATGCTGTCTTGGTGATCACAGTCTTGTAGTAAAGCTTGAAAACAGGCAATGTGATGACCACAGCTTTGTTTTCTTTTTTTAACATTTCCTTAACAATTCAGGGTCTTTTCTGGTTCCAAACAAATTTTAGGATTGTTTGTTCCAGCCCTTTGAAAAATGCCGGTGGAATTTTGATCAGGATGGCATTGAAAGTATAGATTGCTCTGGGCAATATGGACATTTTAAGAATGTTGGTTTTTCCAATCCATGAGCGTGGAATGCTTTTCCACCTTTTTGTGTCTTCTTCAATTTCTTTTGTGAGTGTTCTGTAGTTCCTCGAGTACAGATCCTTTTCTTCTTTGGGTAGATTTATTCCCAGGTATCTTATAGTTCTTGGTCTATTGTAAATGGAATGATTCTCTAATTTCCCTTTCCATATTTTCATTGTTAGTGTATAAGAAGGCAACTGATTTCTGTGCATTGGTTTTGTATCCTGCCACATTGCTGAATTGCTGTACTAATTCCAGTAGTTTGGGGGTGGAGTCTTTTGGGTTTTCCATATAAAGTATCTTGTCCTCTGCGAAGAGAGAGAGTTTGACTTCTTCTTTGCCAATTTGAACGCCTTTTATTTCTTTATGTTGTCTGATTGCTGTCGCTAGGACTTCTAGTACTATGTTGAACAAGAGTGGCGAGAGTGGGCATCCTTGTCGTGTTCCTGACCTCAAAGAGAACACTGTCAGCTTTTCCCCATTGAGAATGATATTCGCTGTGGGCTTTTCAGAGTTGGATTTTATGAGATTGAGGAATGTTCCTTCTATCCCTATACTTTGGAGAGTTTTAGTCAGGAACGGATGCTGAAGTTTGTCAAATGTTTTTCTGCATCAATTGAGAGGACCATGTAGTTCTTTTCTCTTCTCTTATTGATTTGTTCTATCACATTGATTGATTTGCGGATGGTGAACCACCCTTGCATTCCAGGGATAAATCCCACCTGGTAATGATGAATAATCCTTTTAACGTGCTGTTGGATCCTATTAGCTAGGATCTTGTTGAGAATCTTGGCATCCATATTCATCAGAGATATTGGTCTGAAATTCTCGTTTTTGATGGGGTCTTTGACTGGTTTGGGGATCAGGGTGATGCTGGCTTCACAGAAAGAGTCTGGAAGGTTTCCTTCTGTTTCTATTTTTTGAAACAATTTCAAGAGAATAGGTATTATTTCTTCCTTGAATGTTTGGTTGAATTCCCCAGAGAATCCGTGATGCCCTGGACTCTTGTTTTTTGGGAGGTTTTTGATTACTGCTTCAATCTCGTTGCTAGATATTGGTCTATCCAGGTTGTCAGTTTCTTCCTGTTTCAGTCTTGGCCGTTTATAGGCTTCCAAGAATGCATCCATTTCTTCTAGGTTGTTTAACTTATTGACATATAGCTGTTGATAATAATTTCTAATGATTGTTTCTATTTTCCTTGGATTAGCCGTGATCTCTCCCCTTTCATTCATAATTTTGTTAATTTGGGTCCTCTCTCTTTTCTTTTGGATTAGTTTGGCCAGAGGCTTAACGATCTTATTGATTCTTTCACAAAACCAACTTCTGGATTCGTCGATGTCTTCTACTGTTTCTCTAGTTTCTAACTCGTTGATCTCTGCTCTAATCTTGATTATTTCCCTTCTTGTGCGTGTGGTTGGCTTAATCTGTTGTTGATTTTCTAGTTCTTTAAGGTGTAAAGAGAGCTGGTGTATTCGGGATTTTTCAATTTTTTTGAGTGAGGCTTGGATGGCTATCTATTTCCCCCTTAGGACTGCCTTTGCTGTGTCCCATAGGTTTTGGACCTATGTGTCTTCATTCTGATTGGTTTCCATGAATTGTTTAATTTCTTCTTTGATTTCTTGGTTGATCCAATCATTCTTGAGCAGGTTGGTCTTTAGCCTCCAAGTGTTTGAATTCCTTCCAAACTTTTTCTTGTGGTTTTGTTCCAGTTTCTAAGCTTTGTGGTCTGAGAATATGCAGGGAATCATCTCAGTCTTTTGGTATCAGTTGAGTCCTAATTTGTGACCCAGTATGTGGTCTGGAGAAAGTTCCATGTGCGCTCGAGAAGAGTGAGTGTTCTGTTGTTTTAGGGTGGAATGTTCTGTATATATCTATGAGGTCCATTTGGTCCAGTGTGTCATTCAAAGCTCTCGTTTCTTTACTGATTTGCTGATTGGATGATCTGTCTGTTACTGAGAGTGGCGTGTTAAGATCTCCTACAATTAATGTATTCATATGAATATGACTCTTTATTTTGATTAAGAGTTGGCTTAAGTAGTTGGCTGCTCCTATATTGGGGCATATATGTTTACAATTGTTAGATCTTCTTGGAAGACAGTCCCTTTCAGAATGATGTAGTGTCCTTCTGTATCTCTGACTACAATCTTTAGCTTAAAATCTAATTTGTCTGAGAATCGCTACCCCAGCTTTCTTTTGAGGCCCATTGCCATGAAAGGTGGTTCTCCATTCCTTCTCTTTCAGTCTGAATGTATCTTTAGGTTCCAAATGTGTCTCTTGTAGGCAGCATACAGACAGGTCCTGTCGTTTTATCCAGTCCGCAACCCTGTGTCCTTTTATGTGAGCATTTAGGCCTTTCACATTGAGAGTGATTATTGAAAGATAAGTTTTTATTGACATCATGTTGCCTCTGAAGTCCTTGTTTCTATAGATTGTAAGTTCCTGTTCTATGTCACTCATGCATGCTTTCTACTTTTAAAGAACCCCCTTTAATATTTCTTGTACTGCCGGCTTGGTGGTCACATACTCTTTTAATCCCTGCAGGTCTTGGAAGCTCTTTATCTCTCCATCCAATGTCAGCCTTGCTGGATAAAGTATTCTTGGCTGCATGTTCTTCTCATTTAGTGCCCTGAATATGTCTTGCCAGCCCTTTCGGGCTTGCCAGGCTTCTGTAGACAGGTTTGATGTTATTCTGATGGGTCTTCCTCTATATGTAAAGGATCTCTTCCCCCTAACGACCCTCAGGACCTCTTGTCTAAAACTATAATTTGCAAATTTTACAATTATGTGCATAGCTGATTTTCTTGACTCGTTGATCTTGGTGGGTGTCCTTTCTGCCTCTAGAACACGAACACTTGCTCCATTCTCCAGGTTGGGGAAATTTTTATTCAGAATTTGGTCAGCTATATCTTCTAGTCTTCTGTCTTTCTCTACGCCTTCAGGGATTCCAATAATTCTGACACTGGATCGTTTCATGGCATCATTTATTTCCCTAAGTCTGTGTTCATGGTTCCTAAGCAGTTTGTTCCAGCCTTCCTGACCTTTCCTCTCAACCATCTTATCTTCTAGATCACTAATTTTTTCCTCTGTCTCCATAACTGTAGCTGTTAAACTATTTAGAATAGATTGGCTCTCACTGATAGCATTTTTAACATCTGTCATACTGGTTCTCAGTTCTGTCCTTAGAGATTCTATGTTGTCATTAATGTTTTTCTCCATTCTGGCCATTGCCTGGATAATTATTACCCTGTATTCCCTTTCTGACATAGTGTTTATGTCCATGTCCAATAGTTCTGAGGGAGAGGGCGCAGTCTCTGGGTTTTTCCTCTGTTGGGTGTTCCTCCTCCTAGTCATTTTGATGAGAAGTGGATGAGAGGATGTATCGCTGAATATATCACCCACGATCCAGGCAGGGTGCACCCTGGAAGGTTTTGGAGCAATTGGAATTCACCATCAAAAAGAAAGAATAAAGATAAAAAAAAGAGACAGAGAGAAAGAGAAAAGAAGAAATCCCATACAGAATGGGCCCCCAAAAATAAGATTTGTAAGGTATATAAACAAACACAAGCAAGCATAAAGTCTGACAGAAGTAAATGAGAAGAAATAAAAGATCCTAGTTGGAATGAACTGGAAGAATAAGATTTATATAATACCAGAACAAAAGGAAATACACAGAAACACTGACAGAATGGTAAGATGGGAGGGTGGTTTTATAACTCCTCGATGCGGGCGAGGAAGTTTATATCGGATCTTCCTGGGTTTATTGTTGTTTTAAGCCTCTAGTTTTAATGTTAAGTAGTTTTTTAAAAAATTTGAAAAACCAAGAAACATGAGAATGAGTGAATAAGAAAAAAGAAAAGAAAGTAAGAAAGAAACTTGTATCTATGAAATATACATGTTTTAGGGTATTATCAGGTGCTTAATACATTGATTATTTCCTGATGTTTCAGTTTTAGTTTTATGGGGACCCTGTGTTTATTGTCCTCTTGGGTTTGGCTTGTCTTCTGAGGGAGGGGCCTGCCGCGTTGTTTTCCAATCAATCTTGCTTGGGTTGAGTTGCCCTGTCCCTCAATAAGGGGGCTGGGATCTGTGGAAACTGGTTTCTCAGATTTGCTCTCTGGAGATTTTTGCTCTTTTGTAGCTTTTTCACCTTTTCAGGGAGTCCAAGCAAGGAATCTGCCCATACCCAGAACTCTGCATCACAGAGAAGCCTCTGTCTGCTCCCCTCTGCAATCTCTGCTCACACCGCAGCCTGCCACAGGTGGTGCGCACCCCAACTACTGTCTTCAGAGCCTGCCACAGGTAGTGTGCACCCCAGCTACCATCCTCGCTAGCCTCTGTTCCCTCGCACGACCATAGTTGGGAGCAATATTGGCCTAGGAAATGGGACCGGGCTGCGTTCTCTCTGGCGCCGGCTGGGAGCCCCCAGACCCTGCGGCAGGTCGTGGGGGTCTTGTGGTCCTCGAGACCACTGGCCAGGGCTCCCACCTGGTCTCTTAGGAGCTTGCGGGAGTGCACCCAGTCCACAGAGTGTTGCACACAGAGAAAAGCTGCAGGCTCATGGACCACACCAGGCTCTCTAAGGCACTTGCAAGAGTGCGCTCCGCCCTCTAAATGGTGCAAGGAGCTGAAATCTACAGGTTCATGAACTACAGACTGGACCGCCACCAGTCTCTCTTTGACGTGGGTGGTGTCCTTCTTGGGAACGTGGGCTTAGGCCCGTGCCCGTGACCACTCAATTCCACTAGTTGCTCCTTGATCTTTAGCTCTTTTTAAGTGTTTTTAACTGGACTCTAAGTTAATGCTCGTCCCCAACCACAGGGCACTTTCCTTTGGGGTATTACTGTCCTTGGGTCACTTCTGGTGGCTCCCTGCCCCTTCTGTTTATCCTCCGATATAGGTTCTCGTGTTCCCACTCTAATTTACTTCTCCGCTGCTGTCCTCTGCTTCTGTAGAGATCCAGAGGTGAAAAATCTTACTTCTCAGGCTGATTTCATGGGTGTTCAGCATATTCTGGTAGATATCCAGCTCACTTTAGGGGACCGGTTGTAACAGGGTCTCCTACTTCTCCACCATCTTGACCTCCCTCCCAAGATGAAACTGTAATTCTCCTTTTTAATGGGGTCTTCGTCTGGTTTTCATATCAGGCCAATGTTGGCCCCATGGAAAGATTTTGGAAGTATTCCTTCCATTTCTAATTTTTGAAACCGCTTGTGTAGAATAGGTATAATTTCTCCTTTAAATGTAAATAGAATTCCCCTGGGAAACCATCTGGCCCTATACACTTGTTTTTAGGATGTTTTTGATTACTAGTTCAGTTTCCTTGCTGTTCTGTTCAAATTGTCTATTTCTTCCTCTTTCAATCTGAGTAGTTTATCAGATTCCAGGAATGCATCTATTTCTTCCAGATTGCCTAACTTTTTGGCATGTAGTTGCTGGAAATAATTTCTAACCATTATTACTAAATCCTTGGCATTAGTTGTGATCTCCCCTTTCTTTCATGATTTTATTAATTTGGATCCTTTATCTGTCCTTTTGGATAAGTCTGGCCAGAGATTTATCAATCTTATTAATTCTTTCGAAGAACCAGCTTCTAGTTTCATTGATCTGTTCTACTGTTCTTCTGGTTTCTATTTCATTGATTTCTGCTCTAATCTCTATTATTTCTCTTCTCCTCCCCGATTTAGGCTTTATTTGTTGTTTTTTCTCCAGATTTGTAGGTGTAAGGTTAGTTTGTTCCTTTGGGATTTTTCTAATTCTTTGAGAGAGACTGGGACTGCTATATACTTCCCTTTAGGACTGCCTTTGCAGTGTCCCATAGGTTTTGAACCAATGTACTTTCATTCTCATTAATTTCAATGAGTTGTTTAAGTTCTTCTTTAATTTCCTGGTTGAGCCATTCATTCTTTAGCAAGATGGTCTTTAACCTCCAAGTGTTTGCATTCCTTATAAATTTCTTCTTGTGATTCAGTTTCAGTTTCAAGGTATTATTGTCTGAAAATATTCAAGGAATAATCTCAATCTTTTGGTATCAGTTATGACCTAATTCATGACCCAGTATGGGATCTATTTTGGAGAAAGTTCCATGTGCACTCAAGAAGAACGTGTATTCTGTTGTTTTTGGTGGTGTTTTTTTTTTTTATTGGAACTCGTTTTATTTATTTTTTCCCCAAATACTTTTATTTTATTTTTTCAGTGTTACAGATTCATTGTTTATGTACCACACCCAGTGTTCCATGCAATACATGCCCTCCTCAAACCACCACCAGGCTCGCCCTTCCCCCCAAACCCCTCTCCTCGAAAACCCTCAGTCCGTTGCTCTGAGTTCACAGTCTCTCATGGTTCTTTGCCCCTCCGATTTCCTCCAATTCATCCCTCCCTTCCTTCTCACAATGTCCTCCATGTTTTTCCTTATGCTCCACACATAAGTGAGACTATATGATAATTGACTCTCCCTGCTTGACTTATTTCAGTCAACATCATCTCTTCCAGTCCAGTCCATGTTAAAACAAAAGTTGGGTATTCATCCTTTCTGATGGAGGCATAATATTCCATTGTATATATGGACCATAACTTCTTTATCCATTCATCTGTTGAAGGGCATCTTAGCTCTTTCCACAATTTGGCGATTGTGGCCATTGCTGCTATGAACATTGGGGTACATGTGGCCCTTCTCTGTACTGCATCTGCATCTTTGGGGTAAAT
>CM052901.1:60363989-60383216 GCA_028534135.1 Potos flavus | reverse complement strand
CCCACCAACAGTGGAAGAGGGTTCCCCTTTCTCCACATCCTCTCCAACATTTGTTGTTTACTGTCTTGTTGATTTTGGTCATTCTAACTGGTGTGAGGTGGTATCTCAGTGTGGTTTTGATTTGAATCTCCCTGATAGCTAATGAGGATGAACATTTCTTCATGTGTCTGTTAGCCATTTGTATGTTCTATGTTAACCTTTAGCTTTCTCTTCACTTATAGGATCCCCCTTAATATTTCTTTCTGGGTGAGCTTAGTGATCACAATTTCTTTTAATTTCTGTTTGTCCTGGAAACTCTTATCTCTCCTTCCATTGTAAATATAGCTTTTCTGGATAAAGTATTCTTGGCTGTATGTTCTTCTCATTTAATACCCTGAATATATCTTTCCAGCCCTTTCTGGCCTGCCAGGTTTCAGGGGATAGGTCTGATGTTATTCTCATGTTTCTCCTGCCATAAGTAAGAAATATCTTCCCCATAGATGCTCTCAAGTAAGCTCCCTTGACTCTAATCAAGTTTCACTATTATATGTTGGGGTGTTGATCTATTTTTATTGATTTTGCGAAGAGTCCTCTCTGCTTCTTTGATGTGAATGCTGTTTCCTTCCCCACATTAGGGAAGTTCTCAGCTAATATTTGCTCAAATATACCTTCTAGCACCCCCACCCCCATCTTGGATCCGAATGATCCTGATATTGGTTCTTTTCAAACTATCGTTAAATTCTCTAAGTCTCTTCTCATGTGCTAGGTGTTGTTTTTCTCTCTTTTCTTCAATTTCCTTCCTTTCCATCAGCCTGTCTTCCAGATCACTTAATCTCTTCTCTGTTTCATTGACCCTAGCTATTAGAGCATCCAATTTAGACTGCATCTCATTCATAGCATTTTTAAGTTTGGCCTGATTAGATCTCATTTCTGCTGTAGAGATTCTGTATTGCCATTTATGCTTTTTTGAAGCCTAGCTATTAGCTTTATAATTGTTTTCTTGAATTCTATCTTTGACATCTTGCATATATTCATATTCATTAGTTCTGTGGCAGAAGACATTGCCTTTGGTTCTTTTCTTTGTTGTGAGGTTCCTCCTCCTAGTCATTCTGCTGAAAGACAGTTGAGCAAATGAGCAGCGTCCAAAATATCAACCATGACCCAAATGTACCCTAGGAAAAATCCAAAGTGGTTGGAAATTACCACAGATTTGCAAACAAAGCCAAGATTATCTAAACCAATAATAAAAGGGTGGAAGGAGAGAGACTATAATCTCTCAATGTGGGCAAAGCATCATGATCTGCCTGTTCCTGACTGATTTTCTGTCTGCGTGTCAGAAGGCACTGTATCCCAAAATTGCATAGAAATCAGAAGTTATATATATATTATATAAAGATATATATATCAAGATAAAATTGAATAGAGTGAAAAATGGACTAGTATGGGATATAAATCTATAAAACATAGATGCGAAAAAAAATTAAAAAGTGTCTTAAAAATGTAAGTTGGGAAATAAGAATCTTTTTAAATGGGAACTGGGTAAAAAAAAAGAAACAAAAAAGAAATTAAAATTTTATCCTAAGTATACTTAGGATAAAGTATAAAGTATTTGTATAAATAAGTCGTGAGGGAATACCTGGAGTTCAATATATTGTTTTCCCTTGGTACTTGAGTTTTAGAGTCTTGTGGGAAATAAATTTGTCATCCACCTGTTCTTCCAGTCTGTCTTCTGGGAGGGGTCTGATGTTTGTCTTCTCAGGGGTTTGTGCCTGGGTGGAGTTGCCCCTCCCTTTGTCAGGAGGATGAGATTAATGTGAGCTGGTCATCTGTGTGGCTTTTGTCACCTTGTGGCCTTCCATGCTTCTTTAGAGGTTCAGAGCAAATATGACTGTTCAGGAATCTCTGGTCCAATTCTGCAATGCCATGGTTCCCTTTCTTCAGTCAATCCTCCAGGTCAAACCATTTCCACTTCTGTGTGTACCAAACTCCACAGACTTCATGATATTCAGACCCACTACAACTCTCCTACCAGGACCTGCAAGTATCTGTGTTTTGTGCCTTTGCAATTGTGAGCAGCCATTGGCTCACAAGTGCACATTCATCCACCAATCCAAGGTCATGGCTGGGTGTTGCCCAGTCATGGGTGCAGCCTTTGTGTGTGCCAAACCGCCGAATCCTGTGGTTCATGCCCACTTGCCCTCTCCCAGGAGGAGTTTCAGTGACCTGGGAACATCTTTGCACTGTATGTCTTTGTGACCACGAGCAGTTGTGGACTCACCGTGCACCTGGTCCCACTGTTCCCAGGTCACAGGTGGGTGCTGCCCTGGTGTCCTTCCCAGTATCACTGCCACCCTGAAAGTTATTGCCCAGTTATCATATCTCCCCTGGGATCTTAAGCAGCCTGCACCTTCTTGTCCTTTTCAGGGTGCTCAGGCAAAGAGCGACCTCCCAACCAGTCGGGCTCACAGTTTCTCTATGTGCAGCGCTGCAGGGGCTGGGTCCACTCCCCCAAGTCCCTGAGAGACCGGCAACCAGAACTGGGAGTCCCTCTGGGCTCACTGACCATAACTAGTCTCCTTACTCCACTGCTTGGGCACTCTATGGGTTCAAGCTGTCCAGTTCTTTCTGAGTCTCCTGGGATCCTGAAACCACAATGATCCACCTAGAATTCTGCCCTATACATCCTCTGTGCCCTTTTCAGAAAGGGATGTCCTTAACTGGAGCAGATTTGTAAGGGTCCCGATTTTGCATTCCAGTGTTATATCACTTTCTGGTGGCCCGTTTATGGATGCTCCCTCCCCCCTCCATTTATCTTTTGACAATTCCCCTGAAGATTCATGATTCCACACTTCCTAGCTTGCAAAAGTAGTTGTTTTTCTGCTTGAAGAGTTTGAGATATATTTTCTTACAACTATGGTTGAATTTGTGTGTGTTCAGAATGGTCTGATAGATATCCAGATGAAATGAGGTCCCCTACTCTGCTACCATCTTGTTCCACCCCCACAAAATGGGTTTTAAATCAAATACTGTAATAAGAGACAAAGAAGGACACTATATAATAACAAAGGGGACAGTCCAACAAGAAGATATAACAATTGTAATTATTTGTGTAATTATTTATGTACATAATAATTATTATTATGTACAATTGTAATTATTTATGAAGATATAACTATTGTAATTATTTATGTAATTATTTATGTAATTATTTAATTATTATTTATGTAATTATTATTTAATTATGTAATTATTTGTGTACCCATTTATATATGGAAGCACCATAATACATAAAACTGTTAATAAAAAAATATAAAGGAACTAATCAATAATAATATAATAATAATAGGGAACTTTAACACCTCATTTACCTCAATGGACAGATCAACCAATGAGAAAATCAAAAAAGAAACAATGTCTTGATGACATTATGGATCAGGTAGGTTTATCAGATATACTCTGAACAATCTATCACAGCACAGCAGAATAAACATTCTTTTCAGATGCAGATGGATTATTCTCCTGAATAGATTGAACATAGTACCACAGTACAAGTCTCAACAAATTAAAAAAAAAATGAAGTACAACAACAATGACCAAAAAAATAAGTTTCTTTTCTAACTTCAATACTAAGAAACCAGAAGTCAACCAAAGAGAACCTCTGGAAAGATGACAAATACATGCAGGTTAAATAACAAGGTATTAAACAATGCATTAATCAATCTTGAAATCAAAGAAATAAAAAAATTACCTGGAAACAAATCAAAATGAAAACACAATTGTTCAGTACCTTTGGGATGTAGCAAAAGCACTTGTAATTGAGAAGTGTATAGCAATACAGGCCTACTTCAATGAGCTAGAAAAACCTAAAAAAAAAAACTTTCTACCTAAAAGAAATAGAAAAAGGGATATAAAACAAAACTTCAAGCCAACAGAAGTAAGGAAGTAAAGATCAGAGCAGAAATAAATTATATATAAACTAAAAAAAAAAAAATCAATGAAACCAGGGACTGGCTGATGGAAAATATAAACAAAATTAATAATCCTCTAGTCATGCTCATCAAAAACAAAGAGAAAGGACACAAACAAAACTACACATGAAAGAGCAGAGATAACCAACACCATTGAAATACGAACAATTGTAAGAGAATATTATGAAAATCTATATGCCAAACATAGGACAATCTAGAAGAAATTAATAAATTCTAGGGACACCTGGGTGGCTCAGTTGGTTAAACACCTGTCTTTGGCTCAGCTCATGATCCCAGAGTCCTGGGATAGAGCACTGCGTCAGACTCCCTGCTCAGTGGGAAGTCTGCTTCTCCTTCTGCCCCTCACCCCACTCGTGCTCTCTTTCTCCAATAAATAAATAAATTAAATAAATAAATAAATAAATAAATAAATAAATAAATAAAATCTTTTAAAAATTTGATAAATTTCTATAATCATATGTTCTACCAAAACTGAAGCAGGAAGAAAGAATTTAAATAGACCATTTACTAGCAAAGGGATTGTGTCAGTTATTGCAAAACTCCCAATGAACAAAGGTCCATGACTAGATGGCTCCTCAGGTGAATTCTACCAAACATTTTAAGAAGAGTTCATACCTATTCTTCTCAAACTGTTCCAAAAAATAGATAAGGAAGGAAAATCGCCAAGATTTTGTTATGAGGTCAAGGTGATGCAATGAGGCTAACATCACCCTGATATTAAAACCAGATAAAGATACCAGAAACAAAGGACAACTACAGGCCAATATCTCTGATGAATGTAGATGCAACAATCCTCAACAAATTACTGGCAAACTGAATTCATTCAATAAAATGTACAAGTACAAATTCAATGCATTAAAAAAATCACCACAGTCAGGTGGGACTTATTCCCTAGATGGAAGGGTGATACAACTGATTAACTAAATGAATCAATGTGATACATCACATTAGTAAGAGAAAGGATAAAAGTTGAATGATCATTTCAATAGAAACAAAAAAAACATGTTCACAAAGGGGAACATCAACTCATGGTAAAAGCCATCGACATCATAAGTTTAGAGGGAATATACCTCAACATAATAAAGGCCATATATGAAGAACCCACAGCGAAGATCATACTTAATGGAGAAAAACTGAGAGCATTCCCCCTAAGGTCAGGAACAGAATAGGATGTCCACCCTCACCACTTTTATTCAACACAGGAGTGGAAGTCCTAGCCACAGCAGTCAGACTACAAAAAGAAATAGGAGGCATCCAAATTGTAAGAAAGAAGTAAAACTTTCAGTGTTTGCAGGTGACATGATACTCTATAAAGAAGACATTTAATACTCCAAAAAAATACAACTACTGTTAAATGAATTCAGTAAATTTACAGTATACAAAATGACTGTATAGAAATCTGTTGCATTTCCATACACCTACAATGAAACAGCAGAAACAGAAATTAAAGCATTTCCATTCAGAGTTGCACTAAATAACTAGGAGCAAGCCTATATCAAATAAGGTATAAGTCATGTACTCTGAAAATTATAAAACAATTATGAAAGAAATTGGAGATTACACAGAGAAACAGAAAGTTATTTCATGATCATGGATAAGAACAAATATTGTCAAAATATGTGTACTACCCAAAGCAATCTATAGATTTAATGAAATCCCTATCAAAATACCAACAGCTTTTTTTTTTCACAGAGCTAGAACAAACATCCTAAAATTTGTATGAAACCACAAATACCTGAATTGCCAAAGCCACTTTGAAAAAGAAAAACAAAGATGGACGTATCACAATTCCAGACTTCAAGTTATATGACAAAGCCTTAGCAATCAAAACAGTACGGTACTGACACAAAAAGAGACAGGTAGCTCAACAGAACAGAATAGAAACCAGAGAAATAAACACACAATTATATGGTTAGTCTTTGGCAAAGGAGGAAATAGTATCCTGTGGGAAAAAGACAGTCTCTTCATTAAATGGTGCTAGGAAAACTGGTCAGCTACATGCCAAAGAATGAAACTGGACCACTTTCTTACACCCCAGACAAAAATAAACTCAAAATTTATTAAATATCTAAATGTGAGACAGGAAACCATCAAAACAAAATAAGATAAAGAAATTACCAGAATAGAAAATTACAGACCACTATCTCATGAATATAGATGCAAAAACATCAACAATATATTAGCAAATTGAAACCAACAGTACATTAAAACAATTTTTCACTATAAATAAATGGAATTCCCAAAAGTTCATTTTTGCTTTTGTTTCCTTTTCCTTTGGAGACATGTCTTGAAAGAAGCTGCTGTGGCCCATGTCGAAGAGATAACTGCCTATGTTCTTCTCTAGGGTTTTGATAGATTCTTGCCTCACCCTGAGGTCTTTTATCCATTTCAAGTTTATCTTTGTGTATGCTGTAAGAGAAAGTTCAAGTTTCATTCTTCTCTATATAGCTGTCCAATTTCCCCAGCACCATTTGTTGAAGAGACTGCCTTTTTTCCACTGGATATTTTTTCCTGCTTTGTCAAAGATTATTTGACCATAGAGTTGTGGGTCCAAATCTGGGCTCTCTACTCTGTTCCACTGGTCTATGTGTCTGTTTT
This sequence comes from Potos flavus, assembly GCA_028534135.1. NCBI lineage: Eukaryota > Metazoa > Chordata > Mammalia > Carnivora > Procyonidae > Potos > Potos flavus. Next base: position 60,376,650 of record CM052901.1, on the reverse strand, counting down.
TGTGCCAGTACCATGCTGTCTTGGTGATCACAGCTTTTTAGTAAAGCTTGAAATCGGGCAGTGATGCACCCCGCTTTGTTTTTCTTTTTCAACATTTCCTTAGCAATTTGGGGTCTTTTCTGGTTCCATATAAATTTTAGAATTGTTTGTTCTAGCACTTTGAAAAATGCTGGTGGAATTTTGATTGGGATGGCATTGAAAGTATAGATTGCTCTGGGCAGTATAGACATCTTAACAATGTTTATTCTTCCAATCCATGAGCATGGAATGCTTTTCAATCTTTTTGTGTCTTCTTCAATTTCTTTCATGAGTGTTCTGTAGTTCCTCGAATACAGATCCTTTATCTCTTTGGTTAAGTTTATTCCCAGGCATCTTATGGTTCTTGGTGCTATAGTAAATGGAATCGAATATCTAATTTCCCTTTGCATATTTTCATTGTTAGTGTATAAGAAAGCAACTGATTTCTGTGCATTGATTTTAAGTCAAGCAGAGAGAGTCAATTATCATATGGTTTCATTTACATGTGGAACATAAGGAAAAACATGGAAGGCATTAGGAGAAGGAAAGGAAAAGTGAATTGGGGGAAATCAGAGGGGGAGATGAAGCATGAGAGACTGTGGCCTCTGAGAAACAAACTGAGGGTTTTGGAGGGGATGGGAGTGGGGGTTGGGTGAGCCTGGTGTTGGTTATTAAGGAGGGCACGTATTGCATGGAACACTGGGTGTGGTGCATAAACAATGAATCTTGGAACACAGAAAAAATTAAAACTGAAACATAAATAAGCAAACGAACAAGTAAATAAATGGAATTTATCTCTGTAATGCAAGAGTGGTATGTTGGCTAATTGAACATAATAAAAAATAATAAAAACAAAAATCAAGTGGTGTAAACTATCACCTCAACAAACTGAAAAAAAATCACATGACAATATCAATGGATACGGAGGAAAATATTAGAAAATCCAACACCAAAAAAAAAAAAAAAGAAAGAAAGAAAACGAAAATCCAACACCAATTTATAATGAAAACCCTCGGTAAGCTAGAAATAGAAGGAAACTTTCTCAACTTGATAAAATTATCTACAAAAAACATACCACTTGCATCATATGTAATGGTGAGAAACTTGAAGCTTTCTCACTAAGATCATGTTCAAGTTAAGGATATCCCCTCTCACCACTTCCTTTCAATATCACATAGGAAGTTACTGTTACTATAATAAGAACAATAAAAAAATAAATGGTATTATGTTTGGAAAGAAAAACTGGTTTGGTTCACAGATATAATGAGCATCTCTACAGAAAAATCAAAGGAATGAACAGAAAAACTCCAAGGAAATAATAAGCAATTACAACAAGGTTGCATGATATAAAGTTAATATAGATAAGTGAATTGCTTTTTATAAACCAATGATGAACAATTGGGATATGAAATTAAAGATACAATACCTTTACATTAGCACTCCCCAAAAGAAAGTACTTTGGTATAAATGTAACAAAATATTTTCAAGATCTGTGTGAGGAAAACTACAAATTCTGATTAATGAAATCAAAGAACTAAGTAAAAGGAGAAATATTCCATGTTCATGGATAGGAAGACTGACTGTGTTCAAGATGTCAGTTCATCCTAAATTGATGTATAGATATAATGGAATATCAAATAAAGTACCAGAAAGGTATTTTTAAAATAAAAACAAACTGATTCTAAAGTTTATACAGAGAGGCAAAAGACCCAGAAGAACCACACGATATTGAATAAAGAACAAAGTTGGAGGACCGATGGTATTTGACTTCAAGACATACTATAAAGTTACAGTAATCAAAATGGTGTATTGTGAAAGAATAGACAAATATCTATGAAACAGAATAGAGAACCCAGAAATAGACAACTATAAATATGGTCAATTAATCTTGACAAACAAGAAAAGTCAATACAATTGTGCAATGACAGGATCTTTAACAAATGGTTCTGGAAAAACTGGACAACCGAATGCAAAAAAGAAAAAAAAGAGAAAGAAAATCAACCTAGAAACAGACCTTACACCCTTCACAAAAAGTTAACTTCAAATGTATTATCAAACTAAATGTAAGACATAAAGCCATAGAAATTCTAGACGACAATACAGGATAAAACCTAATTACCTTGCACATGGTGATGACTTTTTAGATGCAACATCAAAGACATGATTCAAATACACACACACACACACACACACACACACACACACACACACAGTTGATATGCTTGAATTCATTAAATCTGAAAATTTCTGCTTTGCAAAATACAGTATCAAGAGAATTAGAAGCCAAGCCACAGGAAGGAGAAAAAAAAGGTGGTACTACAGGAAGATCCTGAACTCACCTCCTCCAACAAACACACCAAATTTGCAGTTACATATGGACATTTCCCTCTAAAAAAGATCTGGAAAGTACAGGAACAGTTCTCCACAACAAAGGATAAAAAGACAATATTGAGATGCGTGGGGAAAAGAGAGAAACAGTCTTGCAAAAAAGGAAAAAAAAATCATCCTTGGCATGATGACAAATAGAAACTCACTAAAAAGGTGCTTTTCCCAGAAGATCGAGCAGTTGGTGCCCGTCTTAGACACCCTGGCTTCTAGGGTGATGAGCCCCCAGAATATCTAGTTTAGAGAACCAATGAGGCTGACATTCAAGGGTCCCAAAGTGCTACAGGAAACCTAATCTCCCCTGTTGTAGGGCTTGCATGTTATCTTGCTCATACTGAGACCCAGTGGAAAAAAACAGCAGTTTGAAACATGTTAAGGCTATTTGTGTGGGAGATTTACTTGCTGGCCTTGGGACATCAGCTGGAGGTTTGGAGAACAATTGTGATGCTCCCCAGAGATGGAGGAACTGTTGGATGCCATTGTTGCACTCCCCCACACAACCTGCAGGCATAGAGAAATGAGCTTGGACACAACGCCCTCCTACTGCATTTTTGGGACAGTAGGAGAGATTGGTTGAGCCTTTGCTGAGGCCAGAGAGCATAGCCAGTTTGTGTTTTCTCACTCCCTGGTTGAAGAAGGTGAACGTGTACAGTCATGGAATTCTCCCACACCCTAATTAAAGTCTGTGAGTATGGGAGCTTGCAACTCTCCCCTGCCCCTGCTGGGGCTATCAAACATAAGTGCATACAGCATTCTCTTCTTCTCAGCCTAAAGACAGTGTATACACATAGACAAGGCACTCTTCTGCATTGCTGAAGCCTACAGACATATTCCATCAAGACATTTTCCCACTGCCATTTTAAAGCCAGAGAACCTGCCCCCTCCAACAATTTCCAGATGCCTTGTTAAAGACAAAAGACACGCACAATTCACACAGAGGACACTTCTTATTCATTCATCAGACTCTGGTGTTCAAGAGAACTGGAATTTAAGAGATCTACAGGCTTGTAACAATCAGAAAAATAATTCTTGGAAGGTCACACCCCCAAGGGTACTGCACAGACAGCAGACTAATACAGAACTGTAGTCTTCCTTTGAAAAAGGCCTGCATACTTAGCCTGACACTTCAGCCTGAGGGGCAGGCTTTTGGTTTCTCTCACATCTAGACATTATGAGGCAATCCCAGTGAACATAAGTAGGGATACACTATCCTTGTGTAACCCCTGAACCACACTACAGCCCAATAAGACTTCTCAGAAAGAAGACAATACATTTAACTGGAGTCCCAATTTAGAGATACCTTCATATCTGGTTAGGAGGCCAGGAGGGCTTATGATGTGTTTCCACAAAACTGCATATGTTTGTATCCTTTAGAAGTTACAGCATTAGGGTCTGGCTTCCAATCAGCCTGAAATTAGGTGGTAAACAACACCTCTTTCCTTAGATCACTGACAGGTCTTGACACACTCTCAGCAATAGGGGCATGAATTAGGCAGTTTGGACAATCAAAAAGGTCCAAGACATAACCAAGAGCTAGGGGGAGGTTAAATGAGAAGGTTCATCACTTAAGGATATTCTTTTAAGGTAAGAGAAGTAACTACTTCATGTGATACATAGAAAGAAACACAGAGAGTCAAATAAAATGGGGAAATGGAGAGATAAGTTCCAAATGAAAGAATAAGATAAAACCTCAGAAAATATCTTAATGATATGAAGACTAAAATCTACCTGATAAAGAATTCAAAGTAATGGTCATAAAGATGCTCACCAAACTCAGAATGGATAAATACAATGAGAACTTCAACAAAGAGAAGGAAAACCTAAGAAAGTATCAAAAGTAAGTCACAGAGCTAAAGAATAAAATAACTAAATTGAAAAATATATCAGAGGGGTTCAACATCAGACTGGATAAAGCAGAATGGATCAGTGAACAATGGAACTCAGCCAGACTGGGAACCAAAAAGAAAAAAACAAATTTAAAAAGTGAAGATAGCTTAAGGGGCTTATGGGATGACATCAAGTAGAATAACATTCACATCGTAGGGTTCCTCAAAGAGGAGAGAGACAAAGGGCAATGTAGCTGAAGAAATAATAACAAAAACAAATTGTTACACACAAAAGAAACCTCATAAGGCTATCAGATTTATCAACAGGAATTTTGCAAACCAGAAGAAAGTGGTATGACATATTCAGAGTGCTAAAGGGAAAAAACTTACAACAAAGAATACTGTAATTGGCAAGGTTATTATTCAGACTTGAAGGAGAGACAAAGAGTTTTCCACACAAGCAAAAACTAAAGGAGTTCATTACTACTAAATCAGACCTTATAAGAAATATTAAAGGAACTTGTGGTGACTGGATGGCTCAATTGTTTATGCATCTGACTCTCGATTTCAGCTCAGGTCATGATTTCAGGGTCATGATATCAAGCCCCATGTCGGCCCCGCATTGGGCTCTGCACTGGATGCCTGTTTAAGATTCTCTGTCTCCCTCTCCCTCTGCACCTGCCCCCACTTGCACATGCTCTCTCTCTAAAAAAAAAAAAAATAATAATAATAAATATTAATGTAACTTTTTAAGGTGAAAAAGAAGTAAGAAACCTTAAAAAAGTAAAAATCTCCTGGAAAAGGTATACACTAAATGTAATCAATTAATCAATTATAAATCTACTAAAAAGGTTAAAAGACAAAAGTAATAATATCAAAACTGCAATAATTAGTTAAGGGATATATGAAATACAAAGATGTAGAAAATGACATCAAAAACACAAAATGTGGGGAGGGGGTAATAAAATAAGAGTTTTTGAAAAAAAGTGTTTTTGAATGTGTTCAAATCTAAGCTATCAACTTACACTAGACTGTTATATACATAGGATAATGTATGTGAACTTCATGGCAACCACAGAGCAAAAATGTATAGTGAATATACAAAACGAAATGTTAAAGGAATCTAAACATAATACTAAATAGAAAATCATCAAGCCACAAAGCAAGGGAAAAAAAAAAGAAGAAAGGAAAAGAGAGGAACTGTGAAACCAGCTGGAAAACCATTAACAAAGTGGCCAATTAGTACACACTTAACAATAATTACTTTAAATGTAGTGGACTAAATTCTCAAATTAGAAGATAGAGTGGCTGAATGGATTTTTTAAAAGATGCATTTATATGTTTCCTACAAGAGAATTGCTTCAGTGGGGCGCCTGAGTGGCTAAGTGGGTTAAAGCCTCTGCCTTCAGCTCGGGTCATGATCTCAGGGTCCTGGGATCGAGCCCTGCATCAGGCTCTCTGCTCAGCAGGGAGTCTGTTTTCCCTTCTCACTCTGCCTGCCTCTCTGCTTACTTGTGATCTGTCTCTCTCATCAAATAAATAAATAAAATCTTAAAAAAAAAAAAAAAGAATTGCTTCAGAAGTTCAGGACACATACAGACTGAAAATGAAGAGATAGAAAAGATATTACATGCAAATGGAAATGAAAAGAAAGCTGGTGTAGATATATTCATATTAGGCAAAATAGAATTTAAAACAGATTGTAATAAAAGACAAAGAGTCACAATACATAACAATAAAGTGGTCAATCAAAAATATATAACATTTTATAGATATGTATGCATCCAACATCAGAACATCAGAACCTATAAAACAATTATTAACAGACACAAGGAAAGAAATTGAAAGTAATACAGTAATTGAAGGCAATTTTAATACCCCATACGCATTACTGGATAGATCACCCATACTGAAAATTAATAAGAAAACATTGGCCTTAAATGACACATTACGCCATATAGATGTAATAGGTATCTGCAGAAAATTCCAAGCACACATAGAACATTCTCCAGGACAGATTACATGTTAGGCCACAAAACAAGTCTCAAAATTTTAAAAACATTGAAATCATATCAAGCATCTTTTCCAAACAAAATAGTATGTAAATAGAAATCAAGAAGAATTCTGGAAAAGTTCTAAGAGAGTTCATAGCAACATAGGCCTGCCTCAAAAAACAAGAGAATATCTTGATAGAAAACTTAACTTTACACCTAAAGGAAGTAAAAAAAAAAAAAACAACAAAGACCAAACAAACCAAAGTTAGTAGAATAAAGAAAATAGTAAAGATCAAAGCAAGTGGAAATAAATGAAATAGAGACTAGAAATATAGTAGAGTTCACAATCTCTCATGGTTCTTCACCCCTCCGATTTCCTCCAATTCATCCCTCCCTTCCCTCTCACAATGTTTTGGAGGGGAGGGGGGTGGGGAGATGGGCGAGCCTGGTGGTGGGTATTGAGGAGGGCATGTATTGCATGGAGCACTGGGTGTGGTACATAAACAATGAATCTTGTAACATCGAAAAAATAAAATAAAAGTATTTGGGGGGAAAAATAAATAAAAAAATAAAGATGAGAAAAAAATAATAAAAATATAGTAGAAAAGATAAATGAAAATAAGAGCTGATTTTTCTGAAAAGATAAACAAAACTGAAAAAAATGTAGCTATACTTTAAAAAAAGAGAGAGAGAAGACTCAAATAAATAAAATTACAAGTGGCAAGGTCACCAAGTCTGCCCAGAAAGCTCAGAAGGCTAAATGAATATTATCCCCAATACCTGCCACCCCGTCTTAGTCAGTGGTAGAAGAACGGTCTCAGAACTGTTTGTTCAATTGGCCATTTAAGTTTAATAGTAAAAGACTGGTTAATGATAACAATGCCTTGTAAAACCTTCAGAAGGAAAGGAGAATGTTTTGTGGATCTTTGTTTTTTTTGTGTGTTTTTTTAGGCTATTAGTTTTTAAGTTATTAGTTTTTAAAATCAGTACTTTTTAATGGAAACAACTTGACCAAAAATCTGTCACAGCATTTTTAAGACTCATTAAAACAAAAGTTTAATGAGAAAAAAATTTACAAATGAAAGAGAAGTTACAACTGATACAGGGAAAATACAAAGGACCATGAGACAAAAGCAAAAGTAAGCAAATGAGACTATATCAAGTTAAAAATCTTCTGAACTGGGGCACCTGGGTGTCTCAGTGGGTTAAGCCTCTGCCTTTCGCTCAGGTCATGATCTCAGGGTCCTTGGATAGAGCCCTCCATCACACTCTCTGTTCAGCAGGGAGCAGGGAGCCTGCTTCCTCCACTCTCTCTGCCTGCCTCTCTGCCTACTTGTGATCTCTCTCTCTGTGTCAAATAAATAAATAAAATATTTAAAAAAAAATAAAAATAAAAATCTTCTGCATAGTGAAGGAAACCATCAACAAAATGGAAGGCAGCCCACTGAGACGGAGAATATAGTTGCAAATTATTTATCCAATAAGTTTTTGATATACAAAATATATAAAGAACTCATACAACTCAATAACAAAAATTTAATTAAAAAATGGCCAGGGGATCTGAATATACACTTTTCCAAAGAAGACATACAGATGGCTCACAGGCTATGGAGAAAATAAAGGATTAATGGTTACTGGTGAGGTGAAAGAGATGAATAGGAAGAGCACAGAGACTATTTAGGTCAGTGAAAATATACCGTATAATATTATAGTGGTGGATAATGCTATTATACATTTGTCCAAAGCCATAAAATGTACCACACCAAAAGTGAACTGTAATGAAAACTAAGTGATTGTATCCTGTCACAATTATGCTATGTCATGATTATGTGTTTTAATGTATGTTCATCCTCGGTAAAACATGTACCTTTCTGTTGAGTGGTGTTGATAATGGAGGAGACTGTGATTGGGGGCAAGGGTATATGGGAAATTTCTCTACCTTCCCCTCGATTTTTCTCTGAACTGAAAACTGCTCTACAGAAATTAAGTCCTTAAGAAGAAGAAGAAAACTGCTCTACAGAAATTAAGTCCTTAAGAAGAAGAAGAAGTTAAGTCCTTAAGTCCCCTTAAGGGGGAAAAAAAAACTTAACCAAGGAGGCGAGAGACTTGTATTAAAAACTACAAAATATTGATGAAAGTAAAGAAGACATAAATAAATGGAAATATACCTTATGTTTATAGATTGGAAGACTTAACATTCTTAATATGTCCATACCAAAAGTGGTATAGAGATTCAATTCAATCTGTGTCAAAATTTCAATGGCATTTTTTTTTTTTTTACAGAAATAGAAAAATATCCTAAAATGTGTGTGAAATCATGAAGGACAACAATGCTAAGAAACAACAAACCTCAAGGCCTCACACATCTGTTTTCAGATACTGGGTTAAAGATAGATATGCAGCACTATGGAACATAATAGAGAGCCCAGAAACACACACATACATAAATATTCAACTGATATTCTACAAGGGTGTCAGAATATACAATAGAGAAAGGACTTTGTCTTCAACAACTTTTGTTAGAAAAACTGTATAGCTACATGCAAAACAATGAAATTGGACCCTTATCTTACACTATACACAAAGTCAAGTCAAAACAGATTAAAGAATTAAGCATAAAACTTGAAACTGTGTAAATCTTAGAAGAGGGAAATGTTTTATAAAATTAATCTTAGCTCAAACTACTCTAACAAAATACTGTAAAGTGGGTTGTTTAAACAGTGTGTATTTATTTTTTTATAGCTCCAGAGGCTGGGAAGTTCAAGATCAAGGGGTGAACAGATTTAGTATCTGGCAAAGGCTTGCTTCCTGGTTTGTAGACAGCTGCCTTCTAGCTGTCTGATCATTTGGCCTCTCCTCTGTGCATGCGTGTGGAGAAAGAAAGAGCTCTTTCTCTGTGTTCTCTGTGTAAAGGCATTAATCCCATCATGAGATGAAAACTAATTAGATCCCAAAGGCCCCATCTCTATGTAACTACCATCACATTGGGGTTAGGACTTTTACATATGAATTTGGGGGCCACAATATTCCACCCATAACATTCCACTCCTGGCCACCTAAAATTCAAAATTCATGTTCTTCTCATATGCAAAGTACTGTCATTTCATCCCAACAACCCCAAAAGTCTAAATTTGTTCTAGTACTAACTCTAAATTCTTTTTTTTATTTGAGTTTTGTTAGTTAACATACATTGCAGTATTGGTTTCTGGAGTAGAATTCAGTGATTCATCACTTACAACACCCGGTGCTCATCACAAGTGCCCTCTTTAATACCAATCACCCATCTAGCCCATCCCCCACCCACCTCCCTCAATCAACCCTCAGTTTGTTCTCTATCATTAAGAGTCACTTATGGCTTGTTTCACTCTCTCTCTCTTTTTTCTTTTTTTCTCCCTCTCATTGAAATATCATCTAAATCAGATATTGGTGAGATTGGAGATAACATTCATCCTGAGGAAAAATTCCTCTCAATCTGTGTACCTGTGAAACCACATAAGTAATGTGCTTCCAAAATACAATAGTGGGACAGGCATAAGATAGACATTCTCATTCCAAAAAAGGGGGAAAAAAACAGAAGAAAGAAAGGAGTCACAAACAAATCTGAAGTTTAGCAAGCCAAATTTCATAAGATCTTCAGGCTCATGTATAATTCTCTTTGTTTTGATGTTCTGCCTTCCAGACCCATGAGGGTGTTGTCTAAGACTTTCCCCCATGATTTTTTTTCTGGGAGGAGTTCTCACCTGCCAGGTTTTGCTGGGCATCCCACACCCATTGTCTCTGCCAGGTGGCTCTACATTCTGAGGTTTTTGGAAGGTCCCACCAGCCCTGTTGAAACCAAAGTAATAGTGCATGCACACACACACATACACACTTTGAGACTGAGGAAGGATCCCTAATGATCTCTGATTTGCCATGGGGTAATTTTTCCCTTATCTTGAGTAGCACATTTATAGTCTAATAGGTCTTTGGTCTGGTCTTTTAGGATGTAAGAAGTTTGACAACTTTCCTTAATTACATTTCATTATCTCTGTCACCTTTAGTTCAAACTGCCAGTATCTTTTCTGGTATAATCCCATCTCTATGCCTTTTTTCTATTGATGTGACTTATTAGGTCTATGGCTCACACCCACAGTAATTTATCAAATGGTTAACCAAAATATTGGTATTCTTTTCCAAATACCTTTCTCATTTTTGCAATAGGGGCAGATTTAGAATTTACCACATCTTTACTTCTGGCTATTTTTTTTAAAGATTTTTTTTAAATTTTTATTTATTTGACAAAGAAGAGAGAGATCACAAGTAGGCAGAGAGGCAGGCAGAGAGAAAGGAGAATCAGGCTCCCCGCTGAGAAGAGAGCCCGATGCAGGGCTCGATCCCAGGACCCTGAGATCATGACCTGAGCTGAAGTCAGAGGCTTTAACCCACTGAGCCACCCAGGCTCCCCTACTTCTGGTTATTTTTTTGCTGAACACTTTCTTCTTCAATTAACTCCCCTTATCTCATTTTACCATAGCAGTCAGGAGGAACTTTGTTGTTTTTTTCAACACTTTGCATATAAATCTCTTCAGCTAAATAGGCAATTTTATTGCTCACAAGTTTTGCCTTCTCGACACACTAGAACATGAAAACAATTTAGCCAATTTCCTTAATAATTTATAGCAAGTATTGTTTTTTCTTTATTGTTTCTTATTTTATCCTGAGACATTATCAGAGTAGTCTTACCATCCATATTTCTACTAACATCCTGTTCAAATTTTTCTATAAGAAGATGTAGGCTTTCTCACCAATTCTACTCTTCTCTCTCTAAACCCTCACCAGAATTTCCTTCAGCATTCCCTAAACAGCTATCTTGGTTTTTTTCTAGTATACAACTCAAATTCTTCCAGCTTCTACCCCTCATACAGTTCCGTAGCCAATTCCAAGGTTTTATTCATGCTATAATAAAATATTGTAGACCAGTGTCTTAAACAAATACATTTCTCACAGTTTTGGAGGCTAGGAACTCCAAAACCAAGGTGCTTGCAGATTCAGTTCTTCCTGGTTTGCAGTTGGCTACCTTTTTACTGTGTGTTCACATAACTTATTCTCAGTGCCTGTGTGTGGAGAGACAAAGGAGTGGGGGAGGAAAGTGAGAAAGAGGGATAGAGTTCTGATATCTCTGATATTTCTGATATCTGTTTTCCTCTTCTAATAAGGGCACTAATCCCACCATTAGAGTCCTACATTTATTTTATTTTTTTTAAAGATTTTATTTATTTATTCGACAGAGAGAGAGAGATCACAAGTAGGCAGAGAGGCAGGCAGAGGGAGGGGGAAGCAGGCTCCCTGCTGAGCAGAGAGCCCGATGCGGGGCTCGATCCCAGGACCCTGAGATCATGACCTGAGCCGAAGTCAGAGGCTTTAACCCACTGAGCCACCCAGGTGCCCCTAGAGTCCTACATTTATGACCAAATCTAAACCTAGCTACATATCAAAGGAACAACTTCTAAATACCACCACAGTGGGGTTTAGAGTACCAATATGTGAATTTGGGGAGGACACAAACCTTTGGCCCACAAAAGCATTGATCTTGGCAATGATTTTTTGCATATGACACCAAAAACACAGGCAACAAAAGCAAAAATGTATAAGTGGGTCAACTTAAAACAAAAAGCATCTATCTACACAACATTGAAAAAAATCTAAAGAGTGCAAAGGCAAATTATAACATATGAAAGAATATTTCTAAATCATATATCTGAAAAGGGATCAGTATCCAAAATACATATGGAACTCCTAAACTTAATGGAAAAATAATAACCTGATTAAGATAGAGCTAAAATGCTTAAATACACATTTTTTTTCCAAAAAAGATATACAAATGGAACACAGATATATTAAAAAGATGTTAAACATCATTAAAAGGGAAATGCAAATGAAAACCACAAGGAGATATCACCTCACATCTGTCATGATGGCCATTATTTAAAAAACAAAAACAGAAAACAGAAAATAACAAGTGTTGGTTACAATATGGAGAAATGGGAAACCTTGTGCATTCCTGGTCGTAATGTAAAATGATGCATCTACTATAGAGAAAATGGAGATTCCCCCCAAAATAAAAGTAGAACTACCATATGATGCAGCAATCTCACTTCTGTTTTTTTGTACAAAAGAATGAAAGTTAGGATTTTAAAGACATATCTGCACTCTTGTGTTTATTGTAGTTTTATTAACAATAAACAAGAGGTGGAAATAACCTAAATGTTTATTGACACAGAAATGGATAAAGAAAATGTGATATAAAAATACAATAGAATATTTTTTTTTGTTTTGTTTTTTTGTTTTTTTTTTTTCCCCAAATACTTTTATTTTATTTTTTCAGTGTTACAAGATTCATTGTTCATGTACCACACCCAGTGCTCCATGCAATACGTGCCCTCCTCAATACCCACCACC
>CM052901.1:60345402-60363489 GCA_028534135.1 Potos flavus | reverse complement strand
CTCATGGTTCTTCACCCCTCCGATTTCCTCCAATTAAGAGTCTGTTTCTTGATTTGTCTCTTTCTCTCTCTCTCTTTAGTAATATGGTTAGAACAGTGACTGGCATATAATAAAAGTCAATAGATGTCAGTGGTCATTATTCATATTCTCATGAATACATCATAATACTCATCAGACATTTTTTTCCCCTTAATTCCTATGTTCCCCTATAAACTGTAAGTTCTATAAGGACAAACATCTCCTCTGACTTGCTTAGTACTTTGCTCCTGGGGTTAAGATCAGTGCAGAGCATAGAGAAGAAATTCAATAAATATTTCTGAAAATCACGTTGTTCTTTGGCTGCAAATCTTCAGAAAACATTCCACATTTCTCACGTTCTAAGCAACAGTATCTACAACCAGTTCCTTAAGGTGTAAAGAGAGCTGGTGTATTCGCAATTTTTCAATCTTTTTGAGTGAGGCTTGGATGGTTATGTATTTTCCCCTTAGGGCAACCTTTGCCATATCCCATAAGTTTTGGACCGATGTGCCTTCATTCTCATTGGTTTCCATGAATTGTTTAAGTTCTTCTTTGATTTCCTGTTGGATCCAATCATTCTTGAGCAGGATGGTCTTTAGCCTCCAAGTGTTTGAATTCCTTCCAAACTTTTTCTTGTGCTTGAGTTCCAGTTTCAAAGCATTGTGGTCTGAGAATATGTAGGGAATCATCTCATTCTTTAGTATCAGTTGAGTCCTGATTTGTGACCCAGTATGGGGTCTATTCTGGAGAAAGTTCCATGGGCACTCGAGAAGAATGAGTGTTCTGTTGTTTTAGAGTGGAATGTTCTGTATATATCTATGAGGTCCATCTGGTCCAATGTGTCATTAAAAGCTCTTGTTTCTTTATTGATTTTCTGTTTGGATGATCTGTTACTGAGAGTGGCATGTTAAGATCTCCTACAATTAATGTATTCATACCAATATGACTCTTTATTTTGATTGACAGTTGGCTTATATAGTTGGCTGCTCCTATATTGGGGGCATAAATATTTACAGTTGTTAAATCTTCTTGGAGGATAGACCCTTTAAGAATGATGTAGTGTCCTTCTGTATCTCTTACTACACTCTTTAGCATAAAATCTAATTTATTTGATATGAGAATCACTAGCCCAACCTTCTTTTCAGGCCCGTTGGCATGAACGATGGTTCTCCATCCCTTCAGTTTCAGTCTGGATGTATCTTTAGGTTCCAAATGTGTCTCTTGTAGACAGCATATGGACGGGTCCTGTTGTTTTATCCCATCTGCAACCCTGTGTTGTTTTATGGGAGCACTTAGGCCATTCACGTTGAGAGTAATTATTGAAAGATAAGTTGTTATTGACATCATGTTGCATGCGTAGTCCTTGTTTCTATAGATTGTAAGTTTCTGTTCTATGTCACTCATGGGTTTTTTCTTCTTTTATAGAACCCCCTTTAATATTTCTTGTAGCGCCGGCTTGGTGGTCACATACTCTTTTAATCCATGCCGGTCCTGGAAGCTCTTTATCTCTCCATCCATTTTGAATATCAGCCTTGCTGGATAAAGTATTCTTGGCTGCATGTTCTTCTCATTTAGTGCCCTAAATATATCTTCCCAGCCCTTTCTGGCTTGCCAGGTTTCTGTGGACACATCTGACGTTATTCTGATGGGTCTTCCTCTGTCCATAAATAATGTCTTCCCCCTAGCTGCCCTCAGGATCTCTTGTCTAAAATTCCTATTTGCAAATTTCATAATCATGTGTCCAGATGTTTTGGTAGACTTGTTGATTTCGGAGGGTTTTCCTTTCTGCCTCTAGGACACAAACACTTGTTCCATTCTCCTGATTGGAGAAATTTTCATCCAGAATTTGTTCAGCTATATCTTCTAGTCTTCTATCTTTCTGGCCCTCCCCCCCCCAGGGATTCAAGTAATTCTGACGCTGTAACGTTTCATGACGTCACTTATTTCCCTATGTCTGTTCTCATGGTTTCTAGGCAGTTGTTTCAGCCCTCCTCCTGACCTTTCTTCTCTATCACTTTGTCCCCTAGATCACTAATTCTATCCTCTGTCTCATCTACCCTAGCTGTTCCCTTCGCAGATGAAATGATAATTTATATGGAAAACCCAAAAGACTCCACCCCCAAACTACTAGAACTCATACAGCAATTCAGTCATGTGGCAGGATACAAGATCAATACACAGAAATCAGTTGCTTTCCATTACACAAACAATGAAAATATGGAAAGGGAAATTAGAGAATCCATTCCATTTACTATAGCACCAAGAACCATAAGATACCTGGGAATAAACCGAACCAAAGTGGTAAAGAATCTGTACTCGAGAAACTACAGAACACTCATGAAAGAAATTGAAGAAGACACAAAAAGATGGAAAAGCATTCCATGCTCATGGAGCAGAAGAATAAGCATTGTTAAAATGTCTATACTGCCCAGAGCAATCTATACTTTCAATGTCATCCCGATCAAAATTCCACTGGCATTTTTCAAAGAGCTGGAAGAAACACTCTCAAAATTTGAATGGAACCAGAAAAGACCCAGATTTGCTAAGCAAATGTTGAAAAAGCTGGGGCATCACGTTGCCTGATTTCAAGCTTTACTACAAAGCTATGATCATCAAGACTGCATGGTACTGGCACAGAAACAGACACGTAGATCAGTGGAGCAGAGTAGAGAGCCCAGATATAGACCCGCAACTCTATGGTCAAATAATCTTTGACAAAGCAAGAAAAAATGTCCAGTGGAAAAAAGACTGTCTCTTCAATAAATGGTGCTGGGAAAATTGGACAGTTGTATGTAGAATGAATCTTGACCATTCTCCTACAGCATATAAAAGATACACATACACATACAAAAAGATAAACTCGAAATGTATAAAAGACCTCAACGTGAGGCAGGATTCTTTCAAAATATTAGAGGAGAACAGAGGCAGTAACCACTTCGACATCAGCCACAGCAACTTCTTTCAGGACATATCTCCAAAGGCAAAGGAAACAAAAGCGAAAATCAAGTTTTGGGACTTCATCAAGATAAAATCTTCTTCGCAGCAAAGGAAACAGTCAACAAAACAAACAGGCAACCCACGGAATGGGAAATGGTATTCGCAAATGACACTACAGACAAATGTTGGATATCTAAGATCTATAAGGAACTCCTCAAACTCAACTCTCAAAAAACAGATAATCACGTCAAAAAATGGGCAGAAGACATGAACAGACACTTCTCCAAAGAAGACATACAAATGGCTAACAGACACATGAAAAAATGTTCATCATCATTAGCCATCAGGGAGATTCAAATCAAAACCACATTGAGATACCGCCTTACACCAGTTAGAATGGCCAAAATCAACAAGACAGTAAACAATAAATGTTGGAGTGGATGTGGAGAAAGGGGAACCCTCTTCCACTGTTGGTGGGAACGCAAGTTGGTGCAGCCATTTTGGAAAACAGTGTGGAGATTCCTCAAGAAATTAAAAAGAGAGCTGCCCTATGACCCTGCCATTGCACTCCTGGGTATTTATCCCAAAGATACAGATATAGTGAAAAGAAGGGCTACATGTATACCCCAATGTTCCTAGCAGAAGTGGCCACAATTACCAAACTGTTGAAAGAGACAAGATGCTCTTCAACAGACAAATGGATAAAGAAGATATGGCTTATATATACAATGGAATATTATGCCTCCATCAGAAAGGAGGAATACCCAACTTTTATATCAACATGGACAGAACTGGAAGAGATTGTGTTGTGGGAAATAAGTCAAACAGAGCGAGTTAATTGTCATATGGTTTCACTTATTTGTGGAGCATAAGGAAAAATATGGAAGACATTGGGACAAGAAAAGGAAGAGTGAATTGGGAGAAAATGGAGGGGGAGATGAACCATGAGAGACTGTGGACTCTGAGAAACAAACTGAGGGTTTGGAGAAGAGGGAGTGGGGCTTTGGGTGAGCCTTGTGGTGGCTATTGAGGAGGGCACGTATTGCATGGAGCACTGGGTGTGGTGCTTGAACAATGAATCTTGGAACACTGAAAAGATAAAATAAAAATTTTTTAAAAAGACAAAAAAAAAACCCAGAAATAATATAGAAGCTAAAATAACAATAGAACAGATAGAACAATAGAACAAACCAGGAACCGGTTCTTTGAGAAAAATCAATAAAATTGGTAAGTGTCTAGCCAGGCTTACCAGGAAAAAAAGGAAAGGACTCAAATAAATAAAGTCACAAATCGGAGAGGAGAAATAACACCAAGACCATAGTAATACAATCAGAACAGGATATTATGAAAAAGTATACGCCAACAAACTGGACAACATGGAAGAAATGGATAAATTCCTAAAAATATATAAGCTACCAATATATAAGAAAAAGGAAGAAATAGAAAATTTGAACAGGTTGATACCCAGCAAAGAAACTGAGTCAGTAATTACAAAACTCCCAACAAACAAAAGTGCAAGACTCGATGGCTTTAGAGGAAAACATCTAAAGAAGAATTAATACTAGTCTATTAAACTATTCTAAAAAATAGAAAAAGAGGAAAATTTCCAAATTCATCCTGTGAGGCCAGTATTACCCTAATAGCATAATCAAATAAAGACACCACGAAAAAGACAAGTATAGGCCAATATCCCTCATGAACACAGATGCAAAAATGCTCAACAAAAATGAATTCATTAATACACTAAAAAAATCATTCACCATGATCAAGTGGTATTTATTCCTTTCTTGCAAGGGTGATTCAATATTTTCAAATCAATCAACATGATACATCACATCAATAAGAGTAAGGATAAGAGTCATATGACTGTTTCATTAGATGCAGAAAAAGCATTTGACAAAGTACACCATCCATTCATGATAAAAACCCTCAACTTAATAGGTTGAGATGGAACGTAGCTCAACATAATAAAGGCCATATATGAAAAGCTCACAGCTACCATCATTCTCAATGGAGAAAAACTGAGAGCATTTTTCTTAAGGTGAGGAACAAGATAAGATGTCCACTCTCAGCACTGTTACTCAAAACAGAAGTGGAAGTCCTTGTGACAGCAGTCATGCAACAAAAAGAAATAAAAGACATACAAATGGGCAAGGAAGAAGTAGGTCTTTCACTATTTACAGATAATATGATTTTATATATAAAACCCAGAAGACTCCACCAGAAAAATTGCTAGAACTGATAAATGAATTCACTAAAGTCACAATATACAAATCAATGTACAAGAATCTTTGCATTTCCATACATCAATAATGAAGCAGGAGAAAGAGAAATTAAGAAAACAATTCCATTTACAACTGTACCCAAAATTGTAAGATATGGGATAGAGTTAAGATGGTGAAGAAGTAGTGGGACCTGGGACTTTCCTCCACCCTTGAACACAGCTATATTGAGGTCAGATCACTTGGAACACCCAGAAAATTGATGTGGGGATTCAAAGAAGGATTTCCACTGTTTGGGAGAGACAACATAACAGGTATGAGGTGCGTGGAAAGGAATTGGGGGAGAGAAATGCTGACATGCTGTGGAGGGCAGGGAAAACTTCCCTTGGGGAGACAAAAGAGAGAGAGGGATAGAGGGGTTGAGAGAATACAGCATCTGGGTCACACGAGAAGAACACCTCTCCAAAATATGGATGGGGGAGCCAGGGGAACTGAGTGGTGCAGGAGTTTTGCAAACAGTGAATGTACCTCAAACTCTGAAATGTTTCAAGTGCAGAACTTTCATTTGAGCAGAGCTGTGGCATACCCTCCTGAAGAGAAGGCCCTGGAACACATACAAAGTGGAGTAGGAATCTCCAGGATCACACTGGGAGAGAGAGTTCCCCTTCCTGGAATACATTTGGAAGAGAGTATATTGCCTCTCCAAGGACAAAAGAACCCTCAGGCTCCAGCAAATGGCCGTTCATTGACAAGAGTCTAAGGCAACTGCAGAGGGTGGATAATCTGGTTGCCCTTTTTCAAGTTGCCACAGCATAGAATCCAGGCACTATGCAGGTGGGGGACTGTTTTTTTCTGGGACAATGGGCACTAGTCAGAGCGCAGCGATCCTCTAATCCACAGGAGGGGGGAGATCTAAGCACTGTTGGCTCCTTTAAGATTTGGAGTTTTGAATCCCAGCCTCACCAGAGATAAATGCAGGAGAGCAGGGCACTGGGTGCGTTGATGACACTCACTTTTCTGAGAGGGCTTCCTGAACTGGGGCAAGTGTGAGATCCCTGTCTAGGGACAAGTGAGTGGGGTGTCCCCATTTTACCTCTGCTACCAACATGGTCAGACATCAGAGAACAACACAGTGGCCCCAGTGAAGGCAGAAGCTGATTACATCAAACTCTGCCCTCCCCGTGCTTGGGAAGTGTCTTTTTTTTTTTTTTCTTTTTTTTGACTGGGGCAGGATTGACCCTGAGCCAACCCAGCAGGCCTCTACCCCAGAACAGCAACACAGGCAGCATGCCACATACACCACATCCATTGAAAATACAGTGATATACAGCATCCCCTTCAGTTCTGGTCAAAATAAGTCCATGAGAGACTACGGACTCCAGAAAATAATCTGATGGTTTCAGAGGGGAGGGGAGGATAGAGATGGGGTAGCCTCCTGATGGGTATTAAGGAGGGCATGTGTTGTAATGAGTAGTAGGTGTTATACATAAATAATGAATCATGGAATACTACATCAAAAACTAATGATGTACTGTATGACTAACATAACATAAAGAAAACAAAAGAAGAAAAATAAATAAATAAGACCAGTCTGTATTTTTATCCTTTATTTTTTTTTCCTTTGGAATCAAGCGTAGTTAGTTTTTACATTTCTCTCTCTCTCTCTCTCTCTCTCTCTCTATCTCTCTCTCTCTCTTTCTCAGGCTTCTTCAATTCTTTTATTTTTCTCTATATTTTTTCTTTTTCTTTGGAATCAGGCTTGTAGTTTCTTTGACTGTCTGGTTTTTTTTTTAATCGTCCCTTTTCTTTTTCTCTTTTTTAGATCAGTTTTTTTTTCATCTTTTTTCTCTCTTTTTTCTTTTCTTTTTTAAGCTTTTTCAAACAAACTAAAGCATACTTAGATAAAGATCCAAAGATTCCCCAGTGCAAGCAAAGAGGAACTCTGTAGAGAACAGACCAGTGGGGAAGAGCAGCCAAAATGAAACAGCAGAGTGCACAGAGCATAAACCAGAAACACTTTCTGAAATTCCAGGCCCTGGACAGTGTATGATCTCTTTTTAATATAACATTACTCTAAGATGCCTGAAACATAGTAGTTTTCATAACACACAAGATAGAAACTTAGCCAAAATGACAAGATGGAGGAATTCCACCTGAAAGATCAGAAAGATATCACAGGGAGGAACTTGCTCAAAGTAGATATAAGCAATATATCTAAACAATAATTTAGATCAACAGTTATAAAATTACTAACCGTACTTGAAGAAAGCATAGAAGATGAAGAGAAATGTCCACTGCAGCCATAAAAGACCTAAACACTAGTCAGGCTGAAATAAAAAATGCTATAACTGAGATGAAAACAGACTGGATATAATCACTGTGAGGAAGGAAGAAGCAGAGGAGAGGATAGGTGATGTAGAAGATAAATTTATGGAAAATAGTGAAGCTGAAAAGAAAAGGGAAAGAAAACAATTAGATCATGAAGGTAGACTTAGGGAATTCAGTTGATGTCATAAAGGGAAATAATATCCATATCATAGGAGTCCTAGAAGAAGAAGAGTGGGGAAAGGAGGCAGAAGGTTTATTTGAACAAATTATAGCTGACAATTTCCCTAATCTGGGGGAAGAAAACGCCATTTAAACACAAGAGGCACCAAATAATCTTTGACAAAGTAGGAAAAAATATCCAGTGGAAAAGACAGTCTCTTCAATAAATGGTGCTGGGAAAATTGGACAGCTATATGTAGAAGAATGAAACTTGACCATTCTCTTACACCATACACAAAGATAAACACGAAATGGATAAAAGGCCTCAACGTGAGGCAGAAATCTATCAAAATCCTAGAGGAGAACATAGGCAGTAACCTCTTCGACATCAGCCGCAGCAAATTCTTTTAGGACATGTCTCCAAAGGCAGATGCAGTACAAAGAAGGGCCACATGTACCCCAATGTTCATAGCAGCAGTGGTCACAATTGCCAAACTGTGGAAGGAACCAAGATGCCCTTCAACAGATGAATGGATAAAGAAGATATGGCCCATATATACAATGGAATATTATGCCTCCATCAGAAAAGATGAATACCCAACTTTTGTTTTAACATGGACTGGACTGGAAGAGATTATGTTAAGTGAAATAAGTCAAGTGGAGAGAGTCAATTATCATATGGTCTCACTTACGTGTGGAGCGTAAGGAAAAACATGGAGGACATTGTGAGAGGGAAGGGAGGGCTGAATTGGAGGAAATTGGAGGGGCGAAGAACCATGAAAGACTGTGAACTCAGAGCAAGAGACTGAGGGTTTTGGAGGGGAGGGAGGTGGGGGGATGGGCGAGCCTGGTGGTGCGTATGGAGGAGGGCACATATTGCATGGAGCACTGGCTGTGGTCATAAACAATAAATCTTGTAACACTGAAAAAATAAAATAAAAGTATTTGGGAAAAAATATAAATAGAAGAGGCACAAAGAACTCCCCTCAAAATCAACAAAATCGTTGGTTAACACTATGAAATATCATAGTGAAACTTCCAAAATACAAAGATAGAAAATTCTGAAACGAGCTTGGAAGAAGAAGTCTTTAACCTACAAGGCTAGACACATAAGGCTGACAGCACACTGGCCCACAGAAACCTGATGGGACAGAAAAGAGTGGCGTGATATATTCAACATGCTAAATGGGAAAAATACACAGCCAAGAATACTTTATCCGCCAAGGCTGTCATTCAGGACAGAAAGAGAGATAGAGTTTCCAAAACAAACAGAAACTAAAGGAGTTCCTGGAAACTAAGTCAGCTCTGCCAGAAATATGTAAAGGGGACCCTTTGAGCAGAAAGAGAGTAAAAAGTAATGAAGTCCAGAAAAGAACAGAGACAATCTATAAGAACAATGACTTGACAGGTAATAAAATGGCACTAAATTTACATCTTTCAAGAACTACTCTGAATTTAAATGAACTAAAAGCTCCAATCAAAAGACATAAGGTCCAAGAATGAATTAAAAAAAAAAAAAGAATGATCAATATGTTGCTGACAGAAGACTCACTTTAACCCAAACACACTTCCAGATTTCAAGTAAGGGAGTGGAGAACAATTTATCATGCTAAAGGACATCAAAAGAAGTATGGAGTAGCCAGCTATCTTTAAATCAAATAAACTAGATTTTAAACCAGACTATAATAAGAGGTGAAGAATGACACTGTATCATAATAAAAGGGGCTGTGCCACAAGAAGATCTAACAACTGTAAATATTTATGCCAACAATGGAGCACCCGAATATATACATCAATTAATGACAAATTTAAATAAACTCATAGATAATAATAGAATAATAGCAGGGGACTTTATGATCCCATTTATAGCAACAGACAGATCATCTAAGCAGAAGACCAACAAGGAAACAAGGGCTCTGAATGTCACACTAGACTAATGGACTTAAGAGTTATTTTCAGAACATTTCATTCTAAAGCAGCAGAATACACATTCTTTTTGACTGAACATGGAACATTCTCCAGAATACAACACATACTGGGTCACAATTCAGGACTCAACTGTTAGAAAAATATTAAGATCATACCATGCTTATTTTCAGACAACAATACTATGAAACTTGAAATCAACCACAAGAAAAAACTCAGGAGTAGCACAAATACATGGAGGTGAAAGGACATCTTACTAAAAATGAATGGGTAGAACAGGAAATTAAAGAAGAATTTAAAAAATACAAGGAAGGAAATGAAAATGAAAACACAACAGTTGAAAGCTTTCAGGATACAGCAAAGGTGGTCCTATGAGGGAAGTATATAGCAATACAGGTCTTTCTCAAAAAGCAAGAAAAGTCTCAAATAAACAACCTAACCTTATATCTAACAGAGCTGGACAAAGAACAGCAAATAAAGCCTAAATCCAGCAGGAGAAGAGAAATAATAATGATCACAGCAAAAAATCAATGATATAGAAATTTAAAAAAATAGTAGAACAGATCAAGGACACTAGGAACTGGGTCTTTGAAAGAATTAACAAGATTGAGAAATGCGCCGCCAAACTTAACAAAAAGAGGAAGGATCCAAATAAATACAATCATGAATGAAAGAGGACAGATCACAACAAATACCACAGAAATACAAACAATTCTAAGAGAATATTATGAACAATTGTACACCAACAAATTAGGCAATCTAGAAGAAATGGATACATTCCTAGAAACATAAAAACTATCAAAACTGAAACAGGAAGAAACAGAAAAGCTGAACAGATCCAAAACCAGCAAACAAATTGAATCAGTAATCAAAAATCTCCCAACAACAACAACAAAAAAAATCCAGGGCCAGATGGCCTCCCAGCATAATTCTACCAAACATTTAAAGAATTAATACCTATTCTTCTGAAGCTGTTTCAAAAAATATAAATGGAAGGAAAACTTCCAAACTCATTCTTTGGGGCCCAAATTATCTTGATCCCAAAACTAGACAAAGACCACACTAACAAGAAGAATTACAGACCAATATCCCTGATGAATACAGATTCAAAAATCCTCACCAAGGTACTGACAGATAAGATCCAATAGTACATTACAAGCATTATTCACCATGATCAAGTGGGATTTATTCCTGGGTTGCAGGGGTGGTTCGACAAACACAAATCCAACAATATGATATACCACATTAATAAAAGATATAAGAACCATATGATATGATCCTCTCATGGATGCAGAAAAAGCATTTGACAAAATACAGCATACTTTCTTGATAAAAACCCTCTACAAATTAGGGATAGAGCAAACATACCTCAATATCATAAAGGCTATATATGAAAGATCCACAGTGAATATCATCCTCAATGAGGAAAAACAGATCTTTTCCCCTACAGTCAGAAACAGGACAAGGATGTCCACTCTCCCCGCTGTTGTTCAACATAGTACTGGAAATCCTAGCCTCAGCAATCAGACAACAAAAAGAAATAAAAGGCATCCATGCGAGCAAAGAAGTCAAACTTTCACTCTTTGTAGATGACATGACACTCTATGTAGAAAACCTTAAAGACTTCACCGAAAAATTGCTAGAACTGATGCAAGAATTCAGCAAAGTCACCGGATATAAAAGAAATGCACAGAAGTCTGTTGCATTTCTCTACAACAATAATAAAGCAGCAGAAAGAGAAATCAAGGAATTGGTCCCATTTATGATTGCACCAAAAACCACACAATACTTTGGAATAAAGCTAACCAAAGAGGTAAAAGATCTGTACTCTGAAAACTATAGAACACTTATGAAAGAAATTCAGGAAGACACAAAGAAATGGAAAAAACTTTCCAAGCTCATGGATTCGAAGAACAAATACATTTTTTTAAAGATTTTATTTATTTATTTGACAGAGAGAGAGATCACAAGTAGGCAGAGAGGCAGGCAGAGAGAGAGGGGGAAGCAGGCTCCCCGCTGAGCAGAGAGCCCGATGCGGGGCTCCATCCCAAGACCCTGAGATCATGACCGGAGTCGAAGGCAGAGGCTTTAACACACTGAGCCACCCAGGCGCCCCAAGAACAAATATTTTTAATTGCCAATACTACTGAAAGCAATCTACATATTCAATGCAATATTTATCAAAATAACACCAGCATTTTTCACAGAGCTGGATCAAACAATTCTAAAATTTCTATGGCACCGTAAATGAACCCGAATAGCCAAAGTAATGTTGAAAAAGAAAACCAAAGCTTGAGACATCACAATTCCGGGCTTCAAGGTGTATGACAACACTGTAATCATCAAGACAGCGTGGTACTGGCACAGCATCAGACACATAGATCAATGGAACTGAATAGAGAATCCAAAAATGGACCCTCAACTCTACAGTCAACTAATCTTCCATGAAGCAGGAAAGAAAATGCAATGGAAAAAAGACAGTCTCTTCAACAAATTTTGTAGGGAAAATTGGACAGTCACATGCAGAAGAATGAAACTGTCATTTTCTTACACCATACACAAAAATAAATCCCAGATGGATGAAAAAGACTGGAAACCATCAAAATTTTAGAAGAGAACACAGGCAGCAACCTCTTTGACTTTGGCCATAGCAGGTTCTTGTTAGACAGGTCTCCAAAGGGAAAGGAGACATAAGCAAAAATTAACTATTGGGACCGCATCAAGATAAAAGCTTTTGTATAGCAAAGGAAACAATGAACAAAACTAAAAGGAAACCTATGAAATGGTATGATCTTTGCAAATGACATATCAGATAAAGGGCTAGTATCCAAACTCTATAAAGAACTTAGCAAACTCAATACACCCAATACAGGGGCTCCCGGGTTGCTCAGTGGGTTAAGGCCTCTGCCTTCGGCTCAGGTCATGATCTCAGAGTCCTGAGATCGAGCCCCACATCAGGCTCTCTGCTCAGCGAGGAGCCTGCTTCCCCCTCTCTCTTTGCCTCCCTCTCTGCCTACTTGTGATCTTTCTCTCTCTGTCAAATAAATAAATAAAATCTTAAAAAAAAAACACCCCCAATACAAAAAATCCAGTCAAGAAATGGAGAGAAAACATTAATTGACATTCCCCCAAAGAAAATAACAAATGGAAAAGAATGCTCAACAGCACTCAATATCAGGGAAATGCAAATCTAAACCAGAATGAGATACAACCTCACACCGGTCAGAATGGCTATAATTAACACTTCAGGAAAAAACAAATGTTGATGAGGATGTGGAAAAAGGGGAGCACTCCTACACTCTTGGTGGGAATGCAAATTAGTGCAGCCACTCTGGAAAACAGGATGAAGGTTGCCCAAAAAGTTAAAAGTAGAATTACCCCATGACCCAGTGATTGCACTACTAGTTATTTATCCAAAGGACACTAAAATAGTGATTCAAAGGGGCACATGTACCAAAATGTTTACCGAAACAATGTCCACAATTGACAAAACATGGAAAGTGCACAGATGTCCATCAACGGATGAATGGATAAAGGTGCGGTACATATACACAATGGAATATTACTAAATCATTAAAAAGAATGAAATGTTGCCATTTGCAGTGATGTAGATGGGACTAGCGGGTATTATGCTAAGCAAAATAAGTCATTCAGAGAAAAATGAATACCATATGATTTTACTCACATTGGGAATTTAAGAAACAAAACTGATGAACATAGGGGAAGGGAAGGAAAAATAAAATAAGATAAAACAGAGAAAGAAGCAAATCATAAGAGACTCTTAACTATAGGGGGCAAACTGAGGGTTTTTGGAGGAATGGTGGGTGGGAGTATTTGGGCGAACAGAGAAAGAGGCAAATCATAAGACTTTTTTGCTGTTGCATAAACCATCTTTTATTTTTTAAATTTAATTTTATTTTTTCAGTGTTCCAAGATTCATTGTTCATGCACCACACCCAGTCCTCCATGCAATACGTGCCCTCCTCAATACCCACCACCAGGCTCACCTAACCCCCACCCCCCTCCCCTCCAAAACCCTCAGTTTGCTTCTCAGAGTCCACAGTCTCTCATATTTCGTCTCCCCCTCCAATTAACTATAAGGGACAAACTGAGGGCTTTTGGAAGGATGGTGGGTGGGAGCATTTGGGTGAAAGTATTAAGGAGGGCTTTGATGTAATGAGCACTGGATATTATATATCACTAAATTCTACCCCGAAACTAATAATACACTATATGTTAACCAATGTGAATTTAAATTAAAAAAATTATAAGAGAATTATACCTAGATAGGCATAACCTAATCAAAATGATGAAAGAACTGTACTCTGAATAGTATAAAACACTGAAGAAAAAAATTAAGATGACACGAAGAAATGTAAAGACATTGTTTGGAAGAAAAAATATTGTTAGAGCATCTATACTGTCCAAAGCAATCTACAGTTTTAATGCAATCCCTATCGAAATGCAAACATTTGTCACAGAATGAGAGCTAAAATTCTAAAATTTGTATGGAATTATGGAAGACCTCAAATAGCCAAAGTAATGTGAAAAAGGAAAGGAAAGCTGGAGGCATCATAATCTGGACTTCGTTATATTACATAGCTGTAGTAATGAAAGCAATATGGTACCATCACAAAAAGAGCTGGATCAATAGAAGAGAATAAAATACTCAGATTTAAACACAGAACAAATGGTCAATTAATCTTTAACAAAGAAGTAAAGAATGATCAGTGGGATAAAGCCGTCTCTTAAACAAATGGTGTTGTGAAACCTAGACAACAGCATCCAAAAGAATGAAACTGGACCACTTTTTTACACCATTCACAAAAAATAAATTCTAAATGGATTGAAGTTCTAAATGTGAGACCTGAAACCATAAAAATCCTTGAAGAGAACTCAGGCTGTAACCTCTTAGAAATCAGCCCTAGCAACTTATCTAGATATGTCTCCTGAGGCAAGGGAAGCAAAAGAAAAATAAGGTTTTGGGACTACATTGTAATAACAAGCTTCTGCCAAGAGAATGAAACAATCAACAAAACTAAAAAGCAACCTAAGAATTTGGAGGAAATAGTTGCAAATGACATATCTTAAAAAAGGTTAGTAGCCAAAACATATAAATACTCACAAAACTCAACACTCAAAAACCAAATAATCCAATTTAAAAATGTGCAGAAGACATGAATGGACATTTCTTCAAAGAGGACATATAGATGACTAACACATGAAAAAAAATTCTCATCATTGCTTATCATTAGGGAAATGCATATCAAAACTACAATGAGTTTGTATACACTTCACAACCTGTCAAAATGCCCAAAATCAGCAACAGAAGAAACAACAGGTGCTGGTGAGGACGTGGAGAAAAGTGATACTCGTGCACTGTTGGTGGGAATGCAAAGTGGTCAGCCACTCTAGAAAAGAGTATGGAGCTTCTTTAAAAAGCTAGAAATTGAACTACCCTGTGGTCCAGCAATTGCACTACAGGTAATTAATCTAAGAATACAAGAACACTAATTGAAAGGGATACATGCACCCCAATGTTTTTAGCAGCATTATTTACAATAGCCAAGAAATGGAAGTAACACTAATGTCCACTGATTGATGAATGGATAAAAACATGTGGTACATATACATTAGAATATTATTCAGCCATAAAAAAGACTGAAATCTTGCCATTAGCAATGACATGGATGGAGCTAGAGAGTATAATGCTACATGAAATAAATCAGTTAGAAAAAGACAAATACCATATGATTTCAATCATATGTGGAATTTAAGAAACAAAACAAACAAGCAAAGGGAAAATATAAGACAGAGAGAAAGAGAGAGAGAAATCAAGAAACAGACTCTTAATTATTGAGAACAACCTGATAGTTATCAGAGGGGTGGGGATTGGGAGTGGGTCAAATTGCTAATGGAGATTAAGGAATGCACTTGTTGTGATGAGCACAGGGTAATGTATGGATGTATTGAATTACTATATTGTGCACCTGAAACTAATATAAAACTGTATGTAGAAGAATGAAACTTGACCATTCTCTTGCAGCATACACAAAGATAAACTCGAAATGGATAAAAGACCTCCACGTGAGGCAGGAATCTATCAAAATCCTAGAGGAAAACATAGGCTGCAACCTCTTCGACATCAGCCACAGCAACTTCTTTCAGGACATGTCTCCAAAGGCAAAGGAAACAAAAATGACAATGAACTTTTGGGACTTCATCAAGATACAAAGCTTCTGCACAGCAAAGGAGTCAACAAAACAAAGAGGCAACCCATGGAATGGGAGAAGATATTCGCAAATGACACTACAGACAAAGGTCTGATATTTAAGATCTATAAAGAACTCCTCAAACTCAACTCTCAAAAAACAGATAATCACGTCAAAAAATGGGCAGAAGACATGAACAGACACTTCTCCAAAGAAGACATACAAATGGCTAACAGACACATGAAAAAAATGTTCATCATCATTAGCCATCAGGGAGATTCAAATCAAAACCACACTGAGATACCACCTTACACCAGTTAGAATGGCCAAAATCAACAAGGCAGTAAACAGCAAATGTTGGAGAGGATGTGGAGAAAGGGGAACCCTCTTCCACTGTTGGTGGGAATGCAAGTTGGTGCAGCCACTTTGGAAAACAGTGTGGAGATTCCCCAAGAAATTAAAAATAGAGCTACCCTATGACCCTGCCATTGCACTACTGGGTATTTAACCCAAAAATGCAGACGCAGTACAAAGAAGGGCCACATGTACTCCAAAGTTCATAGCAGCAATGGCCACAATCGCTAAACTGTGGAAAGAGCCAAGATGCCCTTCAACAGACGAATAGATCAAGAAAATATCATCCATATATACAATGGAATATCATGCCTCCATCAGAAAATATGGTCCATATATACAATGGAATATCATGCCTCCATCAGAAAGGATGAATACCCAACTTTTGTTTCAACATGGACTGGACTAGAAGAGATCATGCTGAGTGAAATAAGTCCAGCAGAGAGAGTTAGTTATCATATGGCTTCACTTACGTGTGGAGCATAAGGAAAAACGTGGAGGACACTGTGAGAAGGAAAGGAAGGGTGAATGGGGGGAAATCGGAGGGGGAGATGAACCATGAGAGACTATGGACTCTGAGCAACAAACTGAAGGTTTTGGAGGGGAGGGAGGTGGGTGGTTGGGTGAGCCCGGTGGTGGGTATTGAGGAGGGCACGTATTGCATGGAGCACTGGGTGTGGTACAAGAACAATGAATCTTGGAACACTGAAAAAATAAAATAAAAGTAATTGTGGAAAAAATAAATTAAAAAATGAATAAATAAAATAAAAAATAAAATAAAATAAAACTCTACAATCACTTCCGGAAAAATCAGAAAAGAGCTCAGCACTATCATCCCTACTGACGGTGCTTGTTGAATAAAATCTGCTTTCACAATGTTAAAAAAAGAAAAACTAATGACATACTGTATGGTGACTAACATAATAAAAAAATTTAAAAAAAAGAATACATTCATCTTGACAAGCAGTGAGTAACGTATATAATTGCTGAATCACTGTACTGTACACCTGAAACTAATATAACACTGTATGTTAACTATGCTGGAATTAAAAACAAAACAAAAGGAAAAAGAACTGTATGTTAACTACTTGTAATTAAAATATAAACATAAAAAACCTTTTAAAAAGGGAAATAGAATGTACTTTCCATGGGTGGGTCAAGAGGGGAATGCAAAGTTAATTGTTTAAAGAGTATAGAGTTTCAGTTTCACAAAATGGAAAGAGCTAAGAAAGAGGATGTTGGTGGTAATGGCACAGCATTACGAATGTATTTAATATCACTCACCTGTACACACAGAAATGGTTAGGATGATAATTTTGATGTTATGTGTATTGTAGAACAAATAAAAAATCGAAAAAACCACATAACAGCATAACTACTCTATTAACAAAAAATTAAGTGTACAATACAGTATTGTTAATTCTAAGCACAATATTGTATGATAGATCTCTGGAAATTTTTCATCTTACCTAACCAAAACCCACTGAACAGCATCTCCCCACTTCCCCTTCCATGCAGACCATTCTGTTTTCTTCTCTGATGAGTTTGACTACTTCAGATACTTATATAAGTGGAATCATGTAGCATTTGTCCTTTTGTGACTGGCTTATTTCACATAGGGTAATGTCCTCAAAGTTTATCCATGTTGTAACATATGACAGGATTTCTTTCTTATTTACGATTGAATAATATTCTATTGTATTTTGAAGGATAACTTATATAAGTGTATTGAGGAGGAGCAAGATGGCGGAGAAGTAGGAGGCGGAGATAGTGACTGATCCCAGAAGTTCAGCTAGATAGTTATCAAACCACTTTAAACAACTACAAACTTAGCAGGAGATAGAAGAGAAGAAGAACAGCAACTCTAAGAACAGAGGATCGACCACTTTCCGGAAGGTAGGACTTGCGGAAAAGTGAATCCTAAGCGACGG
>CM052901.1:60310233-60344902 GCA_028534135.1 Potos flavus | reverse complement strand
ACAAATGTTGGAGAGGATGTGGAGAAAGGGGAATCCTCTTCCACTGTTGGTGGAAATGCAAGTTGGTGCAGCCACTTTAGAAAACAGTGTGGAGATTCCTCAAGAAATTAAAACTAGAGTTACCCTGTGACCCTGCAATTGCACTACTGGGTATTTACCCCAAAGATGCAGATGCAATACAAAGAAGGGCCACATGTACCCCAATGTTCATAGCAGCAATGGCCACAATCGCCAAACTGTGGAAAGAGCCAAGATGCCCTTCAACAGATGAATGGATAAAGAAGATATGGCCCATATATACAATGGAATATTATGCCTCTATCAGAAAGGATGAATACCCAACTTTTATTTTAACATGGACTGTACTGGAAGAGATTATGTTGAGTGAAATACGTCAAGCAGAGAAAGTCAATTATCGTATGATCTCGCTTACGTGTGGAGCATAAGGAAAAACTTGGAGGACATTGTGAGACGGAAAGGAGGGATGAATTGGAGGAAATCGGAGGGGTGAAGAACCATGAGAGACTCTGAACTCAGAGCAAGGGACTGAGGGTTTTGGAGGGGAGGAGGTGGGGGGATGGGCGAGCCTGGTGGTGGGTATTGAGGAGGGCACGTATTGCATGGAGCACTGGGTGTGGTACATAAACAATGAATATTGTAACACTGAAAAAATAAAAAAAAATGTATTTGGGGAAAATAAAAAGGATATTGGTCTGCAATTCTCCTTTTTGATGGGGTCTTTGGTTTTGGGATCAAGGTAATGCTTGCCTCATAAAATGAGTTTGGAAGTTTTCCTTCCATTTCTATTTTTTTGGAACAGTTTCATGAGAATAAGTATTGATTTTTCTTTAAATGTTTGGTAGAATTCCCCTGGGAAGATGTCTGGCCCTCAGCTCTTGTTTTGTTGGGAGATTTTTGATTATTACTTCAATTTCCTTACTGTTTATGGGCTTGTTCAGGTTTTCTATTTCTTCTTGGTTCAGTTTTGGTAGTTTTAATCTCTAGGAATGCATCCATTTCTTCCAGATTGTCAAATTTGCTGTTGTATATTTGTTCATAGTATGTTGTTATAATTGTTTGTATTTCTTTGGTGTTTGCTGTGATCTCTCCTCTTTCATTCATGATTTTATTAATTTGGGTCTTTTTTCTTTTTGATAAGTCTGGTCAGGGGTTTATCAATCTAATTAATTCTTTAAAAAAATCAGCTCCTAGTTTTGTTGATTTGTTCTACTGTTCTTTTGGTTTCTATTTCATTGATTTCTGCTCTGGTCTTTATTATTTCTCTTCTCCTACTTGGTTTAGGCTTTCTTTGCTGTTCTTTCTCTAGCTCCTTTAGGTGTAGGGTTAGGGGGTGTACTTGAGACCTTTCTTGTTTCTTGGGAAAGGCTTGTATTGCTGTATAGTTTCCTCTCAGGACTGCCTTTGCTGTGTCCCAAAGATTTTGAACAGTTGTGTTCTCATTTTCATTTGTTTCCATGAATTTTTTAAATTCTTCTTTAATTTCCTGGTTCACCCATTCATTCTTTAGTAGAATGCTCTTTATCCTCCATGTATTTGAGTTCTTTCCAACTTTCCTCTTGTGATTGGTTCTAGTTTCATGGTATTGTGGTCTGAAAATATGCAGGGAATGATCTCAATCTTTTGGCACTGGTTGAGCCCTGATTTGTGACTCAGGATGTGATCTATTCTGGAGAATGTTCCATGTGCACTAGAAAAGAATGTGCATTCTGTTGCTTTGGGGTGGAATGTTCCGGATATATCTGTGATGTCTATCTGTTCCCGTGTGTCATTTAAAGCCTTTATTTCCTTCTTGATCTTTTGATTAGATGATCTGTCCATTACAGTGAGGGAGGTGTTAAAGTTCCCTACTATTATTGTATGATTGTCGAAGTGTTTCTTTGACTTTGTTATTAATTGGTTTATATAATTGGCTTCTCCTATGTTATGGGCATAGATACTTAAAATTGTTAGATCTTCTTGTTGGACAGACCCTTTAGTTATGATATAGTGTCGTTTCTCATCTCTTATTATAATCTTTGGCTTAAAATCTAATTTGTCCGATATAAGGATTGCCACCCCGGTCTTCTTTTGATGTCCATTAGCATGGTAAATTGTTTTTTACCACCTCACTTTAAAGCTGGAGGTGTCTTTGGGTCTAAAATGAGTTTCTTGTAGATAGCATCTTGATGGGTCTTGTTTTTTAATCTATTCTGATACCCTGTTTCTTTTGATTGGGGCATTTAGCCCATTTACATTCAGGGTACCTATTGAAAGATTTGAATTTAGTGCCATCGTATTGGCTGTAAGGTGACTGTTACTGTATATTGTCTCTGTTCCTTTCTGGTCTATGTTCCTTTTAGGCTCTCTCTTTGCTTAGAGGACCCCTTTCAATATTTCCTGTAGGGCTGGTTTGGTGTTTGCACATTCTTTTAGTTTTTGTTTGTCCTGGAAGCTTTTTATATCTCCTTCTATTTTCAATGACAGCCTAGCTGGATATAGTATTCTTGACTTCACATTTTTCTCGTTTAGTGCTCTGAATATCGTGCCAGTCCTTTCTGGCTGCCAGGTCTCTGTGGATAGGTCTGCTGCCAATCTAATATTTCTACCATTGTACGTTACAGACCTCATGTCCCGAGCTGCTTTCAGAATTTTCTCTTTGTCACTGAGACTTGTAAGCTTTACTATTAGATGATAGGGTGTGGATCCATTTTTATTGATTTTGAGGGGGTTTCTCTGCCTCCTGAATTTTGATGGTGGTTCCCTTAGCCAAATTAGGGAAATTCTCTACTATAATTTGCTCCAGTATACCTTCTGCCCCTCTCTTTATTTCTTCTTATTCTGGGATCCCAATTATTCTAATATTGTTTTGTCTTAGGGTATCACTTATCTCTCAAATTCTCCCTTTGTGGTCCAGTAGTTGTTATCTCTCTTTTTCTTGGCTTCTTTATTCCCCATCATTTGGTCTTCTATATCACTAATTCTCTCCTCTGACTCATTACCTTAGCTGTAAGAGGCTCCATTTTTATTGCATCTCATTAATAGCTTTTTTGATTTCAACTTGGTTAGATTTTAGTCTTTTTTTTCTCCAGAAAGGTATTTTATTTCTCCAGAAAGGGATTCCCTAGTATCTTCCATGTTTTTTTCAACCCCAGCTAGCACCTTGATAATCATCATTCTGAACTCTAGTTCTGACATCTTACTAATGTCCATATTGATTAGGTCCCTAGCCATCGGTACTGCCTCTTGTTCTTTTTTTTTTACCTTGTCATTTTATCTAGATAAGAATAGATGAATGAGAAACAAAATGCTAAAAGTGTAGCAATGACCTCAGAAAAATATACGCTAACCAAATCGATAGAGACCCAAAACTATGGGGAGAAGAAAGAAGAAATATATACTGGTGAATAGAAGGGAGCCACACCCTTGATTTTGCATGTATTTTGGTCTGTTAGAAGAAACTTCCTCCCAAAATTTTAAAGAAAGAAAAACTTATATATATACAAAAATAAGGGTAAACGTGATGAAGGGATGGAATATGACTGTTAAGATGAAAATTTAAAAAGATTCCAAAGTAGGAATTGATAAGAAGTTGGTGAAAAAAAGGAGAAAAAGGTAGGGGAGAAAGAATGTGATCAGGCTGGAGACTAGAACAAAGCCATGTGCTAGATTTAGGGTATATTTTGATCTGTTAGAAGAAACTGTATCCTAAAATTTTAAAGACAGAAAAACCTATATGTATACAAAAAATAAGGTTAAATACAATGAAGGGCTAGAATATGAGTATAACAATGAAAATTTAAAAAGATTTTTAAAAAGGTATTGATAAGATATAATAGTTAAAAATGTTAAAATAAGAAAAAGGAAAATTAAAAAAAAATAGAATAAGAAAACATAACATTAAAAAAATTTACCTTTAAAGGACTAAAGAATCATGGGGAAAAAGCCATGAATTCTATGTGGTGTATTCCTGTAGATCGGAATTTTTGCAGTTCTCATTGATCGGTGGTCTTTGTCTTGGCTGGTTGTTTTTGTTGATCTTCTCCAGGAGGGGCCTATTGCAGTGATTCTCAAATATCTTTGCCCAAGGTGGAATTGCACCACCCTAGCCAGGGCCAGGCTAAGTAATTTCGGGTTTGCTTTCAGGAGCTTTTGTTCCCTAAACACTTTCTGTAGAGCTTTGGAGTATGGGGATGAAAAAGGCAGCCTCCCAATCTCTAGCCCCGTAGGAGCTGAGAGCTCAGGGGCCCCACTCCTCAGTGCACCCTCAGAGAAAAGCAGTCAGTCACTCACATCCCCCTGGTCTCTGGCCGTGCTCCATGCTCACCCGGCCTGTCATTGAGTGTTTCTATCTCTGGCACACAGCCCCATTTGGAGTCTACAAACCCAGCAGATTCCTGCAGCAAGCTCCTGCACCACTCCTCCTGGAGGAGGAAGGAAGTAGTCCCCCCGGATCTGCCATTTGTGGGGTCCCTGCTCAAAAAGCAATGGCCCAACTCTGCCTCAGATCATGATTTAAGGTAACCCCGAACTAAGAGCCCACTCCTCAGCTCCATCTCTACAGCTGGCTTCCCCACTTTGATACCTGGGAGCTCTGCCACACAGAGACACTGCTGGTCTTTTTGTGACCCCATGGTTCCTGAGACTACACTGTCCTAGCGAGGGGTCCACCCCCCACTTAGCCTCTGGAGCAATGCCCTCAGTGGAGCAGACTTCTAAAAGTTCTGATTTTGTGCTCTGCTCTTCTACCCCTTGCTGGCCCTGTCCCCCACAGTCCATCTCCCCGTATATCACCTCAGATTTACTTCGCCACATGTCTTACCTTCCAGAGAGTGGTCGTTTTTTTTGTTCCTAGAATTGCTGCTCTACTTCTCTTCAATCTCCTGTTGATTTTGTAGATGTTCAGAATGGCTTGATAACTATCTAGCTGAACTCTTGGGACTCGATGATAATCAGGTCTCCTACTCCTCTGCCATCTTGTCCCTCCATCAATTGAGCGTTTTTATCTCAGGCACTCGACCATATTTTGAGTCTCCAACCTTTATGGATTCCTGCAGTGCAGACCCATGTCGTTCCTCCCAGGGGAGGGAGGAGGGCCTTGCCATGCTTCTGCCTTTTGCTGGGCCCCTGCTTGGAGAGTGGTCACTGAACCGTGCAGTGGTTCATGCTTTATGGCAACACCAAGTAGAAGGGTGTTTGCAGCCAGCTTTCCTGCTCTGATGCTTGGGATATCTGCTGCACTCAGGCACCCCCATCCTTTTTGTGACCCGGGGAATCCTGATACCATGCTGTCTTACCTGGGATTTGGCCTTGCATTGCCACCTGAGCACCTTTCAGGCAGAGATGTCCCCAACCAGAGAAGACTTCTAAAAGCTTCAGTTTTGTGCTCTGTTGCTTATAAAACTTTCTGATAGGTGGCTTAAGGAAACTCCCTCCCCCATCAGTTTAATCTTCTAATTTGCCACCTTAGGTTCATGGCTCCATACTTCTGATCTTGCCAAAAGTGGTCGCTTTTCTATTTGTAGAATTGAAGCAATTCTTTTCTCAGATCTCCAGTTGATTTCACAGGTGTTTGGAATTATTTGATAACTATGTAGGTGAATTCCAAGGACCAGATGAAATTAGGGTCCCCTACTCCTCTACCATCTTAACACCTCCTGGACCACTTTCTTTTATCAAAGAAAAATTAAATTTCAAACAGATGAAAGACCTAAATGTGAGACCTGAAATCATTAAAATCTTAGAAGAGCACACAGGCAGTATCTTCTCCAACATTGGATGTGGTACATATTTTTTGATAGGTTTCCTGAGGCAAGGAAAAGAAAAGGAAAAATAAACTATTGAGACTACATCATAATTAAAAGATTCTGTACAGCAAAGGAAACAATTGACAAAAGTAGAAGGCAATCTACAGAATGGGAAAAGATATTTGCAAATGACATATCTGATAAAGGGTTAGTATCCAAAATAACATAGACTCAACTCCCCAAAGCCAAATAATCCAATTAAAAATGGGCAAAGGACATTAACAGACCTTTCTCCCATGGAAGATATCCAGATGGCCAGCAGAAACATGAGAAGATGCTCATTATGACTCATTATCAAGGAAATGAAAATCGAAACTATCATGAGATATCACATTGTACCTGTCAGAATGGCTAAAACAAAAATGCAAGAAACTATAGGTGTTAGAGAGGATTTGGGAAAAAGGGAACTATAGGTGTTAGAGAGGATTTGGGAATGCAGGCTGGTGCACCCATTGTTGAAAATAGTATGGAGGTTGCTGAAAATTTTAAAAATAGAACTACATTATTATCCAGTAATCACATTAATGGGTATTTACCCAAATAATACAAAAAACAAATCCAAAGGTATATATGTACCTCAATTATTATAACAGCATTATTTAAAATAGGCAAGATGTGGAAGCAGCCTAAGGGTGATTAATGAATGGATTAAAAATGTGATATATACATATATGTATATATGTATGTATGTGTGTGTGTATATATATACACACACACACACACAACATAGTGGAATATTTTTCAGCTGTGAGAATGAAATCTTGCCACTTGCAATGACATGGATGATGCTAGAGAGTATTACATTAAGCAAAATAAGTCAGAGAAAGATGAATACCATATGATTTCACTCATAAGTGGAATTTAAGAAGCAAAACAAATAAGCAAAGGTAAAAAAAATAAGAGAGAGGGAGACAAACCAAGAAACAGATTTGTAATTATGGAGAATATACTGATGGTTACCAGAGGGGAGGTTCGTTAGGGTATGGGTTAAATAGGTGATGGAGGTTAAAGAGTGCACATGTCATGATAAGCACTGGGTGATGTATGGAACTGTTGAATTACTATGTTGTATGCCTGAGACTAATATAACACTGTATGTTAACTAATTGGAATTTAAATAAAAACTAAAAAAATAATAAAATTAGTGCTTAGCCTAAAGAGTCATGAAATGTTTGAAGAATATCTTAGGATAAACTGAGGCTAAAATGTAATGTGTTCATTTGTTATGAGGATCCCATAGAATATGGTCTAAAATTCATATCCCTGTTAGATTTACTTTTACCACCGCAAAGACTGTGGAAAAGTTAAATAAGATTATTATTAAACAGAAACAAAACCATGAATAAACATGAACAAACCGGGGCACCTGGGTGGCTCAGTGGTTAAAGCCTCTGCCTTCGGCTCAGGTCATGATCTCAGAGTCTTGGGATCGAGCCCCGCATCAGGCTCTCTGCTTGGCAGGGAGCCTGCTTTCCCCTCTCTCTCTGCCTGCCTCTCTGCCTACTTGTGATCTCTCTCTCTGTCAAAATAAATAAATAAAATCTTAATAAAAAGTGGACAAACCTTAAATGCATATTGTTAAGTGAAATAAGCCAACCTGAAAAGGCTACATGCTATATGATTCCAATTATA
Source organism: Potos flavus (assembly GCA_028534135.1). NCBI lineage: Eukaryota > Metazoa > Chordata > Mammalia > Carnivora > Procyonidae > Potos > Potos flavus. Next base: position 60,337,466 of record CM052901.1, on the reverse strand, counting down.
TATGGCATTCTGGATAAGCTGAAACTAGGTAGACAATAGAAATATTAGTGGTTGCCAGAGGCTCCGTAGGAAGAAGAGAGAGAAAACTGAATAGGTGAAGTGCAGGGTACTTTTAAGGCAGTGAACTTATTCCATATAATACTGTAATGATGGATACATGTCATTATATATGTGTCCAAACCCAGAGAATGACCACAGAGTTGTGGGTCCATATCTCAGCTCTCTACTCTGTTCCACCGGTCTATGTGTCTGTTTTTGTGCCAGTACCATGCTGTCTTGATGATCACCGCTTTGTAGTAAAGCTTGAAATCAGGCAATGTGATGCCCCCAGCTTTGTTTTTCTTTTTCAAAATTTCCTTAGCCATTCGGGGTCTTTTCTGGTTCCATACAAATTTAGGATTGTTTGTTTCAACGCTTTGAAAAATGCCAGTAGAATTTTGATCTGGATGGCATTGAACGTATAGATTGCTCTGGGCAGTATAGACATTTTAACAATGTTTATTCTTCCGATCTATGAGGATGGAATGCCTTTCCACCTTTTTGTGTCTTCTTCAATTTCTTTCATGAGTGTTCTTTAATTCCTCAGTATAGATCCTTTACCTCTTTGTTTAAGTTTATTCCCGGGTACCTTATGGTTCTTGGTGCTATAGTAAATGGAATTGAGTCTCTAATTTCCCTTTCCATATTTGCATTCTTCATTGGACTCTGAGAAACAAACTGAGCATTTTGGAGGGGAAGAGGTTGGGGGGTTGGGTGAGCCTGGTGGTGGATATTGAGGAGAGCACGTATTGCGTGGAGCACTGGGTGTGGTGCATGAACAATGAATCTTGGAACACTGAAAAAATAAAATTAAATTTAAAAAAAACCCAGAGAATGTACAAAACAAAGAACAAACCCTAATGTACTCCTAGAGATGTACCAATAGTGATATGTTTATGAATGAAAATTTATAGAGTAGCTCCTGTGACAGTATAGGACCTCTTAATATAGCCATTACTCTCAGAAGGAGGAATACGACAGGCTTTTCTAACAATCATACAAGTGCACAGACACACACACAACAGTGACCTAGATAAAATGACACAACAGAGGAATTCACCCTAAAAGAAAGAAGAGGAAGAAGTAACAGCCAAGGATTAAACAAAACTGATATAAGAGGTTTTAACTAGAATTTAAAACAACAATCATGGGTACCTGGGTGGCTCAGTCAATTAAGTGTCTGCTTTTGTCTCAGATCCTGGGATTGAGTCCCACATCAGGCTCCCTGCCTTCTTCTCCCTCTCCCTCTGCAACTCCCTCTGCTTGTGAACTCTCTCTCTCTCTCTCCATCAAATAAATAAATAAATAAAATCTATAAATAATAAAAAGAATAAAACAATCATAAGGACACAAGCTGAGATTGAGAAACCATAGAAGACACTAGAAAATCCCTAACTGCAGATATAAAAGAACTTAAAACTAGTCAGTTCAAAAAATAAAATGCTATAGCTGAGATGCAAAACCAACTGGATGAATGACAATGAAGATGGATGAAGCAGAAGAACAAATCAGTGATATCAAAGATAAAATTATGGAAAATAATGAAGCCAAAAAGAAGAAGGAAAGAAATCTATTGCATCATGAAGGTAGAATTAGGGAACTCAGTAACCCCTTAAAGTATAATAATATTTGTATCATAGGAGTCCCAGAAGAAGAAGAGAGAGGAAAAGAGGCAGGAGTTTTATTTGAGCATATTTTGCTAAAACATCCCTAATCTGAGAAAGGAAAAAAAAAAAAAAAAGAAAATAAAAAAAAAAGAAAGGAAACAAACATCAAAATTCAAGAGGTACAGAGAACTCCATCAAAATCAACAACAGCAAGCCCACTCCAAGACATAACATAGTCAAATTTACAAGATACACAGAGAAGGAAAAATCCTGAAAGTAGCTTCAGACCAAGCACTATGAAACTTGAAGTCAACCATAAGAAAACTTCTGGAAATACCTCAAATACACGTATTTTAAAGAAAACCCTACTAAAGAATGAATGAATGAACAAGGAAAATAAAAAAGAAATTTTAAAAGATATATAAGGAAGGAAATGAAAATTAAAACACGACAGCCCAAAACTTTTGGGATGCAACAATGGAAATCTTTTGGGATATTGCTATACAGGCCTACCTGAAGAAGCAAGAAAAGTCTCAAATACACGAGCTAGTCTCACACCTAAAATAGCTAGAAAAGTAATAGTAAAAAAAAATAATAAAAAAACCTAAAGTCAGCAGAGGAAGGGAAATAATGAAGATTGGAGGAGAAGTAGACAATACAGAAATAAACAAACAAAACAGTAGAAAAGATCAATGAAATTAAGAGCTGGTTCTTTTAGAGAATAAAATTGATAAACCTATAGCCATTCTTTTTTTGTTTTGTTTTAGATTTTTAAATATATTTATTTGACAGAGAGATAGCACAAGCAGGCAGAGTGACAGGCAGAGGGAGAAGGAAAGCAGGCTCTCCACTGAGCAGGGAGCCCAATGTGGGGCTCTATGCCAGGACCCTGGGATCATGACCTGAGCTGAAGGCAGTCGCTTTACTGAAGGAGCCGCCCAGGCACCCCAAACCTGTAGCCATTCTTATCAAAAAGAAAAGAGAAAGACTCAAATAAAAAATCATGAATGAAAGAGGAGAGGTCTCAACCAACACTAAAAGAATGCACACTATCATAAGAGAATATTATGAAAAATTATATGTCAACAAAGTGGGAAATCTGGAAGAAATGGATAAATTCCAAGAAACATACAAACTACAGAAAAAAAAAGAAACAGGAAGAAATAGAAAACAGACCCCTAACCAGTAAATAAATTGAGTCAGTAATCAAAAATCTCCTGACAAACCAAAGTTCAGGATCAGATGCTTTCCCAGGGGACTTCTACCAAAACTTTAGAGAAAAGTTAATATCTATTCTTCTGAAACTCTTCCAAAAAAATAAAAATGGATGGAAAGTTTCCAAACACATTTTTTTTAAAGATTTCATTTATTTATTTATTTATCAGAGAGACAAAGGCAGACAGAATGAAAAATAGGCTCCCCGCCGAGCAAGGAGCCTAACGTGGGACTCGATCCCAGGATGCTGGGATCATGACCTGAACCAAAGGCAGCTGCCCAACCAACTGAGCCATGCAGGCGTCCCTCCAAAAACATTCTAAGAGGCCAGCATTGCCTTGATTCCAAATCCAGACAAAGGCCCCACTAGAAAGGACAATTGCAGACCAATATCCCTTATGACCATGGAGGCAAAAATTCTCAACAAGACACTCACTAATTGAATCCACCAATGCATTAAAGTAATTATTTACCACGATCAAGTGGGATTTATTCCTGGGCTGCAAGGGCGATTCAATATTTTACATACCAAACAATGTTTGCTCTCAAGGAGATCCAATCTAATCTAAATACTTTAACAGCTAGGGTACATGAGGCAGAAGATTGAATTAGTGATCTAGAATACAAACTGATAGGAAAGAAGGATCAGGAGGAAGCCTGTAACAAACAGCTTGGAAGCCATGAAAACAGAATTAGGGAAATAAATGATGCTATGAAACGTTCCAATCTCAGAATTATTGGGATCCTTGAGGGGGTGGAGAGAGAGAGAGGGCTAGAAGATATAGTTGAACAAATCCTGAATGAAAACTTCCCTAATCTGAATAATGGAACATGTGTTCATGTCCTAGAGGCCGAGAGGACGCCCCCTCCCAAGATCTTTGAGGGTAGAAGGACCCCCCAGGCATATGATTATGAAATTCACAAACCATAAGTTCAGAGAAAGGTAAGAACCATATGATCCTCTCAATAGATTCAGAAAATGCATTTGACAAAATACGGCATCCATTCTTGATAACAACCCTCAGCAAAGTAGGGTTAGAGGAAACATAACAACATCACTAGGCCATTTATGAAAGATTCATAGATAATATCCTCTTCAGTTTCCTCTATGCTCAGGAACAAGAGAAGGATGTCCACTCTGTTACTATTCAACATAGTACTTGAAGTCTTAGCCTCAGGAATCAGAAGACAAAAAGAAATAAAAGGAATCCAAACTGTTAAGGGAGAAGTAAAACTTTTACTATTTGCAGATGACACGATACTCTGTAGAAAACCTGAAGGACTCATACATGAACTCATCAAAGTCACGGGATATAAAACCACCAAACAGAACATAGTGAAAGGGAGAAAACTGAATGCGAAGTTATCAGAGAGGAAGACAAACCACGAGAGACTCTTAACTATAGGAAAAAAACTGATGATTGATGGAAGGGAGATGGGTGAGAGTATGGGGTAATTGAGTGATGGGCATTAAGTAGGGCACTTGATGTGATTAGTACTGGGTGTTATATGCAATTGATGAATTAGTGAACACTCCATCTGAAACTAATGATCTATTATATGTTGGCTAATTGAATATAAACTTAAAAAACAAAACAAGAAAACAGCTACATTTTAATTTAATTTAATTAAGCAACATATAGTAGATCATTAGTTTCAGATGTTTTGCTCAATAATCGACCATAGAGTAGAGGTTCCATTTCTGGGTTCTCTATTTTGTTCATTAATCTATGGGTCTGTTTTCGTGCTGGTACCATGCTGTCTTGATGATGAGAGTTTTGTAGTATAGCTTGAAGTCAGACATTTTGATGCCCCCGGCCTTGGTTTTCTTTTTCAACATTCCTGTATTTGGAATCTTTTTTAGTTCCATACAAATTTTAGGATTATTTGTTCCAGGTCTGTGAAAAGTGTAGATGGTATTTTGATAGGAATTGCACTGAATGTGTAGATTGCTTTGGGTAACAAAGACATTTTAACAATATTCTTCCAATCTATGAGCATGGAATGTTTTCCATTACTTTGTGTCTTCCTCAAATTCTTTCATAAGTGCTCTGTAGTTTATAGAATACAGATCCTTTACCTCTTTGGTTAGTTTTCTTCCTAGGTATCTTATAGTTTATGGTGCTATTGTAAATGAGATCAATTCCTTAATTTCTATTTCTTCACTCTCATTGTTAGTGCATAGAAATTCAACTGAGGGTTTTGGAGGGGAGGGGCTGGGGGATGGGGGAGCCTGGTGGTGGGTATTGAGGAGGGCATGTATTGCATGGAGCACTGGGTGTGGTACATAAACAATGAATCTTGTAACACTGAAAAAATAAAATAGAAGTATTTGGGGGAAAAGAAAAAGAAATGCAACTGATTTCTGTGCATTGATTTTGTATCCTGTCTCATTGCCAAACTGCTGTATAAGTTCAAGCAATTTTTGAGCGGAGTCTTTTGAGTTTCCCAGACAAAGTATAATGACATCTGTGAAGAGAGAGTTTGACTTCCTTTTTGCCAATTTGAAAGCCTTTTATTTGAATAATGAAATCAAATATTTACTTGAATACCTGATTGCTGAGACGAGGACATCTAGTACTTTGTTGAAAAACAGTGATAAGAGTGGGCATCTCTGTCGTGTTCCTGACCTTAGGGAAAAAGTTCTCAGTTTTTACCCATTGGGAATGATACTCCTTGTGGGCTTTTTGTAGATGGCTTTTATGATATTGAGGTATATTCCATCTACACTGTGGAGAGTTTTAATCAAGAAAGGATTGCTTATATTTTATCAAATGCCTTTTCTGTATCATTTGAGAGGATCACATAATTCTTTTTTTTACTGTGTTGTGTTAGTCACCATAAAATACATCATTAGTTTTTGATGCAGTGTTCCAAGATTCATTGTTTATATACAACCACCAGTGCTCCATGCAATACATGCCCTCCTTAATACCCACCACCAGGCTCATCCATCCCCCACACCCTACACTCTAAAACCCTCAGTTTGTTTCTCAGAGTCCACAGTCCCTCTTGGTTCCTCTCCCCCTCCAATTTCCCCCAATTCACTTTTCCTTTCCTTCTCCTAATGAACACCATGTTATTAATTATGTTCCACAAGTAAGTGAAACCATATGATAATTGACTTTCTCTGCTTGACTTATTTAACTCAGCGTAATCTACTCTAGTCCCATCCATGTTGATGCAAAAGTTGGGTATTTATCCTTTCTAAAGGCTGAGTAATATTCCATTGTATATATGGGCTACATCTTCTTTATACATTTGTCTGTTGAAGAGCATCTCAGTTCTTTCCACAGTTTCGCTATTGTGGACATTACTGCTATGAACATTGGGGTACATATGGCCCTTCTTTTCACTATGTCTCTATCTTTGGGGTAAACACCCAGTAGTGCAATGGCAGGATCATAGGGTAACTCTATTTTTATTTTCTTCAGGAATCTCCACACTGTTTCAACTTGCATTCCCACCAACAGTGTAAGAGAGTTCCCCTTTCTCCACATCCTCTCCAACATTTCTTGTTTCCCGGCTTGTTAATCTTTGCCATTCTAACTGGTGTAAGGTGGTAGCTCAATATGGTTTTGATTTGAATCTCCCTGATGGCTAATGATGAACATTTTTTCATGTGTCTGTTAGCCATTTGTATATCTTCTGTGGAGAAGTGTCTGTTCATATATTCTGCCAATTTTATGACATGATTATCTGGGTTTTTTTGGGAGGGGTGTTGAGTTTGAGGAGTTCTTTATAAATCTTGGATATCAGCTCTTTGTCTGTAGTGTCATTTGAAAATATCTTTTCCCATTCCGTGGGTGGCCTCTTTGCTTTGTTGACTGTTTCCTTTGTTGTGTAGAAGCTTTTTATCTTGATGAAGTCCCAAAAGTTCATTTTTGCTTTTGTTTCCTTTGCCTTTGGAGATATGTCTTGAAAGAAGTTGCTGTGGCCCATGTCAAAGAGGTTACTGCCTATGTTCTCCTCTAGGATTTTGATAGATTCCTGCCTCACATTGAGGTCTTTTTTCCATTTCGAGTTTATCTTTGTGTATGATGTAAGAGAATAGTCAAGTTTCATTCTTCTCTATATAGCTGTCCAATTTTCCCAGCACCATTTATTGGAGAGACTTTTGTTTTTCCACTGGATATTTTTTCCTGCTTTATCGAAGATTATTGGATCATATCTGGGGTCTCTACTCTGCTCCACTTGTCTATATGTCTGTTTCTGTGCCAGTACCAAGCTGTCTTGGTGATCACAGCTTTGTAGTAAAGCTTGAAATCAGGCAATGTGATGCCCCCAGCTTTGTTTCTCTTTTTCAACATTTCCTTAGCAATTTGGGGTCTTTTCTGGTTCCATACAAATGTTAAGATTGTTCCAGCACTTTGAGATTGAAGAAAACACAAAATGGTGGAAAAGAATTCCATGCTCATGGATTGGATGAATAAACATTGTTAAAATGTCTATACTGCCCAGAGCAATCTATACTTTCAATGTCATCCCGATCAAAACTCCACCAGTATTTTTCAAAGTAGATAGTCTTTTTAATGTACTATTGGATCCTATTAGCTAGGATCTTGTTGAGAATCTGGGCATCCATATTCATTAGGGATATTGGTCTGAAATTCTCCTTTTTGATGGGGTCTTTGCCTGGTTTGGGGATCAGGGTAATGCCGGCTTCATAGAAAGAGTCTGGAAGTTTTCCTTCTATTTTTTGAAACATCTTCAAAAGAATAATTATTATTACTTCTGGAATCAGGTCAGGTCCTGGACTCTTGTTTTTTGGGAGGTTTTTGATCACTGCTTCAATCTCGTTACTAGATATTGGTTTATTCAGGTTTTCAATTTCTTCCTGTTTCAGTCTTGGAAGTTTATGGGTTTCCAGGAATGCATCCATTTCTTCTACGTTGCTTAACTTATTGGCATATAGCTGTTAATAATTTCTGATGATCATTTCTATTTCCTTAGTGTTAGTCGTGATCTCTCTCTTTTCACTCATAATTCTATTAATATGGGTTCTTTCTCTTTTCTTTTAGATTAGTTTGGCCAGTGGTTTACCGATTTTATTAATTCTTTCAAAGAACCAGCTTCTAGTTTTGTTGATTTATTCTATTGTATCTCTGATTTCTAACTCATTGGTCTCTGCTCTAATCTTAATTATTTCCCTTCCTGTGCATGGGGTTGGCTTAATTTGTTGTTGATTTTCCAGTTCTTTAAGGAGTAAAGAGATTTTTCTGTATTCTGGATTTTTCTTTTTCTTTTCTTTTTTCTTTTCTTTCTTTTCTTTCTTTTTTTTTTTTTTTTTGAGTGTGCTTGGATGGCTATGGATTTCCCCCTTAGGACAGCCTTTGCTGTACATCACAGGTTTTGGAACCATGTGTCTTCATTCTCATTGGTTTCCATGAATTCTTTAAGGTCTACTTTGATTTTCTGCCTGATCCAAACATTCTTGAGCAGGATCGTCTTTAGCTTCCAAGTGTATGATTTTTTTTTTTTAAAGATTTTATTTATTTATTTGACACACAGAGAGAGATCACAAGTAGGCAGAGAGGCAGGCAGAGAGAGAGGGGGAAGCAGGCTCCCTGCTGAGCAGAGAACCCGATGCGGGGCTCGATCCCAGGACACTGAGATCATGACCTGAGCTGAAGGCAGAGGCTTTAACCCACTGAGCCACCCAGGCGCCCCAAGTGTATGATTTACTTCCAAACTTTTCACTGTGATTGAGTTCCAGTTTCAAACCATTGTGTTCTGAGAATATGCAGGGAGTAATCTCAATCTTTTGGTATCAGTTGAGACCTGATTTGTGATCCAGTATGTGGTCTATTCTGGAGGAAATTCCATGTACATTCAACAAGAATGAGTATTCTGTTGTTTTACATCTACGTTGTTTACATCTATGAGTTCCATCTGGTCCAATGTGTCATTCAAAGCTCTTGTTTCTTTATTGATTTTCTTCTTAGATGATCTGTCTATTACTGAGAGTGGTGTGTTAAGATACCCTATAATTAATGTATTCATACCAATATGACTATTTTGATTAACAGTTGAATTACGTAGTTGGCTGCTCCCATGTTGGGGGCATAAATACTTACATTTGTTAGATCTTCTTGGTGGATAGACCCTTTAAGAATGATGTAGTGCCCTTCTGTATCTATGACTACAGTCTTTAGCTTGAAATCTTATTTATCTAATATGAAAATTGCTACCCCAGCTTTCTTTTGAGGCCCGTTAGCATGAAAGATGGTTCTTCATCCCTTCACTTTCAGTCTGGATGCATCTTTAGCTTACAAATGTGTCTCTTGTAGACAGCATATGGATGGGTTCTGTCTTTTTATCTAGTCTGTAGCTCTATACTATTTTATGGGATCATTTATGCCATTCACTTTGAGAGTGATTATTGAAAGTTAAGTTTTTATTGTCATCATGTTTTCTGTGAAGTCCTTGTTTCTATAGATTGTCTCTGTAAGTTTCTGTTCTTTATCACTCTTAGTGTCTTTCTTCTTTTATAGAACCCCCCTTAATATTTCTTGTAGTGAGGGCTTGGTGGTGACATAATTTTTAGACTTTGCCAGTCTTGGAAGCTCTTTATCTCTCCATCCACTCCGAATGTCAACCTTGCCAGATGAAGTATTCTTGGCAGCCTGTTCTTCTCATTTAGTGCCCTGAATATGTCTTGCCAGCCCTTTATGGCTTTCCAGGTTTCTGTCGACAGGTCTGACATTATTCTAATGGTCCACTCTCTGTACCTAAGGAATCTCTTTCCCCTAGCTGCCCTTAATGCATCTCTGAATTTAAGGTTTGCAAATTTTATAATCATATGCCTGGGGGGGTCTTTCTACCCTCAAAGATCTTGGGGGGTGTCCTATCTGCCTCCAGGACATGAACACATGTTCCATTCTTCAGATTAGGGAAATTTTAATCCAGGATTTATTCCACAATATCTTCTAGCCCTCTCTCTCCCTCCACCCCCTCAAGGATCCCAATAATTCTGAGATTGGAACGTTTCATAGCATGATTTATTTCCCTAATTCTGTTTTCATGGTTTCTAAGCTGTTTGTTACAGGCTTCCTCCTGATCCTTCTTTCCTATCAGTTTGTATTCTAGATCACTAATTCAATCTTCTGCCTCATGTACCCTAGCTGTTGGAGTATTTAGATTAGATTGGATCTCATCAATAGCATTTTTATATTCTACCAGATCAGCTCTCACTTCTGCCCTTAGAGATTCTATGTTGCCACTAATGATCTCCAACCTAGCCATTGCCTGGATAACTGTTACCTTGAATTCTATTTCTGACATATTGTTTATGTCCATATCCAATAGTTCTGTGGCAGAGTTCACAGTCTCCGAAATTCTCTTCTGTTGGGTGTTCTTCCTCCTAGTAATTCTGGTGAGAGGTAGTTGAAGGGATATATATAGTTGAAAATATCATCCACGATCCAGCAAGGTGCACCCTGGAAAGTTTCAAAGTAATGAGAAGTCACCACCAAAAAGAAAGAACACAGAAGAAAGAGAGAAAAACAGAATAAAAGAGAAAAAAACCAGCCAAAATAAGCCCCAAAAGTAAGATTTATAATGTACAAAAACAAAAATGAACAAACAAAAAGACCAACAGAAGAAAAAAGAAAAATTTCTTTTTCTTTTCTAGAAAAACCCTGCCAAAATGAACCTCAGGAATAGGATTTTTAAAGTACAAAAACAAAAAGAAAGACACTGAAACAGACAAAAGAACAAGATAGGAAGGTGGTTATTAATCATCAATGTGGGTGAAGAAGTTTATTTCAGTTCTTCCTGGGTGTATCTTGTTATCTTTGTTAAAGTACTCAACTTTCCAATAATACAGGTAAATTAAAACTGGTAGATATACAGGGGTAGTATTGAATAGGGAAAAAGGACTACCTTGAAGCTTATATCTATATCTCTCTATATCTATATCTATCTATCTATCTATCTATCTAAGAAAAAGAAACAAAGCTGTATGTATGAAAAAAGTTAAAGTTAAAAATTTACTATGGAATATGCTGTATTAAACATCTAGTTGAAATGGTAAGTAGGTAAAAAAAATTAAAGAATAAGCATCATGAGAATTAAAAAAAAAAAGAAAAGTTGTATCTATGAAATATACAGGTTTGGGGGCAATACCGGGAGCTTAATATATTGTTTTCCCCTGATGTTAGGGTTTTACATTTTTATGGGGACCCTGCGGTAGCTGTTCTCTTGTTCTTTTGGCTTGTCTTCTGGGGGAGGGGCCTGCGGCATTGTTTTCCAGTCAGTCTTGCTTGGGCAGAGTTGCCCTGCCCCCTATCAAGAGGCTGGGCTCTGTGGAAACCGGTTTTTCAGGCTTTTGTTCTCTGGAGGTTTTTGTTCTTTGGCACCTTTTTGGAAGGTCAGAGCAAAGTAAACTGTCCACACCCAGACCTCTGCCTCAGAGAGAAGCCACAATCTGCTCCCCTCTGAAGGATCCAGAACACACAGACTCTTCTCTGCAAACTCCGTTGAACACCACAACCTCCCACAGGTGGTTCATGCCCCCAGCCACCATCTCAGTGGCTGTCCGAGGCCCCTGCTTGTCTCTGTATCCCCGTGCCACCAAAACCACAAGCAATACTGATCCACGTGAGCAGTGGAGACAGCAGAATTGGCTGTGGTGGCCATGGATCTGGGGACTGCCAACTGGAGACTGCACCGTGCTCTCTCAAGCATGGGCAGTCCTGCTGGTGGTGCAGGCAGCAGAGGGGGCTATCATGGCCATGGACCCAGGTACCACTGACTGCAGCCTGTGCCGGGCTCTCTCAGGCATGGTTGTGGCCATCCTGGGATCGTGCACTTAAGTCCGTGTCTGTGACAGCCCGATGCCAACAATTGTCCCTTAGGTCCCTTTGTTCTTTTTGAGTGCTGTTAACTAGTCTCCAAGTTAATGCTGGTCCCCAAGCAGAGGGCAGTTTCGTATTGAGGTATTACTTTCCAATGGGTGCTTCTGGTGGCTCCCTCCCTCTTCTGTTTACCTTCCAATATCAGTCCACGCACTCCCAACTCCTCTGTACCTCTCCACTTATGATCCTCTGCCCCCGTAGAGATCCAGAAGTGTATAATCTTACATTTCAGGCTGATTTCATGGGTGTTCAGAGTGCTCTGGTAGATATTTAGCTCAATTTAGAGGACTGGTTGAAATAGGGTCTCCTACTCCTCCACCATCTTGCCCCTACTCCCTCGAGAAGATCATATAATTCTTGTTTTTTCTTCTATTAGTGTGATGTATCATGTTGATTGATTTGCAAATGTTGAACCACCCTTGCATCCCAGGAATAAATATGACTTGGTTCTGGTGAATAATCCTTTTAATGTACTGTTGGATCCTATTGGCTAGGATCTTAGGGAGAATTTTGGCATCCATGTTCATCAAGGATATTGATTTATAATTCTCCTTTTTGATGGGGTCTTTATTTGGTGTTGGGATCAAAGTAATGTTGGCCTCATAGAACGAGTTTAGATGTTTTCCTTCCATTTCTAATTTTTGAAACAGCTTTAGTAGAATATCAATTATTTCTTCTTTAAGTGTCTGTTAGAATTCCCCTGGGAAGCCACCAGGCCCTAGATTCTTAATTTTTGGTAGGTTTTTTGATTACTGCTTCAATTTCCCTCTGGTTATGGTTCTGTACAGATTTTCTATTTCTTCCTGTTTCAGTTTTGGTAGTTTATAAGTTTCCAGGAATGTATTCATTTCTTCCAGGTTGCCACATTAGTTGGCATATAGTTGTTCATAATATGTTCTCAAAATTATTTTTATTTCCTTGTTGTTGGTCAGATCTCTCCTCTTTCATTCATGATTTTATTAATTTGGGTCCCTTCTCCTTTCTTTTTAATAAGTTGGTCTAGGGGTTTATTGATCTAATTAATTCTTTCAAAGAACCAGCTTCTAGTTTCATTGATCTGTTCTGCTGGTTTCTATTTCTATTTCTATTTCCTTTTCTGCTCTAATCTTTATTATTTCTCTTCTCCTGATTTGTTTAGGCTTTATTTGATGTTTTTTGTTTTCTTTCTTCTCAATTTTTTGAGAGCGGCTTGGACTGCTATGTACTTCCCTCTAAGGACTGCCTTCACAGTATTCCATAGGTTTTGAATCAATGTGCTTTCATTTCCATTAGTTTGCATGAATTGTATAAGTTCTTTAATTTCCTGGTTGACCCATTCATTCTTTAGCAGGATAGTCTTTAACCTCCAGGTGTTTGAGTTCCTTCCAAATTTCTTCTTGTGATTGAATTCCAGTTTCAAAGCACTGTGGTCTGAAAATATTCAGGGAATAATCTCAATCTTTTAGTATCAGTTGTGACCTGATTTGTGAGCCAGTATGGGACCTATTCTAGAGAATGTTCCATGTTCACATGAGAAGAATGTGTATTCTGTTGTTTTAGGATGGAATGTTCTGTATATAACTATGAAGTCCATCTATTTCAGTGTGTCATTCAAAGCCCTTGATTTTCTTGTTGCTTTTCTGCTTAGATGATCTGTCCATTGTTTTCAGTGGGGTGTTGAAGTCCCCTACTATTAATGCTTTATTATCAATGTTTCTTTACTTTGGGTGTTAATTGCTTGATATAATTGGCTGTTCCCACATTGGAAGCATAGATATTTACAATTATTAGATCTTCTGGTTGTTTAAACCCTTTGAGTATGGTACAGTGTCTCTCTACATCTCTTACTACAGTCTTTGGTTTAAAATCCAATTTGTCTGATATGAGGATTGCTACCCCAGCTTTCTTTTGAGGTCAGTGGCATGATAAATGGTTTGCCATCCCCTCACCTTCAATCTGGAGGTGTCCTTAAGTTCAAGGACACATCTTTTAGACAGCATATGGATGGGTTTTGCTTTTCTTTTTTTATCCATTCTGATACCCTATGTCTTTTAATTGGAGAATTCATCCCATTTACATTCAGAGTAACTACTGAAAAACATGAATGTAGTACCATTGTATTGCCTGGAAAGTCCTTATTTATGTAGATTGTCTCTGTTACTTTCTGGTCTATATTACTATTGGTGTCTCTCATCTCTTACAGGATCCCCTAAAAATTTCTTGCAGAGCTGGCTTGGTTATCACATATTCTTTCAGTTACTGTCTATCCTGGAAGTTCTTTTTCTCTCCTTCCATTCTGAATGACAGCCTTCCTGGATAAAGTATTCTTGGCTGCATGTTCTTCTCATTTAATACCCTGAATACATCTTGCCAGCCCTTTCTGGCCTGCCATGTTTCTGTGGATAGGCCTGATGTTATTATGATATTCTTCCCTCTGCACATAAGGAATCTCTTTGTCCTAGCTGCTCTCAGGATAGTTTCTTTGGCTCCAAGATTTGCAAGGTTCACTATTTTATGCTGGGGTGTTGATCTGTTTTTTATTGATTTTGGGAGGAGTCCTCTCTGCCTCTTGTACATGAATGTTTGTTTTCTTCCCCAGTGGAAGGAAAGTTCTCAGCCATGATTTCCTCAAATACACCTTCCAACCCTCTCTCTCCACTCTTTCTTGGATCTCAATGATTCTGACATTCGTTCTTTTCAAGGCATCATTAAATTTTCTAAGTCTCTCTTCATGGACTATTAGTTGTTTTTCTCTCTTTTCCTCAACTTCCTTACTTTCCGTCAACCTGTGCTCTAGATCACTTATTCTCTCATCTGCCTCATTGACCCTACTAGCTGTTAGAACATACAATTTAGACTGCATCTCACTGAAAGCATTTTTAAGTTTGGCCTGATTAAATCTCGTTTCCACCCTTAGAGATTCTGTATTGTCATGTATGCTTTTTTTAAACCTAGCTATTAACTTCATAATTGCTATCCTGAATTCTATCAGTGACATCTTGATTATATCCATATCAATTAGCTCTATGGAAAAGAACACCACTTGTTTCTTTCCTTTGTTGTAAATTCATTCTTCTAGTCATTCTATCCAAGGAAGGATGGGTGAATGAATGAACAGAGTCCAAAATATCAACCACAACCCAAGAAAAATGTGCCCTGGAAAAGTTCTGAAGAAGTTGGAAGCCACCACAGAAAAGCAAACAAAGCCAAAATGAATAGAACTATAAAAAAGAGGTGGGGGGAGAGAGAGAGACTATAATCTCACAAGGTGGACAAAGCAGGGTGATCTACTTGTTCCTGATTGAATTTTGGTCTGTGTGTTAGAAGACGCTACCTGCCAAAATTGAGAAAAAAAAAAGTTTATGTATATATTTAGTATTGAATAGAGTGAAAAAAGGACTAGAATGAGGCATAAATCTATAAAATGTAGATGCGAAAAAAAAGGTTAAAGGACGACTTAAAAACATAAATTGGTAAAATAATAATCCAGTTGGTATGGGAAAAAAGTTAAAAAAAAAAAGAAAAGAAATGTAAAATTTTAGACTGAAAACAAGTCATGAGGAAACACCTGGAGCTCAATATATTATTTTCCCCTAGTGCTTGAATTTTACAGTCTTGTGGGATCTATAAGCTTGTCATTCACTTGTTCTTCCAGTCTGTCTTTTGGGGGAGGGGCCCGCTGTCCTGCTTCTCAAGTTTCTTTGCCTGGGCAGGGGTGCCCCTCGCTTGTCAGGGGAATGGGCTCAAAGTGAGCTGGTGGTCTGTGTGGCTTTTTTTTCCCTGGTGGCTTTCTGTGCCTCCTCAGAGGTTCAGAGCAAAAATGGCCATGCTAGGATCTCTGGCCCAGAGCCATAAAATGGCAGTTCCCCTTCTTCAAAAAATCCTCTAGGTTAAACTGTCTCCACTTCTGTGTGCATGCACTAAGCCCATAGACTCTCACTGTTCGCCCACACTACATTTCTCCCAATGGGGCATCCCAGGGACCCACAACTGACACTTCACTTTGTGTCTTTGTGACTACAAGCAGTTGTGGGTTCGCAAGCACACCATGCTTCACTGTTCCCAAGTCATGGTTAGTGCTGTCCTACTGTCCTTTTCCCGGGCTACCGCTGCTCTGAGAGCTGTTGCCCAATGTGGGAACAGCCATTTCATCTTTCCCAGGGCATGTTTAACAGCCTGCATGTTCCAGTCCTTTTCAGGGTGCTCAGGCAGAGTGATCTCTCTACCAGCCCACTCACAGTTTATGGCAACTGGAGCTGAGAGTCCCTTCTGGGCTCACTAACCATAACAAGTTTCCCCACTCCACTGCTTGGGCATTCTAGCAGATCAGGCACACCCATTCTTTCTGTGTATCCTGGGATCCTGACACCACAATGACCCACCCAGAATTTTCATTCCTTGTGCCCCTTTCAGAAAGGGGTGTCTCTCACTGGAGAAGATTTCTAAGGGATCCGATTTTGCGCTCAGGTGTTATATCACTTTCCAGTAGCTGGCTTATGGAGGCTCCTTCCTCCCTCTGTTTATCTTCCAATATTTGCCCACAGATTCATGATTCCACATCTCCTATCTTGCAAAAAATAGTCAATCTTATGCTTTTAGAGTTCCAGATATATTTTATTACATCTCAGATTGAATTTGTGTGTGTTCAGATTGGTTTTATATATATCCAGCTACATTTGAGGGACGAGATTAAATGAGGTCCCCTACTCTGCTGCCATCTTGCCTACGATTAACCCCTGTGACTTTCTTTTATCAACTTTTTTATAGCTTTCAGTATGCAAATCTTTCACCTCTTGGCTTTAATTTGTTTCTCAGTATTTTATTAATTTTGATGCTTTTGAAAGTGAATTTTTTAAATTTCTTTTTCAGTTAATTCATTGTTCGATTCCAGAAACAACTAACTTTTTATGTTTATTCTGTATCCTACACCTGTGCCAAATTTGTTAATCACTTCTAATAGAATCTTAGGATTTTCTACATATAAGAATATGTCACCTTCAAACAGAGACAATCTTATTTCATTCTTTCTTATTTTCATGTCTTTTATTTCTAATTGGTCTAGCTAAGATTTTTCACTGCTGTGTTGAATAAATGTGGTGAGAGTGGGCACTCTTGTATTCTTTCTTTTTTTTAAAGATTTTACTTATTTATTTGACAGAGAGAGAGAGAGAGATCACAAGTAGGCAGAGAGAGAGAGGAGGAAGCAGGCTCCCTGCTGAGCAAAAAGCCCAATGAGGGGCTCGATCCCAGGACCCTGAGATCATTACCTGAGCCGAAGGCAGAGGCTTTAACCCACTGAGCCACCCAGGCACCCCTCTTGTATTATTTCTGATCCTAGCCAAAAAACCAAAAGATTTGAGTATGATGTTCCCCATAGTCTTGTCGTATATGGCCTCTATTATGTTGAATTACATTATATCTATACCTAATTTGTTGAGAATTTTTATTACAAAAGGATTTTGAATTTTGTCAAATGCCTTTTCTACATCCATTGTGATGATCTGATTCTCATCCTTCATTTTGTTAATTGGTATATCACATTTATTGATTTGTGTATGTTGAACCATCCTTTCATACCAGAGTTAAATCTTATTTGATCTTAATGCATTGACTTTAATGTGCTGTTGAATTAAATTTGCTAATATTTTGTTGAGGACTTTTATATATATATTCATCGGGTGTTCTGGCCCGTAATTTTCTTTTCTTGTAACATCCTCATATGGCTTTTGTATCAGAGTAGTGCTGTGCTCATTAAATGTACTTGTCAGTGTTCTATTCCATAGTCTTCTATTTTTTCAGAGAATTTGAGAAAGATTGGTATTAATTCTTTGGTAGAATTTACCAGTGAAGCTCTCTATTCTTGGGTTTTGGGAGATTTTTGATTACTCATTCAGTCTCTTAGTCTTACTCATCTCTTCACACTTTATGTTTCTTCATGATTCAGTCTTCAGAAGTTATATCTTTCTTGGAATTTATCCCTTTTTACTACGTTATCCAATTTTTGGAAAGCAACTCTTCATAATAGTCTCTTATTATCTTTTTTTTATTTATGTTGTATTAGTTGTAATATATACTCTTTTATTCATTATTTCATTTAAATAAAGACTAAAGTCTTTTTTCCCTACTTAATCTAAGTAAAAGTTTGTCAATTTTGTTTACCTTTTTAAAAAAATCCACAACTGAGTTTTATTGATCTTTTTTACTGTTTGTTTGGTTCCTTTTTTTAACCATATTACCTTGATTCACCCAATGTGGTGTAACACTCTCTGTCTTTTAATTGAGGTATTTAAACCAATAACAGTCAAAGTCATTGATATTGGATTAATATTTTCCATATTTCTTGCTGTTTGCTGTTTTCTATCTGTTGCCTTTTTCTTTATTTCTTTTTTAGTCTTCCACTTTTTCTTGCTTTCTCTGTTTTTTTTAATTTTTAAAAAGATGTTATTTATTTATTTATTTATTTAAAGAAAGGGGAGGGTTAGAGGGAGAGGGAGAAAGAAAATCCCAAGTACACTCTATACTGAGTGCAGAGCTCAATGCGGGGCTCAATCTCATAACCCTGAGATCATGACCTGAGCTGAAATCAAGAGTCAGATGCTTAACAGACTGAGCCACCCAGGTGACCCTCTCTGATTTTAATTGAATTTTTTGTATAATACAACGGTATTTCTTCTCAGTATGTCTATCATAATTCTTTTTTTTTCCTTTTTCTTTATGTAGAGGGTTCTTTAGAGTTTGCAGTATACATTTAAAACTAATATTTTCAAATAACATCTTTCAAATAACACTAATCTGTTTCACTGGTAGCTCAAACAGCTTATAACAGAATATTCTCAATTCCTCTTTCCTATTTTGTACAACATTGTTGTCATTCATTTAATTGATCTAGAAGCTTTAATTACCAAATATGTTTTGCTACTATTGTTTTAAACAGTTATCTATTAGGTGAATTACAATTTTTATGTTCATATTACCATTTTCATATCAGTCTATAGAAATAGTGCTTTATGCTTATAAATGTCTAGGGAGTCATGTTTGAACATTGTCATTGAGAAGAGTCTCATCACTTTTACTTTACATTAGCCCCCCCATTATTCTAGCTATCAAGAATATATCTATCTATGGATACCAGTACATGTTTAGGTCTGTGGTTCTGCCAGTTTATTTTGCAAATTTTTCTTTTATGTACAAGAAGAGACACTCTGGCAATCAGAGTGTCCAGGTTTGCCCCCATAGACCCAGGCACCTGATGGTCTGACCTAATGACCTAATGCTAGCTCATCCTCCAAGAAACTAGGCTCCAGGATGGCACCTTTGAAGGATCTAGACTTGTCCCTGAAGTCCTAGGCTTCATTTTTATCCCAGTGTCAGGCCAGCCCTGTGGCACCAAGCATAGGGTCAGTACACACAAACCCTTCAAAGCAGGTTTCACATCTCCAGGCCCCTAGCCCACACCAGTGTCTCCTGTGGACCAAGTTTCCAGCAGAACTAGCTTCCAGGAATACTTCAGTGGCCCCCAGGTCCAGGCCTGCCTGATGGAATTATGCTTCAGGATTGCCCCCATGGACAAAAGCTCAAGGCCCATCCCAGCACCAGACTGGCATAGGGTTTAGGCTTATCCCTAGTGTCCTGGGCTTCTGGATCACCACCACAGTCCCAGACATCAGGACTGCCTCTATGAATAAAGGCAGCAAATGTGTTCCCAGCCGACCATGGGACCAGGTCAGCCCCTATGGATCCAAGTTCCAGACCCACCCTTGTGAACCCAGATAACAGGGCTGCCCCCATAGACCCAACTACCAGGCTTTCTCCAGTAATCTTTGGTCCCTAGTCAAATTTCATGGACCAAGGATCCAGACCTGCCCTTGCAGACCTCAGTCTCAGGCCCAACATCACAGACTCAAGCACCAGGCTCACCAATGGCCCCATGATAAGACCACTCCAGTGGAACCTGTCTCCAAGATTGACTCTCAAGACAAGACTTAGCCATCTGTTGACTCAGGCACCATACTGACCATCCCAAAGACTCCATCAGCAAGTCCACCAACAGACATTATAAGAAGGCCACACAAAATCTCTGGTCAGGTTGACTGATAAAGGGCTTTACCTGCCAAAGTGAGTCTATAAAGCCTGGGAGAGTTGCCCACATCTTGAAATGTGGTGACACCAATGTAAGGCCACATGGATCATGAATAATCAAGGAAACACGACACCAAGAAAACTGACTAATAAAGTACCAATAACCAGCCCTAAAGACATGGAGATCTACCAACTTTTTGACAAAAAAATTCAAAGTAATCATCTTAAAGAAGCTCAGTGAACCACAAGAGAACACAGATACATGACTAAATGAAATCGGGAAAACAATACATGAACAAAATATGAAGTTTAACAAAGAGATAAAAACCATTAAAAAATCAAATTCTGGACCTGAAATCGGAACACAATGACTGAATTGAAAAATTTCATGGCGAGTTTCAACAAAAGACAATCAAGCAGAAGACAAAACCGGTGAGATTGAAGACAGGTGCTTTTAAGTTACCCAGTAAGAATAACAAAAAGAAAAGATAATAATAAAGAAAAATGAAGTAAGCTTATGTGTCTTATAAGATAATATAAAAAGAGAAAAAAATGTATGCATTATGGGAGCCCACTAGGCCCAGAGAAAACGAAATAAGACAGAAAACTTATATAAATAAATAATGACAGAAAATTCCCCTAATCTGGAAAGGGAAATATTATTATCAGTGGATTTCTCAACATAATACTTGCAGACAAGCAAGTTATGAGATAATACAGACAGACAAACAAATAAACAAATACATGCCAACCAAAAAAACTGTAGCTGCCAAGGCTGCCTTTGAAAAGGAATGAGAGATAATCACTTTCCCAAACAGAAGATGTGGAGCCTATTATCACCAGACCTGCCTTACAAGAAATGTTAAAGGGAGTTTTCCAAGATGAAATAAAAAGATATTAACATGAAAACATTTTAAGGTATAAAATTCGGTGTGGATGTACAAATATTGTCAAATTCAGAATATTCTAATATTGTAATGTGGTGAGTAAATAATATTTTTCTTATAAAAGTTAAAGTACAAAAGTATAAAAATAACTACAGCTACAACATTTTTAATATATACACATATATAAAAATGTAAATTGTGACATCAATATATAAAATGTGAGGAGAGGATTTCAAGTGTAGTTTTTGTATATTGTTGGTTTTAATTTATTATTAGCTTGAAGTTATTAATCTTATTAATATAAGATGTTTTATGTAAGCTTCATTTTAACCCCCCCAAAAAAACCAGAATAGATAAGCAACATAAGAGAAATGTATCAAAGCATATCACTAAAGAAAAAACAAATAAACATTAAATCTCAAAGACAGGCAGAGGGAAAAAAACAAAGTAACTAGAAAACAATCAGAGAATAATGAACTAAACTAAAAGCCTTTCTGTCAATGACAATGAAAAAGGCATGAATCCCAATTTTCACTCTTTCTATTCAATATAGTACTAAAAGTCTTCTCCAGAGCAGTTAAGCATGAAAAAGAAATAAAAAATATTCAAATAGAAAAGGAAGAGGTGACATTGTCTCTTTTGCAGGTGACATGATCTCATAGACAGGAAACCTCTTATAACTAAAAAAACAAATGCAGTAAATTTGTGGGATACAAAATCAACATAGAAAATTCAGTTATATTTCTATACAGCAACCACAAAGTATCTGAAAAAGAAATTATGGCAACAACTCCATTTATAACAACATAAAAACAATAACATAGAAATCAATTTAACTAAGTAAATAAGAGATCTGTATCCTGAAAGTTATAAAACGCTGAATAAAGAAATTTAGTAAGACACACCAAAACATGCAAAGCTATCCTGTGTTTATGAATAAGAATTAGAATTGTTAAAATGTCCATACTACCCAAAGCAATCTACAGATCAATGCAATCTCTAATAAAATCCAGTGGCATTTTTGACAGAAATATTTATTTTAAAATCCAGAAATTCATATGGAACCACAAAAGACTAAAAAAGTCAAAACAATCCTGAGCAAAAACAACATGATCAATATAATTATCACTGCCATATGTATATTTGAAGAGAGTAAGACAGTAAATTTTAAAAGTTTTCATCAAGGGGGAAAATAACTATTGAGGTGATGGATGTTAATTTATTGTGGTAATCATTTCAAAATATATGTAAGCAAAGTCTTTATGCTATCACCTGAAACTTACACAGTGCTGTACATCAATTATATCCCAGTAAAAAATTACTATAAAAATTAACAATAGAACTACTATGTGATTCAGCTATCCCTCTTCTGGGTGTATACAAAAATGAAAACAAATTAGTATCTCTGTGAGATATCTGCCCTCCCATGTTCATTACAGGATTATTCACAATAGTCAAGATATAAAAACAACTCAAGTGTCTGTCAGCAGAAGAATGGACAAAGATTATATATAATATGAACACATACACAAGGAAATATTATTCAGCCATTAGAATGAAGTTAATCCTACCATTGTGACAACATGGATGAACCTTGAGGACATTATGCTAAATTAAATAAGACAGAGAAAGTAAGATACTATATGATCTTATATGTAGAATCTGTAAAATTTTTAAAAAGTTGAACGAACCCAGAAGCAGTTTAAAATAGTAGTTACCAGAGACTGAGTGATGGGATAAAGGAGAGATGTTGTCATATGTTGAAAACTGTAGTTATGAAGGATCAACAAGTCTAGTGAACTAATGCGTGGGAATGCTGACTATGCAAAATAATACTATATTGCACAATGGCAATATACCATGAGTGTAGACTCCAGGTAATCTCATCACCAAAAAATGGTAACTATGTGAGAAGATGACATGTATATCAAATAATCAAGTTGTATATCTTAAATATATACAATTTTTATTTAAAATACACACTTTTTTCTTCATAGCAATTTTTAAAATTAACATATAATGTATTATTTGTTTCAGGGGTACGGGTCTATGAATCATCAGTCTTACACAATTCACAACACTCACCATATCATATACTCTCTCCAATGTCCATCACCCAGCCACCCCATCCTTCCCACCCACCTCCCCTCCAGCAAACCCCAGTTTGTTTCCTGAGATTAAGAGTCTCTTATGGTTTGTCTCCATCCCCGGCCCCATCTTGTTTCATTTTACTCTCCCTTTCCCCCATGACCCCCTGCCCTGCCTCTTAAATTCCTCATATCAAAGAGATCATATGATAGTTCTCTTTCTCTGATTGACTTATTTTGCTTAACATAATACCCTCTAGTTCCATCCACATCGTTGCAAATGGCAAGATTTTGGATCTTTTTCATGACTGCATAGTATTCCATTGTGTGTGTGTGTGTGTGTGTGTGTGTGTGTGTGAGTGTGTGTATATATATATATATATATATATATATATATATATATACCACCTCTTCTTTATCCATTCATCTATTGATGGACATATAGGCTCTTTCCATACTTTAGCTATTGTGGACGTTGCTGCTATAAACATTCAGGTGCACGTACACCTTCGGATCACTACATTTGTATCTTTAGGGTAGCTACCCAGTAGTGCAATTGCTGGGTTGTAGGGTAGCTCTATTTTAAACTCTTTGAGGCATCTCCATACTGTTTTCCAGAGTGGCTGCACCAGCTTGCATTCCCACCAACGATGTAGGATGGTTCCCCTTTCTCTGCATCTGCATCTGACATCTGTCGTTTCCTGACTGGTTAATTTTAGCCGTTTTGACTGGTGTGAGGTGGTATCTCACTGTGGTTTTGATTTATATCTCCCTGATGCTGCATGATGTTGAGCACTTTTTCGTGTGTCTGTTGGCCATTTGGATGTCTTCTTTGCAGAAATGTTTGTTCATGTCTTCTGCCCATTTGTTAATTGGATTATTTGTATTTTGGGTGTTGAGTCTGATAAATTCTTTATAGATTTTGGATACTAGCACCTTATCTGATATGTCATTTGCAAATATTTCTCCCAAAGGAAATGAAATCCTGATACATATTACAACATGAATTAACTTCAAAGAAAGTAAGCTAAGTGAAGTAAGCCAGACCCAAAAGGACAAATACCATGTGCTTCCAGTTATATGAGGTACTTAGATTAGCCAACTTCATAGAGACAGAAAGTAGAACAGAGGTTACTAAGTTTTGAGGAAAATGAGAATGGAATGGAGAGTCATTATTTAATATTCTATATTCTGTAAATTCCATATTATTCAATATGGAATGATAAAAAAGTTTTATCACCACTAAACCAGCCTTACAAGAAATATTAAAGGGAATTCTCTGAGTGGAAAGAGAAGGTCACCATCAAGAGTTAAAATTGGAAAAGGAAAAAATTTCACAATTATATACAAACATAATCAAAGTAGTAGATTAATGACTTATAAAATCATTATGGGGATTAAAGCACAAATGCAGTAGAATCAATTCTATCTATAAATAACAGTCCAGGGGTTTTCAAAATTAAAGAATGCAAATTATGAAATCATATACATAAAAACACGGGAAAGGAGATAAAAATTTAGTGCTTTAGAATGGTTTTAAACTTAAGTGACTATCAACTTAATGTGGACTGCTATATGAATAAAATGTTATATATTAACCTAATGGTAACTGTAAATCAAAAACCTGCAAAGGTATTCAAAAAGTAAAAAGAAAGGAATCCAAGCATATCACTAAAGAAAGTCATTAAACAAGAGCAAGGAAAAGGGACGCCTGGGTGGCTCAATTGTTAAGCATCTGCCTTCAGCTCAGGTGATGATCCCAGGGTCCTGGGATCAAGCCCTGCGTTGGGCTCCCTGCTCAATGGGAAGCCTGCTTTTCCCTCTCCCACTCCCCCTGCTTGTGTTCCCTCTCTCGCAATTTTTCTGTCAAATAAATGAATAAAACCTTTTAAAAAAAAGCGAAGAAAAAGTAACAGAGAGTAACTACAAAACAATTGTAAAACAAGTAACAAAATGGCAATAAGTACATACCTATCAATAATTACTTTGAATGTAAATAGATTAAATGTTTCAGTCAAAAGGTATTGAGTGACTGAATGGATTAAAAAAAAACAACCAAGACCAATCTATATGGTGCCTTCAAGAGAATCATTGGAGGCTGGCTGAAAGACACATGCAGATTAAAAGTGAAGGGATGGAGAAACATTTATCATGCAAATGGAAGTGAAATAAAGTTGAAGTAATACAATACAATGCAATGCAATACAGTACAATACAATACTTGTAGCAGACAAAATAAAGCAAAAACCATAACAAAAGACAAAGAAGGATACTACATAAGTATAAAAGGTACAATCCCAGAAGATATAACAATTGTAAAAACTTATGCACCCAACATGGGAGCACCCAAAACACATAAAGCAACTATTAATAGCCATAAAGGAAGAAATCAGTAGTAATGCATTAATACTAGGGGATTTTAACATCCAGCATACATCAATGGGTAGATCACCCAGACAGAAAATCAACAAAGAAGCAATGGCTTTGGATGATCCACTGGACCGGATAGATTTCACAGACATAGTCAGAACATTTCATCCCAAAACAGCAGAATACATATTATTTTCAAGTGCTCATGTAACAGCTTCCAGAATAGATCAAATGTTGGGCCAGAAAACAAATCTCAACAAATTCAAAAAATTAAAATCATGTCATGCATTCTTTCCAACCACAAAGTTATGAAAGTAATATTCAATTACAAAAAAATCTGGAAAGAATACAAATACATGAAGGCTAAATTACATGCTACTAAACAATGAATGGGCTAACCAAGAAATCAAAGAGAAAATAAAAAATATATGGAGACAAATGAAAATCAAAACGTAATCATTCAAAATCTTAAGAATGAAGCAAAAGCTATTCTAAGAGGAAAGATTATAGCAATATAGGCCTACCTCAAGAAGCAAGAGAAATGTCCAATAAACAACCTAACTTTACAGGTAACAAAGCTAGAAAAAGAAGAAGACACAAAGCTCAAACCCAATAAAAGGAAGGAAACAATAAGTATTAGAGCAGAAATAAATGAAATAGAGGCTAAAAATACAATAGAACAGAACAATGAAACCAAAAGCTGGTTCCTTGAAAAGATCAACAAAATTGACAAGCCTTTAACACACTCATCAAAAAAATGGTGAGGGAGTGGACTCAAATAAAACCAGATATGAAATAGGAGAAATAACAACTGGAACCATGGAAATACAAAGAATTATGGAAAATTATATGTCAAATATTTGGCACAGAAATACAAAGAATTTTTTTAAATTATGCAAAAATAATTGGGTAATCTAGAGGAAATGGATAAATTCCTAGAAACATAACCTTCCAAAACTGAATCAGAAAGAAATTGAAAATTTGAACACATCAATGACTAGCAATTAAATTGATTCAGTAATCAAGAAATTCCCAAAAATCAAAACGAAATACCAGATGGCTTCATTGGTAAATTCTACAAAACATTTAAGGAAGAATAACTATCATTCTCAAATGATTCAAAAAAATAGAAGAGGAAAGAAAGCTTCTAAATTTATTCTCTGAGGCCAACATTACCTTGATACCAAAATCAGGTAAAGACCCTACAAAAAAATGAAAACTACAGGCCAATATCTCTAATGACCATACACACAAAAACCCCCAAAAAAATGTTGGAAAACAAAATCCAACAATACATTTAAAAAATCATTCACCATAATCAAGTGAAATTTGTTCCAGAGGTACAAGTGTGGATCAATATTTGCAAATCAATCAACATGATACATCACATCAAAAAGACAAAGGGAAAATAAAACATGATCATTTTAATAGATGCTTCAAAAGCATTTGAAAAAGCACATCCATTTATTATAAAAACTCTCAATAAAATAAGCTTAGAGGGAACCTACTTCAACATAAAGGTAATATATGAAAAACCTATAGCTAACATCATATTCAATGCTGTAAAAGTAAGAGCTTTTCCTCTAAGATCTGGAAGAAGACAAAGAAGACACTCTCTCCACTTTTATTTAGCATAGCACTGGAAGTCCTAGCCACAGGTATAAAAAAGGAAAAGAAAAGTCATCTAAATTGGTAAGGAATAAGTAAAACCTTCACTATTTACAGATGACATGATACTATATATAGAAAACCATAAAGATTTCACCAAGAAACTACTGAAACTGAAATTCACTACAGTCATAGGATACAAAATTCATATACAGAAATCTATTGCATTTTTATAAACTAATAATGAGGTAGTTGAAAAAGAAACTAGAAAAACAATCCCACTGTCAATTGCAACAAAAAGAATGAAATACTTAGGAATAAACTTAACTAAGGAGGTGAAAGATCTGTACTCCAAAAACTCTAAAACATTGATGAAAGAAGTTGAAAATGACACAAATAAATGGGAAGTTCTTCTATGTTCGTGGATTGTGAAAACCAGTATTTTGAAAATGTCTATACTACCTAAAGCAATCTATAGATTTAATGCAATCCCTGTCAAAATAC
>CM052901.1:60296503-60310133 GCA_028534135.1 Potos flavus | reverse complement strand
CGAGCCTGGTGGTGGGTATTGAGGAGGGCATGTATTGCATGGAGCACTGGGTGTGGTACATAAACAATGAATCTTGTAACACTGAAAAAATAAAATAAAAGTATTTGGGAAAAATAAAAAAAATAAAAAAGAACTCAAATAACTAAAGCAATCTTGTAAAAGAAAAGCAAAACTGGAGCTATGAAAATACCAGATTTCAATATGTACTACAAAGTTGTAGTAATGAAAACAGTATGGTACTAGCACAAAAATAAATGCATAGATCAATGGAAAAGAATACAGAATCCAGAAATAAACTCATGATTATATCACCAATTAATCTGCAACAAAGGAGACAAGATGTACAATAGAAAAAATACAATCTCTTCAACAAATGATGTTGGGAAAACTAAACGGCTACATGCAAAGTAATGAAACCGGACCAACTTTTTTATACCATACACAAAAAGAAACTCAAAATGGATTAAAAACTTAAATGTGAGACCTGAAACCATAAATTTCCTAGAAGAAAACAATAGAGTACTGCCATTCTCTTTGACATGAATGATATAAACATTTTTCTATATGTTTCCTCTGACATGGGCAACAAAAGTAGAATTAAAGTATTGGGACTATACAAAAATAAAAAATTTTTGCACGGCCGGGGCACCTGGGTGGCTCAGTGGGTTAAAGCTTCTGCCTTCGGCTCAGGTCATGATCTCAGGGTCCTGGGATCGAGTCCCGCATTGGGCTCTCTGCTCAGCAGAGAGCCTGCTTCCCCCACTCTCTGTGCCTGCCTCTCTGCCTACTTGTGATCGCTCTCTGTTGAATAAATAAAATCTTTAAAAAAAAGAAAATTTTTTCACAGCAAAAGGCAACCTACTGAATATGAGAAGATATAATGTATCTGATAAGGGGTTAATATACAAAATATATGAAGAATTTATAGTACTCGACACCACCAAAAAAATCAAGCAGTCAAATTAAAAAATGAGCAGAAGACATGAATAAACATTTTTTTTTCAAAAAGGACATACAGATGGCCAACATACAAATAGAAAAATGCTCAACATCACTAATCATCAGGGAATTATAAATCATAACAATAATGACATATTACCTCACACCTCTCAGAATGGCTAAAATAAAAAAAAAATCAAGATAATAAGTCAATAACAAATGTTGGTGAAAACGTGGATAAAAAAAATCCTTGAGTTCTCTTCTTGGGTATTAAAGTAGGTGCAGACACTGTGGAAAATAGTATGGAGGATCCTCAAAATATTAAGAATAGGATTGCCATATAAGCCAGTAATTCCACTACTGGGTGTTTACCCAAAGAAAATGAAAACATTTATTTGAAAAAATATATACACTTCTATGTTTATTGCAGATTTATTCACAATAGCTAGGATATGGAAGCAACCCAAGTGTCCATCCACTGATGAATGGATAAAGAAAACTGGTATGTATATATGCAATGAAATATCACTCATCCATAAAAAAGAATGAAATGTTGCCATTTGCAACAACATGGATGGATCTTGTGAGTAAAATGTTAAGTGAAATAAGTGAGGAAAAGACCAATACCATATGATTTTACTCATGTGTGAAATTAAAAAACAAAACAAAGAGGTAAAGGAAAAAAGAGACAAACAAAAAAAGACTCTTAAATATAGAGAGCAAAGTGGTAGTTGCCAGATGGCAGGATGGTGGGTGCTGGTGGAATAGGTGAAGGGGACTAAGAATGCATTTATGATGATGAGCACTGAGCAATGTATAGAATTGTTGAATCATTATATTGTACACCTGAAACTAATATAACATTGCATGTTAATTATACTTGAATTTCAAAATGTAGGTTAACTTAATTTGTGGCCAGCATCCTACCAAGGTGTTTCCAGCCCTCAGGAGAATTATAACCTAGAAATATAATAACCATTATTTGGAATGTTCTAATTAGATAAGATCACTTAAGAAGTTCAGTTAAAAACAAGAGTTCCCAAATGAAAGAGAATGGCAAGTAGAAGCCTCCAAATGTTTTCAAAATTTCAAAGTAGTTTCATTAAATGATTCATTGAAAAGCTAATGAAAAATTAAAGATGTAAGAGGCACCTAAACCAAAAGACTCTCAGAATGACAAAACTCCCACTGCTCTTCTCTATCCTTTGAGTACTCATCCTACTGATCTTCTAATGTTTTCCCCTCTAAAAAGGCTACACACTGTAAACAAAAGAATGCCAAGTTATTTGCCTTATAGACATCCCCATGTCTACTTTCAAAAGAGGGCCCCCATATGGGCAATTCGCATGGTTGTCAAAACTGAGGGATTTTATGGTCAAGTGCTATGTTATCTTCTTAAACAGCTCAGGGGAAACTGAAAAATACCAGAGCCTGCAAAGGGGAAAAATCTCTTCTTTCTAAATAGAAAAATTGGCTGAAGGCAGTAAACAGCGTAAATGCTTACCAGAATCTGTTCTTGCAAATTCCTGTGACACAGTTGAGAGGAAAACAAACTGCCCCTTCCTTTCCAAATCCAGACCCATGGATTATTGATTCTCTCCCATAGCTATTTTTTTTGCTTGTCTTGTCTGTGACTTGGATTTCTGCCTGCCTAGGATATGCAGGTTGTTGATTCTTTCATTTGGCTATCATTGGGAGTGACTGTGGATTTGGGGAGGAAATATCCTCTTTAGCCTCTTTGAGGACCCACCTTACACCAAAGAGGGGTTATTCAATCTGCTAGAAATATTTATAATTAGAACTATCTAGCCATAAGGTAAAAAGCAAATTGAGGGTAACGTAGTTGAATAAATGGATCAACCCATGATACCATTTAAGTTACCCAATTCTTTGGGGGGATGAAATCAAGTTTCCTTATCTTACAAATCTTTACAAAACCAGAGATGCAGCTCTAAAGGCAAATTCAAAGTTCACCTATTCCTTTATGAATCCCTTAACTTACCCTATTTTTCTTAAATGTCTTGTTAATTATTGGCTTTAAGAAACCAAACTCTTTCTTGGAAGAACTTACATTCTTTCTGTCTATTAAAATTATATATGTTATTATGTCTTTGAAATGTAAACACAGGCCACAATCTCATGAAACTAAAGGGGAAAAAAGGGAAAGAGTCCTTTTTTAAAATACAGTTTGTATATTAAACAAAAATACAAAAAGGGCTCTTGTGCCCAAACTCTAATAATTAGTCTCCGAAGATGAATTCCAAGGACAAATACAAATCTTAAAAATCTTCTTTACAAATATTAATAAATATAAGGTCTTTACCTCTGTCTTTGCATGTGTGTGTATATGTAAAATGCTATACATATATGTATATGTTGTAAATGTGAGGTATTTTTTTACCTCCAGGTTGTATTGCTAAAATTAATTTGTCAACTCTTTTTAGTTGGTGTAAAGGTTGTAAAGATTGTAAAGATTGGGCATTCTACAACTTTTAGAAAGACAAAAATTAACAAAAATTTTTTCAAGGTCATGTGCTAAGGGAAAATATTTATTGGTTTAATTAAAATAGATATGTCTTTAGAGTTATCAGCATTAAAGTTAAAACTTTTATTCTGCTTGAGTATATGAAAAGTCAGGTAAGTTGATGTAATCTTTGTGACAAAATGCTTTTTAAAAAAATCTGGCTCAGGAAAATGACTGAGTTTAATGTCTCATGAAGTTTTTTTTGGGTAATCTAAGCATAATTGTTAAAAACAAGCAAATTAATTAGATATAAAAATATATTTTTAATTTAGGTAAACTTTTAGATAGTCTCCCAAACATTTTTGATAACCTGAAACCTTAAAATTTTACTGAGTTAGGTCAAATGACAAATCAAGTTAAATTCATTAAATATCTAAATAATTTCCAAATAAGATAAAATAATGATACAGTAACTACTGAACACAGATTTATCTACTTTTGTCTTCTTTATTACAGAGAAACTCAAGATAAATTTGGGTCTGTTAGTAAACAAGATTTGTAAAATTTTTATTAAAAGAGTTTACTTTGAAAAAGTACATTTCTCAAAGTTATAAAATGTTATCAATTTGCCAACCTAAGGAACACTGGTGCAACAGACAGTTCACAATTGCTCACTTACTAGGTTTTGCTAGAAATTAAGATTCCTAAGAGTTAAAAACATCCTAATAAGGGAAACAACTTTCTATACAAGGAAAGTAAAATGTGTGTTTTTGGTTAAAAATAAAAGGAAGTATGAGGAATAAAAATACATTTTTGTTGAGAGAAAAAAAGTTATTTTATCCTAAAGAGAGGCTGGTTCTTTAAAGAGGGAATACTCAGGACATGGGGCACCTGGGTGGCTCAGTGGGTTAAAGCCTCTGCCTTTGGCTCAGGTCATGGTCTCAGGGTCCTGGGATCGAGCCCTGAATCAGGCTCTCTGCTCAGCAGGGAGCCTGCTTCCCTCTCTCTGCCTACTTGTGATCTCTCTCTCTGTCAAATAAATAAATAAAATCTTTTTAAAAAATACTCAGGACAAAATCTAAATGTGAGAAAAAGATTTTAAAAGGTCTTTGGAAAAAAATAATCTTTATGGTGACTAACATAACATAATAAAAAAATTTAAAAAATAATCTTTAAGAAGAAATGTTATATGTGGTCAAAGACTAAGATTGGACTACATAAATGCTAATATCGAAAATAACCTGGTACAAAATTAGAATTTGCTTTTCTCTCTGTTAACAAGACAAAAGGTTTTTCTAGAGTTTTGATCATCTTAAGTCTTTTTGACCTAGAACATTCCAAAGGATTTGCTAAGCTAATTAGATTTACTTGATATGTTAAATTACATGGGCAGCATTGCCAAACAAGAAGTAATACTAGGTTTTCTTTATGTTTTCTTTGCAAGGTTGTGGCACATGTGAATACAATCTATTCTGCTTCAAAAAAAAAAAAGGCCCCTGATTGCCAATTTTTTGCCATCCTGATGTCCTTGTAACATGGTAATAGTCTGCTCCTGAGTCAGAGAAATTAAGATAGGTAAATAATGGTTGCAAATTCAATGGACAGTCTGGGCTATGGGAAGCCCAAGACAACCAGCTGGTTCTTCTTAGCTTTCTCATAAAACACATTCTGTGTCTTTTACATTCCTTCACCCACCATTTGGCATTTAAGATGACTCAAATTATAAATATGCATGGGTACAGAGACTTCTGTAATATTGCAAAAACAGTCTACCAACAATGTCTGACTTAGGTTCATAAACCTGGAGAAACTGTTTTTGTTCCCAGAGGCCTCAGATTTCCTCTCTGGACACTTGAACACCTGTAGCTGGTCTTCCTTCAATTGCCACCTAGTAAGGGTTAGCAATATGTACTTGTTTTGGTTTGTATGTTTTCCAGATGGGTTGAAGCCTCTCGCTGCCACAAGGCTGATGCCTTCACAATGGGAAAAAAACTGTTAAAAATATATTTCCCACTTGGAATATACCTTCTATAATCTTTGGTGATTGAGACACACACTTCCCTGGGAAAATTACATAGGCCTTAACAAAAACTATACAAACTTCTTGAAATTCTATCAGTATACAACCTTCTATTTGATCACTTGTTGTCTGATGCTACTATGATCATCTACTGTAAGTGTCTAATGTCTTATACTCAAGCTTGTCATCAATAGGTTAAAGAAGCCTTACTAGATCTCAATTCATAGTACTATGGGTCACAGTGTAGAGCCTCATGGTTAGGTATTCTGGAAGCATTATCAGCAGAAGACAGCCCTCAAGGCCATTGGAAGGAAACTTAGAGAGAGAGAGAGCGTGCACAGTAGAAAGAATAAGAGAGAGAGGGAGAGAGAAACCCAAGCCACACTGAGTGTGGAGCCCAATGTGGGCCTCAATCTCATGACCCTAAGATCACGGCCTGAGCTGAAACCAAGAGTCAGACACTTAATCGACTGTGCCACCCAGACGCCCCAGAAATTTACCTTAATTCTTAGAATTGTTTCAAAAGCTGCTGCTAAAGCAATAGCTGCTCCCAAAATTATCAGACTCTGACCAGTTATTCTTGATAATAGACTAGCCCTTGGTTATCTTTTAGCTAAACAAGGAGAGATCTACTGTAGACAACACCACTTGCTGCACCTGGATTAACACTTTTGGGGAAGTGGAAACTCAGTCACTGAACAAGCTACTTGTCTTAAAAGAGTGATTCCTTCAGTGGGGTCTTTCTTTGATATATTTGATTTTGATTGGTTCAGGTCTTGGTGACATTGGTTTCAAATGCGCTCCAAAGATTGGGAATTATTCTGCTTATAGCAATCATAATAATCCCTCTGGTGCATTATATTCTCTCAAAAGCTTTAAGTGTATGTTTGCAGCAGCTAACCAACAAGCAAATGACCTCCCTAAGATTGGCACATTAAAAGAGGGACAAAGAGGACAGCTCACTTAAAATTTTTGAACCTAAAGTCATAACCTGTGAATGTCACACACACTGAGCAAAAACATCACACAAAGGATCTACAAAAGCCTTAAGAACTATGGAGCAGTAGCTGAGAGTGGTGCTAATGTCTTAGACTATTACAGCTCTCAGTTAAGTTGAGAATCTCATCAAAAAAGAGTGATTGTTAAAAAGAAAACCATGGGACCAAAATGGCATCAATTAGGTTAAGGCCCCAAGTCAGTAAACTAAGATTTAATACCTAACCTAACTTCAGTTTCAACCCCCTAGGAATTTAATCTTGAACCCATCAACACAGGAATTTCCTGGTTAGCACTAGGAAATTTACTGATAGACCCCCTTCTGTTTCCATTAAGAGGGCAACTTTGCCTAAAACAATGGATTCTTTGCT
This sequence comes from Potos flavus, assembly GCA_028534135.1. Taxonomy (NCBI): domain Eukaryota; kingdom Metazoa; phylum Chordata; class Mammalia; order Carnivora; family Procyonidae; genus Potos; species Potos flavus. Next base: position 60,303,343 of record CM052901.1, on the reverse strand, counting down.
AACAATTTCCTTTTTCCCACTTTCCCTCTATCATTAAAAAACTATTCCTTTTCTGTAGTCTTTTGGAGCTTCCCTGTACTTGCTTAGATTGGATGTTGCCCAATTCATGAATTGATTAATAATGACAATTAGATTTTTTAAATATACTAATGGAATTTTTGTTATTTAACAGTTGAAATGGTTGAATTTTTCAAAAAATATCAGTATCAGTGTATAATTAAGTCTTCAGTATAATAGTGAGGTGTTTTGAATATCAAAATAAGATAAATTTGTTCAATGTAGTCATAAATAGCTGAAATACTTTTTAAAATAAATAAAAATAAGTACTTTAAAAATAATAGAATAACCCTTTTTAACCTACTTAAAAAATTATCCCAAGTTTACAAATAATATGTTTAGTATTCTATATGTTCTTTTTACGAGTTAAAAATTTTATTGCCTTTTTAAACAAAATACAGATATTTTCAACACTTGCTCTCTTGAATTTTTTTCTGTCCTGTCATTCAGTCATGATTCTCCGGAATAGAGGTATTTAGGCAAGAAGGCCTCGTTGGTAAGCAGAGTGTAACAGGAAGCTTCAGCTGTAAAGTTACTAAGTTATATCTTTTGTTATTGAAATTATAATAATAATACAACACAGACAAATTCTAATTTGACAACATAAGCCTGTGTTTGAAAGCTTGAGTTCAGATTAATCTGTGGAAAGAGTTTTTCAATATCTTTTGATTATAAAATAGAAAAAAGTTTATGAATACAAATTGTGCTAGTTTCAGGAATTATTTAGTGGATTGTCCTGAATATGCTTGGCATTTTCCTTCACTGTATGTATGTATGTTTAAAAATACTGGCTTTTTGGGATGCCTGGGTGGCTCAGTTGGTTAAGCAGCTGCCTTCGGCTCAGGTCATGATCCCAGGGTCCTGGGATCGAGTCCCGCATCAGGCTCCTTGCTCGGCGGGGAGCCTGTTTCTCCCTCTGCCTCTGCCTTCCTCTCTGCCTGTTTGTGCTCTCTCTCTCTGACAAATAAATAAATAAATAAATAAAATCTTTAAAAAATAAAAATAAAAATACTGGCTTTATAAAAATGTTGTCTTCACCTTTCTGTCATCTCATGTTTTCTGGAATTGTAGGATTGCCATAACAATACTTTCGCTTTTTGTAGCATTTTCATATTTATTATTTAATTTCATGTCAATCTCACAACCACCAATGGAAGATAAAGCAGCTTTTCTGACCTTTTTTTTTTAACTGAGAGACTGGGTAGGTTAAACTTAAAGCTCCTTAAAATCACTGATTTTTAGGGACTTTGAGATCTCCCAGTCTGACTTTTTTCTATTACAAATGAGGAAGTTGAGGACCAAAGAAGTCACATAGCTGGATAAGTCATTTCCTTGGTAACACAGCTATTTATTGCAGATTTGGGACTAGAATATAAGCCTCCTAAATCCTAGTCTAACATGCTTGATGCAAGCCAGATGCTGTCCCTAAATAATAGTTGTATATTAATAAGTACAAACACCTTATCAGTTTCCTAAAAATTTCTATATTGGAGAGGTTAAATAGACCAGAACATATGTAAACGTCAGTATTTTTTATTTTGTAAAGATTGATTGATTGATTGATCAGAGAGAGAAAGAGCACAAGCAGGGGAAGAAGCAGGCAGAGGGAGAAGCAGGTTCCATCCTGAGCAAGGATCCCAGTATGGGACTCCATCCCCGGACCCTGGGATCATGACCTGAGCCGAAGGCAAATGCTCAACTGACTGAGCCACCCAGGCATCCCTAAATTTCAGTTTTAAATTACTTAATTTAATGCATAGGAATAAATATGCATTTAGCAAACATTTACTGAGTACATAATATCAGGATGATACTAAATGCCAGGAATAAAAGATGAATAAGACACAGACCATTCTAAACACAAACCCCACATTTACAATTTAGTAGGAGGAAGGCACATAACTGTAGATCTCTGTATTAGTTTTCTGTTGATGTATAAGAAATTAGCACAAATTTAGCAACTTAAAACAATATACATTTATTTTCATACAGTTTTCTTGGGTCAGGCATCTGGGCACAATTTAGCTGGGTGCCCAGCTCAGGATCCTCTAAGGCTACAATCACATAGTCTCCTAGGGCTGAAATTTCCTCTGAGGTTCAACAATCTCTTCTAAGCTCATGGGATTGTTAGCTGAATTAATTTTTTGTAGCTATAGAACTTATGGTGGCTTATTTCTTCAAAGCCAGCAGGAAGGAGTGGGTGTAGGCTTAGATGGGGACACTATGCTTGCCTCATCTCTTGAACACAGCTAGATAAATACCAAATCATTCTGAATAGCCAAGAAATTGATCTGAGGACTAAGAGAACAAACTGCAAAACTAGAGAGAGAAGAAAGGCCATGTTGCGGAGGGTAGGAGGTGCAAAGATGTGATGTGAGGGAGAAAAGAATCATGGCTGCTGCAGAGGAGAGGGAGCCCTGATCACAGAGAGAGAATAGGGAGAGAGAGCACAGGGGATTGCACAAGAAAAACACTTCCTCCAAACCATTGACTGGGAAAGTGAGAGAGGCTGATTATGGTAAGTTTTTACAACCATCAGAGCTCAAAGAAACGTTTTGGAAGTCTATGCCATGGCTGGCTTGAGGCCAGTGGGTGAAGTGGTGCTCCTGTGGAGGAGGCCAGAGGCCCAGGAATGGACAATGTGGTCTGAGGATGTCCTAGCCTGCACTGAAAGACAGTTAGACTTCTTGGGGTGCACTTGGGAGAAATAGCACTGCCTCTCAGGGTTCAAAAGATCTGGTAGGTAACATTTCACACAGCCCTGTTTCTTAGCATAGGGGCAGAGACACCTGTTAAGGGCAGCTAACGGGGATGCTGGCATTTTGCTGTGCTTTACTATAAACTCTAAGCTCCTGTGCATTTGTGTGACTACTCTTATGGGACAAGCTGGCACCAAACCCAGAGTGACAAGACCCTCTGCCAGAGGATCAGCATGGGTCCACACCACACCAGGTCTCTAAGATTTGGAGTTTTGAAACTCAGCCAATGTGCCTGAGTTAAACAGGTGCACTATGCTGCTAGGTGGGAAGATAGCCAGGACACTGGGTGAAGGCAGGGATCTGAGGAATCTCTGGGACACTTGAAGGGAGATTGTTCATGCTTCTGTGAGAGCTTCCTGGACAGTAGGATGAGGGAGCAAGGTGGTGCCATTTTTCTTCCCTGTCAATCAGCATGGACAGACTTCAGTGAACAGCACATTGCCCACAGTGGAGGCTTGAGCCACTTACACCAAGCCCCATATTCTTGCACTCTGCAGGTGCTTCTGTACTAGGGCAACTATGCCTGAGAGCCAGAGCAGCAGCAGGCCCCTCTCCAAGAAGGTCAGCACAAACACCCTCACATGCACCAAATCTACTGACCACAGAGTGCTAAAAATCTTCTGTTCTAGTGGAAATAGGATCAGGTTTATCTTAACAAGCAGACCAGAGCATAACTATTTAAAATGTTGCACGCAATAGACAAAGTCTAAACAATCCCCATGGCAGGCAAGGAGAAATGCTGCAGAAGACTGCCCTGAGGGAAAGAGCAGCCAGAACACAACAGCAGAGTGCACAGAGCACACACCAGAAACACTTCCTGAAGCACCAGGCTCTGGATAGTATATGACCTATTTTTCATAAAGCCATTCTTCTGAGGAGCAGGAAACATAACAGGCTTCCTAACATAGAGAAAACAGAAATATAGGCAAAATGCCAGGACAGGGGAATTCATCCGTAAAGAAATAACAAGAAAGGTGACAACCAGGGATCTAATCAGAGCAGATATAACTAATATACTTGATCCAGAATTAATTCAACAATCATAAGGATACTAGATGGGCTTGAGAAAAGCATAGAAGACACCATGGAGTACCTTGCCAGGAACACAAAAGATCTAAAAACTAGTGAGGCCAAAATAAAAAATGCTATGACCAAGATATAAAACCAACTGGATGTAATGACCACAAGGACTGAAGAAGCAAAAGAATGAATAAGTGATATAGAAGGTAAAATTATGGGGAGGGGGAAGGAAGCTGAAAAGAAGAGAGAGAGAAAAATGTTGAATCATAAATGTAGACTTAGAGAACTCAGCTAATCCACAAGGTATAATAATAATGATAATTCTTATCATATGAAACCCAGAAGCAGAAGAGACAGAAAAGGTGATAGAAGGTTTATTTGAGCAAATTATACCTGAAAACTTCCCTAATCTTGGGAAGGAAACAGACATCCAAATCCAGGAGGTACTAAGAACTCCCATCAAAATCAGCCAAAGGAGACCAACACCAAGATATGCAAATAAATTTGCAAGATACAGAGATAAGAAAAAAATCCTAATAGTGGCCAGTAGGGGAAAAATCATTAACTTACTAGGGAAGACAAATACGTTTATCAGGAGACTTCTTCATGGAAACATGGTAGACCAGAAGGGAGTGCCAAGATGTATTCAACGTGCTGGATGGGAAAAATATGCAGCCAAGAACACTTCATCCTGCAAAGCAGAGATTCAGAATTGAAGGAGTTTTACAGACAAATGAAAAGTAAGGGAGTCCATGACCACTAAACCAGCCCTGAAAGAAATATTAAAGGGAACTCTTTGAATTTGAATGTAAGACCAAAACCAACAAAAACTAGGAAGTAACAGAAAATCTCCAGAAACAACAACTTTACAACTAACATAATTGCATGAAGTTCATATCTATCAATAATCATTCTTAATATAAATGGACTAAATGCTCCAATCAACAGACATAGGGTATCAGAATGGATAAGAAAAACAAGACTCATCTACATGCTGCCTGCAAGAGACTTGCTTTAAACCTAAAAATACCTACAGAATGAAAGTGAAGGTATGGAGAACCATTTATCACTCTAATGGAGTTCAAAGAAAGCCAGAGTAGCCATACCTGTATCAGATAAACTAGATTTTAAACCAAAGACTGTAAAAAGAGATGAAGAAGTACAATATACCATAATTAAGGGATCTATCCAACAAGAAGAGCGAACAACTGTAAATATTTATGCTCCCAACGTGGAGACAGCCAAATATATAAATCGATTAATAACAAACAAAAAGGAATTCATTGACAATAACAAAATAATTTTAGGGGACTTTTACACCTCACTTACATTAATGGACAGATCATCTAAGCAGAAAATCAACAAGGAAACAATGGCATTGAATGACACACTAGACCAGAAGGACTAACATATAATCAGAGCATTTCATCCTAAAGCAGCAGAATACACATTCTTTTCTCTTTTTTTCCCCAAATACTTTTATTTTATTTTTTCAGTGTTACAAGATTCATTGTTCATGTACCACACCCAGTACTCCATGCAATACATGCCCTCCTCAATACCCACCACCAGGCTGCACATTCTTTTGAAGTCCACATGGAACAGTCTCCAGAATAGCTTGCATACTGGTTCACAAATCAGTCCTCAAGAAGTACAAAAAGTCTGAGATCATAACATCCATATTTTCAGACAACAATTCTATGACACTTGAAGTCAACTACAAGAAGAAATTTGGAAAGACCTCAAATACATGGAGGTTAAAAAATATCTTACCAAGGAATGAATGGATTAACCAGGAAATTAAAGAAGACATGAAAAACTACATGGAAACAAATGAAAATGAAAACACGACAGTCCAAAACCTTAGGGATGCAGCAATAGTAGTCACAAGAGAAAATTATATAGCAATAGAGGCTTAACTCAAGAAACAAGAGAAATCTCAAAAAAAAAAAAACAAAACTCAAATACACAACATAACTTTACACTTATAGGAGCTAGAAAAGGGAGAGCAAATGAAGCCTAAGGCAGCAGAAGAAAGGAAATAATAAAGATTAGAGCAGAAATCAATGGTATAGAAATTAAAAAAAAAAAAACAAAAACACAGTAGAACAGACCAGTGAAACAAGGAGCTGGTTCTTTGAAAGAACTGATAAAATTGATAAACTCCCAGCCAGACTAATCAAAAAGAAAAGAGAAAGGACTCAAATAAATAAGATCATGAATGAGAGAAGGGAGATCACAACCAACACCACAGAAATACAAATAATTATAAGAGAATATTATGAAAAATTGTAGGCAAAAAGTTGGGCAATCTGAAAGAAGTTCCTAAAAACATAAAAACTACCAAAACTGAAACAGGAAGAAATAGAAAACTTGAACACACTCATAACCAGCAAAGAAATGGAAACAGTAATCTAACAGGGCGCCTGGGTGGCTCAATTGGTTGAGCGACTGTCTTCAGCTCGGGTCGTGGTCCCGGGGTCCCGGGATTGAGTCCCGCATCGGGCTTCCAGCTCCATGGGGAGACTGTTTCTCCACTCTCATGCTCTCACTCTCTCTCTCTCAAATAAATAAATAAAATCTTGAAAAAAATAATAATCTCCTAACAAACAAAAGCCCACGGCCAGATGGCTTCACAGGGGAATGCTACCATTTATTTTTTTTTTCCCCCAAATACTTTTATTTTATTTTTTCAGTGTTACAAGATTCATTCATTGTTTATGTAGCACACCCAGTGCTCCATGCAATATGTGCCCTCCTCAGTACCCACCAACAGGCTTGCCCATCTCCCAACCCCCGTCCCCTCCAAAACCCTCAGTCCCTTGTTCTGAGTTCACAGTCTCTCATGGTTCTTCACCCCTCCGATTTCCTCCAAATTCATCCCTCCCCTCCCTCTCACAATGTCCTCCATGTTTTTCCTTACGCTCCACCCGTGAGACCATATGATAATTGACTTTCTCTGCTTGACTTATTTCACTCAACATAATCTCTTCCAGTCCAGTCC
>CM052901.1:60283064-60296003 GCA_028534135.1 Potos flavus | reverse complement strand
GCGGGGCTCAATCCTAGGACCCTGGGATCATGACCTGAGCCGAAGGCACAGGCTTTAACCCACTGAGCCACCCAAGCACCCCAACCTCTAGGTTATAATACAATGTTCACATTGTATTTGTCTTTATCTGTCTGATTTTTTTCATTTAGCATTATAACCTCTGGGTCCACCCATGTTGTTGCAAATGGCAGTATTTTATTTTTTTAAATTTAAATTCAATTAACCAACATATAGTACATCATTCGTCTCAGATGTAGTGTTCATCAATTATCAGTTGTTTATAACACCCAGTGCTCATCACATCACATGCCTTCCTTAATGCCCACCATCCAATTATCCCATCCCCCACCAACCTCCCCTCCAGAAACCCTCAATTTTTTCCCTATAGTTATGAGTCTCATAGTTTTTCTCCCTTTTTGAAGACTTTCCATTCAGTTTTCCCTCCATTCTCCTATGAGATCTTATTCTCTTTTTTTTTTATGGATGAGTAATATTCCATTGCATATATACACATACCATATCTCCTTTATCCATTTATCTATTGATGGACACTTAGATTGCTTTGATACCTTGACTATTGTAAATAATGCTGCACTAAACATAGCAGTACACATATCTTTTCGAATTAGTGGGGGGGTTTTTGTTTTGTTTTCTGTGACTAAATAACCAGTACTGAAATTATTCGGTCATATAAAACTTCTATTCTTAATTTCCTGAGGAAACTCTATTTTGTTTTCCACAATGGCTGCACCAGTTTGCATTTCCACCAACAATGCATGATGGTTCCTTTTTCTCCACATCCTTGCCAACACTTGAAATTTCTTGTCCTTTTGACTCTAGCCATTCTGACAGTTTTAAGGTGATATCTCATTTTGGTTTTGATTTTCATTTCCCTGATGATTAGTGACATTGAGCAACTTTCCATGTGTTTGTTGGTCATCTGTATATCTTTTCTAGGAAAACGTCTATTCAGGGCCCCTGAACCTTTTTTAGTCAGATTGTTGTTGGGTTTTTGTTTTTGTTTTTGTTTTTGGTGTTGAGCTGCATCCATTCTTTATGAATTTTGCATAAAAAACCCATTATAAAATATATAATTTGCAAATATCTTCTCCTACTCTAGGTTGTCTCTTTATTTTATTGATGGTATCCTTTTCTCTGCAAAAGCTTTTCATTTTGGTGTAGTCCCAATTGTTTATTTTTTCTCTTATTTCTCTTGCCAGAGGAGATATATCAAGAAAAATGTTTCTATGACCAATGTCAAATAAATTACTGTCCATGTTTTGTTCTAGGCTTTACAGATTCAGGTCCCACATTTAGGGCTTTAATCAATTCTAAGTTTGTTTTTGTCTATGGTGTAAGAAATTGGTCCCGTTTCATTCTTTTGTTTTTCCTTCTTTTTTTATTTCCCAAATACTTTTATTTTTTCGTTGTTACAAGATTCATTGTTCATGTACCACACACAGTGCTCCATGCAATACGTGCCCTCCTCAATACCCACCACCAGACTCGCACAACCCTCCCCAAAAAACTTTCAGTTTGTTGTTCAGAGTCCACAATCTCTCATGGTTCATCTCCGCCTCCAATTTCCACCAATTCACCTTTCCTTTCCTTCTCACAATGTCCTCCATTTTATTCTTTATGCTCCACACGTAAGTGAAACCATATGATACTTGACTCTCTCTGCTTGACTTATTTCATTCGGCATAATCTCTTCCAGTCCCGTCCATGTTGATACAAAAGTTGGGTATTCATCCTTTCTGATGGAGGCATAATATTCCATTGTATATATGGACCATATCTTCTTAATCCATTCATCTGTTGAAGGGCATCTTGGCTCTTTCCAAAGTTTGGCGATTGTGGCCATTGCCGCTATGAGCATTGGGCTATACGTGCCCCTTCTTTGTACTGCATCTGCATCTTTGGGGTAAATACCCAGTAGTGCAATGGCAGGGTCATAGGGTAACTCTATTTTTAATTTATTCAGGAATCTCCACACTGTTTTCTAAAGTGGCTGCACCAACTTGCATTCCCACCAACAGTGGAAGAGGGTTCCCCTTTCTCCACATACTCTCCAACATTCATTGTTTCTTGTCTTGTTAATTTTGGCCATTCTAACTGGTGTAAGGTGGTATCTCAATGTGGTTTTGATTTGAATCTCCATAAGCATAAGCTTATGGGGGCATCACATTGCCTGACCCCCATAAAATTATGCTTAAGTGAACTTTAGCATAAGGGACTCTTCCAGTCCCGTCCATGTTGAAACAAAAGTTGGGTATTCATCCTTTCTGAAGGAGATGTAATATTCCATTGTATATATGAACCATATCCTCTTTATCCATTCATCTGTTGAAGGGCATCTCGGCTCTTTCAACAGTTTGTCAATTGTGGCCATTGCTGCTATGATCATTGGGGTACATATGGCCCTTCTCACTACATGTGTATCTTTGGGGTAAATACCTAGTAGTGCAATGGCAGGGTCATAGGGTAGCTCTATTTTTAATTTCTTGAGGAATCTCCACACTGTTTTCCAAAGTGGCTGCACCAACTTGCATTCCCACCAACAATGGAAGAGGGTTCCCCTTTCTCCACATCCTCTCCAACATTTGTTGTTTACTGTCTTGTTGATTTTGGCCATTCTAACTGGTGTAAGGTGGTATTTCAATGTGGTTTTGATTTGAATCTCCCTGATGGCTAATGAGGATGAGCATTTTTTCATGTGTCTGTTAGCCATTTGTATGTCTTCTTTGGAGAAGTGTCTGTTGATGTCTTCTGCTCATTTTTTGATGTGATTATCTGGTTTTTTGGGTGTTGAGTTTGAGGAGTTCTTTATAGATCTTGGATACCAGCCCTTTGTCTGTAGTGTCATTTGCCAATATCTTCTCCCATTCCATGGGTTGCCTCTTTGTTTTCTTGACTGTTTCCTTTTCTATGCATTTCATTCTTTTGCATGTAGCTTTCCATGTTTCCCAACACCGTTTGTCGAAGAGACTGTCTTCTCCTCATTGTATATTCTTGCCTACTTTGACATAGATTAATTTGGCCATAAAAGCTTGGGTTTATTTCTGCACTCTATTCTGTTCCATTGATCTATGTGTCTTTTTTTGTGCCAGTACCATAATACTGTATTGATTACTACAGCTTTATTTTTTTTAATATATCTTGAAATCTGGGATTATCGTACATCCAGTATCTTTTGCAGTTTCACACAAGTAAATGCCCTGGAGGAGAACACAGGCAGCAATTTCTGACATGGGCCACACCAACATTTTTCTAGTTGTGTCTCCTAAGGCAAGGGAAATGAAAGCAATAATAAACTATTAGGACTACATCAAAATAAAAAGCTTGTGCACAACAAAGAATATTATCAACAAAAAAAAAAGACAACCTACTGAGTGAGAGAAGATATTTGCAAATGATATATCCAATAAGGGGTTAATATCCCAAATATATAAACAACTTATATAAGTCAACACCAAAAAACAATTGGATTAAAAAATAGGAAGAGGATCTGAAGACACATTTTCCAAAGAAGTACCCAACATCACTAATCAACAGGGAAATTACAATCAAAACCACAATGAACTATCACCTTACACCAGTTAGAATGGCTAAAAGAAAAATGACAAAAAAATATTGATAAGGATGTGGAGAAAAGGAATCCTTGTGCACTATTGGTGGGAATGCAACCTGGCGCAGCCATTGTGGAAAACAGTATGGAGGTTCCTCAAAAAATTAAAAATAGCAATAATTAATGAACTAATAATTCCGCAATTGGTTATTTACCCAAGGGATATGAAAACACTAATTTGAAAACTTATTTATTTTTTATTTATTTATTTTTATTTATGTTTATTGCAACATTATTTACAATGGTCAAGATCTGGAAGCAACACAAGTGTCCATGAATAGATGAATGGATGAGGAAAATGTATATATAAACAGTGTAATATTACACAGTCACAAAAAAAGGATGAGATCATGTCATTTGAGACAACATGGATGGTATGGAGGGTATTATGCTAAAAGAATTAAGTCAGAGTGAGAAATACAAACACCATAAGATTCCACTCATAAGTGGAATCCAAAAAACTCTGAAGACTAAACAAACAAAAAGAAGAACCATATCTATAAATACAAAGAACAAACTGATGGTTTAAGGGGAAGGGGATGGGAGTTGGGCAAAATGGGTGAAGGCAACAGGGAGATACAGGCTTCCAGATATGGAATGAATAATCCATGGAAATAAAAGGCACAACATAAGGAATACAGTCAATAATATTGTAATAGTGATGTAACAGGACAGATTGTATATATACTTGTCATGACATAGCATTATGTATAAACTTGTCAAATCACTATGTTTTACACCTGAAACTGTGTGTCAACAATACTCAGGAAAAAAAAATCTATCCATTTGATATATGTAGGTCTATCTTGTCCTTTCATTTTTTCCATATAGCATATTTTATTTAACCATTCTTCCAGTGATTGTTCTATTGTAATCCTTACTAGGTTTTTAAATAGGAGCTCATAGGGGCACCTGGGTGGCCCAGTCGTTAAGCATCTGCCTTCAGCTCAGGTCATGATCCCAGGGTCCTGGGATTGAGCCCCACATTGGAATCCCTGCTCGGCGGGAAGCCTGCTTCTCCCTCTCCCACTCCCCCTGCTTGTGTTCCTCTCTTGCTGTGTCTCTCTGTCAAATAAATAAATAAAATCTTAAAAAAAAATAGGAGCTCATAAACACTTTCAAATTAACTTGTCTTTTAATATATTAAAATAAATGAATGAACCCAACCTCAAGAGAAGGCTTTTAAAATGCCATCAAGGAGATTAAAATCAAAACCACATTGAGATACCACCTTACACCAGTTAGAATGACCAAAATCAACAAGACAGTAAACAACAAATGTTGGAGAGGATGTGGAGAAAGGGGAACCCTCTTCCATTGTTGGTGGGAATACAAGTTGGTGGAGCCACTTTGGAAAACAGTGTGGAGATTCCTCAAGAAATTAAAAAGAGAGCTACCCTATGACCCTGCCATTGCACTACTGGGTATTTACCCCAAAGATACACATGTAGTGAAAAGAAGGGCCATATGTACCCCAATGTTCATAGCAGCAATGGCCACAATTGCCAAATTGTGGAAAGAGCCAACATGCCCTTCAACAGATGAACGGGTAAAGAAGATATAGTCCATATATACAATGGAATATTATGCCTCCTTCAGAAAGGATGAATATGCAACATTTGTATCAACATGGACAGGACTGGAAGAGATTTTGCTGAGTGAAATAAGTCAAGCAGAGAGAGTCAAGTATCATATGGTTTCACTTACGTGTGGAGCATAAAGAATAAAATGGAGTGAAATAAGTCACGCAGACAGAATCAATTATCATATGGTTTCACTTACTTGTGGTGCATAAGGAATAACATGGAGGACATTGGGAGAAGGAAAGGAAGGGTGAATTGGGAGAAATTGGAGGGGGAGATGTACCATGAGAGACTGTGGGCTCTGAGAAACAAACTGAGGGTTTTGGAGGGGAGGGAGATGGGGGGTTGCGTGATCCTGGTGGTGGGTATTGAGGAGGGCATATACTGCATGGAGCACTGAGTGTGGCACATGAACAATGAATCTTGGAACACTGAAAAAATTAAATTAAATTAAAAATAATATGAAATAAGATAGAATATTATTCGTAGTTCCAAATTATTCACTAAATAAATAACCATATAATAGCCACTTACTTAATACTTCTAGAATAAATAGATAGATGAAATAAAAATTGAAGAAGTACATATGGTGGAGCTTAGTTCAGAGCCTCTTAGAAGTATGTACACAGAATCAGATTTGGGGCACCTTGTGCCTTATATTCAAAAACAACGCTGTTTTACCAGATGGAGTCCGAATTTAATTTCCAAACCTATCAGTTTGGGTTTACTACTTTAGTTATGTAGCAAGGGCAAAATATTTAACCTTAAGCGGCTCAGCTTTTTGATCTTTAAAATGAAGAGAATCAGAGAAGGTTAATGGGTTAGCCTAGCTAGATGGTTAAATAAGATATAAATATGAGAGATTCTAAATCACTAGAAACATAATGAGGCTGAGAAAATTACATTATCTAAACTCTCTTCTCATAGAGAGTATTACATGAGAGTTTGGAAAGAATACTTTAATAACGTAAGCAATGGTATTGGCAGGATCTAAGGGACATACTTGTATGGCTGATAAGCTATCTTCTGAGGAGAAGAGGGTTCTGCTAATTTTAGGGCCATATTTGGAGTGTCTGTAACATTAAAAGTAATCAAGTTATAGATTTCAGGATATGTTTGCTATATCAAGACAGGGCTTTGTGCTTAAAACAGAATGTGGCCCATAGTAGGTGCTCAATGTATATTTAAATGAATAAATGAGTGAATGCTGCCAGTAGTCCTTCTCTTCTCCATACAACTTTCACTGTCACCTTTACATAAACATTGAACAGTATTAAAAAGTCTGTTTGAAGGTATGCATTATTATTAGATTACTTAAGTTATCTTACATCTCCATCTAGATCTGGAGCTAAGAATACTTATCTCACAGGAGTCTTGAGAAGATAAAAAAATATAATATGTGAGAAAATGGCTGGCTTAGTGTCGAATGCATTGTAGGTAATCAATAAATTTTAGTTGCCTTCTGTCTTGTCCTAGGATAAATATCTACTCAGTTTTGCAGCAAGCATGCACATTTATCCACTCTGGTCCTTGATATCTTTATATTTTCTTTATACTTTCAACTTTCAACAACTTTATACTTTATAAAGTATAAATATCTTTATACTTTCAGCCTCAATCCAACACAGAATATATTGCAGTTAGTAAGTATCCTTCCCTTTGTCAAACAAGGACAATGATTCTTTGGGTCTTTCTGGACATTTCCTTACTCCAACGCTCAGTCTTTCAGGATTTGGGAACCCACACCATTTGGACCAATATGAAAGTAAGTTCTACCCAATTCCATAAGTTGTTCCTTCTATGGTGTTACAATTACTGTGTGCGTAAGGATTGAACAAAAAATTCATCCATTTTCATTCATTATGAATTATTTAATTGTCTCAAAAGCTAATAAATAATTATCCAGAACCATATCATATCTACTATAATTACTTGACAAAATAATTTATGAAGATAAAAACAGTCTAGAAACTGTGGAAGGTAACTAACTTTCAAAGGAAAGTGACAGGAGGACAATGTGTATGATAGTGGTAGAGGCTTTTCTCCTCCCATGAACACAACTAGATAACTAACAAATCACCCTAAATACCGCAGAAATTGACCTAAAGACTGACAGAACAAACTATACAACTAAAGCGAGAGAAGAGGCCACATGGAAGGTAGGAGGTGCAGAGATAGGTTTTAGGAGAGAAACTGATTGTAGCTGCAATGGAGGGGACGGAGCTGTGGTAGTTGAGAAGGGTGAGAAAGAGAGAGGAGCACCCAGGGGCACACACAAGAATGGTTTCCCAAAGCCATTGGCTTGGAAAAAGAGAGGGGCTGAATTTTATGAGTTCTTGTAACCAAAATAGCTTAAAGCCTGGAGTTTTACAGGTTAGCAGGCTAGAGCCTGGAGGACACTGCACTGATCCACAAGACAAAGCAGGGAAACAACCGTGGGGCAGACAGCATGGAAACAGTGATCTGAAGAGTGCTTGTGGCACACAAAGGGGAGATGATTTGATCTTCTCAGAGAGTGACTCTGAGAGGCAGGATTCAGAGGGATGCCTCACTGAGAAGAAAGGAGTGGGCTAGTGCCAGTTCCCTCCCCTGACCCTCAGAATAGACACAGAGCCAATTGCAGAAAGCAGCACAGTTCTGATGACACTGACAGCCCCATTCCCTTGTGCCCTGGAAGAACTGCCTTTCTGAGTCCCAGTATAGCATGCCTCTTCCCCAGAACACTAGGGGGAAAAAAAAAACAACCTTGTCCAAACCAGGTCTCCTGACCATAGAGTTCTGCAGGACTTCAAATCACAAGCAGCCCAGAGCACACCTAACAAAAACTCAGCACCTTCAGGACATGGATGAAACACAGACCATAGCAAGGAGAGCCTCTGCAGATGACTGGCCTGAGAGATAGAGTAGCCAAAACACAATGGAAGAGCACAGGCAGCACACAAAAGAGACAATTACTGAACCGCCCTGGGCACTACATGATCTCTACTTCATAAGGCAATTAGGTTCAGAAGCAGGAGACACAACTGACTTTTTAATAGAGAAGTCGGAGACATAGACAAAATGTAAAAATAGGGGAATTTATCCCAAATGGAAGAACAAGATAAGGCCACAGCCAGAGATCTAAGGAGATCTAAGTGAAACAGACATAAGTAACATGCTTAATTGAGAATTTAAAGCAACAATCATATAAATACTGGCTGGGCTTGAGAAAAATATAGAAGACATCAGTGAGACCCTTAAGAGGGAGAGAAAAGAGTTAAAAAAGAAACCGTCAGAGATGAAGAATGCAATAAATAAGATGGGAAACAGGCTTGATGCAATGAACAGCAGGCTTCAAGAAGCAGAGGAGCGAATTAAACACCTAGAAGATAAAGTAATGGAAAGTAATGAAGTTGAATAAAAGAGGGAAAGGAAAATTATGCAACATGAGAATGGATTTAAGGAACTCAGCGACTACATCAAACATGATAACATGCATATTATGAGTCCCAGAAGAAGAAGAAGAGAGAAAGGGGGACAGAAAATGTATATGAAAAAAGAATAGCAGAAAACTTTCCTAATCTGGAGAAGGAAAAAGACATCTAGATCCAGGAGGCACAGAGAACTCCCATCAAAATCAATAAAAGCAGGCCAACACCAAGACATATTGTAATTAAATTTCTAAAATACATCAATAAAGAAAAAAATTCTAAAAGCAGAAAGACAAAGCAAGTCCCAAACTTACAAAGGGAGACCCATAATGAGAATGGCAATTCTTTCCACAGAAACATAGCAAGCCAGAAGACAATGTCATGATATATTCAACAAGCTGGATGGGAAAAATCTGCAGCCAAGAATTCTCTATCCAGCAAGGCTACCATTCAGAATAGAAAGAGAGAAAAAGAGTTTCCCAGACAAATAAAAAACTATAGGAATTTGTGATCACTAAACCAGCCCTGCAAGAAATATTAAAGGGGACAGTTTGAGTGCAAATGAAAGACCAAAACAGTCAAAGGCAAGAAAGGACCACAGAAAATCTCCAGAAACAATCACAAAACAAGTAATAAGATGGCACTAATACACAACTATCAATAATTACTCTGAATGCAAATGGACTAAATTCTCCAAACAAAATATGTAGCATGTGAGGATAGGAAAAAAAAAAAAAAAAAAAAACAAGACCTGTGTATATGTTGCCTACAAGAGACTCACTTTACCTAAAGTAACCTGCAGATTGAAAGTGAGGGGATGGAGAGATACTTATTATGCAAATAGATGTGAAAACAAAGCCAGAGAAGAAATACTTGTTTCAGAAAAACTAGACTTTAAAATAGAGTCATTAACAAGTGACAAAGAAGGGGACTATATAATCATAAGGAGATAATCCAACAGAATATCTAACAATTTTAAATATGCACCCAACATGGGAGCACCCAAATATATGAAACAATTAAAAATATAAAAGAATAATTGATAAAAATAAAATAATAGTAGGAGACTTTAACACCCTACTTACACTGATGGAAAGATCATTCAAATAGAAAATAAACAGGGAAACAGTGGCACTGTATGACACATTGGTCCAATGGACTTAACAGAAATATTCAGGAAGGAGGAGCAAGATGGCAGAGGATTAGGAGGCGGAGAAAGTGACTGATCCGAGAAGTTCAGCTAGATAGTTATCAAACCACTCTAAACAACTACAAACTTAGCAGGAGATAGAAGAGAAGAACAGCAACTCTAGGAACAGAAAATTGACCACTTTCCGGAAGGTAAGACTTGTGGAAAAGTGAATCCAAAGCGACGGGAAGACAGACCGCGGGGGAAGGGGCCGGCTCCCGGCAAGCCACAGAGCAGCAGAGCACAAAATTGGGACTTTTAGAAATCTGCTCCACGGCCTGAAGGCTGCCAGAGCGCGGCGTCAGGGCCTCCAGACACAAAGAGCAGCGGGCAGGATGAGTGGTGGGTACTCCACCCCCATTAGCGCCATTGACTCACGACCTGTGCCCCCCGCGAGGGGGAGAACCAGAGGCGCCCACTGCCCAGAGGCTGGAGAGAACGTAGCCGCTCAGGGCAGGAATCTGAGCGCACCCGGCACAGAACGAGAGCCCGGACTGCAGTCGCAGCAACTGCAGCCACCAGAAACCAGTTTCCTAAACCTTGCGGCTTTGATTGTGGGAAGGTGCAGAGGCTACTGAGGGCCTCTCGGGGCCACTGGGGTGGTGGCTGGGGTGCGCACCGCCTGTGGCGGGCTGCGGTGAGAGCGAAGCTTGCAGAGGGGAGCAGACTGAGGCTTCTCTGGGACGCGGAGGTCTGGGTACGGGCAGACTCCTTGCTTGAACTCTCTGAAAAGGCGAAAAAACTGCAAAAGAGTGAAAACCTCCAGAGAGCAGAAGCCTGAAAAACGGTTTTCCACAGAGCCCAGCCCCTCAATTGGGGGGCAGGGCGACTCAACCCAAGCAAGATTGACTGGAACACAGCGCGACAGGACCCTCCCCCAGAAGACAACACAAAAATGAGAGGACAATAACGACAGGGCCCCCATAAAAATATAAAACCCCAACAGTAGGGGAAATCAATATATTAAGCTCCCAATAATACTCCAAAACCTGTATATTTCATACATACAAGTTTTTTTCTTTCTTTCTTTTCTTTTCTTTTCTCATTCTCACATTTCTTTTTTTTTTTTTTAATTTTTTTTAAACTACTTAACATTACAGCTAAAGGCTTAATACAACATATGGAAGAGTTATAACCACCCTCCCATCTTATCTGTCTGTCAGTGTTTCTAAGTATCTACTTTTGTTTTGGTATTATATAAACCTTATTCTTGAGGTTCATTCTGACTAGATTCTTTTATTTCTTGTCATATACTTTTGTTGGTCTTTATGTTTGTTCGTGTTTGTTTATATACCTTATAAATCTTATTTTAGGGGCCCGTTCGGGCTGGGATCTCTTTTTTTTCTCTTTCTCTGTCTCTCTTTTCTTCTCTTTATTCTTTCTTTTTGGCGGTGAATTCTAATTGCTCCAAAACCTTCCAGGGTGCACGGTGCCTGGATCGTGGGTGCTATAGTCAGCAATACATCCTCTCATCCACCTCTCATCAAAATGACTAGGAGGAGGAACACCCAACAGAGGAAAAACCCAGAGACTGCGCCCTCTCCCTCAGAACTATTGGACATGGACATAAACAGTATGTCAGAAGGGAATTCAGGGTAACAATTATCCAGGCAATGGCTAGGATGGAGAAAAACATGAATGACAACATAGAATCTCTAAGGACACAACTGAGAAACAGTATGGCAGAGGTTAAAAACGCTATCGATGAGATCCAATCTAATCTAAATAGTCTAACGGCTCGAGTTACAGAGACAGAGGACAGAGTTAGCGATCTAGAGGATAAGATGGTTGAAAGAAAAGGTCAGGAGGAGGGTTGGAACAAACTGCTTAGGAACCATGAGCAAAGACTTAGGGAAATAAATGAGGCGTTAAAAGGTACCAATGTCAGAATTATTGGAATCCCTGAAGGGGTAGAGAAAGACAGAAGACTAGAAGATATAGCTTACCAAATTGTGAATGAAAATTTCCCCAACCTGGGGAATGGAGCAAGTATTTGTATTCTAGAGGCAGAAAGGACACCCAGCAAGATCAACGAATCAAGGAAAACAGCTAGACACATCATTGTAAAATTAGCAAATTATAGTTTTAGACAAGAGGTCCTGAGGGCAACTAGGAGGGAGAGATCCCTTACATACAGAGGAAGACCCATCAGAATAACATCAGACCTGTCCACAGAAACCTGGCAAGCCAGAAAGGGCTGGCAAGACATACTCAGGGCACTCAATGAGAAGAACATGCAGCCAAGAATACTTTATCCAGAAAGGTTCACATTCAAAATGGATGGAGAGATAAAGTACTTCCAAGACTGGCAAGGATTAAAAGAGTATGTGACCACCAAGCCAGCACTACAGGAAATATGAAAGGGGGTTTTATAAAGGAAGAAAAAACCCATGAGGGACATTGAACAGGAACTTAAAATCTACAGAAACAAGGACTTCAGAGGCAACATGATGTCAATAAAAACTTATCTTTCCATAATCACTCTCAATGTGAATGGCCTAAATGCGCCCATAAAATGACACAGGGATTCAGACTGGATAAAGTGACAGGACCCATCCATATGCTGCCTACAAGAGACACATTTGGAACCTAAAGATACATTCAGACTGAAAGTGAAGGGATGGAAAAACATCTTTCATGCCAATGGGCCTCAAAAGAAAGCTGGGGTAGCGATTCTCATATCAGATAAATTAGACTTTAAGCTAAAGACTGTAGTCAGAGATACAGAAGGACACTACATCATTCTTAAAGGGTCTATCAACCTAGAAGATCTAACAATTGTAAACATATTTGCCCCCAATATATGAGCAGCCAGCTACTTAAGTCAACTGTTAATCAAAAAAAAAGAGTCATATTGATATGAATATATTGATTGTAGGAGATCTTAACACGCCACTCTCAGTAACAGACAGATCATCTAAACAGAAAATCAATAAAGAAACAAGAGTTTTGAAGGACACCCTGGACCAAATGGACCTCATAGATATATACAGAACATTCCACCCTAAAACAACAGAATACTCCTTCTTCTCGAGCGCACATGGAACTTTCTCCAGAAAAGACCACATACTGGGTCACGAATCAGGACTCAACTGATACCAAAAGATTGAGATGATTCCCTGCATATTC
>CM052901.1:60266091-60282564 GCA_028534135.1 Potos flavus | reverse complement strand
TTGACAAACTTCAACATCCGTTCCTGATTAAAACTCTCCAACATATAGGGATAGAAGGAACATTCCTCAACTTCATAAAATCCATCTATGAAAAGCCTACATCAACTATCATTCTCAATGGGGAAAAGCTGACAGCCTTCCCTTTGAGATCAGGAACACGACAAGGATGTCCACTCTCGCCGCTCTTCTTCAACATAGTACTAGAAGTCCTAGCGACAGCAATCAGACAACAAAAAGAAATAAAATGTATTCAAATTGGCAAAGAATAAGCCAAACTCTCTCTCTTCGCAGATGACATGATACTTTATATGGAAAACCCAGAAGACTCTACCCCCGAACTACTCAAACTCACACAGCAATTCAGTAATGTGGCAGGATACAAAATCAATGCACAGAAATCAGTTGCTTTCCTATACACTAACAACGAAAATATGGAAAGGGAAATTAGAGAATCGATTCTGTTTACAATAGCACCAAGAACTATAAGATACCTGGGAATAAATCTGCCCAAAAAAGTAAAGTATCTGTACTGGAGGAAATACAGAACACTCCTGAAAGAAATTGAAGAAGACACAAAAAGGTGGAAAAGCATTCCATGCTCATGGATGGGAAGAATAAACATTGTTAAAACGTCTATACTCCCCAGAGCAATCTATACTTTCAATTCCATCCCGATTAAAATTCCACTGGCATTTTTCAAAGGGTTGGAACAAACAATCCTAAAATTTGTATGGAACCAGAAAGGACCTCAAATTGCTACGGAAATGTTGAAAAAGGAAAACAAAGCTGGGGGCATCACATTGCCTGATTTCAAGCTTTACTACAAAGCTGTGATCACCAAGACAGCAAGGTACTGGCACAAAAACAGACACATGGACCAGGGGAAGAGATTAGAGAGCCCAGATATGGACCCACAACTCTATGGTCAAATAATCTTTGACAAAGTAGGAAAAATATCCAGTTAAAAAAAAAGACAGTCTCTTCAGTAAATGGTGCTGGGAAAATTGGACAGCTATATGTAGAAGAATGAAACTTGACCATTCTCTTACACCATACACAAAGATCAAGTCGAAATGGATAAAAGACCTCAACGTGAGGCAGGAATCTATCAAAATCCTAGAGGAGAACATGGGCAGTAACCTCTTTGACATCAGCCATAGCCAATTCTTTCAGGACATGTCTCCAAAGGCAATGGAAAGAAAAGCGAAAATGAACTTTTGGGACTTCATCAAGATAAAAAGCTTCTGAACAGTAACGGAAACAGTCAACAAAACAAACAGGCATCGCACGGAATGGGAGAAGATATTCTCAAATGACACTACAGTCAAAGGTCTGATATCTAAGATCTGTAAAGAACTCCTCAAACTCAACTCTCAAAAAACAGATAATCAAGTCCAAAAATGGGCAGAAGACAGGAACAGACACTTCTCCAAAGAAGACATACAAATGGCTAACAGACACATGAAAAAATGTTCATCATCATTAGCCATCAGGGACATTCAAATCAAAACCACACTGAGATACCACCTCGCACCAGTTAGAATGGCCAATATCAACAAGACAGTAAAGAGCAAATGTTGGAGAGCATGTGGAGAAAAGGGAACCCTCTTCCACTGTTGGTGGGAATGCAAGTTGGTGCAGCCACTTTAGAAAACAGTGTGGGATTCCTCAAGAAATCAAAGATAGAGCTATCCTATGACCCTGCAATTGCACTACTGGGTATTTACCCCAAAGATGCAGATGCAGTACAAAGAAGGGCCACATGTACTCCAATGTTCATAGCAGCAATGGCCACAATCACCAAACTGTGGAAAGAGCCAAGATGCCCTTCAACAGATGAATGGATCAAGAAGATATGGTCCATATATACAATGGAATGTTATGCCTCCATCAGAAAGGATGAATACCCAACTTCTGTTTTTAACATGTACAGGACTGGAAGAGATTATGCTGAGTGAAATAAGTCAAGTGGAGAGGGTCAATTATCATATGGTCTCACGTGTGGAGAATAAGGAAAAACATGGAAGACATTGTGAAGGGAAAGGGAGGGGTGAATTGGAGGATATCAGAGGGGTGAAGAACCATGAGAGACTGTGAACTCAGAGCAACAGACTGAGGGTTCTGGAGGGGAGGGGGGTTGGGAGATGGGCAAGCCTGGTGGTGGATATTGAGGAGGGCACATATTGCATGGAGCACTGGGTGTGCTACATAAACAATGAATGAATCTTGTAACACTGAAAAAATAAAATAAAAGTATTTGGTGGGGGGGAAAAAAAACCACAATGAGATACCACCCTACACCAGTCAGAATGACAAAAATTAACAAGATGGAACCACAAATGTTCAGGAGCATGTGGTAAAAGGAGGACCCTCTTACACTGTTGGTGGGAATGAAAGCTGGTACAGCCACTCTGGAAAACAGAATCAGGTTCCTCAAAAAGTTGAAAATAAAGCTATCCTATGACCCAGCTACTGCAGTATTTGTTATTAACCCAAAAGATACAAATGTAGTGATCCAAAGGGGCACATGCACCCCAATGTTTATAGCAGCAATGTCCACAATAGCCAAATTATGGAAATAGCCTAGAAGTCCATCAACAGATGAACAGAATATTATACAGCAATCAAAAAATGAAATCTTGCCATTTGCAATGACGTGGATGGAACTGGAGGGTATGCTAAGTGAAATGAGTCAATCATAGAAAGACGTATATCATATGATCTCACTGATATGAGGATTTTGAGAAACAAGACATAGAATCATAGGGGAAGGGAGGGAATAATGAAGCAAGATGATACCAGTGAATGAGACAAACCATAAGTGACTTAATCTCAGGAAACAAACTGAGGGTTGCTGGAGTGGAGGGGTTGGGGTGGCTGGGTGATGGACATTGGGGGGGTATGTGCTATGGTGAGCACTGTGAATTGTGTAAGACTGATGAATCACAGACATGTACCCCTGAAAAAAGTAATACATTATATGTTAATAAAAAAATTAAATGTTAAAGAAAAAAAATTTTTCATATGTCTGGATTTCTACGGGAGCAGAGGATCATCGGTCGAGAGGTACGAAGGACGGATTGTGATTATGTGGACAGATATTGGAGGATAAACAGAAGGGATAGGGAGCCACCAGAAGCTAGCCACTGGAAAGTAATACTCCAGTTCAAAAGTATCCTCCACCTGGGGACCAGTGATATCTTGGAAAGCAGTGGTGGCAGGACAGGAAGAGACTGATAATAGTGCTCAAACAGAATCCAGGCTCTTAAGGGGCAAATGCTGAGATGGGGGTGGCCGCAGGTGCAGAACTGAGCCTGCGGACCTGGAGGGCCTGCTGCCACCACCACCACTACCTTCACCCATGCCCAAGAGACACAGACCTGTGCCCAGCACAGATCTTTTCCCACAGACCTGGGGTCTGGCCACAACCGGGGCCCATGCCTGCACCCGCTCAGACCAGTATCACTCGCAGTTTTGGAGGCACAAAGGGCAGAGACAAGTGGAGGTGTCCACAGCTAAGAGGATTTCTGGGGGTGTGCACTACCTGTGTGAGGCTGTGGTTTTCCTTGACACTTACAGAGGGGGAGACTGTGTGTTCTGGAGGATTCAGAGAGGAACAGACTCTGGGAAGTAGTGTTCTCTAACAAGGAGAACAAAATATACCCTACCTCACCCACATTGAGAGATTAGCCCCCTTCCCCTCACCTCCCTTTTTATTTTTTTGTGAACGTTATAAATTTTATTCGTGGGTTTCATTTTGGTTGGGCTTTTTTGGTGGTGGCTTCTGATTGCTCCAAACTTTCCCAGGGTACACCTTGCCTGGATTGTGGTTGATATTTTCGACTGTATCACCACTCAAGAGAATGACTAGGAGGGAGAACTAACAAAGAAAATATCCAGAGATAATGGCATTTCCTGTAGACCTAATGGATATCGCTATAAGCAAGATGTCTGAAAAAGACTTCAGGGTAACAGTTATGAAGATAAGAGCTAGGCTTGAGAAAACCATTAATGGCAACATAGAATCTCTAAGGGCAGAGATGAGAGCTAATCAGGCCGAAATTACAAGTGTTAGGAATGAGATGCAGTCTAAACTAGATACTCTAACTGCTAGGGTAAATGAGGCCGAATAATGAATTAGTGACCTAGAAGACAAACTGATAGAAAGGAAGGAACAGGAGTGGGCCTGGGACAAACAGCTTAAAATCCATGAAAATAGACTTAGAGAAATCAAAACTATGAAACACTCCAATGCCAGAATTATTGAGATCCCTGAGGGGGTGGAGAAAGAGAGAGAACTAGAAGATATAGTTGAGCAAATCATAGTTGAGAACTTCCCTAACCAGGTGAATGAAACAGGCATCCGTGTCCTACAGGCAGAAAGAACCCCTTCCAAGATCGAGCAGAAGAGACAAATGCTCCGGTATGTAATAGTAAAATTCACAAATCTTATAACCAAGGAAGCCATTCTAAGGGGAGTAAAACAGAAGAGATTACTTATATGCAGAGGGAGGAACATCAGAATAATGTCAGACCTGTCCACAGAGAGCTGGCAAGCCAGAAAAGGCTGGCAAGACATAGGGTACTAAATGAGAAAAACATGCAGCCAAGAATACTAATCAGGGAAGGCTGTCACTCAGAATAGATGGAGAGATAAAGAGCTTCCAGGACCAGCAGAAACTGAAAGAATATGTGACCACCAAGCCAGCACTGCAAGACATACTAAAGGGAATTATATAAAAGAAGAAAGACCCCAAGAGTAATATGGACCAGAAATATACAGAGAAAATCCATTGAAACAGGGACTGTACAGACAGTAGGATGGCAACAAACACATATATTTCAGTAGTGACCCTCAATGTGAACAGCTTAAATGCTCCCATGAAACAGCACAGGGTTGCAGATTAGATACAAAGACAGGACCCATCCATATGTTGTATACAAGAGACTCATTTTTTTATTATATGTATATATATATTTTTTAAATTAACATATAATGTATTATTTGCCCCAGGGGTACAGGTCTGTGAATCATCAGGCTTACACATTTCACAGCACTCACCATAGCACATACCCTCCCCAGTGTCCATAACACAGCCACCTTATCCCTACCCCCCTACCCCCCAGCAACTCTATTTGCTTCATGAGATTAAGAGTGTCTTATGGTTTGTCTCCCTCCTGATCCCATCTCGTTTCATTTCCCCCCCCACCCTGCCTCTCAAATTCTTCATATCAAGAGACTCATTTTGAACCTAAAGAAACCTCCAGACTGAAAGTGAGGGGATAGAGAACAATTTTCATGCCAATGAACCTCAAAAGAAAGCTGGGGTCACAATTCTTATATCAGACAAACTAGAATTTAAGTGAAAGAATGTAATAACAGATCCAGAGAGACACTATATCATTAGTAAAAGGTCTATCCAACATGAAAATCTAACAACTGTAAATATCTATGCCCCCAACATGGGAGAAGCAAACTATATAAGCCAGTTGTTAACCAAAATAAAGAATCAGATCAACAATAATGCATTAGTAGTAGGAGATTTTAACACTCCACTCTCAGCACTGGACAGATCGTCTGAATAGAAGATCAATAGAGAAAAAAGAGCTTTGAAGGACACATTGCACCAGAGGGATTTCGTAGATATATACAGAACATTACACCCTAAAACAACAGAATACACATTCTTCTTGAATGCGCAAGGAATTTCTCCAAAATAGACTAGATACTGGATCACGAATCACGTCTCGGCCAATACCAAAAGATTGAGATTATTCCCTGAGTGATATCAGACCACAATGCCTTGAAACTGGAACTCAATCACAAGAAAAAATTTGGAAGGAATTCATAAACTTAGAAGTTAAAGAGCATCGTCCTAAAAAATGAATGGGTCAACCAGGAAACTAAAGAAGAACTTAAACAACTCATGGAAACTGATGAGAACAAAAACACATTGGTCCAAAACCTATGGGATACTGCAAAGCCAATCTTAGGAGGGAAATACATAGCCATCTGAGCCTTTCTCAAAATATTAGAAAAATCCTAAATACATAAACTAACCCTACACTTAAAGGAGCCGGAGAAAGAACAGCAAATAAAACCTAAATCAAGCAGGAGAAGAGAAATTATAAATATTAGAGCAGAGATCAATGGAATAGAAACCAGAAAAACAGTAGAACAGATCAATGAAACTAGAAGATTCTCCTTTGGAAGGATTAAGATTGATAAACCACTGGCCAAATTTTCTAAAAGAAAAGAGAAAGACCTAAATTAATAAAATCATGAATGAAAAGGGAGAAATCACAACTAACACCAAGGAAATAGAAACAATTATTAGAAATTATTACCAGCAACTGTATGTCAACAAATTAAGCAACAGATGCCTTCCTGGAAACTTACAAACTACCAAGACTGAAACAGGAACAAATAGACAATCTGAATAGACCAATAACCAGTAAGAAATTAAAGCAATAACCAAAAACCTCTCAAAACACGAAGGTCCAGGGTCAGATGGATTCCCATGGGAATTCTACCAAACATTTAAAGAAATAATACCTACTCAAGTTGTTCCAAAAAACAGACACAAAAGGAAAACTTCCAAACTCCTTGTATGAAGCCAGCATTACTGTTGTCCCAAAGCCAGGCAAAGACCCATCAAAAAAGAGAATTATTGACTAATATCCCTGATGAATATGGATGCCAAAATACTCAAGAAGATCTTACATTAAAAGGATTATCCACCATGACCAAGCGGGTTTTATGCCTGGGATGCAAGGGTGGTTTAACATTCACAAATCAACCAATGTGTTAGAGCACATCAATAAAAGAAAAGTCAAGCACTATCTGATCCTCTCAATTCAGGCAGAAAAAGCATTTGACAAAATATGACATCAATTCCGGATTAAAACTCTTTAGAGTATAAGGATAGAAAGAACATTCCTCAATATCCTAAAAACCATCTATGAAAAGCCCACAGCGAGTATCGTTCTCAATGGTGAAAAGCTGAGAGCTTTTCCCTTAAGATCAGGAGCACAAAATGGATGCCCACTCTCACCACTATTGTTCAACATAGTACTAGAAGCCCTAGACTCAGCAATCAGAAAACAAAAAGAAATAAAAGGCATCTTAATTATCAAAGAAGAAGTCAAACTCTCTCTCTCTTCACAGATGACATGATACTTTATGTGGAAAAACCAAAAGACTCCACCCCCCAATTGCTAGAACTCATACAGCAATTCAGAATTGTGGGAGGATACAAAAATAAGTGCACAGGAATCAGTTGCTTTTCTAAACACTAACAATGTAACTGTAGAAAGAGAAATTAAGGAATTAATTCCATTCACAATAGCAGCAAAAATCATAAGATGCCTAGGAATAAATCTAACTAAAGAGGTAAAGGATCGATACTGTAGAAACTACAGAACACGTATGAAATAAATTGAGGAAGACACAAAAAGATGGAAAAATAATCCATGATCATGGATTGGAAGAATAAACATTGTTAAAATGTCTATCTTCCCCAGAGCACTTTCAATGTCATTCCTATTAAAATACCATTGGCATTTTTCAAAGAGCTCAAACAAACAATACTAAAATTTGTGTGAAACGAGAAAATTCCCCAAATCACCAAGAGAACGTTGAAAAAGAAAAACAAAGCTGGGGGCATCACGTTGTCTGATTTCAAGCTATATTACAAAACTTTGATCACCAAGGGAGCATGGTATTGGCACAAAAACAGACCAAGGAAACAGAATAGAGACTCCATAAATGGACCCTCAACTCTTTGTTAAGCTAATATTTGACAAATCAGGAAAAACTATCCAATGGAAAAAAAGACAGTCTCCTCAATAAGTGGTGCTGGGAAAATTGTACAGCTACATATAGAAGAATGAAACTGGATCATTTCTTCACACCATACACAAAGACAAACTCGAAATGGATTAAAGACCTTAATGTGAGACAGGAATCCATCAAAATCCTAGAGAACATAGGCAGTTACCTCTTTGACATTGGCCACAGCAACTTCTTTCAAGACATATCTCCAAAAGCAAAGGAAACAAAAGCAAAAATGAACTTTTGGGACTTCATCAAGATAAAAAGCTTCTACACAACAAAGGAAGTAGTCAACAAAACAAAGAGGCCACACACGGAATGGGAAAAGATATTTGCAAATGACACTACAGACAAAGAGCTGATATCCAAGATCTACAAAGAACTCCTCAAACTCAACACCCCCCCAAAAAAAACAAAATCAGATAATCATGTCATAAAATTGGCAGAATATATGAACAGACACTTCTCCAAAGAAGACACACAAATGGCTAACAGACACATGAGAAAATATTCATCATCATTAGCGATCAGGGAGATTCAAATCAAAACCACATTGAGATACCATCTTAAACCAGTTAGAATGGCAAAAATTAACAAAACAGGAAACAACAAATGTTGGAGAGGATGTGGAGAAAGGGAAACCCTCTTACACTGTTGGTGGGAATCCAATTTGCTGCAGACACTCTGGAAAACAGTATGGAGGTTCCTCAATGTGTTAAGAATAGAGTTACCCTATGACCCAGGAATTGCAATACTGGATATTTACCCCAAAGATACATACGTATTAAAAATAAGGGGCATGTTCACCCCAATGTTCATAGTAGCAATGTCCACAAGAGCCAAATTGTGGAAAGATCCGAGATGCCCTTCAACAGATGAATGGATAAAGAGGATGTGGTACATATACCCAATGGAATATTATTCAGCCATCAGAAACGATGAGCACCCACCATTTGTATCGACATGGATGGAACTGAAGGGGATTATGTTAAGTGAAGTAAGTCAAACATAGAAAGACAACTATCATATGGTTTCACCCATGTGGAACATAAACCAATAGCATGGAGGACCATGGAGGAAGGGAGGGAAATCCAAAGGGGAAGAAATCAGAGAAGGAGATGAACCATGAGACACTATAGACCCCAAGAAACAATCTGGGGGTTTCAGAGGGGAAGAGGGTGGGGGGAGTGGGTAACAGAGTGATGGGTATTGAGGCCAGCATGTGCTATTATGAGCACTGGGTGTTATGCTTAACTGATGAATCATTGAACATTAAGGACTAATTATGTACTCTACAGTGGCTAACTGAACATAATAAAAATGCTATTTTATATCTAATCAATTCACTTAAGAATATTTTACTTAAAAGTAAATCGGAGCATACCTACATTTGTTGAGATTGTCATAATACAAAAAAATCCACTTTTTAAACCTTTAAAAAAGTTAAAAATAGACGTACCCTACAATCCAACAATTACACTACTAGCTATTTACCCAAAGGATACAAAACTACTAATTTGAAAGAATATGTGCCCTCAATGTTTGTAATAGCATTATCAAGCAATAGCCAAATTATGGAAAGAGTTCAAATGTCCTTCTACTGATGAATGGATAAAGAAGATGTGATACACACACATACAGACACACACAATGAAATATTATTCAGTCATCAAAAAGAATGAAATCTTACCGTTTGCAATGATACAGATGGACCTAGAGAGTATTACGCTAAACAAAATAAGTCAGTCAGAGAAAGACAAATAGCATAAAATTTTGCTCATAAGTGGAATTTAAGAAAAAAAAATGAACATGGGGGAAAAGAGAGGCAAACCAAGGAACAGACTCTTAACTATAGAGAACAAACTAATGTTTACTGGAGGGATGTGGGTAAGGAGATGGGTTAAACAAGTGATGGGTATTAAGGAGGGCACTTGGGAGGAGCACAAGGTGTCATATGTAAGTAATGAGTCACTAAATTCTACACCTGAAACTAATAATGTACTGTATGTTAACTCAATAGAAATTAAGTAAAACTTGGGGGGAAATGTTGTAAATAATTGAAATAATAAAGATTAGACCATAAATAAATGATATACAAACAAACAAAAAAACACCTCACAACAACAACAAACAGATCAGTACACCAGGAGTTGGTTCTTTGAAAAGATAAGCAAAATTCTAGTTAAGCTCAACAAAAAACAAAGGGAAAGAACACAAATAATAAAATTACAAGTGAAAGAGGAGAAATATCAACCAACACCATAGAAATTAAAAAAAAAAATTATAATTGGGAGGGAGGGCAAGATGGCAGAGAAGTAGGAGACCCTGTTACAACCGGTTCCCTAAAATGAGCTAGATATCTACCAGAACGACCTGAACACCCATGAAATCAGCCTGAGAAGTAAGATTTTTCACTTCTGGATCTCTACAGGAGCAGAAGGCAGCAGCGGAGAGGTAAAGCAGAGTGGGAACATGCGAACCTATATCAGAGGATAAACAGAAGGGGGAGAGAGTCACCAGAAACGACCCAAGGACAGTAATACCCCAAAGGAAAGTGCCCTGTGGTTTGGGACCAGCATTAACTTGGAGTCCAGTTAAAAACACTTAAAAAGAGCAAAAGACCTTAAGGAGCAACTAGTGGAAGTGGGTGGTCACGTGCATGGGCCTAAGCCCACATTCCCAGGACGGACACCACCCAAGTCAAAGAGACACTGGCAGGGGGACCAGTCTGTGGTTCACGAACCTGCAGCTTTCCGCCCCTTGCACCATTTACAGGGCAGGGTGCACTCCTGCAAGCGCCTTAGAGAGCCAGGTGTGGTCCATGAGCCTGCAGCTTTTCTCTGAGTGCACCACTCCGTGGACTGAGTGCACTGCCCCAAGCCCCTGAGAGACCAGGTGGGAGCCCTAGCCAGCAGACTCTAGGACCGCAGGAGGTCCACCGCCTGCCACAGGGTCTGGGCACTCCCAGCTGGTGACAGAGAGAACACGGCCACTTGCGGGCAGGAATCTAAGCGCATTTGGCTCGGGCCAGGAGCCCGACAACAGTCGCGGCAATGGCAACCAACAGAAGCGACTTTCCTACACCTTGCGGCTTTGGTCGCACGAGGGTGCAGAGGCTAGTGAGGGCCTCGAGGGGCCAATGAGACGGTGGCTGGGGATATGCAGCACCCATGGCAGGCTGCAGTGTGAGCAGAGCTTGCAGAAGGGAGACTGCATTCTGGACCACCCAGAGGGGAGCAGACTAAGGTTTCTCTGTGACATGGAGGTCTGAGTACAGGCAGACTCCTTGCTTGAACTCTCTGAAAAGGCAAAAAAGCTGCAAAAGAGTGAAAACCTCCAGATACCAGAAGCCTGAAAAACCATTTTCCACAGAGCCCAGCCCCTTGATTGGGGGGCAGGGTGACTCAACCAAATCAAGATTGACTGGAAAACAATGCGACAGGCCCCTCCCCCAGAAGACAAGCCAAAAAACAAGAGGACGACAACCACAGGGTCCGCATAAAAATATAAAACTCCAACATCAGGGGAAATCAATATATTAAGCTCCTGATAAGACTCTAAAAGCTGCATATTTCATAGATACAAGTTTTTTCTTGCTTGCTTGCTTTTTTATTTTTTTTTCACTCGTTCTCATGTTTCCTGGGTTTTTTTTTTTTAATTTTCTTAAGTACTTAACATTACAGCTAAAGGCTTAATACAATGTACGGAGGAGTTATAACCACCCTCCCATCTTATCCATCTGTGTTTCTATGTATTTGCTTTTGTTCTGGTATTATATAAATCTTATTCTTGAGGTTCATTAGACTAGGTTTTTTTATTTCTTGTCATATACTTTTGTCGGTCTTTATGTTTGTTCGTGTTCGTTTAGATAACTTATAAATCTAATTGTTGGGGCCCATTCTGGCTGGGATCTCTTTTTTTTTTCTTTCTCTCTCTCTCTTTTTATCTTTATTCTTTCTTTTTGTGCTGAATTCCAATTGCTCCAAAACTTTCCAGGGTGAACCTTGCCTGGATCGTGGGTGATATATTCAGCTATAGATCCTTTCATCCACTTCTCATCAAAATGACTAGGAGGAGGAACACCCAACAGAAGAAACACCCAGAGACTCAGCCCTCTCGCTCAGAACTATTGGACATTGACATAAACGGTCTGTTGGAAAGGGAATTCAGGGTAACAATTATACAGGCAATGGCTAGAATGGAGAAAAACATTAATGACAACATAGAATCTCTAAGGGCAGAACTGAAAACCAGTATGGTAGGTGTTAAAAATGCTCTCAGTGAGATCCAATCTAATCTAAATAGTCTAACAGCGAGGGTGACCAAGGCAGAAGATACAATTAGTGATGTAGAGGACAAGGTGATAGAGAAGAAAGGTCAGGAGGAGGGCTTGAACAAATTGCTTAGGAACCATGAGTACAGACTTAAGGAAATAAAAGATGCCATGAAACATTCCAACGTCAGAATTATTGGAATCCCTGAGGGGCTAGAGAAAAACAGAAGAATAGAAGCTATAGTGAACAAATTCTGGATGAAAATTTCCCCAATGTGGGGAATGGAACAAGTGTTCGTGTACTAGAGGCAGAAAGGACACCCACCAGGATCAATGAGTCTAGAAAATCAAATAGACACATAATTGTAATATTTGCAAATTACAATTTTAGACAAAAGTCCCTGAGGGCAGCTAGGGGGAGAGATCCCTTACGTACGGAGGAAGACCCATCAAATAATATAAGACTTGTCCACAGAAACCTGGCAAGCCAGAAAGGGCTGGCAAGATACATTTAGGGCACTAAATGAGAAGAACATGCAGCCAAGAATACTTTATCCAGCAAGGCTCACATTCAAAATGGATGGAGAGATAAAGTGCTTCCAAGACCGACAAGGATTAAAAGAGTATGTGACCACCAAGCTGGCACTACAAGAAATATTAAAGGACGTTCTATACACGTAGAAAGAACCCATGAGTGACATAGAACAGGAACTTACAATCTATAGAAACAAGGACTTCAGAGGCAACATGATGTCAATAATCTTTCCATAATCACTGTCAACGTGAACAGCCTAATGCTTCCATAAAATGGCACAGGGTTGCAGACTGGATAAGACGAGAGGATCCATCCATATGCTGTCTGCAAGAGACACATTTGGAACCTAAAGATACATTCAGACTGAAAGTGAAGGGATGGAAAACCATCTTTCATGCCAATGGGCCTGAAAAGAAAGCTGGGGTAGCAATTCTCACATCAGACAAATTAGATTTTAAGCTAAACACTGTAGTCAGAGATACAGAAGGACACTACATCATTCTTAAAGGGTCTATCCTCCAAGAAGATATAACAATTGTAAACATATATACCCCCAATATAGCAGCAGTCAACTATATAAGCCAACTATTAATCAAAATAAAGAGTCATATTGATATGAATACATTAATTGTAGGAGACCTTAACACGGAACTCTCAGTAACAGAAAGATCATCCAAACAGAATATTAATAAAGAAACAAGGGCTTTGAATGACACACTGGACCAAATGGACCTCATAGATGTATACAGAACATTCCACCCTAAAACAACAGAATACTCATTCTTCTCCAGCTCACACAGAACTTTTGCCAGAATAGACCACATACTGGATCACAAATTAGGACTCAACCGATACCAACAGACTGAGTTGATTCCCTGCATATTCTCAGACCACAATGCTTTGAAACTGGAACTCAACCACAAGAAAAAGTTTGGAAGGAATTCAAACACTTGGAGGCTAAAGACTAACATGCTCAAGAATGCTTGGATCAACCAGGAAAGCAAAGATGAACTTAAACAATTCATGGAAACCAATGAGAATGAAGACACGTCAGTAAAAACCTATGGGATACGCAAAGGCGGTCCTAAGGGGGAAATACATAGCTATCCAAGCCTCACTCAAAAGAACTGAAAAATCCCGAATACACCAGCTCTCTTTACACCTTAAAGAACTGGAAAATCAGCAACAAATTAAACCAACCCAATGCACAAGAAGGGAAATAATTAAGATTAGAGCAGAGATCAATGCGTTAGGGACTAGAGATACAGTAGAGCATATGAACGAAACTAGAAGCTGGTACTTTGAAGAAATAATAAGATTGATAAACCTCTGGCCAAAGTAATCCCAAAGGAAAGAGAGAGGACCCAAATTAACAAAATTGTGAATGAAAGGGAAGAGATCACGACTAATCCAAAGGAAATAGAAACAGTCATCAGAAATTATGATCAACAGTTATATGCCAATAAGCTAAACAACCTAGAAGAAATGGATGCATTCCTGAAAACCTACAAAGTTCCAAGACTAAATCAGGATGAAATTGACAACCGCAATAGACTAATATCTAGTAACAAGATTGAAGTAGTGATCAAAAACCTCCCAAAAACAAGAGTCCAGGACCTGATGGATTCCCTGGGGAATTCTACCAAACAGTCAAAGAAGAGATAATACCTATTCTCCTGAAGCTGTTTCAAAATAGAAAAAGAAGAAAAACTTTCAGACTCTTTCTATGAAGCCAGCATCACCCTGATCCCCAAACCAGGCAAAGACCCCATCAAAAAGGAGGACTTCAGACCAATATCCCTGGTACATATGGATGCCAAGAATCTCAACAAAATCCTAGCTAATAGGGTCCAACAGCACATTAAAAGGATTATTCAACATGACCAGGGGGGATTTATCCCTGGGATGCAAGTGTGGTTCAACATTCACAAATCAATCCATGTGATAGAACAAATCAATAAGAGAAGACAGAAGAACCACATGGTCCTCTTAATTGATGCAGAAAATGCATTTGACAAACTTCATCATCTGTTCCTGATTAAAACTCTCCAAAGTATAGGGGTAGAAGGAACATTCCTCAATCTCATAAAATCCATCTATGAAAAGCCCACAGTGAATATTATTTTCAGTGGAGAAAAGCTGACAGCCTTCCCTTTGAGATCAGGAACACGACAAAGATGCCCACTCTCGCCGCTCTTCTTCAACATAGTACTAGAAGTCCTAGCGACAGCAATCAGACAACAAAAAGAAATAAAAGGTATTCAAATTGGCAAAGAAGAAGTCAAACTCTCTCTCTTCGCTGACGACATGATACTTTATATGGAAAACTCAAAAGACTCCACGCCCAAACTACAATAACTCATACAGCAATTCAGTAATGTGGCAGGATACAAAATCAATGCACAGAAATCAGTTGCTTTCCTATACACTAACAAAGAAAATATGGAAAGGGAAATTACAGAATCGATTCTGTTTACAATAACACCAAGAACTGTAAGATACCTAGGAATAAGTCTACCCAAAGAAGTAAAGGATCTGTACTCGAGGAACTACAGAACACTCATGAAAGAAATTGAAGAAGACACAAAAAGGTGGAAAAGCATTCCATGCTCATGGATCGGAAGAAGAAACATTGTTAAAACGTCTACACTGCCCAGAGCAATCTATACTTTCAATGCCATCCCGATCAAAATTCCACTGGCATTTTTCAAAGGGCTAGAACAAACAATCCTAAAATTTGTATGGAACCAGAAAAGACCCCAAATTGCTAAGGAGATGTTAAAAAAGAAAAACAAAGCTCGAGGCATCACATTGCCTGATTTCGAGCTTTACTACAACCTGGTGATCACCAAGACAGCATGGTATTGGCACAAAAACAGACACATGGACCAGGGGAACAGATTAGGGAGCCCAGATATGGACCCACAACTCTACGGTCACATAATCTTTGACAAAGCAGGAAAAATATCCAGTGGATAAAAGACAGTCTCTTCAACAAATGGTGCTGGGAAAACTGGACAGCTATATGTAGAAGAACAAAACTTGACCATTCTCTTACACCATACACAAAGATAAACTCGAAATGGATAAAAGACCTCAATGTGAGGCAGGAATCTATCAAAATCGTAGAGGAGAACATAGGCAGTAACCTCTTCAACATCGGTCACACAAATTCTTTCAGGACATGTCAAAGGAAACAAAAAGCAAAGGAAACAAAAGCGAAAATGAACTTTGGGGACTTCATCAAGATAAAAAGCTTCTGCACAGCAAAAGAAACAGTCAACAAAACAAACAGGCATCCCACAGAATGGAGAAGATATTCACAAATGACACTACAGACATAGGTCTGATATCTAAGATCGATAAAGAACTCCTAAAACTCAACTCGCAAAAAACAGATAATCAGGTCGAAAAATGGGCAGAAGACATGAACAGACACTTCTCCATAGAAAACATACAAATGGCTAACAGACACATCAAAAAATGTTCATCATCACTAGCCATCAGGGAGATTCAAATCAAAACCACACTGAGATACCACCTCACACCAGTTAGAATGTCCAAAATCAACAAGACAGTAAACAACAAATGTTGGAGAGGATGTGGAGAAAGGGGAACTCTCTTCCACTGTTGGTGGGAATGCAAGTTGGTGCAGCCACTTTGGAAAACAGTGTGGAGATTCCTCAAGAAATTAAAAAGAGAGTTACCCTATGACCCTGCAATTGCACTACTGGGTATTTACCCAAGGATGCAGATGCAGTACAAAGAAAGGCCACATGTACCCCAATGTTCATAGCAGCAATGGCCACAATCGCCAAACTGTGGAAAGAG
>CM052901.1:60236217-60265591 GCA_028534135.1 Potos flavus | reverse complement strand
CGAGCCTGGTGTTGGGTATCGAGAAGGGCACATATTGCATGGAGCACTGGGTGTGGTACATAAACAATGAATCTTGTAACACTGAAGAAATAAAATAAAAGTATTTGGGAATAAAAAAAATAGAATAAAAAAAGAAAAAGAAGAAAAAAATAAAAAATAAATAAATGTATATTATCAAGATTAGATTAAAAAAAGTCAATGTTCAGAAGTCTGTTGCATTTCTATACACTAATAATGAAGCAGCAGAAAGGGAAATCAAGAATACAATCCCATTTACAAGAGCATCAAAAAAAAAATACCTAAGAATAAACCTAACCAAATAGGTGAAAGACTTGTACTCTGAAAAAGTAGAAAATACACTAATGAAAGACATTGGGTATGAAACCATGAATTTGAAAGACAGTGCATGCTCACAGGTTGGAAGAATATAATTCTTAAAATGTCTATACTACCCAAAGCAATCTACACATTTAATGCAATCCCTATCAACAGAACTACAACAAACAATTCTAAAGTTTATATGGAAACATAAAAGACCCCAAATAGACAATGCAATCTTGAAGAAGAAAAGCATAGCTGGAGGTATTCTAATTTTCAACTAAGAGTTATATTACAAAGCTGTCATAATCAAGACAGTATGGTACTAGCATAAAAATAGACACATAGATTAGTGGTATAGAATATAAAACCCAGAAATAAACCCATAACTATAAGGTCAGTTAATCTTTGACAAATGAGGAAATAATATACTATCGGAAAAAGACAGTATTTTCAAGAAAATGTATTGGGAAAACTGCTCAGTCCTGTGCAAGAGAATGAAATGACCACTTTCTTACACCATGCACAAAAATAAACTCAAAATGAAAGACCTAAGTGTGAGACCAGCAAACATAAAAATCCTAGAAGAGAACACAGGCAGTAAGGTCTCAGATATTAGCCATAGCAATAATTTACTAGATTTGTCTCCTGACACAAGGGAAATAAAAGCAAAAACAAACTTGGGACTACATCAAATTAAAAAGTTTCTGCACAGTGAAGGAAACCATCAAAAAAATTTAGAAGGCAACCTACTGAATGGGAAACAATAGTGTACAAATGACAAATCTGATGAAGGGTTAGTATTCAAAATACATAAAGAACTTATACAATTTGACACCAAAAAACCAAATAATTCAATTATAAAATGGGCATAAGACATGAAGAGACATTTCTCCAAAGAAGACATGCAGTTGACCAAGAGACATTTGAAAAGAGACTCATTATTAGGGAAATGCAAATCAAAAATACAATGAGATGTCACCTCACACCTGTGAGAATGACTAACATAGAAAACACAAGGAACAACAAGTGTTGGTGAGGATGTGGAGAAAAAGGAACCCTCCTTGCACTGTTGGTGGAAATCCAAACTTGTGCAACCACTCAGGAAAACAGTATGAAGGTTCCCCAAAAATTTCCAAATAGACTTACCCTATGATTGAGAAATTGAATGCTGAGCATTTACTCAAAATCACAAAAACATTAATTCAAAGAGATACGTGCGCCCATATATTAATTACATCATTGTCTACAATAGCCAAATTATGGAATCAGCCCATGTCCATCAACTGATTAATGAATAAAGATGTAGTGTGTGTATATATATATATATATATATATATATATATATATATATAATTGAATATTATTCAGACATAAGAAGGAAAGAAATCTTGTGATATGCAATGACATGGGTAGAACTAGAGAGTATAGTGCAAAGTGAAATAAGTCTGTTGGAGCAAGACAAATACCATATAATTTCACTCATATGTAGAATTTAAGAAACAAAAGAAATGAGTAAAGAAAAAAGTGAAAGAGGGGTAAACAAGCCAATAGACTAGTAACTGTTGAAAACAAACTGATGGTTACCAGAGGGGAGGTTGGTGGGAGAATGGGTGAAATAGTTGGTGGGGATTAAGGAGTGTACATATTGTGATGAACACAGAGTGATACATGGAAGTGTTGAATCATTATATTGTACACCAGAAATTAGTATAACACTGTATGCTAACTGTACCAGAATTAAAATTAAAATAAATAAAAAAAAGAAATGCTGTAAATAATTGTATGGCAACAAATCAGATAACTTAGATGAAATTAACAAATTCATAAAAAACATAATTACTAAAACTAACTCATGAAGCAATAGAAAATCTGAAATATAGCTACAATAAATAAAATAGTAATAATGATAACAATAACAAGAATAAACTTCCCATTAAAAAAACCTAAGTCATATAATTTCACTGATAAATACTATCAAATGTCTAAGACCTCTTCCAAAGGTAGAATAGGAGGAAATACTTCCCGATATGGGAGAAGTATTACCATGAAACCAAAATCAGGCAAAGATATCACAAGAAAATAAAATTACAGTAAATGTCCTTTATGAATACAGATGCAAAATCTTTAACAAACTACTGGCAAAATGAATCCAAGAACATAAAAATAAATAATTACACACCATGATCAAATGTGAACCATCTGAGGAATATAAGGTTGGCTCAACATATGAAATTCAGTGTAATATACTATATTGACCAAATAAAGGACAAAAATCACAGAATAATTTCAGTATATATAGAAAAAGCATTTGATAAAATCTACATCCTTTCATTATACAATCATACAACAAACTAAGAATAGAAGGAAACTTCCTCAATTTCATAAAAGGGATCTGAGAAAAACCCATGCTAATATTGTAAGGATGATTAACTGAAAACTTTCCCCCAAGACCAGGAAAAAAGTATATATGAAGACTCTTTTTTTCTTTAATTTAAATTCAAATTAGTTAACATATAGTGTATTGTTAGTTTCAGGGGTAGAATTTAGTGATTCATCAGTTGCATATAACACTCAATGTTCACCACATAAAGTGCCCTCCTGAGCACCCATAACCCAATTACCACATCTACCCACCGACCTCACCTTCAGCAACCCTCAATTTGTTCCCTATAGTTAAAATTCTCTTATGGTTTGCCTCCCTCTCTGTTTTCATCTTATTTTATTTTTCCTTCCCTTCTCCTATGTTCATCGGTTTTGTTAATTAAATTCCACATATGAGTGGAATCATATGATATTTGTTTTCCCTAACTGACTTATTTTGCATAGCATAATAAACTCTAGTTCCATCCATTTGTTTCAAATGGCAAGATTTCATTCTTTTTGGTGGCTGATCAAATATTCTATTGTAAAATAATATTCCATGCCACATCTTCTTTATCCATCCATCCATTGATTGACATTGGGGCTCTTTCCATATTTTGGCTATTGTTGATAATGTTCTTATAAACATCAGGGTACATTTATCCCTTTGAATCTGTATTTTTGTATCCTTTGGGTAAATACCTATTAGTGCAATTGTTGCATCATAGGGTAGCTCTATTTTTAACTTTTTGAGGAACCTCCATACTCTTTTCCAAAGTGGTTGCACCAGTTTGAATTCCCACCAACAACGTGAGAGGGTTCTACTTTCTCTGCATTTTTGCCAACATCTGTTGCTTCCTGAGGAGATCATCTTAGGCATTCTGACAGATGTGAGGTGGTATCTCATCATGGTTTTGATTTGTGTACCCCTGATGATGAGTGATATTGAGCATTTTTTCATGTGTCTGTTAGCCATTATGTCTTCTTTGGAGAAATGTCTCTTCATATCTTCTGCCCATTTCTTGACCAGAGTATTTGTTCTTTGGGTGTTGAGTTTGTTAAGTTCTTTATAGATTTTGGGTACTAACCCTTATCTAATAGGTCAATTGCAAGTGCCTTCTCCATTCCATGGGTTGCCTTTCACTTTTGTCGACTGTTTCTTTTGTTGTGCCTTTTATCTTTTTTTAATTAAGTTCAATTAGCCAACATATAGTACATCATTAATTTTTGGTGTAGTGTTCAATGATTCATTAGTTGCGTATAACACCTAGTGCTCATCAGATCATGTGCCCTTCTAAATTTCCATCACCCAGTTACCCCATACCCCCACCCCCTTTCCTTCAGCAACCTTCAATTTGTTTCCCTGAGTCCAGAATCTCTCATGGTCTGTCTCCTCTCTGATTCTTTCCCATTCAGTTTTCCCTCCCTTCCCCTATGGTCATCTGTACTATTCCTTATATTCCACATATGAATGAAACCATATGATAATTGTTTTTCTGTGCTTGACTTATTTCACTTAGCATAAACCCCTCCAGTTCCATCCATGTCGATGCAAATGGTGGGTATCATCCTTTCTGATGGCTAAGTAATATTCCACTGTATGTATGAACCACATCTTCTTTATCCATTTGTCTGTTGAAGAGCATCTTGGCTCCTTCCACAGTTTGGTTATTGTGGACATTGCTGTTATGAACATTGGGGTTCATGTGCCCCTTCTTTTCACTACATCTGTATCTTTAAAGTAAATACTAGGTAATGCAATTGCTGGGTTGTAGGAGAGCTGTATTTTTAACATCTTGAGGAGCCTCCATACTATTTTCAATAGGGGCTGTTACCAGCTTACATTCCCACCAACAGTGTAAGAGGTTTCTCCTTCACCCACATCCTCTCCAAAATTTGTTGTTCCCAGTCTTGTTAATTTTAGCCATTCTGACTGGTGTGAGGTGGTATCTCATTGTGGTTTTGATTTGCACTTCTCTAATGGCAAATGATGTGGAGCATTTTTTTCATGTCTCTGTTGGCCATTTGTATGTCCTCTTTGGAGAAATGTCTGTTTATGTCTTCTGTATATTTCTGGACTTGATTATTTGTTTTTTGGGTGTTGAGTTTGAAAAGTTCTTTATAGATCTTGGATACTAACCCTTTATCTGTTATGTCATTTGTTATTGTCTCTTCTCCCATTCTGTAGGTAGCCTTTTAGTTTTGTTGACTCTTTCCTTTGCTGTTCAGAAGTTTTTTATCTTGAAGAAGTCCCAATAGTTCATTTTTTGCTTTGGTTTCCCTTGCCTTTAGAGAAATGTCTTGTAAGAAGTTGCTGCAGCCAAGGTTGATAATGTTACTGCCCGTGTTCTCCTCTAGGATTTGGATGGATTCCTGTCTCCCATTTAGGTTTTTCATCCATTTTGAGTTTGTCTTTGTATATGGTATAAGAGAATGGAGGAGGAATGTTCAGGGTTTTTATCAAGAAATTACGCTATATTTTGTCAAATGCTTCTGCATCTATTGAGAGGATCATAAGGCTCTTAACCAATCTTTTATTAATGTGATGAACCAATTTAATTGATTTATGGATGTTGAACCACCCCTGCAGCCCAGTAATAAATCCCACTTGATTGTGGTGAATTTTTTTAAATGTACTGTTGGATTTGATTTGCTACTATTTTCTTGAAAATTTTTGTATCCATGTTCATCAGGGATATGGGTCTGTAGTTATCCATTTTATTGAGGTCTTTTTCTGGTTTTGAGGTTAAGGTGACACTGGCCTCAGAATAAATTTGGAAAGGTTCCTTCTATTTCTACTTTAGGAACAGTTTCAGAAGAATAG
Organism: Potos flavus; assembly: GCA_028534135.1. Lineage (NCBI taxonomy): Eukaryota > Metazoa > Chordata > Mammalia > Carnivora > Procyonidae > Potos > Potos flavus. The sequence continues at coordinate 60,260,085 of CM052901.1, read as the reverse complement.
GTATTAAGTCTTTAAATGTTTCATAGAAGTCCCCTGGTTATGGGTGTGTTCAGGTTTTCTATTTCTTCCTGTTTCAGTTTTGGTTACTTTAAGTTTCTAGGCATTTATTCATTTCTTCCAGATTACCTACTTAATTGACATACAACTGCTCATAGTAGTCTCTCATAATTGTTTATATTTCTTCATGTTGGTTGTGATCTGTCCTCTTTCATTCATGATTTTATTTATTTGGATCCTTTCTCTTTTCTTTTTGATAAGTCTGGCTAGATGTTTATTAATTTTGTTAATTCTATCAATGATTTAACTCTTAGTTTTGTTGATCTGTTCTAATTTTTTTCTCTATATCACTGATTTTTTATCTAATCTTTATTATTTCCCATTCTCCTGTTGGATTTAGGCTTTACTTCCTTTTCTTTTCCCAGTTCCTTTAGGTGTAATGTTAGGTTGTGTATTTGAGACTTTTCTTACTTCTTAAGGAAGGTCTATATTGCTATATATGTCCCTCTTAGGATCACCTTTGCTGCATCCCCAAAATGTGGACAGCTTTGTTTTCTTTTTTTATTATTATGTTATATTAGTCACCATACAGTACTTCATTAGTTTTTGATGTAGTGTTCCATGATTCATTGATTCCTGTCTTACACTGAGGTCTTTCATCCATTTTGAGGTTATCTTTTTGTGTGGTGTAAGCAAATGCTTGAGATTCATTCTTCTGTATATAGCGGTCCAATTTTCCCAGCACCTTTTATTGAAGAGACTGTCTTTTTTCCATGGGATATTTTTTCCTGCTTTGTCAAACATTATTTGACCATAGAGTTGAGGGTCCATATCTGGGCTATCTGTTCCATTGATCTGTGTCTGTTTTTATGCCAGTACCATGTTGTCTTGGTGATCACAGTTTAGCAATATAGCTTGAAATCAGGCAACATGGTGCCCCCAGCTTTTTTTTTTTTTTTCAACATTTCCTTGGCAATTCAGGATCATTTCTGGTTCCGTACAAAATTGAGGACTGTTTGTTTCAGCTCTTTGAAAAATGCCAATGGTATTTTGATAAGGATGGCATTGAAAGTGTGAATTGCTTTGGGCAGCATAGACATTTTAACAATATTTATTCTTCCAATCCATGAGTATGGAAAGTTTTTCCATCTTTTTGTTTCTTCAATTTTTTTCATAAGTGTTCTGTAGTTTCTAGAGTATACATCCTTTACCTCTTTGGTTAGGTTTATTCTTAGGTATCTTATGGCTTTTGGTGCCATTGTAAATTGATTTGATTCCCTAATTCCTCTTTCTACAGTTACATTGTTAGTGTATAGAAAAGCAACTGATTTCTGTGCATTGATTTTGTCTTCTGCCACATTACTGAGTTGCTGTGTGAGTTCTAGTAATTTGGGGGTGGAGTCTTTTGTTTTTTCCATGTAAAGTATGTCATCTATGAAGAGTGAGAGTTTGACTTCTTCTTTGCCAATTTGAATACCGTTTATTTCTTTTTGTTGTCTGACTGCTGATGCTAGGACGTCTAGTACTGTCTTGAACAACAGTGGCGAGAGTGGGCATCCCTGTTGTGTTCCTGATCTTAAAGGAAAAGCTGAATGCTTTTCCCCATTGAGAATGATATTTGCTGTGGGCTTTTCATAGATGGGTTTTATGAAATTGAGGAATGTTCCCTCTATCCCTACACTGTGGAGAGTTTTAATTGGGAAAGGATGCTGTATTTTGTCAAATGCTTTTTCTGCATCAAGAGGTTCATATGCTTCTTGTTTCTTCTTTTATTAATGTGTTCTAGCACACTGATTGATTTTGAAGTGTTGAATCACCCCTGCATCCCAGGGATAAATCTCACTTGGTCATGATAGATAATCCTTTTAATGTACTATTAGATTCTATTAGTTAGGATCTTGTTGAGAATTTTGGCATCCATATTCATCAGGGTATTGGTCTGAAATTTTCCTTTTTGATGGGGTCTTTGTTTTTGGGATCAAGGTAGTGCTGGCCTCATAGAACGAGTTTGGAAGTTTGCCTTCTGTTTCTATTTTTTTAATCAGCTTCAGGAGAATAGGTATTATTTCTTTTTTAAATTTTCGGTAAAATTCCCCTGGGAATCCATCAGTGCCTGGACTCTTGTTTTTTGGGAGGTTTTTGATCACTGCTTCAACTCTGTAACTGGTTATTGTTCTATTCACATTGCCAATTGTCAACACAAATGCTTGTTTCCTTCATGAATTACGGAAGTTCTCAGCTATGATTTGCTCAGATATATCTTCTGGACCTCTTTCTCTCTCCACCCCTTCAGAGATACCAATAATTCTGAAATTGGAACATTTCATGATGTCATTAATTTCTCTCAGTCTGGTCTCTTGGGCTTTAACCTGTTTTTCCCAGGCCTCTTCAGTTTCTTTCTTTTCTATAATCTTATCTTCTAGTTCACTAATTCGTTCTTCTGCCTCATTTACCCTGTCAGTCAGAGTATCCAGTTAAGACTGTATTTCATTCATAGCATTTTTAAGTTTGGCTTGATTAGATCTCATTTCTGTCCTTAGAGATTCTATGTTGTTGCTAATATTTTTCTCCAGCATAGACATCAACTTCGTAATTGTTACTCTGAAGTCTATTTCTGACATCTTGCTTATATCCATATACATTAGTTCTGTGGCAGAAGTCACAGTCTCTGAGTCTTTCCTATGTTGTGTTTTCCTCCTTTAGTCCTTCTTTTCAGGGGTGGTTGAGGGAATGTACAAAGTCCAAATTATTGACCACAATCCAAGCAAGATGCACGTGTTTTATAGGGACCTTAAGGTTGCCAGCCTCTTGCTCTTCTTTCCTGTGTTCTGGGGGAGGGGCCTACCACACTGTTACTCAGGTAATTCTGCTTGGGCAGAGTTGCCCTGCCCACTGTCGGGGGGGGGGGGAGTTGGGCTCAGTGAAAACCGGTTTTAGGGGCTTTTGTTCTCTGGCAGCTTTCCCAGGCAGCTTTCTGCATCTCTTCTGAGAGTCAGAGCAGAAGTGACCACATCCAAACCTCTGTCTCTGAACAGGAAAATCGCAGTCTTCTCTTCACTGAGCTCTCTCGGTCAGACTGTCTCCATTTCTGTCTGCACTGCTGAAATCTGCAGCCTCCCTGGTTTGTGTGGCCTACAGCAACACTCCCGGGTGTGAATCCCTGGACCAAGCACGTCTCTGCCTTTTGTGCTTCTAAAACCGCAACTTGCCCCCAGGTTGCACGCACATACCTGCATCTCCTGGATCCTGTTGGGGGCTGGACTGAAGTCTTTTCCCCACTGCTAACAGTCTGCAAGTCTGTGACCAATCCCCAGCATGGGACACTTCTGCACTCCAGTGTTATATCACCTTCCCAGAGCCAGCTTATGGTGGTTCCCTCCCTCTTCCATTTATCTTCCAATATCTGCCTGCAGAATGACAGATCCATGTTTCATACCTTGAGACTGCTGGAGATATTCTATCTGTAGAGATCCAGATGTATATTCTTACATCTCAGGCTGATTTTGTCTGTGTTCAGAAAGCTTTGGTAAATATTCAGCTAAATTCAGGGGACAGGTTGAAATAAGATTTCCTACTCCTCCAGTATCTTTTGCCCTTCAGGATGGCTGTGTTTTCATTTTCATTTTCTCCTGTGTACTTTTTAAATTTTTTCTTTAATTTCCTGGCTGACCCATTTATTCTTTAATAGGAGGCTCTTCCATGTATTTGTGGAGTTTCCAAATGTTTTCTTGTGGTTGACTTCAAGTTTCATAGCATTGTGGTCTGAAAATATGCATGGTATGATGTTAGTCTTTCTGTACTGGTTGGGTCTTGGTTTTTGACCCACTATGTGATTTGTTCTGGACAATATTCTATGTGTACTCAAAAAGCAAGTATATTCTGCTGCTTTAGGATGAAATGCTCTGAATATATCTGTGAAGTCTATCTGGTCCGGTGTGTCATTCAAGTTCTTGTTTCCATGTTGATCTGCTTAGATGATCTGTCCATTGCTGTGAGTGGGATGCTAAAGTCCCCTACTATTATTGTATTCTTATCAATGAGTTTTTTAAATTTTATTATTAACTGGTTTATATATTTGGCAAAAATTTACAATTGTTAGATCTTCTTGTTGGATAGACCCCTTTATTGTGATATAGTGTCCTTCTTCATGTCTTATTACAATCTCCGGTTTAAAATCTAGTTTGTCTGATATGAGGATGGCTACTCTAGCTTTCTTTTGATGGCATAAATGGCTCTCCACCCCCTGACTTTCAATCCGGAGGTGACTGAATCTAAAATTAATCTCTTGTAAGGATCATATCGATGGACCTTGTTTTTTGTTTTTGTTTTTGTTTTTGTTTTTTGTTTGTTTTTATACATTCTGGTACCCCATGTATTTTGATTGGGGCATTTCACACATTTACATTCAGAGTAATTAAGGAAAGATATGAATTTAGTGCCATTGTATTACCTGTAAAGTTGCTGTTCCTGAAGGTTTTCTCTGTTCCTTTCTGGTCTTTTTTACTTTGGGGCTCTCTTTCTGCTCAAAGCATCCCTTTTTAATATTCCTTGCAGGGCTGCTTTAGTCTTTACAAACTCCTTTAGTTTTTGTTTGTCTTAGAAACTCTTTATCTCTCTTTCTATTCTGAATGACAGCCTTGCTGGAAAAAGTATACTGATTTGCATATTCTTCCTATTTAGCATATTGAACATATCATTCCAATATTTTCCATCCTGCCGAGTCTATGTAGACAGGTCTGCTGCCAGCCTTATGAGTCTACTACTCTAGGGTACGGATCTTTTCTCCAGAGTTGCTTTCAGAGTTCTCTCTTTATCTTTGTATTTTGCAAGTTCCACTATGTTATGTCATGGTGTTCTCTTGCTTTTGTTGATTTTTAAGGGGGTTTCCTCTGTGCTTCCTGTACTTGAATGCTTATTTCCTCTCCCAGATTAAGGATGTTCTCAGCTATAATTTGTTCAAATAAACCTTTTGCTTTTTTTTTTTTTTCTGTTCTTCTTCTGGAACTCCTCTGATACAAATATTATTTCACTTTATGGAATCACTAAGTTCTCTAACTCTACCTTGTGATCTAAAATTTTTTTTTAATCTTCTTTTCAGTTTTATTGTTTTCCATAATTTTATCTTTTATGTCACCTATTCTTTCCTCTGTTTATTCATTCCTTGTAGCAGTTATATCGTCTATCTTGTATCTTAGTTATAGCACTTTTCATTTCAGCCTGACCACTGTTTAGGTCTTTTATCTCTACAGTGAGGTTTCTCTGGTATCTTCTATGCTTTTTCCAAGTCCAGATAGTAGTTTTAAGACTGTTGAACTAAACTCTCATTCAGATATATTGCTTATGTCTGCTTTGAGCAGGTTCTTGGCTGTGATATCTTCCTGAGCTTTCTTTTGGGGAGAATTCCTTCATCCTGTCATTTTAGCTAAGTCTCTTTTGCCTGTTATGAAATCTTGTTATATATCTGGCACCTCAGAGTAATGTTATATTAAAAAAGTCATGAATTATCTAGGACCTGACACTTCAAGAAGTGTTTTTGGTTTATGCTATGTGTACTCTACTGTTGTGTTTTGGCTACTCTTCGCCACTGGTCCATCCTCTACAGAGTTCCTCCTTCCTTGCAGTGGGGCATGTTTGGGACTTTATCTAGGTTTGCTTTGATATGTTTGTTGAAAAAAGCCTGAAAAAAAAAAAGAAAGAGGAAAAAGAGAAAAAAGAAACAAGGCCTGCCTGATCCAAGAAAAAAAAAAAAAAGGAAAATGAACAACAAATAAACTAAATAGATAAAAAACAAAACAAAAAAATCCAAGCAAACAGATAAAAAACAAAACAACAACAACAAAAAACAAGCAAACAAAAAATTATAAGCCTGATTCCAAAGAAAGTGAAAGGAAAAGTAAATAAAGAAAAAGAAAGGGAAAAAAAGAAACCTGGTGCAAAAGAGAGAGAGAGAGAAGCAAAAATAGCAAAAAGAACAGTCTAACAAACAAACAGAAAACTGCCAGCCTTATTTCAATGAAAAAAAAATGAGAAAAAAAATGCAGCCTGGTGTTATTTCCACCAGAACTGAAGGAGACACATCTTATGATCTATAGACTTGGTGTTTGTGGCATGCTGCCTGTGTTACTCCTCTAGGGGAGAGGCCTGCTGTGCTGGCACAGAGTCAATGCTGCCCCAGTTAAAAAAAAAAAAAAGTGCTTGCCAGGCACATGGTTGTGGGGTTTGATGTAAGTATCTCCCACCTCCACTGGAGGCTGCTGTGTTGTTCTCTGAAACCCATTCATGTTGGTATCAATGGAAAAATGGCATTACCCCCAGAGACAGGGGATCTCACACGCCCAGCTGTTCAGAAGGCCCTCACAGAAAGACAAGGACCATCAGCACACCTAACATGACAACTCTCTTGCATTTTGTCTTTGGCTCTGGCTGGGATTTGAAACTCCAATCTTAAAGGAGCCACCACCCCCTGGATCTCTGTTTCCTCCTCCAGAATAGAGCCTCCCTGTGCTCTGACTAGTGCCATTTGTTTCATGAAATCAGTCCTATCCCTGCATGGTGCACAGAACCTATGGCACAGAGAGCAAAAAACAGTTACCAGATTATCCAGCCTCACCCAGGCCTTTCCATTTGCTGGTGCCTGAAGGATGTTTTGTCCTTGAAGAGACAACATACTTTCTTCCAAATGTACTCCAGGAAGGAGAGTGGTCTCTCCCAGTGTGATCCAGGAGATCCCTACACCACATTGTGTACCCAGAACTGTCCTCTCTAGGAGTGCACACTACAGCTCAGCTCTGGCGAAAGTTGTGCACTTCCAAAACTTTGAGCTACATTCACTGTCTGCAAAAAAACTGCCCACTCAGTTCCCCCATCTCCCCAGTCTGTGGTCCTGGAGGTTTTGTTCTTTTGCAAAACCAGTGGATACTGCATTCTCTCAGCCCTACTCTCCCTTTTCTCTCCCCATGGAAAATATTCTCCCTCAATTCACTTCCATGAACCTTGCACCTATCACACTGCCTCCCTCCAATCCTTCTTCCAATCCTCAGATCAATTTCCTGGGTCTTCCAAGTGATTGGACCTCAAAACAGCCTCATTGAAAGAGTGAGGAAACCTCCAAGTACCCCTATTTCTCTGCCATCATAACTCCACCCTCTGAGTACTCTTGATAATTCCAATCAACAATATTATTAAAGTTAAAACCAGGCCAATTAGTCAAAGAAAAGAAACCAAAAAACAAAAGCAAAAATTGTAAAAGGTGTTTATCATTTACAAATGGTATGTTTTATGTAAAAAGTACTAAGGAACTTGGGGAACCAGGTGGCTCAGTCAGTTAAACATCCAACGCCTCTTGGTTTTGGCTCAGGTCATGATCTCAGGGTCCTTAGGCTTCACAGTCAGCAGGGAGTCTGCTTGAGGATTCTCTCTCTCTTGCTCCCTCTGCACCTCTCTTTGTGCTCACTCGCTCTCTCTCTCTCAAATAAATTAATAAATCTTTAAAAGAAATACTAGAGAACCTACAAATAACTTATTAGAATTAATAAATTAATTAATATAATTAATAAACAAATCAGCAATATTGTATGATACAAGAACTGTATACAAAAATTGTATTTCCATTCACTAGCAATGAGCAATTTCAAAATTAAATTTAAAAAATTCCATTTATGGGGCACCTGGGTAGCTCAGTGGGTTAAGCCTCTGCTTTCGGCTCAGGTCATGATCTCAGGGTCCTGGGATCAAGCCCCGCATCAGGCTCTCTGCTCAGCAGGGAGCCTGCTTCCCCTCGCTCTCTGCCTGACTTTCTGCCTACTTGTGATCTCTCTCTGTGTGTCAAATAAATAAATACAATCTTAAAAAAAAAAAAGAAAATGCCATTTATAAGGCAAAGAAGGTGTCAGCGAAGTCGTAGGACCCCAGCCTCACCTAACACAACTAGATAACTATCAAATCATTCTAAATACTTCAGAAATAGTTCTGAAGACCATCGAAAAAACTCTACAACTAAAGGGAAAGAAGAGGCCACATTGAAGAAGGTAGAAGTGTGGAGATGGAGTTTAGCGGAGAAATGGATCAGGGGTGCTGCAAGTAAGGGGAGCTGTGGTCGCAAAGAAGGGAAAGAAAGAGGAGCACATAGGAGAACACAAAAGGAGAACATTTTCCCAAAACCATTTGCTTGGAAAATAAGAGAGGATGAATTTTGTGAGTCCTTACAACTAGCGGGGCTTAAAGCCTGCAGTTTTAAAGGTCAGTGGGCTATGGTGGGAAAGACCACAGAAGGCACTACACTGCTCCTTGAGAGAAGGCAGGAAAACAACTCCAGGGGTAGAAGGCCTGGGAACGGCCCCCTGAAAAATGCTTGGGGCACACAGTGGGGAGGTTGTTTGCTCTTCTTGTAGCATGTCTCTGAAGAATGCTTGGGGCACACAGTGGGGAGAATATTTGCTCTTCTGGTGGTATGTCTCTGAGAGGCAGTGAAAAGTGATGCCTCTCTGGGAACAAAGCTGCTGTCTGGCACCATTTCCTTCCCCTGCCCAGTAACATTAACACAGAGCCACCTGTGGGAAGCAGTGAAGCACAAAAAAAGCTAACTTGCATACAGCGAGCCCAAACCCTACGTGCTATGGAAGGGTGCCATTCCCACACAAATTTCCATCAGTCCCAGCAAGGCAGGTCCCTCCCCCAGAGGACCAGCACAAACCCCACCTACACCATGTCTACACACCAGAGAGTTCTGCAGGCCTCTGCTCTGGTGCAGGTTGTGTCAGCTCGTATTTCACAAGCAGACCAAAGCATACCCAGTTAAAATTCACCACACTCGGGTGAGAGACCAAACACTGCCTGCATCAGCCAAAGAGAGCTTCTGCAGAAGGCTGGCCTGAAGGATAGAGCAGCCAAACACAACAGCAGAGTGCATGCAGCACACACCAGAGTTAATCACTGAAACACCAGGCTCTGGGCACTACGTAACCTCTTCTTCATAAGACTGTTACTTTCAGGAGGAAGAGACATAATTGGCTTTTCTAACACAGAGAAGAAGACAGAGACTTAGAGAAAATGTGAAGACGGAGGGATTTATCCCCAGTGAAAGAATGAGATAAGGTGATGACCAGAAATCTAAGTGAAGGAAATATAAGTAACATGCTTGGTGGAGAATTTGACTTGAGAAAAGAATGAAAGACACCAAATGAGATCATTACCATAGATAAAAGAGTTAAAAAACAATCAATCAAAGATGAAAAGTACAATAAAGAAGATTGGAAACAGACTTGAAGCAATGAGCAGCAGACTGGAAAGCAGAGGAACGAGTTAATGACCTAGATATCAAAGTAATGGAAAACAGTGAAACTGAACAAAAGAGAGTAGGAAGAAGTATGCAAGACAAGAATAGACGTAGGGAACTGACTCCATCAAATGTAATAATATTCATATTATAGAATTCCCACAATAAGAAGAGGGAGTAAAGGGGGAAGAAAACTTATTTGAAGAAATAATACCTGAAACCTTCTCTAATCTGGGGAAAGAAACAGACATCCAGATCCAGGAGGAACAGAGAATTCTCACCAAAAAAGCAGACCAACACCAAAAAAATATTGTAATTAAAATTTCAAAATATAGTAATAAAGAAAAAATTCTTAAAAGGAGAAAGACAAAAGAAGTCTTAAAATTACAAGGGAAAACACATGGGCTTGGAGATTTCCCAAAAGAAGTTTAGCAATATATAGAAAGGAGAAGAATGATGTATTCAATGTCCTGAATGGGAAAAATCTGCATGCAAGAAGACTCTATCCAACAATAGTGGGAGAGATAAAGACTTTTCCAGACAAACAAAAACTAAAGGAGTTTAGAAAACACTAAACTAGCCCTGCAAGAAATATTAAAGGGGATGCTTTGAGTGCAAAGGAGAGATCAAAAGTGACAAAGTTAAGAAAGGATCAAAGAAAATCTCTAGAAACAATGACAAAACAAGGAGTAAAATGGCAATAAATACATATCTATCAACAATTACCTTGAATGTAAAGGACTAAACACTCCCGTCAAAAGACATGTGGTGTCTGAATGGATACAAAGCAAGACTGATTTATATGCTGCCTGCAAGAGACTCATTTTAGACCTAAAGACATCTGCGATTTGAAAGTGAGAGGTGGAGAACAATTTATCATGAGAACGAACATCAAAAGAAAGGTGGAGTACCCATTCTTACGTCAGACAAACTAGATTTCAAACCAGAGACTGTAATAAAAGATGGAGGAGACTATATCATAATAAAAGGGTCTATATAACAAGAAGATCTAACAATTGTACGTATTTATTCCCCTAACATGGGAGCACCAAATATATAAACCAGTTAATAATAAAATTAAAGAAACTCATCAATAATGATACAATAATAGTAGGGGACTTTAACATCTCACTCACAGCAATGGACAGATCATCTAAGCAGATCAACAAAGACACAAGAGCTTTGAATGACACATTGGACCAGATGGACTTCACAGATAATTATAAAACATTCCAAGCTAAAACAACAGAATACTCATTCTTCTCAAGGGCATATGGAGCTCTCTCCAGAATAGATCACATACTGGGTCACAAATCAGGTCTCAATTGGTACCAAAATGCTGGGATTATTCCCTGCATTTTTTCAGACCAAAATGCTTTGAAAACTGGACTCAATCACAAGAGGAAATTAGAAGGAACTTGGAGGTTAAGGAGCATCCTACTAAAGACTGAATGAGTCAACCAGGAAATTAAAGAAGAATTTTAAAAATTAATGGAAACTAATATGAATGAAGACACATCTGCTCAAAACTTTTGGGATATAGCAAAAGCAGTCCTAAGAGGGAAGTACACTGCAATACAAGCCTCACTCAAAAAATTAGAAAAATCTCAAATACACAATCTAACCTTACACTTAAGGAGCTGGAGAAAGAGCAAACAAATAAAGCCTAAACCAAACCAAAGAGAAATAATAAAGACTAGAGCAGAGCTCAATGAAATAGAAAACAGAAAAACAGTAGAATAGATGAACAGAACTAGAAGCTGGTTCCTTAAAAGAATTAATAAGATGGATAAACCTCTAGCAAGACTTATCAAAAATGAAAGAGAAAGGACCCAAATTAATAAAATCATGAATGAAAGAGGATATATCACAACCAACGCTAAGGAAATACAATTTTAAGAACATATTATGAGCAATTATATGCCAACAAATTAGGCAATCTAGAAGAAATTAATGCATTCATGGAAACTTATAAACTAGAAAACTGAAACAAGAAGAAATAGACAATCTGAATAGACCCATGACCAGCAAGGAAATTGAAGCAATAAGGAAAAACTTCCAAGGGCTAGATGGCTTTCCAGGGGAATTCTACCAAACATTTAAAGAAGAAATAATACTTATTATACTGAAGTGGTTTCAAAATATAGAAATGGAAGGAAAACTTCCAAACTCATTCTATGAGGCCAGCATTACCCTGATTCTTCAAACCAGACAAAGACCTCATCAAAAAAGAGAATTACAGAACAATATCCCTGATGGACTTGGATGCCAAAATACTCACCAAGATACTAGCCAATAGGATCTAACAGTACATTAAAAAGGTTATTCACCACGACGAAATGGGATTTACTCTTGGGATGCAAGGGTGGTTCAACATTCACAAATCAATCAATGTGATACTTCACATTAATAAAAGAAAAGACAAGGACCAAATGATCCTCAATGCAGAAAAAGCCTTTGACAAAATATATCATTCTTTCTTGATTAAAACTCCCCACAGTGCAGGAATAGAGGGAACATACCTCAATACCATAAAAGCTATCTATGAAAAGCCCACAGTGAATATCATTCTCAATGGGGAAAACCTGAGAGCTTTTCCCCTAACATCAGGAAGACTCTCACCACTGTTTTTCAACACAGTACGAGAAGTCCTAGCTTCAGCAATCAGACAACAAAAAAATAAGAGGCATTCGGCAAAGAAGGAGTCAAACTGTCACTCTTCACAGATGACATAGTACTTTAAGGTGGAAAACCCAAAAGATGCCACCCCCAAATTGCTAGAACTCATACAGGAATTGAGCAATGTGGCAGGATATAAAATCAATATACAGAAATCAGTTGCATTTCTGTACACTAACATGAGGCAGAAGAAAGAGAAATCAAGGAATTAATCCCATTTACAATTGCACCAAAGATACCTAGGAATAAACCTAACCAAAGAGGTAAAGGATCTGTACTCTAAAAACTACAGAAAACTTACTTGTGAAAGAAATTGAGGAAGACACAAAGAGATGGAAAAGCATTCCATGGTCAAGGTTTGGAAAAATAAATATTGTTAAAAATGTCTATGCTACCCACAGCAATCTACACGTTCAATGCAATCCTTATCAAAATACCATTAACATTTTCACAGAGCTGGAACAAACAATCCTAAAATTTGTATGAAATCAGAAAAGACCCCAAATAGCCAGGGGAATGTTAAAAAGAAAACCGAAGCTGAGGGCATCACAATGCCTGACTTCAAGCTATATTACAACTTGAAACTTAATGAATGTTAGATTATGTTCTGTTGAGAGTAAGAATAAATTATTACCAATATTGGAAGGGAGGGGGGAAAAAAGCTATATTACAAAATCGTGATCATCAAGACAGCATGGCTCTGACACAAAAAGAGAGACATAGATCAATGGAACAGAATAGACAACCCAGAAATGGATCCTCAACTCTATGGTCAACTAATCTTCAACAAAGCAGGAAACAATATCTAATGGAAAAAAAAATCTCTTCAATAAATGGTGCTGGGAAAATTGGACAGCTATATACAGAAGAATGAAACTGGACCATTCTCTTACACCATACACAAAAATAATCTCAAAATGGATGAAAGACATAATTGGAGGACAGAAATCCATAAAAATCCTAGAGGAGAATGCAGGAATCAAATTCTTTGTCCTCAGCCACAGCAACTTCTTGCTAGTACTACGCTAAGTGATATAAATCAGGCAGAGAGAGAGTATTATCATATGTTTTCACTCATATGTGGAATATAAGAAATAGTTCAGAGGATCATAGGAGAAGGAAAGGAAACTGAAAGGGAAGAAATCAGAGAGGGAAACAAACCATGAGAGACTCTTGACCCTGGGAAACAAACTGAGGGTTGTGGAAGGGGAGGTGGGTGGAATGATAGGGTTGTGGAAGGGGAGCTGGGTGATGGGCATTAAGGAGGTCACATGATGTGATGAGAACTGGACGTTATATGCAAGTGATGAATTATTGAGCACTGTATCTGAAACTAATAATGTCCTATATATTGGCTAATTGAATTTAAATAAAAATAAATAAATAAAACAAAAAATAGTGGAAGACTTAACAGCCCACTCCCACTCACAGCAATAGGCAGATCATCTAAGCAGAAGATCTACAAGGAAACAAGGGCTTTGAATGACACACTGGACCAGATGGACTTCACTGATACATTAAGACAGAATACACATTCTTCTTGAGGGCACATGGAACATTCTCAAAAATAGATGACATACTGGGTCACAAAACAGGGATCGACTGATACAAAAACAGAGCTTATTCCATGCATAGTTTCAGACCACAGTGCTTTAAAATTTGAAGTCAACTAGAATAAAAAAAATTGGGAAGGAACACCAATACATGGAATTTAAAGAGCATCCTACTAATGAATGAATGGGTCCATCAGAAAGTAAAAGAATTTAAAAAGTGCATGGAAACAAATGAAAATGAAAACATGACAGTCCAAATTTTGGGGGTGCTGGAAAGGTGGTCCTAAGAGGGAAGTATATAGCAATACAGGCCTTTCTCAAGAAACAAACAAACAAACAAAAAAGTCTCGAATATGCAAGCTAAACTTAAACCTAAAGGAGCTGTAAAAAAAAAAAAAAGGCAAATAAAGCCTAAATCCAGCATGAGAACAAAAATAATAAAGATTACAGCAGATCAAAGACATAGGAATTTTAAAAAATGGCGGATCAAAGGCGCCTGGGTGGCTCAGTAGTTTAAGCCACTGCCTTCGGCAAAGGTCGTGATCCCAGGGTCCTGGGATTGAGCCCCGCATCAGGATCCTTGCTCAGCCAAGATTCTGCTTCACCCTCTCCTCCCCACTCGTGCTCTCTCTTGCTATCTCTGTCTATCTTTCTATCTCTCTCTCTCAAACAAATAAATAAAATCTTTTTTAAAAATGGTGGATTAGATCAACAAAACTAGGAGCTGGTTCTTTGAAAATTAATAAGTTTGATAAACCCCTAGCCAGACTTATTAGAAAGAAAAGAGAAAGGACCCAAATAAATAAAATCATGAATGAAAGAGGAGTCACCACAACCAACACCAGTGAAATACAAATAATTATAAGAGAATATTATGAGCAATTATATGTCAGGAACCATATTATCCTCTCTATTGATTCATAAAATCATTTGACAAAATAGAGTATCCCTTCTTGATAACAACTCTCCACCCTGAACAGAGCTCAGTATCATAAAAACCATATGTGAGTAACGCACAGAAAATGTCATCCTCAATGGGGAGAAACTGAGAGCTTTTCCCCTAAGGTCAGGAACATGACAGTAATGCCCACTCCACCACTATTGTACAACATAGTACTGAAAATCCTAGCCACAGCAATCAGACAACGAACATAAATAAAAGGCATCCATGTGAGCAAAGAAGTCAACTTGCCCTCTTTGAAGATGACATGATACTTTATGTAGAAAACCTGAAAGACTCCAAAATATTGCTAGAACTCATAAAAGAATTCAGCAAAGTCACAGGACATAAAACGAATGCACAGAATTTTGTCACATTTCTCTATAGCAATAATGAAGCAGCAGAAAGGGAAATCAAGGAATCAATCCCATTTACAGCTGCACCAAAAACCATATGATACTTTGGAATAAACCTAACCAAAGAAGTAAAAGATCTGTACTCTGAAAACTGCAGAACACTTATGAAAGAAGTTGAAGAAGACACAAAGAGATGGAAAAACTTCCCATCTTCATGGATTGGAAGAATAAATATTAAATGTCTATGCTATCCAAAGCACTCTATGCAGTCAATGCAATCCCTATCAAAATACCATCAGCATTTTTCATAGAGCTGGAACAAACAATCCTAAAATTTTTATGGACGAGAAAAGACCCTGAATAGCCAAAGGAACGTTGAAAAAGAAAACCAAACCTGGAGGCATCACAATTCCAGACTTCAAGCTTTATTTCAAAACTGTAATCATCAAGACAGTATGGTACTGGCACAAAAACAGACACACAGATCAATGGAACCCAAAAGAAAACCCAGAAATGAACCCTCAGCTCTACAGTCAACTAATCTTTAACAAAGCAGGAGAGAACATCCAATGGAAAAAAGTGTCTTCAGCAATGGTGTTGGGAAAATTGGACAGCCACATGCAGAAAAATGAAACTGGGCCACTTTATTTTTCTAGATTTTAGTTATTATTTATTTGAGAGGGAGAGAGAGAGTGAGCGAGAGAGAGAGCACAGCTGGGGGGAGAGACAGAGGCAGAAGCAGACTCCCCACTGAGCAGGGAACCCAAAGCAGGGCTCCATCCCAGGACCCTGGGATCATGACCCAAGCTGAAGGCAGAAGCTTAACTGACTGAGCCACCCACGTGCCCCTAGATCACTTTCTTACACTATACACAAAAATAAACCCAAAATGGATGAAAGACCTAAATGCCTAAATGTGAGACAGGAATCCATCAAAATACTAGAGGAGAACATAGGCAGCAAACTCTTTGACCTCCACAGCAACAAATTCTTGCTAGGTCTCCAATAGCAAGGGAAACAAAAGTAAAATGAATTATTGGGATTTCATCAAGATAAAAAGCTTCAGTCAACAAAACTAAAAGGCAACCTATGAAATGGGAGAAGATATTTGCCAATGTCTCATCAGATAAAGGGCTAGTATCCAAAATCTATAAAGAACTTATCAAACTCAACATCCAAGGAACAAAAAATCCAGTCAAGAAATGGGTAGAAGACATGAACAGATATTTCTCCAATGAAGACGTACAAATGGCCAAAAGACACATGAAAAAATGCTCATCACTTGGCATAGGGTAAATACAAATCAAATCAAAACCACAGTGAGATACCACCTCACACTAGTCAGAATGGCTGAAATTAACAAGTCAGGAAACAATAGATATTGGCGAGGATTCAAAGAAAGGAGAACCCTCTTACACTGTTTCTGGGAATGCAAACTGATGCAGCCAGTCTGGAAAGAGTATGGAGGTTCATCAAAAAGCTAAAAATAGAGCTACCCCACAACCCAGCAATTTCTCTCTATGTATTTATAGGATATATAGGATACATACATAGTGCTTTGAAGGGTCACATGCACCCCAATGTTTATATCAGCAATGTCCCCAATTTCCAAAATATGGAAAGATCCCAGATGTCCTTCAACAGATGAGTGGATAATGAAGATGTGGTGTATATATATCTATAATGGAATACTACTCAGCCATGAGAAATAATGAAATTCTTCCATTTGCAATGATGTGGATGGAACTAGAGTTATGCTAAGCAAAATAAGTCAGAGAAAGACTAATACTATATGATTTCTCTCATATGTGGAATTTAAGAAACAAAACCGTCTTGTATTATCAGAGAACATACATTGTTTTATTAGTTTATGCCCTTACATATGGTGTTTCCATATGTTCCATATGCATTGAGAAGAATGTACATTATGCTTTTGCAGTGTCGTTCAAATTTTGATCCTGCTTCTTTCTAGTTGTGTGACCAGTATCTTCAGGCTCCTCGATACCCTTTGGACGCATAGTCCAGTGTATCTCAAAATTCTAAGCTCTAAATGCAGCATTTATATTCTCCCTGAAGGATCCTGATTGACAATCCAAACATTTTCCAGGAGGCAAAACATTTATTCCTTCTGAATGAGTACCCTGAATATTACATCCTTTCAAGAAGGAATGGGGCTCTGAGTCAAGCCTTGGTACTGATCCTTGACTTTGACAATCTCTACACTTCTCCTTATAGAAAGAAAATGCCTTGGTAGAGAACCAGTCATGGAAACTCCTCATGTTTCAAATCCCGGATTGATTTAAATATTCCTCCTACATAAGGAGCTTTTGTTGTTTATAATCTCCACAAGGAAGAACAGCAAATAAATGATAAAGGATATCAATTTAGACAGCTTTTCATTTTAGGTTTGATAAGTGACTCCAGACCATGAGTTCTAAAGAGAACCCAGACTAGAGAAAGTGTAGCATGTATTTTAGCTCAAGAAAGAATAATAAATAAACATAGAATTTTGACCCTCATGGAAGGGAAGCTTTATTGCTCCTTCCCTATTGGAGATATACTTAAGACCTAGAAAGACAGAGTAAAAGGCCTCTGGAGAAGGTCCAAATGAGAAGCTGGAGAAGGTGACACTGAGTCTAGAAACTAAAGCTCATACAATTTTACTCATAAGAGAGTTCCTTCATTCTGTATTCAAAGCCAACTAGCTTGTATGACTAAAATAACTCGTTTCTTTAAAATTTAAAAAAAGTATGAATAAACACCTTTGAAAATATTTGATTTTGGAGAAAATAGCATGTTTTGCAAAATAAAGAAGACAGATACTGGTTTTACTTATAGGAAATGAACTACCTTACAATTCAACAACTGCACTACTAGGTATTTACACAAAGAATACAAAAATACTAATTCAAAGGGATAAATGCATCCAAATATTTATAGCAGCATTATCTACAATAGCCAAATTATGGAAGGAGCCCAAATGTCCTTTGAATGGTGAACGGACAAAGGAAATGTGGTATACAGTGGAATATTTATTAGTCAGCCATAAAAAAGAATGAAATTTTGCCATTTGCAATGATATGGATAGAGCTAGAGAGCATTATGCTAAGCTAAAATAAGTCAATCAGAGAAAGACAAATACCATATGATTTCACTTATATGTGAAATTTAAGAAACAACACAAATGGAAAATAAAGAGAGAGAGAGAAACCAAGAAACCGACTCTTAACTATAGAGAACAAACTGAGGGTTACTGGAGGGAAAGTGGGCAGGGGGAATAGGTTAAATAGGTGATAGGAATGAAGGAATGTACTTGTAATGAGCACCAGATGTCTTATGGAGTTATTGAATCACTATATTGTATGTCTGAATCTAATATTACACTTTATGTTAACTAACTGAAATTTAAACAAAAACTGAAAAAAAAAAAAAAAGAACAAAATACCTCCAAAGAGCAAAAGACTGAGAAACCGGTTTCCACAGAGCCCAGCCCCTTGATTGGAGGGCAGAGAGACTCAATCCAAGGAAGATTGACTGGAAAACAACGTGGCAGGCCCCTCCACCAGAAGACAAGCTAAAAACAAGAGGACAATAACCACAGTGTCCCCACGAAACTATAAAACCCCAACATCAGGGGAAATCAATATATTAAGCTCCCAATAATACCCTAAACCTGTATATTTCATAGATACAAGTTTTTTCCTTTCTTTCTTTCTTTTTTTTCTTCACTCCTCACATTTCTTGGTTTTTAATTTTTTTTTAAACTACTTAACATTACAACCAGAGGCTTAATATAAAAATAAACCCAGGAAGACCCGAAATAACATTCCTCGCCCACATCGAGGAGTTATAACCACCCTCCCATCTTATCCTTCTGTCAGTGTTTCTGTGTATTTGCTTTTGTTCTGGAATTATAAATCTTATTCTTGGGGTTCATTCCAACTAGGTTCTTTTATTTCTTGTCATTTACTTTTGTCACTCTTTATGTTTGTTCGTGTTTGTTAATATACCTTATAAATCTTATTTTTGGGGCCCATTTTGGCTGAGATCTCTTTTTTTCTCTTTCTCTCTCTCTCTCTCTCTTTTCTATATTCTTTCTTTCTGGTGGTGATTCCCAATTGCTCCAAAATCTTCCAGGGTGCACTCTGCCTGGATCATGGGAGATATATTCAGCTATACATCCTCTCATCCACCTCTCATCAAAATGAATAGGAGGAGGAACACTCAACAGAGGAAAAACCCAGAGACTGCGCCCTCTCCCTCAGAACTATTGGACATGGACATAAACAGTATGTCAGAAAGGGAATTCAGGGTAACAATTATCCAGGCAATGGCTAGGATGGAGAAAAACATTAACGACAACATAGAATCTCTAAGGGCAGAACTAGGAACCAGTATGGCAGATGTTAAAAACGCTATCAGTGAGATCCAATCTAATCTAAATAGTCTAACAGCTAGAGTTATGGAGACAGAGGATAGAATTAGCGATTTAGAGGACAAGATAGCAAAGAAGAAAGGTCAGGAGGAGGGCTGGAACAAACTACTTAGGAAGCATGAGCACAGACTTAGGGAAATAAATGATGCCATGAAACGTTCCAATATCAGAATTATTGGAATCCATGAGGGGGTAGAGAAAGACAGAAGACTAGAAGATGTAGCTGAACAAATTCTGAATGAAAATTTCCCCAGTGTGGGGAATAGAACAAGTGTTCCTGTCCTAGAGGCAGAAAGGACACCCCCAAGATCAACGAGTCTAGAAAGAAATGAATGCATTCTAGGAAGCCTATAAACTTCTAAGACTGAAACAGGAAGAAATTTAAAACCAGAGTAGACCAATATCTAGTAACAAGATTGAAGCAGTGATCAAAACTTCCCAAAAAACAAGAGTCTAAGACCTGACGGATTCCCTGGGGAATTCTACCAAACATTCAAGGAAGAAATACCTATTCTCCTGAAACTGTTTCAAAAAATAGAAACAGAAGGAAAACTTCCAGACTCTATGAAGCCAACATCACCCTGATCCCCAAACCAGGCAAAGACCCCATCAAAAACGAGAATTTCAGACTAATATCCCTGATGCATATGGATACGAAGATTCTCAAGAAGATCCTAGCTAATAGGATCCAACAGCACATTAAAAAGATTATTCATCATGACCAGGTGGGATTTATCCCTGAGATACAAGGGTGGTTCAACATTCACAAATCAATCAATGTGATAGAACAAATCAATAGAGAAAAGAGAAGAACCACATGGTCCTCTCAATTGATGCAGAAAAAGCATTTGACAAAATTCAGCATCCATTCCTCATTAAAACTCTTCAAAGTGTAGGGACAGAGGAACATTCCTCAACTTCATAAAACCTATCTATGAAAAGCCCACAGGAAATATCATTCTGAATGGGGAAAAGCTGGCAGTCTTCCCTTTGAGATCAGGAACACGACAAGGATGCCCACTCTCTCCACTCTTGTTCAACATAGTACTAGAAGTCCTAGCGACAGCAATCAGGCAACAAAAAGAAATAAAAGGTATTCAAATTGGCAAAGAAGTCAAATTCTCTCTCTTCACAGATGACATGATACTTTATATGGAAAACCCAAAAGACTCCACCCCAAAACTACTAGAACTCATACAGCAACTCAGTAATGTGGCAGGATACAAAAGCAATGCACGGAAATCAGTTGCTTTCCTATACACTAAGAATGAAAATATGTAAAGGGAAATTAGAGAATCGATTCCATTTACAATAGCACCAGGAACTGTAAGATACCTGAGAACAAACCTAACCAAAGAGATAAAGGATCTGTACTTGAGGAACTACAGAATACTCATGAAAGAAATTGAAGAAGAAACAAAAAGGTGGGAAAGCATTACAAGCTGATGGATCAGAAGAATAAACATTGTTAAAATGTCTATACTACCCAGAGCAATCTATACTTTCAATGCCATCCTGATCAAAATTTCTCTGGCATTTTTCAAAGGGCTGGAACAAATAATTCTAAAATTTGTATGGAACCAGAAAAGACCCAGATAGCTAAGGAAATGTTGAAAAAGGAAAACAAAACTGTGGGCATCACGTTGTCTTACTTCAAGATTTACTACAAAGCTGTGATCAGAAAGACAGCCTGCTACTGACACAAAAACAGCCACATAGACCAGTGGAACAGAGCAGAGAGCCCAGATATGGACCCACAACTCTATGATCAAATAATCTTTGAAAAGCAGGAAAAAATATCCAGTGGAAAAAAGACAGTCTCAGTAAACAACAAATGTTGGAGAGGATGTGGAGAAAGGGGAGCCCTCTTCCACTGTTGGTGGGAATGCAAGTTGGTAAAGTCACTTTTGAAAACAGTGTGGAGATTCCTCAAGAAATTAAAAATAGAGCTACCCTATGGCCCTGCCATTGCACTACTGGGTATTTACCCCAAAGTTGCAGATAAAGTACAAAGAAGGGCCACATGTACCCCAGTGTTCATAGCAGCAATGGCCACAATCGCCAAACTGTGGAAAGAGCCAAGATGCCCTTCAACAGATGAATGGATAAAGAAGATATGGTCCATATATACAATGGCATATTATGCGTCCATCAGAAAGGATGAATACCCAACTTTTATTTTAACCTGGACTGGACTGGAAGAGATTATGTTGAGTGAAATAAGTCAAGTGGAGAAAGTCAATTATCATATGGTCTCCCTTACGTGTGGAGCATAAGGAAAAACATGGAGGACATTGGGAGAGGGAAGGGAGGGTGAATTGGAGGAAATCAGAGGGGCGAAGAACCATGAGAGATTGTGAACTCAGAGCAACGGACTGAGGGTTTTGGAGGAGAGGGGGGTGGGGGGATGGTCAAGCCTGGTGGTGGGTATTGAGGAGGGCACGTATTGCATGGAGCACTGGGTGTGGTGCAAGAACAATGAATCTTGTAACACTGAAAAAATAAAATAAAAGTATTTGGAAAAAATTAAAAAGATAAAAGACAGAATCTTCAACAAATGGTGTTGGGAAAATTGGACAGCTATGTGTAGAAGAATGAAACTTGACCATTCTTTTACACCATACACAAAGATATACTCGAAATGGATAAAAGACCTCAACTATCAAAATCCTAGTGGAGAACATAGGCAGTAACCTCTTTGACATCAACCACAGCAACTTCTTTCAGGACATGTCTCCAAAGGCAAAGGAAACAAAAGCCAAAATGAACTTCTGGGACTTCATCAAGATAAAAAGCTTCTGCACAGCAAAGGAAACAGTCAACAAAACAAACAGGCAACCCACGGAATGGAAAAAGATATTCTCAAATGACGCTACAGACATAGGTCTGATATCTAAGATCTGTAAAGAACTCCTCAAACTCAACTCGCAAAAAACAGATAATCACATCAAAAAATGGGCAGAAGGCATGAACACACACTTCCCCAAAGAAGACATACAAATGGCTAACAGACACATGAAAAAACGTTCATCATCTTTAGCCATCAGGGAGATTCAAATCAAAAGCACATTGAGATACCTCCTTATACCAGTTAGAATGGCCAAAATCAACAAGACAGTAAACAACAAATGTTAGAGAGGATGTGGAGAAAGGGGAACCCTCTTCCACTGTTGGTGGGAATGCAAGTTGGTGCAGCTGCTTTGGAAAACAGTGTGGAGATTCCTCAAGAAATTAAAAATAGAGTTACCCTATGACCCTGCAATTGCACTACTGGGTATTTACCCCAAAGATGCGGATGCAGTCCAAAGAAAGGCCACATGTACCCCAATGTTCATAGCAGCAATGGCCATAATCACCAAATCGTGGGAAGAGCCAAGATGCCCTTCAACAGATGAATACATAAAGAAGATATGGTCCATATATACAATGGAATATTATGCCTCCATCAGAAAGGATGAATACCCAGCTTTTGTTTCAACATGGACGGGACTGGAAGAGATTATGCTGAGCTAAATAAGTCAAGCGGAGAGAGTCAATTATCATATGGTTTCACTTACATGTGAAGCATAAGGAAAAACATGGGGGACATTGTGAGAAGGAAAGGAAGGGTGATTGGGGGAAATCGGAGGGGGAGATGAACCATGAGAGACTGTGGACTCTGAGCAGCAAACTGAAGGTTTTTTGTTTTTTGTTTTAAAGATTTTATTTATTTATTTGACAGAGAGAGATCACAAGTAGGCAGAGAGGCAGGCAGAGAGAGAGGGGGAAGCAGGTTCCCCACTGAGCAGAAAGCCCAATGCGGGGCTCGATCCCAGGACCCTGAGATCATGACCTGAGCCAAAGGCAGAGACTTTCACCCACTGAGCCACCCAGGCACCCCAACAAACTGAAGGTTTGGGGGGGAGAGAGTGGGGGTTGGGTGAGCCTGGTGGTGGGTATTGAGGAGGGCACGTATTGCATGGAGCACTGGGTGTGGTACATGAACAATGAATCTTGGAACACTGAAAAAATAAATTAAATGTATTTGGAAAAAAAATAGATAAATGAAAATCTTCATCCCCCAATAAATAAATACATAAAATGAAAGAAAAGAAAAAAATTGTATATATATATGAATGCATCTGCTAACTCCATCTCATCCAGTGTGTCATTTAAAGCCACTGTTTTTATGTTAACTTTCCATTTAGATGATCTGTCCATTGATGTAAATGGGGGTATTAAAATCCTCTACTATTACTGTATTATTATTTATTAGCTGTTTTTTTTAGATATTTATTTATTCATTTATTTGACCAATAGAGAGAAAGCACAAGTAGGCAGAGTAGCAGGAAGAGGGAGAGGGAGAAGCAGGCTCTCCACTGAGCAGGGAGCCTGATGCGGGGCTCGATCTCAGGACCCTGGGTTTGTGACCTGAGCCGAGACAGTTGTTTAACCAACTGAGCCACCAAGGTGCCCCTTGACTAGCTCTTTCATGTCTGATATTAATTTTTTTTTAACTTTCTAATTATTTATTTATTTTTTTTCCCCCAAATATTTTTATTTTATTTTTTCAGTGTTACAAGATTCATTGTTTATGTACCACACCCAGTGCTCCATGCAATACGTGCCCTCCTCAATACCCACCACCAGGCTCG
>CM052901.1:60217833-60235717 GCA_028534135.1 Potos flavus | reverse complement strand
TTTTACATATAAAATATATATTTATATATTATATATTTATATATGTTTATAAAATATATTAACTTATATTTTATTAATAATTACTATTTATTATTAATAAATAGTAATTATTAATAAAATATAAATAATTATTTACATTTACATTACCTGTTAGAGTTTCCTGTGTGCTTTCACATACATGCTCTAAATCAACCAGGCCACATCATAACCTACATAACCCAGATTTGGATTGTTATGACATATATCTCATTTTTCAATGCCCTATGTCAAGTACATCAGGTAAAGAAGTTACACAAATCCCAGGGAGAAACATAAAATGTGAGCTCTCTCAATAATAGGGAGGGAAGGAGGTTAGAAACCTCTACTTATTCTCAAAATGAAAAAGGTTCACGTGAAAGTGATCTGAGAAAATTCAAAATCCAAATCTGCTCATTTTAATTTATATTAAATCTATTACACACAGTAATTATATCAGAAAGGAGGTACGGACTTGCTTTACTGCTTCTTCAACCTCCAATTACACCAACTTGTTTATGCACTCTTGAATGGTTTATAGGTTGTAATACTTAACAAAGAAATAAGAATAAGAAATAGCATATCTTCTGTGTTTTGTAAAAATGGGATTTTCCTCAAGTAATAAGAACATGCTTCTCAGCCTGTCCTTACACACCTCTAAAACAAAATTGGCTTTTTCTTTAAATTTTTTTTTGATCTTTGATGCTTTCCCAAAATGATGCATGTCACACCAAACATTGTCATGACCAGAACTAAGCACAACTTGAGGTATTCAAAATTTGGATTTCCTTTCAAAGCTATGTACGATTAAGCAGCCTCAAGTCTTGTACCTTGCCCCCTCATCAAATGTGTAAGCTTTAGACAAAATGTTTATAGGAAAGCAACAGTCTGTTGACTTTTTTTCACAGTTACTTTTATTTTATTTTTTCAGTGTTCCAAGATTCATTGTTCATGCACCACACCCAGTGCTCCATGCAATACATGCCCTCCTCAATACCCATCACCAGGCTCACCCAACCCCCACCCCCCTCCCCTCCAAAACCCTCAGTTTGTTGCTCAGAGTCCACAGTCTCTCATGGTTCATCTCCCCCTCTGATTTCCCCCAATTCAGTCTGCTGACTTTCAATATCCATTTGTCTTGCTAGGGTTTTAAACATAATAGACACACGGTTTGATTTCAAGACCCATTATTCTTTGATTTTGAACTGGGGTCCATTTTCCTGCTACCTCCTACCACCACTTACTTCATTAGGGAAGACTTCCATAGCACATGTAAAACATCCTGCTCTATACACAATCTATTGTCCAAATGAACTAAAAACACACCGGTAAATGTAAACTTAATTTATACTGGATTTAATCTTCCACTTAAAGAAAAAAAAAAAAAACAGTTCTAATGTTCAATCTCCTAGAAGGACAAAGAAATTATGGTCTACATACTTATTATTTTTTCCTTCTATCTAAAGAAGTCTAAAGAAAAATCAGTTGAAATTCATGTGGGGAAACTGCATTACACATTACTGGAGAAGGTATCTGTTAGAGTAACTGTGCAGTAAATGTGTGTTCTCTGGGGAGTGGTTATAAAAGTATTTCCTTCAGAAACTATGGCCACTTCCATGACTCATTGGTAAATTTTCTTATCTTTCTTTTGCTCTCTTCTCCCGTTTTCCCCTCTCTTTTCTTTCTCCTTCCTCTTCATTCTCTCTTTTTTCTCTGTGTCACACACTCCACCCCCAGAGTCTTTTTGTCATAAATTGTGAGGAAATGTGATTGTGTCATCCTACTAACAGTATGTTGAAAAAATAGTGCCTGTCTTATAACTTTAATAGCAATAAACGTATCTTGAGTATCCCATTAATAATGCTGAACTTGATCTTCATTCTCGCCAATTAAACTGCTTTGAAAAATGAGTGAAATAGACTGTATTCTATTTTCTTTCTTCCTACTCAATCATTAGACTAAAATGAGAAATGACTTAACAATCAAGACAATTTCGAGTGGTAGCTGCAGAACTAAAGCCATGATGTCATTGGCTTAAGACTCATTAGTTCCAAAGATCTCCAAGAGGTAATTTAAAATATATGTGGAGGAAGATTGGAGTGGGAGAAAACAGAAGAATGGAATGGTCTACAGGTGATTAGACCCTCATAAATCTTAATTTCCCTTATTTCAACTAACACTCTATTTGTTTTTAGTTCCTTCCTCAGACAGTTATGTTTTTTTTCTTTTCTACAGTTGCTCTGTTCTATCTCAGTAGCAACTATACATTCATAAGAAATAGTTTTTAAATATTAAAATAAATATTAAAATAAAATATTTATTAAGCTTTCAACTTAATAAATGGTTAATAATGCAATATATGTTTTCCTAATTAATACTTCAGTCATGTTATGTCATAAGCAATCTCTTGACTGCCCCAATAAGCCTAGGGCGCTGGTGATCCTTCAAGGTACCAAGATGTACAAGATTAAATATAGTGGGAAAACTTTTGCATTTGAGGTTGGGGTCAGGAGATCTGGGTACAAATTTTCATTCTATTATTTACTAGAGCTCTGTGACGTTTTTAAATTTTTAATTCCAGGGGTGCCTGGGTGGCTCAGTTGTTAAGCCTCTGCCTTTGGCTCAGGTCATGATCCCAGGGTCCTGGAATCAAGACCTGCATCGGGCTCCCTGCTCAGCGGGAAGCCTGCTTCTCCCTCTCTCACTGTCAAATAAATAAATAAATAAATAAATAAATAAATAAATAAAATCTTTTTAAAAAATTGTTTTAACTCCAGTTAGTTAACCTAGAGGGTTATATTAGTTCCAGGTGCACAATATAGTGACTCAACACTTCCATACATCACCCTGTGCTCATCCTAAGATGTGCACTCCTTAATCCCATCACCTATTTAACATATCCCCCCACATATCTCCCCTCTGGTGACCCTCAGTTTGTTCTCTATAATTAAGAGTCTATTTCTTGGTTTCTCTGTCTCTGTCTCTCTCTCTCTCTTATTTTTCCTGTTCTTGTTTTGTTTCTGAAGTTCCACACATGAGTGAAATCATATGGTACTTGTCTTTTTCTGACTGGTTTATTTTACTTAGCATTATACTCCCTAGCTTCATCCATGCCATTGCAAATGGCAAGACTTCAATCTTTTTTATGGCTGAGTAATATTGTATTATATATATCTCTATATCTATCTATCTATCTATCTACCTATCATCTATCTATTTATCTATTTATCTATCATATCTTCTTTATCCATTCATCAGTTAATGGACATTTTCCTATTCTTTCCTGCTTTGTGAAAGATTAACTGAATATAAAATTGTGGATTTATTTCTGGATTTTCTATTCTGTTCCACTGGTCTATGTGTCTATTCTTTTACCAGTACCGTATTACTTTGATTACTACAGCACTGTAACATAACTTGAAGTCTGAAATTGTAATGTCTCCAGCTTTGCTTTTCTTTTTCAAGGTTGCTTTGGTTATTCAGAGTCTTCTGTGGTTCCATACAAATTTTAGGATTGTTTGCTCTAGTTCTGTGAAAAATACTGTTGGTATTTTGATAGAGAATGCATTAAATGTTCAGACTGTTTTGTGTAGTATATGCATTTTAACAATATTTGTTCTTCCAATACAGGAGAATGGTATGTCTTTCCATTTGTTTGTATCCTCTTCAATTTCTTTCATCAGTGTTCTATAGTTTTCGGAGTACAAGTCTTTCATCTCTTTGGTTAGGTTTATTACTAAATATCTTACTACTTTTGGCACAATTGTAAATGAGATTGTTCTCTTAATTTCTCTTTCTGCTGCATCATTACTAGTGTATAGCAATGCAACAGATTTCTGTATGTTGATCTTCTATCTTGCATCTTTACTGAATTTGTTTATCAGTTCTAGAAGCTTTTGGTGGAGTCTTTCAGGTTTTCTATATACACTATCATGTCATATGCAAATAGTGAAAGTTTTACTTCTTCCTTACCAATTTGGGTGATTTTTATTTCTTTTTGTTGTCTGAGTGTTGTGGGTAGGACTTCCAGTACTATATTGAATAAAAGTGGTGATAGTGGTCTTATTCCTGATCTAAGGGGAAAATCTGTCAGTTTTTCTCCATCAAAGATGATGTTTCCTGTGGGTTTTGCATATACAGCCTTTATTACATTGAGGTATGTTTTCTCTAAACCTAGTTGGTTGAAACATTTTGTCAAATGCTTTTTTGTGTGTCTATTGAAATGGTCATATTGTTCTTATCCTCTCTCTTATTTATGTGATGTATCACACTGATCGATATGTGAATATTGAACTATGGTTGCAATACAGGAGTAAATATCACTTGATTGTGGTGAAAAATTATTTTAATGTATTGCTGGCTTCCATTTGCTAGTATTTTGTTGAGGTTTGCATGTATGTTCATCAAATATATTGGCATTTAGTTCTCTTAGTGGTGTCCTTATGGTACTAGGGTAATGCTGGCCTCATAGAATGTATTTGGTGTTTTAGTTCCTTTTCTATTTTTGGAATAGTTTTAGAAGAATATGTACTAAGTCTGTAAATATTTGGACGAATTCACCTGTGAAACCATCTGTTCCTGGACCTTTGTTTGTTGGGAATTTTAAGATTACTGATTCAGTTTCTTTGCTGATTATCAGTCTGTTCAGGTTTCCTATTTCTTCTTGTTTCAATTTTGGTAGTTTAGATGTTTCTGGGAATTTATCCATATCTTTTAGATTGTCCAATTTGTTGCCATACAGTTTTTCATAATCTTCTCTTATAATCATTTGTATTTCTGTGGTGTTGGTTGTTATTTCTCCTCTCTCATTTGTGATTTCATTTATTTCAGTCCTTTCTCTTTTTTTCCTCATGGGACTAGGTAGAGGTTATCTATTTTATTGATTTTTTTCCAAAGGAACCAACTCCTGATCTCATTGATCTGTTCTACTGTTTTCTTAGTTTTTACATCATTTATTTCTGCTGTAATCTTTATTTACTCCCTTCTGCTGGCTTTAGGCTTCCTTTGCTGTTCTTTTTCTGGTTCCTTTAGGTATGTGGTTAGGTTGTTTGAGATTTTTCTTGCATCTTGAGATAGGCTTATATTGCTATGAATTTCCCTCTTAGAACAGTTTTGCTGCAACCAGTTTTAAACTGTTGGGCTTTCACTTTCATTTGTTTCCATGTACATTTTCTTTTCTTTTTTAGCCTGTCTTATTTATTTTATTTTATTTTATTCAGTTTTTATTTAAATTACAGTTCATTAACAAACAGTGTATTATTAGCATTAGGGATACAATTTAGTGATTCCAATATTTTCATATGACACCTGGTGCTCATCACAAGTGCACTCCTTAATACCCATCACCTATATAACACATGCTCCCACATACTTCCCCTCTGGTAACCTTCAGTTTGTTCTCTATAGTTAACAATCAGTTACTGGGTTTGTCTTTCTCTTTTTTCCCCTATGGCTGTTTCGTTTCTTATATTCCACATATGAGTGAAATTATATGGTATTTGCCTTATTCTGACTGACTTATTTTGCTTAGCATAATACTCTCTAGCTCCATCCACGTTATTACAAATGGCAAGATTTCATTCTTTTTACGGCTGAGTCATATTCCATCATATACATATACATATACATACATATATATATATATATATATATATATATATATATATATATATCCCTATATATATCTCACATCTTCTTTATTCAGTCATCAATTGATGGACATTTGGGCTCTTTCCATAATTTGGCTGTTGTAGGTAATGCTGCTATAAACAACAGGATGAATGTAACCCTTTGAATTAGTATTTTTGTATGCTTTGTGTAAATACCTAGTGGTACAATTTCTGGACCATAGGATAATTCTGTTTTTAACTTTTTTCAAATTTTTTAATTTAAATTCAATTTAATTAACATATACTGTATTATTAGTTTCAGAGGTAGAATTTAGTGATTCATTGGTTGCATATAACACCCAGTGCTCATTACAACAAGTATCCTCCTTAATGCCCATCACCCAATTATCCTTTCCCCTCCACCCACCTCCACTCCAGCAACCCTCAGTTTGTTTCCTAGAGTTCATCATCTCTTATGGTTTGTCTCCCTCTCTATTTTCATCTTACTTTATTTTTCTTTCCCTTCACCTATGCTCATCTGTTTTGTTTTTTAAATTCCACATATGAGTGAAATTATATGGTATTTGTTATTTGTCTTTCTCTGACTGACTTATTTCGCTTAGCATTATACCCTCTAGTTCCATCCACATCATTGAAAATGGCAAGATTTCATTCTTTTTGATGGCTGAGTAATATATATATATATATATATATATATATATATATATATATATATTCCACATCTTCTTTAACCATTCATTTGTCAATGGACATCTGAGTTCTTTCTATATTTTGCCTATTGTAGACATTGTTCCTATAAACACTGGGGTACAGGTGCCCCTTTGAATCACTACGTTTTTATGCTTTGGATAAATACCTAACAGTGCAATTGCTAGGTTATAGGGTAGTTCTTTTTTTAACTTTTTGAGGAACCTCCATATAGTCTCTCAAAGCAGTTGCGTTAGCTTGCGTTCCCACCAACAGCGTAAGAGGTGTTTCTCTACATTCTTGCTAACACCTGTTGTTTCTTGTTTTGTTGATTTTAGCCATTCTGACATTCTGACAGGTGTGAAGTGATATCTCATTGTGGTTTTTGGTTTGCATTTCCCTGATAATGAGTGAGGTTCACCATCTTTTCATGTGTCTTTTGGTCCATGTGCTTTTTTATTTCTTTATTTCTTTTATTTTATTTCTTTAATTCCTGTTTAACCGTTTGAATAATTCCTGTTTGAATAATGAAAATAATTTCATTATTTAGTAGCATGTTATTTAGTAGCATGTATATGTGCTTTTTTCAGATTTTTTCTTGTGGTTGATTTCTAGTTTCATAGTATCGTGATCAGAAAACATGCATGGTAAAACTTCTATCTCTTCGAATTTGTTGAGTTTTGCTTCGTGGGCTAATATGTGATCTATTCTGGAGAATATTCTGTGTGCACTTGAAAAGAATGCATATTCTTCTGTTTTAGGATGGAATGCTCAGAATATATCTATCAAATTCATCTGCCAGTGTGTCATTCAAAGCCATTGTTTCTTTGTTGATTTTCGGTTTATGTGATCTGTCCATTTATGTAAGTGTGGTGTTAAAGCTCCTTACTATTATTGTATTATTATCGACTAGTTTCTTTATGTTCATTATTAACTGTTTTATGTATTTGGGTGCTCCTATATTGACTGCATATATAGTTACAATTGTTATATCTTCTTTTTGGATTATCCACTTTATTATTATATGGTGTCCTTCTTTGTCACCTTATACAGTCTTTATTTTAAAGTCTATTTTGACGTATATAAGTATTGCTACTCTGCTTTCTTTTGACATCCATTTGTGTGATAGATGTTTCTCCATCCCCTCATCTTCAATCTGCAGGTGCTTTTAGTTCTGAAATGAATCTCTATTAGGCAGCATATAGATGGGTCTTGGTTTTGTTTTGTTTGTTTGTTTGTTTGTTTGCTTGCTTTTTTTTAATCTATTCTGTCACCCTATACCTTTTATCTGGAGCATTTAGTCCATTTACATTTAAAGTAATGTTTGATAGATGTATATTTATTGCCATTTTGTTACTTGTTTTGTTTGATTCTGAAGATGTTCTCTGATCCTTTCTTGTCTTTCTTTCATGTTTTGATGATTTTCTTTAATGACATATTTGGATTATTTCTCTTTATTCTTTGTATATTAGTGGTTTTTGATATATAGTTACTGTTAGGTTTGTATATAACCTCTTCTGCATATAAGTGTCTATATTGGTCATTTCAGTTTGAGTCTGTTCTTTACTCCTCTCCTCCTCATATTTAAGCATATGTTGTTATATTTTATATTTTCTTATTTTGTGTGTTCCTTGACTGATTTTTTTACAGAAATATTTACTTTTATGGCTTTTGTTTTTCCTATCTTTATACTGTCACTTTTGTTGTCTCCTTTCCACTCAAAAAGTCCCCTTTAATATTTCTTGCAGAGCTGGTTTAGTGGTCATGAATGCCTTAGCTTTTGTTCGTTTGGAAACTCTTTATCCATTTCTCTATTCTGAGTGATAGCCTTGCTGGATATTCTCTCCTATAGATTTTACCATTCTGCACCACGAATATATCATGCACTCCCTCTATCTTGCCATGTTTCTGTTGAGAAATCTCCAGCAAGCCTTATGAGTTTTCCCTTTTAATTTAATGACTTCTTTTGTCTTGATGCATTTAAGATTTTTCCTTTATCCCTATATTATGCATATTCAATTGCAATATGTCTTCATTTGTGTCTGCTTTTGATTTTGATGGGATTTCTCTGTGCATCCTAGATCTAGATATCTGTTTCCTTCCCCAGATTAGGGAAGTTTTCAGCTATTATTTCTTCAAACATATTTCCTGCCCCCCTTTTCTCTCTTTTCTTCTTTTGGGACTCCTAGGTTCAAATGTTATTACATTTGATGGAGTAACTGAGTTCCCTAAGTCTATTCTCATTTTGTGTAATACTTTTTTCTCTTTTGACTTGATTAGCTTTCATTATTTTGTCTTCTTAGTCATTAATTCATTCCTTTGCTTCTTCCATCCTGCTATTTTTTCCATCAAGCCTGTTTCTTATTTTGTTTATTGAGTCATTTATCTCTGCTATCTTATTTCTTATCTCTCTTTTAAGTCTCACCCATGTTTTCCACTCTTCTCAAATCCACTGAGTATCCTTTTGATCATTCTTTTAAATTCTCTGTCAGACATGTTACTTATATCTGTTTCACTTAGATCTCTGGGTGTGGCCTTGTTCTGCTCTTTCATTTGGGATAAATTTCTCTGTCTTATCATTTTATCTGTCTCTCCGTGTCTGTTTCTCTGTGCTAAGTAAGTCAGTTATGTCTTCTATTCTCGGAAGTAGTGACTTTAGGGACATCTGGATGTCTTAGTCAGTTAAGCATCTGCCTTCAGCTCAGGTCATGATCCTGGGGTCCCGTGGTCAAACCCCACATTGGGCTCCCTACTGATCAGGGAGTCTACTTATTCCTCTGCTTTTCCCTCTAGGTTGTGCTCACTCATTCTCTCTCTCTCTCTCTCTCTCTCTCTCTCTCTCTATCTCAAATAAATAAATAAGATCCTTAAAACAAAGAAAGAAAGTGGAGAGGAGGAGCAAGATGGTGGAGGAGTAGGAGATGTAAATTTTGTCTGGTCCCAGGAATTCAGCTAGATAGTTATCGAACTATTCTGAACACCTACAAACTCAACAGGGGATCGAAGAGAAGATTACATCAATTCTATGAACAGAAAAGCGACCACTTTCTGGAAGATAAGACATGTGGAGAAGTGAATTCAAGGTGATATATGGGAAGACAGACCGTGGGGGAGGGAGTGTCCATCACCTGGCTACCAGCAAGTGAGAAAAGCAGAGCACAAAATTAGAAATTTTAGAAGTCTGCTACACTTAGGGACCTTGCCCCAGTGGCTAATCAGGGGGTGGCATCCTCACTGAAACAGTGTGGTCCCAGGACCTTCAGGGTCAAAGAAAGCCCAGGAGTGCCTGAGTACGGCAGAGCTCCCAGGTATTGGATAGGAGAAGCTGGCTGCAAAAATGGAGCTGAGGAGGGTGCTTTCAGCTCGGGGTTGCCATGAACTGTGATCCAAGGCAAAGTCAGGCCACTACTCTTCAAGTGGGGACCCCATGTGTGGCAGATCTGGGGAGACCCCCCTTCCTCCACCAGTAGGAGTCTTTCCTCTCTCTACCTACCTCTCTGGCCTACTCAGTGCACTGCGAGAATCTGCTGGGATTGGAGACTCCAAACGGGGCCATGTGCCAGAGATAGAAAATCTCGGTCACAGGCTGAGTAAGCCTAAATTGTGGCCAGAGACCAGTGAGACAGGCGTGACTAACTGCTTTTCTCTGAGGGCTCACTGAAAAGGGGTCCCCTGAGCTCTCCACTCCTATGGGGAAAGAGATTGGGAGGCTGCCATTTTCATTCCGCTCCTCCAAAGCTGTACAGAAAGCTTTCAGGGAACAAAAGCTACTGAGAGCAAACCTGAGCAGAATGCTTAGCCTGACCCCTGGCAAGGATAGTGTAATTCTGCCTTGGGCAAAACATTTGAGAATCACTGCAACGGGCTCCCCTCCCCGAAGATCAGCAAGAACATCCAGCCAAGACTAAGTTTACTGATCAATGAGAATGGCAAAACACCAGCGCTAGGGGAATACAGCCCATAGAATTCATGGTTTTTATCCTATGATTCTTAGTCTTTCAAAGTAAAATTTTTAAAATTTTTGTTATTTTTGTAAATTTTTTAAATTTTTCCCCTTTCCTATTTTAATGTTTTTGACTCTTTTATCTTATCAATACCTGTAAAAAAATTTTTTAAAGATTTTATTTATTTATTTGACAGAGAGAGACAGTGAGAGAGGGAACACAAACAGGGGGAGTGGGAGAGGGAGAAGCAGGCTTCCAGCGGAGCAGGGAGCCTGACGTGGGGCTCAATCCCAGGACTCTGGGATCATGACCTGAGACAAAGGCAGATGCCTAATGACTGAGCCACCCAAGTGCCCCTAAAAATCTTTTTTAATTCTCATTTTTATAGTGTATTCTATCTCTTCATTGTATTTAACCTTATTTTTTGTATGCATATATGTTTTTCTTTCTTTAAAATCTTGGGATCCAGTTTCTTCTAACAGACCAAAATATAAATCTAGGGCATGCCTTTGTTCTAGTCTCCAGCCTGGTCATATTCTCTCTTTTTTAAAAAAAAAATTTTTTTTTCTTTCCTTTTTCAACCAACTTCTTATCTTATCAATTACTTTTTTAAAATCTTTTTTAATTTTCATCTTTGCACTCATATTCCATCCCTTCATTGTGTTTCCCTTTATTTTTGTATAAGTTTTACTTTCTTTAAACTTTTGGGAGGCAGTTTCTTCTAACAGACCAAAATATACCCAAAATCAAGTGTGTGGCTCTGGTCTATTCACCAGCTTAAATATCTATATCTATATCTATATCTATCCTATATGTAGGATATATATATATCTGATATATATATCCCTTCTGATTTGGTTAGCATATATTTTTCTGGGGTCATTGTTACCCTTTTAGCATTTTGTTCTCTCATTCACCTATTCTTCTCTAGACAAAATACAAGGCGGAAAAACTCACCTCAAAAAAAAAGAAAAAGAAAAAGATGCATTACTGACTGCTAGGGACCTAATCGATACGGACATTACTCCATCATACATTAGTAAGATGTCAGAACTAGAGTTCAGAATGACGATTATAAGGATGCTAGCTGGGCGGGGCGCCTGGGTGGCTCAGTGGGTTAGAGCCTCTTCCTTTGTTTCAGATCATGACTTCAGGGTCCTGTGATCGAGCCTCACATTGGGCTCTCTGCTTGGCAGGGAGCCTGCTTCCCTCTCTCTGCCTGCCTCTCTCCCTACTTGTGATCTCACTCTGTCAAATAAATAAATAAAATCTTTAAAAAAAAAAAAAGCATGGTAGCAGGGCTTGAAAAAAGCATAGAAGATACTAGAGAATCCCTTTCTGGAGAAATAAAAGAACTAAAATCTAAACAAGTTGAAATAAAAAAAGCTATTAATGAGGTGAAATAAAAAATGGAGGCTCTTACTGCTAGGGTAATGAAACAGAAGAGAGAATTAGTGATATAGAAGACCAAATGATGTAGATAAAAAAGCTGAGAAAAAAGAGAGATAAACAAACTCTGGATCACGAGGGGAGAATTCAAGATATAAGTGATACCATAAGACAAAACAATATTAGAATAATTGGGATCCCAGAAGAAGAAGAAAGAGAGAGAGGGGCAGAAGGTGAAAATTATTGCAGCAAAAAAATAAATTGCAGCAAATTATAGTGGAGAACATCCCTAATTTGGGGAAGGAAACAGACATCAAAATCCAGGAGGCACATTGAACCCCCCTCAAAATCAGTAAAAATAGGTTAACACCCTGTCATCTAATAGTAAAACATACAAGTCTCAGTGACAAAAAAAAATCCTGAAAGCAGCTTGGGACAAGAGGTCTGTAACCTACAATGGTAGAAATATTAGATTGGCAGCAGATCAATCCACAGAGACCTGGCAGGCCAGAAATGACTGGAATGATATATTCAGAGCACTAAATGACAAAAATATGCAGCCAAGAATAGTATATCCGGCTAGGCTGTCATTGAAAATAGATGGAGAAATAAAAAGCTTCCAGGAAAAGCAAAAACTAAAAGAATTTGCAAACACCAAGCCAGACCTACAGGAAATATTGGAAGGGATCCTCTAAGCAGAGAGAGCCTAAAGTAGCATAGATCAGAAAGGAACAGAGGCAATATACAATAACAGTCACCTTATAGAAAATACAATGACACTAAAGTCATATTTTTCAATAGTTACCTTGAATGTAAATGGGTTAAATGCTCCCAACCAAAAGACACAGGGTGTCAAACTGGATTAAAAAAACAAGACCTATTGATATGCTGTCTACAAGAAATTCATTTTAGACCCAAAGACACCTCCAGATTTAATGTGAGGGGGTGGAAAACAATTTACCATGCTAATGGACAGCAAAAGAAAACTGGGGTGGCAATCGTTATAATAGACAAATTAGATTTTAAGCCAAAGACTATAATAAAAAATGAGGAAGGACACTATATCATACTTAAAGGGTCTGTCCAAGAAGAAGGTCTAACAATTTTAAATATCTATGCCCCTAACATCTGGCCAGCCAATTATATAAACCAATTAATAACAAAATCAAAGAAACACATTGACAATAATACAATAATAGTAGGGGACTCTAACACCCCCCCTCACTGTAATGGATAGATCATCTAAGCAAAAGATCAACAAGGAAATAAAGGCTTTAAATGACACACTGGACCAGATGGACATCACAGGTATATTCAGAACATTCCATCCCAAAGTAACAGAATACACATTTTTCTCTAGTGCACATGGAACATTCGCCATGGAAACAAACGTAAATGAAAACACAACTGTTCAAAATCTTCGGGATGCAGCAAAGGTGATCCTGAGAGTAAAGTATATAGCAATACAAGCCTTTCTCAAGAAAGAAGAAAGGTTTCAAATACACAACCTAAACCTACACCTAAAGGAGCTGGAGAAAGAATAGCAAATAAAGCCTAAACCCAGGAGGAGAAGAGAAATAATAAAGATCAGAACAGAAATCAATGAAATAGAAACCAAAAGAACAGTAGAACAGATTACCAAAACTAGGAGCTGGTTCTTTGAAAGAATTAAGATCAATAAACCCCTGCCCAACCAGATGTACCAAAAAGAAAAGAGAAAGGACCCAAATTAATAAAATCATGAATGAAAGAGAAGAGATCACAACGAACACCAAAGTAACACAAACAATTATGAAAACATATTATGAGCAACTATACGACAGCAAATTTGACAATCTGGAAGAAATGGATGCATTCCTAGAGACATAAACTTCAAAACTGAACCAGGAAGAAACAGAGAACCTGAACAGACCCATAGCCAGTAAGGATATTGAAGCAGTAATCAAAAATCTCCCAACAAACAAGAGCCAAGGGCCAGACAGCTTCCCAGTGGAATTCCACCAAACATGTAAAGAATTAACACTTATTCTCCTGAAACTGTTCCACAAAACAGAAATGGAAGGAAAACTTCCTAACTCATTCTATGAGGCCAGTACCTTAATCCCAAAGCCAGACAAAGACCCCTTCAAAAAGGAGCATTACAGACCAATATCTCTGATGAACATGGATGCAAAAATTCTCACCAAAATACTAGCCAATAGGGTCCAACAGTACATTAAAAGGATTATTCACCATGACCAAGTGCGATTTATTCCTGGGCCACAAGGTTGGTTCAACATCTGCAAATCAGTCAATGTGATACAATACATTGATAAAAGAACAAGAACCATATTATCCTCTCAATAGATGCTGAAAAAACATTTGACAAAGTACAGCATCCTTTCTTGATCCAACCTCTTCACAGTGTAGGGATGGAGGGCACATACCTCAATATCATAAAAGCCATCTATGAGAAACCCACAGCAAATATCATTCTCAATGTGGAAAAATTGAGAGCTTTTCCCCTAAGGTTGGGAACAGGGAAGGAATGTCCACTATCACCACTGCTATTCAACATAGTACTGGAAGTCCTAGGCTCAGCAATCAGACAACAGAAAGAAATAAAAGGCATCCGAATTGGCAAAGAAGTCAAACGCTCACTCTTTGCAGATGATATGATACTTTATGTGGAAATCCCAAAAGACTCCACTCCAAAACTGCTAGACATCATACAGGAATTCAGTAGTGTCAAGATATAAAATCAGTGCATAGAAATCAGTTGCATTTCTATACACCAACAATGAGAGAGAAGAAAGAGAAATTAAGGAGTCAATCCCAGTTACAACTGCACCCAAAACCATAAGATACCTAGGAATAAATCTAACGAAAGAGGCAAAGAACCTGTACTCAAAAAACTATAGAATACTCATTAAAGAAATTGAGGAAGACACAAAGAAATGGAAAAATAATAGAAGAACAAATATTGTGAAAATGTCTATGCTACATAAAGCGATCTACACATTTAATGCAATTCCTATCAAAATACCATCAACATTTTTCACAGAGCTGGAACAAATAATCCTAAAATTTATATGGAACAGAATAAGCCCCAAATAGCCAGATAGATTCCAAATGGATGAAAGACCTCAACATGAGACAGGAATCCATCAAAATCCTTGAGGAGAATACAGGCAGCAACCTCTTCGACCTCAACTGAAGCAACTTCTTCCTAGAAACATCACCAAAGGCAAGGGAAGCAAGGGAAAAAATTATCTATTGTCACTTCTTCAAGATCAAAATCTTTTGCACAGCAAAGGAAACAGTCAACAACACCAAAAGACAATTGACAGAATGGGAGAAGATATTTGCAAATGACATATCAGATAAAGGGCTAGTATCCAAAATCTATAAAGAACTTATCAAACTCAGCACCCATGGAACAAATAATCTGATCACGAAATGGGCAGAAGACATGAACAGACATTTCTGCAAAGAAGACATCCAAATGGCCAAGAGACTTATGGAAAAGTGCTCAACATCACTCGGCATCAGGGAAATACAAGTCAAAACCGCAGTGAGATACCACCTCACACTAGTCAGATGGCTAAAATTAACCAGTCAGGAAATGACAGATGTTGGCTAGGATGCAGAGAAAGGGGAACCCTCCTACACTGTTGGTAGGAATGCAAGCTGGTGCAGCCACTCTGGAAAACAGAATGGAGGTACCACAAAAAGTTGAAAATAGATCTACCTTATGACCCAGCTACTGCACTACTGTGTATTTACCCTAAAGATACAAATGTAGTAATCTGAAGGGATACGTCCACCTGAATGTTTGTAGCAGCAATGTCCACAATAGCCAAACTATGGAAAGAGCCTAGATTTCCATCAATAGATGAATGGATAAAAAATATGTGGTATATATATACAATATAATATTATACAACCAGTAAAACACCCCAAATCTGATGCAGGCAAGGAGGAGAGCAAGATGGTGGAGAAGTAGGAAATACTGTTACAACCACGTCCCCTAAAGTGAGCTGGATATCTACGAGAACACGCTGAACACCATGAGATCAGCCTGAGAAGTAAGATTTTTCACTTCTGGATCTCTACAGGAATAGAAGGCAGCAGCAGAGAGGTAAAGCAGAGTGGGAACATGCGAACCTATATTGGAGGATAAACAGAAGGGGGAGGGAGCCACCAGAAGCGACCCGAGGACAGCAATACCCCAAAGGAAAGTGCCCTGTGGTTGGGGACCAGCATTAAATTAGAGTCTGGTTAAAAACACTTAAAAAGAGCAAAAGAACTTAAGGAGCAACTAGTGGAAGTGGGTGGTCACGGTCACGGGCCTAAGCCCACGTTCCCAGGAAGGGCACCAACCACATCAAAAAGACACTGGCGGGGGATCCAGTCTGTGGTTCATGAACCTGCAGCT
The DNA here is from genome assembly GCA_028534135.1 of Potos flavus. NCBI lineage: Eukaryota > Metazoa > Chordata > Mammalia > Carnivora > Procyonidae > Potos > Potos flavus. The sequence continues at coordinate 60,219,635 of CM052901.1, read as the reverse complement.
TTCCGGCCCTTGCAACATTTAGAGGGGGGGGGCGCACTCCTGCAAGCGCCTGAGAGAGCCTGGCATGGTTCATGAGCCTGTAGCTTTTCTCGGTGTGCAGCCCTCCTTGGACTGAGTGCACTCCCCCAAGCCGCTGAGAGACCCAGTGGGAAACATAGCTGGCGGTCTCTAGGACCCCAGGACCTCTGACGCCTGCCACAGGGTCTGGGCTCTCCCAGCGCAGCACCAGAGAGAACACAGCCCCTTAGGGCAGGAATTTGAGCGCACCCTACACAGGGCAGAGCCTGGACAGCAGTCACAGCGACAGCAACCACTAGAAACCAGTTTCCTAGACCTTCCGGCTTTGGTCGCACGAGGGTGCAAAGATTACTGAGGGCCTCTCAGGGCCACTGAGAGAGTGACTGAGGTGCCCACTGCCTGTGGCGGGCTGAGGTGTGAACAGATCTTGCAGTGGGGGGACTGTATTCTGGACCACCCAGAGGGGAGAAGACTGAGGCTTCTCTGTGACGCGGAGGTCTGGGTACGGGCAGAATCCATGCTTGGAATCTCGGAAAAGGTGAAAAAACTGCAAAAGAGCAAAAACCTCCAGAGAGCAGAAGCCTGAAAAAACAATTTTCCACAGAGACCAGCCCCTGGATTGGGGGGCAGGGCGACTCAACCCAAGCAAGATTGACTGGAAAACAACGTGACAGGCCCCTCCTCCAGAAGACAACCCAAAAACAAGAGGACAATAACCATAGGGCCCCCATAAAAATATAAAACCCCAACAGCAGGGAAATAAATATATTAAGCTCCCAATAATACCCTAAAACCTGCATATTTCATAGATACAGTTTTTTCTTTCTTTCTTTCTTTTCTATTTTTTTCACTCATTCTCACATTTCTTGTTTTTTTTTAAATTTTTTTTTAAACTATGTAACATTACAGCTAAAGGCTTAATACAACATAAGGAAGAGTTATAACCACCCTCCCATCTTATCCGTCTGTCAGTGTTTCTACGTATTTGCTTTTGTTCTGGTATTATTCTTGAGGTTCATTCTGACTAGGTTCTTTCATTTTATGCCATATACTTTTGTCAGTCTTTATGTTTGTTCGTGTTTGTTTAGATACCTTATAAATCTTATTTTAGGGTCCATTCTGGCTGGGATCTCCTTTTTTTCTCTTTCTCTGTCTCTCTTTTCTTATCTTATTCTTTCTTTTTGGTGATGAATTCCAATTGCTCCAAAACCTTCCAGGGTGCACCGTGCCTGGATCGTGGGTGATATCGTCAGCAATACATCCTCTCATCCACCTCTCATCAAAATGACTAGGAGGAGGAACACCCAACAGAGGAAAAGCCCAGAGACTGTGCCCTCTCCCTCAGAACTATTGGACATGGACATAAACAGTATGTCAGAAAGGGAATTCAAGGTAACGATTACCCAGGCAATGGCCAGGATGGAGAAAAACATTAATGACAACATAGAATCTCTATGGGCAGAACTGAGAACCAGTATGGCAGAGGATAAAAACGCTGTCAGTGAGATCCAATCTAATCTAAATACTCTAACAGCTAGAGTTATGGAGACAGAGGACAGAGTTAGCGATCTAGAGGATAAGATGGTTGAGAGAAAAGGTCAGGAGGAGGGTTGGAACAAACTGCTTAGGAACCATGAGCACAGACTTAGGGAAATAAATGAGGCCATGAAACGTACCAATGTCAGAATTATTGGAATCCCTGGAGTTGTAGAGAAAGACAGAAGTCTAGAAAATATAGCTGACCAAATTCTGAATGAAAATTTCCCCAACCTGGGGAATGGAGC
>CM052901.1:60183925-60217333 GCA_028534135.1 Potos flavus | reverse complement strand
AATTATTATTTATATGTTATTACTATTACTACTAAAGTTTCATAACTGTTATTTTCCACTTTTAGATTTAAATTCAATTAGCTGATATACAGTACATCATTAGTTTTTGGTGTAGTGTCCAATGATTCATTAGTTGCATATAACACTCAGTGCTCATAACATCATGTGCCCTCCTTAATGCCCAGTTACCCCATACCCACACCCACCTTCCCTTCAGCAACCGTCAATTTGTTTCCCAGAGCCAAGAGTTTCCTACGGTTTATCTCCCTCTCTGATTTCTTCCCATTCAGTTTTCCCTCCCTCCCCTTATCATCCTCTGCACTGTTTCTTATATTCCACATATGAATGAAACTGTAAGATATTGTCTTTCTCCAAATGACTTATTTCACTTAGCAAAATAAACTGCAGTTCCATACGTGTCAATGTAAATGGTAGTTATTCATCCCTTCTGATGGCTGAATAATACTCTATTATATGTATATACCACATCTTCTTTATGCATTCATCTGTCAAAGGACATCTCAGCTCCTTCCACAGTTTGGCTATTGTGGACATTGTTGCTATGAACATTGGGGTGCAGATGCCCCTTTGTTTCGCTACATCTGTATCTTTGGGGTAAATACATAGTAGTGCAATTGCCAGGTCATAGGGTAGCTCTATTTTTAACTTCATGAGGAACCTCCATACTGTTTTCCAGAGTGGCTGTACCAGCTTGCATTCCCACAGTGTAAGAGGGTTCCCCTTTTTCCACATCCTCCCCAACATTTGTTGTTCCCTGTCTTGTTAATTTTAGCCACTCTGATAATCTTAAGGTGGTATCTCATTGAGATTTTGATTTGCATTTCCCTGATGCCAAGTGATGTGAAGCATTTTTTCATGTGCCTGTTAGCCATTTGTATGTCTTCTTTGGAGAAATGTCTGTTAATGTCTTCTGCCCATTTACTGACTTGATTATTTGTTTTTTGGGTGTTGAGTTTGAGAAGTTCTTTATAGATCTTGGATACCAGCCCTTTATCTGTTATGTTATTTGCAAATATCTTCTCCCATTCCTTAGGTTTTCTTTTCGTTTTATTGACTGTTTCCTTTGCTGTGCAGAAGCTTTTTCTCTTGAAATCCCAATAGTTCATTTTTGCTATTTCCCACTTTTTAAAAGATTTATTTATTTATTTTAGAGAAAGGGAGAGAATGACCAGGGAGATGAGGAGAGGGAGAGAGGATCTCAAGCAGACTTATTGCTGAGCTCAGAGCACCACATGGAGTTCTATCTCATGACCCTGAGATGATGACCTGAGCCAAAATTGAGTCAGATGCTTAACCAAGTGAGCCAGCCAGGTGTCCCTTATTTTCCATCTTTAAAGTAAAATATGATGTCTTCATATAATACAGATTTGGATTAGTTCTCCTCAAAGCTAATTCTAAAAACAGTGGTACATTTCAAAGTGTAGGAACTGAGAAGAGAGCTTAGTATTCTTATGATGACTGAAATATGGTCACTTCTCAATTTTCTAGGCCCTACCAAAATCACACATAGTAGATAATTTTTGATATGTGTAATATCCTTGAGGATGCCTATTATGAAAAAAAATTGCTATAAGGGAAAGAGAAGGGTAGCTGTCTAATTAGGTATCCTTGTATCTCCCTCATAACATGCCTCCCAGAGCACTGATGGAGATTTAGCACCTTCACAAATAATAAAGTGGCTCAGCCACATGTAGATCATTGAGAATTTAATATTTTCTTCTTGATTTGGCTACTGCTGGACAGCTCTGTCCTACATAACTACTGAGATTTTTTTTTTAACATTTCCAGTGGTTCTGGCCCAGTAAACATGGCCAGAATGTTTCTATCTCCATACACGGTATTGTTTGGCAGATTTTGGAAAAGATGAAGTGGAGTTTGTAGTAGAACCTGAAGTCTGATCTCTGAAAATTTTCTGTCTAAATACAATACAAATGAACTGTATTTCATAATAAAAAGATGGGAAGGAGGATGTGAATGAAGAAAGTAGAGTGAGCCAACTGAATGGGAGCGAGAAGACTTTGTTTTCTTGGTAATAATTCTCTGAGGTCAATGTTGGTAGTTTTTACCTGCAGACGTTTGTCTGCTTTTTAAGTTTTTATTTATTTATTATTTATTTATTTTTGTTATGATTGTTCTGTTTTATTATTGTTGTTGTCAATCTCTTACTGTTCCTAATTTACAAATTAAGCTTTATCATAGTTATGTATTTATGGGAAAAACTTTGTTACATATATATGTATGTAACTGTATGTTAACTATGTATGTTACATATATATAAACTATATTTATAGTTACATATATATATAGTTATATATAAAGCCTGAAACCATGGGGAGTACTGAACATATATAAATGTGTACATCTATATATAGTTCAGTACATATAGTATATAGATATAGTATAGATATATCTATATATAGTTCAGTACTCCATATATATGGAATATATATATATGTATATATATATATAGAGAGAGAGAGAGAGAGAGAAAGAAAGAGAGAGAGAGAGACAGTACTGTTATATCTATATAGATATATAAAACATATCTATATCTATATCTATATAGTTCAGTACCCCCATGGTTTCAGGCTTCCATTGAGAATCTTGTAAAGTATTTCCCACATATAAAGGAGGACCAAAGCATGGTTAGTTGGACAAAAATTTTTCTCTAGAAACTCATGGTTGCTTCTAGGAAGCACTACTTTCCTTTTTAAGAGCTCATAAATCATCCCTTTAGTAATTTCTTCTAGTCATGATTTTATAGATTTGAGAACTCACTTAAGTTTCTTGGTCTTTTTTTCTTTTCATCCCCCTCCCATTTATTGTTGAATGGGAGCCTCTGTATCCACCCTTTGGATAATTCTTTGGACAAAATTTCCACTCTGGACATTTACTAAAAAATTCCAGATAATGGTTCACAAATGTCACTTCCCAATTTTCTCAATTTATAGAGGGGAAATATTTGTTCATAACAGCTTTGGGAGCAAGGAGCTGCTTTTTATTTAACTTTAGTATTTTATTTAACCTAATATACAGAATGTTATCATTTCAGCATACAGTCAATATGAAGATTATTAATAAGACATTTTACACCCCATTTTTCATACTAAGACTTCAAAGTCTGGTGGTTTTTTTTTTTATTTTTTTATTTTTCAGTGTTCCAAGAAGAGAGTTGCTTTTTAACAATCCTTTACCTAATGTGAATTCTAATTCCTTTTTTTAAATTTAAATTTTAGGCAGTTAACATGAAGTGCCTTATGGGTTTCTGGAGTAGAATTCAGTGATTCATCATTTACATACAACACCCAGTGCACATGATAACAAATGCCCTCCTTAATATCCATCACCCATCTATCCCATCTTCCACCTACCTCCCACCCTCAACTCTCAGTTTGTTTTCCATCTGTAAGAGTCTCTTATGTTTTTTTTTTTCCTCTCTCTTTTTTCCCCTTTCCATATGTTTATCTGTTTTGTTTCTTTCATTCCACATATGGGTGAAATCATAAGGTATTTGTATTTCTCTGACTCACGTATTTCGCTTAGCATAATACGCTCTAGCTTCAACCATGTAGTTGCAAATGACAAGATAACATTCTTTTTCAAAGGTGAGAAATATTCCATTGTGTATATATACCACATCTTCTTTTTCTATTTAAATTCAATTAACCAAGATATACTACATCATTAGTTTGAGATATAGTGTTCAATATTTTATCAGTTGTATATAACACCGAGAGCTCATCACATCTCACGCCCTCCTTAATCCCTATTACTCAATTACCCTATGCCCCCATTCACTCCCCTCCAGCAATCCTCAGTTTGTTTCCTGTAGTTAAGAGTCTTTTATTGTTTTTCTCCCTGATTTCTTCCCATTCTTTTTTCCCTCCCTTCCACTATGATACCCTGCTCTGCTTTTCATACCCCATATATGAGTAAAACAGCATGATAATTGTTTTTCTCCAAGTGACTTATTTCACTTATCATAATACCATTCAGTTCCACCCAGGTCGATGTAAATGGTAAGTATTCATCCTTTCTGATGGCTGAGTAATATTACATTGTATTTATATATACACCACATCTTCTTTATCCATTCTTCTGTTGATGAACATCTCAGCTCTCTCCACAGTTTGGCTACTGTGGACATTGCTGCTCTGAACATTGGGGTGCAGGTGCCCCTTCAGATCACTGCATTCGTATTTTTGGGGTAAATATGTAGTAGTGAAATTGCTGGTCATAACGTAGTTCTATTATCAACTTTCTGAGGGAAATCTATATTGTTTTCCAGAGTGGCTATACCAGCTTGCATTCCCACCAACAGTACAAGAGGGTACCCTTTTTTCACATCCTCCCCAACATTTGTTGTTCCCTGTCGTATTAATTTTATTATTTTAATTAATTTATTATTTAATTTAATTTATTTATTTAATTTATTTATTATTTTAATTTTATTCCCTGTCTTATTAATTTTGAGTGGCGTGAGGTGGTATCTCATTGTGGTTTTGATTTGCATTTCCCTGATGGCAAATGCTATGGAGCATTTTTTCATGTCTTTGTTGGCCATTTGTATGTCTTAAATTCTTTGTACATCTTGGATACCAGGGATTATGATGTGAGCCAAAGGCAGAGGATCAACTGAATGAGCCATGCAGGTGCCCCCCCCCCCTTTTTTGGTTAATGTATATGATTAGCAAGTTTAAGAAGGGTTAGGAATTCTTTAAATGTAAGTTTTAGGAAATTAGACTCTTCCATCCCAGAAGGCAATCCTGAAAGAAAACTGAGATGCAGGGGAAGGCGAGGATGTGAGGAGGGAGGCCAGCTCCGACAGACTGATGACTCCCAGCATGGAGCACAGGCTGGCTGGGACCCAAACGTGGCTCATCTAAGTACTTTAAACAATCCTTTGAATTTGGGGAAATGGACACCTGGGAAGTCAAACAACTAGACTGAGTTACTGGGAAGCAGGGTTTCAATGTTGGGTCTGGCCGGTTTGACACCCCTTTCTCGTTTGTGCTGTGCAGTCCTACAGCTTGGAAAGGTGTGGAGGAGCCAACACAGGCTTTATCTGATATGCTATTTACAAATATCTTCTCTCATTCCATAGGTTGTCTCTTCGTTTTGTTGACTTCGTTTTGTTCCTTTGCTGTGCAGAAACTTTTTAACTTGAAGTCCCAATATATCATTTTTGCTTTTGTTTCCCTTGCCTTTGGAGACATATATAGCAAGAAGTTGCTATGGCCAAGGTTGAAAAGGTTGCTGTCTATGTTCTCCTCTAGGATTTTAATGGATTCCTGTCTCACCTTTAGGTCTTTCATCCATTTTGAGTTTTTCTTTGTGTATGGTGTAAGAGAGTGGTCCACTTTCATTCTTCTACAAATGGCTGTCCAATTTTCCCAGTACCATTTAATGAGGAGACTACTTTTTCTATTGGATATTCTTTCTGCTTTGCCAAAGATTAGTTGACCATAGAGTTGAGGGTCCATATCTGGGTTCTCTACCTGTTCCATTGATCTGTGTGTCTGTTTTTGTGCCAATACCATGTTGTCTTGATGATCACAGCTTTGTAAATATAGGTTGAAGTCAGGCATTGTGATACCACCAGCTTTGGTTTTCATTTTCAACATTCCTCTGGCTATTTGGGGCCTTTTCTGATTCCATACAAATTTTAGGATTATTTGTTCCAGCTCTGTGAAAAATGATGGCATTTTGATAAGGATCGCATTGAATATGTAGATTACTTTGGATAACATAGACATTGTAACAATTTTCTTCCAATCCATGAGTATGGAATATTTTTCCATTTCTTTGTGTCTTCCTCAAATTGTTTCATAAATGTTCTGTAGTTTTCGGAGTACAGATCCTTTGCCTATTTCATTAGGTTTATTCCTAGGTATCTTATGGTTTTTAGTGTAATTGTAAATGGGATCAATTCCTTAATTTCTCTTTCTTCTGCCTCATTGTTAGTGTATAGAAATGCAAATGGTTTCTGTGTATTTATTTTATATCCTGCCACATTGCTCAGTTCCTGTATGGGTTCTATCAATTTTTGGAGGGTAGAGTCTTTGAGGTTTCCCACATAAAGTATCATGTCATCTGCGATGAGTGAAAGTTTGACTTCCTCTACCAATTTAAATGTCTTTTATTTCTTTTTGTTGTCTGATTAGATTGCTGAGGCTAGGACTTCTAGCACTATGTTGAACAACAGTAGTGAGAGTTGTCATCGCCATAGTGTTCCTGACCTTAAGGGAAAAGCTCTTAGCTTTTCCCCACTGAGAATGATATTTGCCGTGGGCTTTTTGTAGAAGACTTTTATGATATTGGGATATGTTCCCTTTATCCCTACACTGTGGAGAGTTTTAATTAAGAAAGGATGCTGTATTTTTGTCAAAGGATTTTTTTTGCATCAATCGAGAGGATCTTATGTTTCTTGTCTTTTCTTTTATTAATGTGATCTATCACGTTGATTGATTTGTGAATGTCGAACCATGCTTGCAGCCCAGAAATAAATCCCACTTGGTCATGGTGAGTAATACTTTTAATGTACTGTTAGATCCTATTGGTTAGTATCTTGGTGAGTATTTTGGCATCCAAGTTCATCAGGGATATTGTTCTGTAATTCTTCTTTGTGATAGGGTCTTCATCTGGTTTTGGAATCAAGTTAATGCTGACCTAATAGAATGAGTTTGGAAGTTTTCCTTCCCTTTCTTTTCTTTTCTTTTCTTTCTTTCTTTCTTTCTTTCTTTCTTTCTTTCTTTCTTTCTTTCTTTCTTTCTTTCTTTCTTATTTTCTTTCTTTCTTTCTTTCTTTCTTTCTTTCTTTCTTTCTTTTTTTTTTGAAACAGCTTCAGTAGAATGGGTATTATTTCTTCTTTAAATGTTTTGTTGAATTCCCCTGGACTCTTATTTGCTGGGAGATTTTTAGATTACTGCTTTAATTTCCTTGCTGGTTATGGGTCTGTTCAGGTTTTCTATTTCTTTTTGTTTCAGTTTTGATAGTTTATAAGTTTCCAGGAATGCATCCATTTCTTCCAGATGGCCTAATTTATTGGCATATAGTTGCTCATAATATGTTCTTAAAATTGTATTTCCTTGGTGTTGGCCATGATGTCTTCTCTTTCTTTCATGATTTTATTAACTTGGGTACTTTCTCTTTGCATTTTGATAAGTCTGGCTAGGGGTTTATTGATGTTATTAATTCTTTCAAAGAACCAACCTCTAGTTTCATCAATCTATTCTACCATTTTTCTGGTTTATATTTCATTGATTTCTGCCCTAATCTTTATTATGTCTCTTCTCCTGCTTGGTTTAGGCTTTATTTGCTGTTCTTTCTCCAGCTCCTTTATGTGTGAGGTTAGCTTGTGTATTTGAGACCCTTAGTTTTTTGAGAAAGGCTTGGATTGCTATATACTTCCCCCATAGGACTGTCTTTGCTGTATCCCAAAGGTTCTGAACAGTTGTTTTCATTTTCATTTGTTTCCATGCTTTTTAAAATTCTTTTTTTTTAATCTTCTTCATTCTTTTTTCTTATGTTCAGTTAGCCACCATATAGTTGACCCACTCATTCTTTTTACTAAAGATGGTATTTCTCCCCTAAGTGTTTGAGTTCCTTCCAAATTTCCTCTCATGATTGAGTAAAAGTTTTAAAGCATTGTGATCTGAAAATATGCAGGGAAAAACAAACAAACAAACAAAATGTTCAGGGAATAATCTGAATGTTTTGGTATTGGAGACCTGATTTGTGACCCAGTATGTGATCTATTCCGGGGAATGTTCCATGTGTATTCTAGAAGAATATCTATTCCATTGCTTTAGGTTGGAATGCTCTATACATATCTGCGAAGTCCATCTGGTTGAATGTGTCATTCAAAGCCCTTGTTTCCTTGTTGACCCTCTTCTTAGATGATTTGTCCATCGCTTTGAATGAGATGTTGAAGTCCCCTAATATTTTTGCATTATTATCAATGTGTTTCTTTAATTTGTTATTAATTAGTTGATATAATTGCCTTCTCCCAAGTTAGGAGCACAAATATTTATAATTGTTAGTTTTTTGTGTTGGATAGACCCTTTAAGTTTGACATAGTGTTCTTATTCATCCCTTACTACAGTCTTAGGTTTACAATATAATTTGTCTGATATGAGGATTGTACTACAGCTTTCTTTTGAGGTCCATTAGCATGACAAGTGGTTCTCCACCCCCTCACCTTCAATCTGGAGGTTTAGTCAAAAAGAGTCTCTTGTAGACAGCATATCGATGGGTTTTGTTTTTTTATCCAATATGATACCCTGTATCTTTTGATTGGAGCATTTTGCCCATTTACATTCAGAGTAACTATCGAAAGACATGAATTTAATGTCATTGTATTTCCTGTAAAATCCCTGTTTCTGTAGATTGTCTCTGTTTCTTTCTGCTCTATGTCACTTTGGGACTTTCTCTTCACTTACAGGATCGCCTTTATTGCAGGGCTGGCTGGTGACACAAATTCTTTTAGTTTCTTTGTCCTGGAAGTTCTTTATTTCTCCTTCCATTCTGAATGATAGTCTGGATAAATCATTCTCATTGACAGCTGGATAAAGTATTCTTGGCTGCATGTTTTTTCTCATTTAGCACCCTGAATATATCATGCCAGCCCTTTCTAGCTTGCCAAGTCTCTGTGGATAGCTCTGTTGCCAGCCTTATATTTCTATCCCTGTAGGTTAAGAACCTCTTGTCTCAGGCTGTTTTATGGAATTCTCTTTATTTACGAAATTTGTAATCTTTTGCATTAAAATTTTTTTTAATTTATTTTAATTTTTTCAGTGTTCCAAGATTCATTGTTCATGCACCACATCCAGTGCTCCATGCAATATATGCCCTCCTCAATACTCACCACGAGGTTCAACCCCCCAACTACCTTTCCTTCAAAACCCTCAGTTTCTCAGAGTCCACAGTCTCTCACGGTTCATCTCCCACTCCGGTTTCCCCCAATTCACCCTTCCTTTCCTTCTCCCAATGTCCTCCATCTTTTTCCTTATACTCCACATGTAAGTGAAACCATATGATAATTGACTCTCTCTGCTTAACTTATTTCACTCAACATAATCTCTTCCAGTCCAGTCCATGTTGATACAAAAGTTGGGTATTCATCCTTTCTGAAGGAGGCATAATATTCCATTGTATATATGGACCATATTTTCTGTATCCATTCATCTGTTGCAGGGCATCTTGGCTCTTTCCACAGTTTGGCGATTGTGGCCATTGCTGCTATGAACATTGGGGTACATGTGGCCCTTCTTTTCACTACATCTGTATCTTTGGGGTAAATACCCAGTAGTGCAATTGCAGGGTCATAGGGCAGCTCTATTTTTAATTTCTTCAGGAATCTCCACACTGTTTTCCAAAGTGGCTGCACCAACTTTCATTCCCACCAAGAATAGAAGAGGGTTCCCCTTTCTCCATGTCCTCTCCAACACTTATTGTTTACTGTCATGTTAATTTTGGCCATTCTAACTGGTATAAGGTGGTCTCTAAACGTGATTTTGATTTGAATCTCCCTGATAACTAATGATGATGAACATTTTTTTCATGTGTCTGTTAGCCATTTGTATGCCTTCTTTGGATAAGTGTGTGTTCATGTGTTCTGCCCATTTTTTTGACGTGATTATCTGTTTTTTGAGCGTTGAGTTTGAGGATTTCTTTATAGATCTTGGATATCAGACTTTTGTCTGTAGTGTCATTTGCAAATATCTTCTCCCAATCTGTGGGTTGCCTGTTTGTTTTGTTGACTGTTTCCTTTGCTGTGCAGAAGTTTTTATCTTGATGAAGTCCCAAAAGTTCATTTTTCCTTTTGTTTCCTTTGCCTTTGGTGACATGTCCTGAAAATAGTTGCTGTGACCAATGTCAACGAGGTTACTGCCTATGTTCTCCTCTAGGATTTTGATAGATTTCTGCCTCACGTTGAGGTCTTTTATCCATTTCGAGTTTATCTTTGTGTATGGTGAAAGAGAATGGTCACGTTTCTTTCTTCTATACATAGCTGTCCAATTTTCCCAGCAGCATTTATTGAAGAGACTGTCTTTTTTCCACTGGATATTTTTTCCTGCTTTGTCAAAGATTATTTGATAATAGAGTTGAGGGTCCATATCTGGGCTCTGTACTCTGTTCCACTGGTCCATGTGTCTGTTTTTGTGCCAGTACCATGCTGTCTTGGTGATCACAGCTTTGTAGTAAAGCTTGAAATCAGGTAACATGATGCCCCCAGTTTTGTTTTTCTTTTTCAACATTTCCTTAGCAATTCAGGGTCTTTTTTGGTTCCACACAAATTTTAGGATTTTTTGTTCCAGCTCTTTGAAAAATGCCAGTGGATAAATCTGTTTTTTTTTTGTTTTTTTTTTTTATCCTTTGGGTAAATAACTAGTAGTGGAACTTCTGGGCCATAAGGTAGTTTTATTTTTATCTGTTTCAGGAACCTCTGTAGTGTTTTCCAGAGTGGCTGCACCAGTTTGCATTGCCACCATCAGTGCAAGAGTGTTCCCCTTTCCCCACATCCTCACCAACATCCATCGTTTCTTGTGTTGTTAATTTTAGTCATTCTTAAAGGTGTGAGATGGTTTCTCATTGTGGTTTTGATTTGTATTTCCCTAATGATGAGTGATGTTCAATATATTTTCATGTGTCTGTTAGCCCTCTATATGTCTTTGAAAAAGTGTCTATTCTCATCTTCTCCCATTCCATAGGCCTGACTTTTAGTTTCTTGATTGTTTCCTTTACTGTGCAGAAGTTTTTAATCTTGATGAAGTCCCAAAAGTTCCTTCCTGCTTTTGTTTCTTGCCTCTGGTGATGTATGTAGTAAGGCGTTGCTATGGCTGATGTCAAGGAGGTTGTTACCTGTGTTATCCCCTAGGATTTTTATGGTTTCATGTCTCATTTTTAGGTCTCTCATCCCTTTTCAATTTGTTTTTGTCTGTCCTGTAAGGAAGTGGACCAGTTTCATTCTTCTGCATATTGCCGTCCAGGTTTGCCAACACCATTTATTGAAGATACTGTCTTTTTCCTTTGAGTATTCTTTCCTGCTTTCTTGAAGATTAATTGACCATATAATTGTGGGTCCATTTCTGGGTTCTTTATTCTGTTCCATTGATCTATGTTTCTGTTTTTGTGCCAGTACCATACTGTCTTGACTACAGTTTTGTAGTGTAGATTGTAGTCCTGAATTGTGTTGACCAGCTTTGCTTTTTTTCAGGATTGCTTTTGCTATTTGGGGTCTTTTGTGGTTCCTTACAAGTTTTAGGATTGTTTTTTTCTACCTCTGAGAAAAATTCTGGTGGCATTTTTATAAGGATTGCATTAAATATGTAGAAAGCCTTGGGTAGTGTAGACATTTTAACAATATTTGTTCTTCTAATCCATGAAGATAGAATGTTTTTCCATTTCTTTGTGTCTTGTTCAATTTCTTTCACAAGTGTTCTATAGTTTTCAGAGTACAGATCTTTTACCTCTTTGGTTAGGTTTATTCTTAGGTATCTTATAGGTTTTCGTGTGATTGTAAATGGGATTGATTCCATCATTTCTTTTCCTCCTGCTTCATTATTGTTGTATAATATTGCAACAGATTTACATACATCGATTTTATAACCTGTGACCTTACTGAATTCATGTATTAGTTCTAGCAATTTTTTGGTGGATTCTTTAAGTTTTCTACATAGAGTATCATGTCATCTGCAAGTAGTGAAAGTTTGACTTCTTCCTTGCCAATTTGGATGCCTTTTATTTCTTTTTGTTTTCTGATTGCTCAGGCTAAGACGCTCAGTAATATGTTAAATTTTAATGGTCAGAGTGGACATCTTTATCTTGTAGAACATCATCTTTGAAACTTTTCTCCCTACTTACCTTCCTTTTTGGGCAAAAGTAACTATTTTCCTTTATCCATCCTCAATGCTTTCATTTATCACTCCTTACCAATAATATTAAGCATGAAGTGTTGACTAAGGCACAGGGTCATATTAATGGTTATATATTTATAATTTAGAAAACTCTTCCTTGCCAGCAAATTGTTATTTTTTCCTTTAAGGCTCAACTGACATCTTCCTACATTTTTTTTTTAACATTTAATCACTTGTCACAATTTTTAATTATAAATTATATAACTTTGATTATTATCTGTCTCCACTCCCCAGCATTACCACTATAAGACATTGAGATCAGGATCTATGTCTGTTTTTATGTCCCCAGCTCCTAACATGTTTCCTGGCACATAGTTGCACTAAGTAAATGTTTATTAATTAACTTATTAGTCAATAATTACTCCAAATATTATATCCTTGAATTCATTCTTTTTTTTAAAAGATTTTATTTTTATTTAGTTGACACAGAGATAGTGAGAGAGAGAGCACAAGCAGGGTGAGGAGCAGGCAGGCAGGCAGAGGGAGAGGGAGAAGCAGGCTCCCCGCTGAGCAAGGAGCCCGATGTGAGGCTCAATCCCAGGACCCTGGGATCATGACCCAAGCCGAAGGCAGCCGCTTAACTGACTGAGCCACCCAGGCGCCCCTCTTGAATTCATTCTTAATCTCTATAACCACTACCCTTATCTCTCACCCCACTGACAGAATTTAACATTCCCTCTTTTGTATGTGGATGGAAATTTTCAAGTAACTTGAAGGACCAACCACACATCCATGTTTGCCTGGGACATACCTAATTTTTATGCCTAATGATCTGACATAATTATTAGTAATTTTTTTAAATTATTATCATAAGTGTCTCAGCTTGGACAATAATAGATGACCACCTCTATAGAATTGTGTTTTAGCACTTACTAGAGCCATTTCTAGCCAATCTTTATCAGTCTGTGAGTTCTTTGAGGACAGAATCAATTCTGGTTTCTCTTTCAAGACCCTGGGCTTATTTCAGTGTCTGGAACTCAGTGACTATTCTTTCAAATGAAAAGCATTCCTGCCATCTTTGCCTCCAGAAGTTTATATCGTTCAGCAAAACAAATACAAAAAAACACATGACACCTATACACGTACACAGGTTTTTGGGATAGACTGTCAACATTTTTCTTAAAATCTTCTTTCTTAAGCCTTTGAAAGGTAAATCCAAGTTTATGTTTGCTAAGTCATTTATTTATAGTCTGCTTCAGGTTATTGAGTAGGAAATTTTCCCAATAAAAACTAATAATTATGGTGAGGATTTCTTATGCTGTGGGTTTTTTCCTGACCTTAAATTTGCTACTGTATATTGAACATATACTATGTGTAACATGTAATGTATTGTATACGTGAACATGGTAAAGGTATTCACATCAATGTTAATTTGGATAGAGCAAAATATAAGAAAATAGAGAAGAAAAAAATATTCTATGGTCCAATAGCTAGGAACAGTCAAATCTGTCTTATACAGGTACCTCTCGTTTGCCAGTAAAATATACAGTTAGTCTTATAAACAGTCGTTTTTAAGTGACTTTTGAGCTTTGAGTAAATACAAGGGGGAAATCTGAATGTCCTATGTGCACTAGAAATTATTTTGAAGAGAATAAAATGTAAATCAGATAGTAAATGAACTTATAAAGGAAATAGACTTCTAAACTCAAATAAAAGATTAATAGAGAAGTGAATGGATGTCTACATATTAGTTAATTCATTAAGGGAATATTTTGAAGTCACAGTGATAGTATAATCATTATAGAAGTCATATGCTACTGGGATATCAGTTCTGAGATGCAAATTCTGTGTGCATTTAATGTTTCCAAATGTGACTTTCTTAAAGCACACATGCAGTTATCCATATTATTCTTAGAGCTATTGGTGACTTTTCCTCTTGTTTGTATAAATATTACTAAAGGGTAACTGGAAAACCCTAGTATATTGGTAACCTAGATAACCTGGTTTTAGATTAGTGAACACTGATACTGTCTGAAGAGCTTGTTAGTGCTCACAGGTCTACAGCCTTTGCTTCACTGTTAGACTCCTCAAAAAAAAATCTTTTGATGGTGTCTGTTGCATCCTTTACATCTCAATACGTATATAGAGAACCTACTATATGTTCTATTCACTTTTCTAAGCACTTTCCTTATTCATCTTACATAATCCTTACCTTGTGAGGTAAGTATCAGTATTCTCATTTTATGTATGAGGAAACTCATACTTTTTTTCAGACTGAGAAAAAGCACTTTGGCCAAGTTAGAACTTCAATCTGCAGAGTCAGATGCGGTAGGTGAGAAGAGGTGTTTAGAAATAAAATTGCCTTTAATTCTCTTTTGTAATTAATATTATTTTAAAAATGTTTTGGTTTATTGTGCAAGTTGACTTAATTTTCTCCCCTTTACAATACAATAAATACAATTACAATAAATAAAAGAGGCTGCGCATGCAATTCATAAGTGTACACAAACACTTTTTAAAAAAAATCTGGAGCATGCTTATTTACTTGTCACCTTATACCTTACTTCAATTGCTTGAAAGCAATTTTAATAGTTTTCTAGTCTACCCAGTAGATCAAGTCCCTGATATATTGCTATGAGTAGTGCTGAAGATGTTATGCTCTTCAGGAGTGGAACTCAGCTTTAGCAAGAAGGATCTTGTGTGAGATTTGGCAAAACTTACCGGGCAGAAAGGAAAAGAATATTTTCAAGGACTTATATATTCTTGACACTTGTTGAAATGCCATGTTTTTCTTTCTCAAATTTGTTATGATTAGCGGTTAACTATAGCGTGGTTTATTTTGTGAGAAGGGAAGGGAATTACAGCATTATTGCCATCACTGAAGTTTTTTTCCCCAAATACTTTTATTTTTTCAGTGTTACAAGATTCATTGTTCATGTACCACACCCAGTGCTCCATGCAATACATGCCCTCCTCAATACCTACCACAAGGCTCGCCCAACCCCCATCCCCTCCCCTCCAAAACCTTCAGTTTGTTGTTCAGAGTCTATAGTCTCTCATGGTTCATCTCCCCCAATTCACCCTTCCTTTCCTTCTCACAATGTCCTCCATGTTTTTCCTTATGCTCCACACGTAAGTGAAACCATATGATAATTGACTGTCTCTGCTTGACTTATTTCACTCAGCATAATCTCTTCCAGTCCCATCCATGTTGATACAAAAGTTGACTATTCAACAACTGAAATTTTTATGCATAGAATTATTAAAGAATTAGAGTATCTTTTTTATTGTAAGATGGGTCCAATCATTTGAATCACAAAAATTAAATGTCATACAGCCTGTAGTTTCTTAGAAAGAAACATTTGCATTCTGAAGTGCTTTTCCAGAATTTTACTAAACATGACTGTGGTATGTTTGTTTATTTGTAGGGACTGGTAACATCTGAAAATACCAAACCAAACAGGGAAACGCTTGTACCACCCCTACCACTACATTTTACCACAAAAGAATGTAACTGTATGTGGATTCCAACAGGCTAAAGAGAAAAAGAGCTGATTAGACCTCAGACTGCCTACTGAACGGGATGACGGCCACAGCTGCAGTGGAGACACCAAAAATGGAGAAGAATGCCTCCAAGGAAGAGAAACAACAGTCTAAGCAGGACAGCATGGAGAAGAGCAATGCTGACTCTGAAGAGTGGATGAACTCTGAAAGTGACCCCGAACAGATGATCCCTAAGAGCAGCAACAATGACAATAGCTACCAACCTGTGGATGCTCATTTGAAAAAAAAGGAAATTCCCTCTAAGCCACACCGTCAACTCTATAGATCACCCTGCTTAGATCATCCAAGCTTCTCCCAGAGCAGCATTCTGCAAGAGGGGAAGCTTGACTTGGAAAAGGAATACCAAGCCAAAATGGATTTTGCTCTAAAGCTCGGCTATGCAGAGGCACAGATTCAATCAGTATTGAACAAGTTGGGCCCAGAATCACTTATTAATGATGTATTGGCGGAGCTCGTCAGACTTGGGAACAAAGGTGATTCGGAAGGACAGATCAGCTTGAGTCTGTTAGTGCCTCGGGGTCCCAGCTCCAGAGAGATCACAAGCCCTGAATTGTTTCTTGAAGATGAAATAGACAGCAGTGAAAATTTGAGGCCAGTTGTCATAGATGGAAGTAATGTGGCGATGAGGTAAGTGTAGTATAATTTTCCTCTTTAAAACAACAACAACAACAAAAACAACAACAAAAAACCTTCCCTGAGCTCACAGAAATCATCTTCCTTTGCTAAGCACTATGAGAATCCCCTGGTTGTTGTCTATGACTTGTGCTCTTGTAGGTGGAGAGAGGCTAAAATGATTCTGTTTTGGCCCTTTCTCTCTCCCTTGAAATTGTTGGCAATTCGTTTTCAGATACCCTAAAGCAGCTTAGACATAAGTGATACTTCAGTAGAGACAAATCATTCAACCTTTGTTTCTCTTGAGGTCCCTTCTCCCACCTCTACTTGCCTGGACCAATCATCCTGAGAATGCTTTTATAACATCACTTGGGAGCTTACTTGGGAACTTGCAGTAACTCCCAATTGCCATTCTATTAAATTTGGATCCCTTTGCCTGGCTTTGTGATCTGACCTTTCTCCCCTTCCATTTGGTTGTATTTTTCACACCTACTGAATTTACATCAGTCGTTTTAAGAGCCTCCATGTAAATTATGCTGATTTCTACCCCCACTGCTTGTGTTCATGTCATTCCCCAGCATGAGTGACCACCTCCTTATCTTCATACCTGTCAAGATGTACTGCCTCCATAAATACCATCCTGACTTTTCTAATTCCAATGATTATCTCTAAGCTACAGTACCTATGGTAGGTTGAATAATAGCCCCCTAAAGAAGTTCACATCCTAACCCCTGGAATCCGTGAATAGGTTATCTTACATGGTAAATGGGACTTTGCTGGTTTAAGTTAAGGATCTGAGATAGATGAAATTATCCTAGTTTATCAAGGTGGACTCACTATAATCACAAAGTCCTTATACGAAGGAAGAGAAGGAAGGAGGCAGCTGGATAAGAATGATTAGTAGGAGATATGATGACAGAAACAAGAGGTTATGTGATGTAAGAAAGAAGCCATGAGCCAAGGAATCTGGGCAGCCTCTGAAACTGAAAATGGCAAGGAAACAGATTCTTTCCTGAAGCCTTCAGAAACAACACAATCTTGTCAGCACATTGATTTTAGAATTCTGACTTGAACTAAAAATAAATAAGTTGGTGTTATTTTAAGACACTAAATGTGTGGTGATTTGCTATAGAACAATAGTAAATACATAACCAAGAGTGCCTTCATACTTTATTCCATACTTTTTTCATATAATTTTTTATTTCATGTCAGAGATCTTTAAGAATCCCTTCTTCCATTTTTTTTTCAAAAACAAAAGTAAACTATTGGGACTTCCTCAAAATAAAAACCTCCATCTATTTCCAAAATGAGTTGTCATTCAGTTTGGCTGAAAAATTCCAAATGATTGGGGCACCTGGGTGGCTCAGTCAGTTAAACATGACTCTCAGTTTTGGGTGAGGTCATGAAATCAAGGTTGTGAGATCAAGCCCTGCATCAGGCTCTGCACTCAGCAAGGAGTGTGCTTGAGATTCATGCCCTTCCCGTGGCTTTCTGTCTCAAATAAGTAAATAAATCTTTTTAAAAAAATTCACAATGATCAGGAGTCTATCATTGGTTGATGAGCTCACTGGAATCTTAGACTGTTCACAATCAGAACAAAAGTAAGAAGCCTTAGACTAGCAAGTTTTTCATTTGATTATCCCATTGATCTGGAGGGCAGGGGCCTTGTTTTATGCCTTTCTTGTATTCCTCACAGCACATAGCACACTACTGGATGCTCCTAGAGAGGGAGCAGGGATAACAAATGTCTTATGAACCATACCATTGCTCTATGCAGGAGTTTCTTAGCAGGCTACCTGGAGGTATACTTTAGTATACAGTTCTATTTAATCCTCACAACAACTTTATTTTACAGATGAGAAAACTAGAGTTCAACAAGGTTCAATGATTTTCTTTTCTTTTTTTTTTAAATTAACACATAATGTATTATTTGTTTAAGGGGTACAGGTCTGTGATTCACTACTCTTATATAATACCCAATGTTCACTACAACATATACCCTCCCCAATGTTTATCACCCAGTTACCCCATCCCCCCACCCCCTCCTCTCCAGTAGCCCTCAATTTGTTTCCTAAGTTTAAGAGTCTTTTATGGTTTATCTCCCTCTCAAGTTTTGTCTTGTTTCATTTTTTCCTTTCTTCCCCTATGGTCCTCTGCCTTCTATTTTAAATTCCACATAGAAGAAAGATAGTGGAGGAGTAGGAGACCCCATTTCTACTAATCCTCTGAATTTAGCTGTATATCTATGAAACCATTTTGAAGACCCATGAAATCAGCCTGAGATGTAAGAATATATATCTGGATATCTACAGGCAGAAAAGCTACTTCTTTTTGCAAGGTAGGATGTGTGGAGTCATGAATCTGTGGGGATATACAGGAAGATAAACATAAGGGGGAGGGAGCCTCCGTAAGCTGGCTTCTGGAGAGTGATATAATGCTGGAGCGCAAAATCAACCCTTAGAAATCTGCTCTAGTGAGAGACATCTCTCTCTGAAAAGGGCTCTGGAAATGAAAAGACAGAATTCTAGGTAGGACAAGGAATTGTGGTCTCAGGATCTGAGGAGTCAGAGCGAATGGATGTGCCTGAACTGGTAGAGTGCCTGAGCAGTGGAACCAGGAAGCAGGTTATGGTCAGTGAGCCCAGCAGGAGATTCTCAGCTTAGATCACCATAAACCATGAGTTGCACTGGTCGATAATTGCTCTTTTCCTGAGCAGCCTGAAAAAGTTTGGAACCTGCGCCTGACCAGACAAAAGCTCACAGGGCAGTAGCAGCCCAGAAAGGACATTAGAGTGGCAACCAGACATGATCCAGGAGCTTCAGGTGTGCATGTGTGAGCCCATGGCTACTCATGGTTTTAGAGTCAAAAAGGTTAGTGGCAGTCCTGGGCCCCTGGGACTACCTCTGAGAGAGTTGCAGTGGGCACACACCATGGGAGTCTGCAGTTTTCAGTGTATAAAAAAATGAAGACTGTTTGTCCTGCGAATTTATTAAAGAGGGCAGACTGCAATCTTTCTGCTCTGGGCCAGAGGTTTGGGCACAGTCATTTTTGCTCTGATCCTCTGAAGAGGCATGGAAAGACTCCAGGGAACAAAAGCCATACAGAGGACCAGTTTGCACTGATCCCATTCCCCTGACAAGGGGCCCGACAACTCTGCCCAGTCAGGGATACCTGAGAAGCACCATAGCAGGCCACTCCCCCCAGAAGACAATCTGGAAGAACAGGTGGACGACAAGTCTATGGATCCCATAAGACCATAAAATTCCAATGCCATGGGCAAATAGTTTATTGAGCTCCAGTATATTGAGCTCATGACTCATTTATTTTTCAGATAAAATTCTAATTTTCTTTTTCTTCTTTTTCTTTTTTCTTTTTTGGTTTTACCTTTTTCTCATTTCAACTAGATGCTTATTATACCAACTTGTATGTCATAGTCACACTTTAACTTGTATTTTTTCACACCATCTTTTTTATAGATATATGCTTCATTTTACTCCTTTTTACACTCTATTTTCTCTCTCTCTCTCTCTCTCTCTCTCTCTCTATATATATATATATATATATATATATATATATATAATACATATATATTACCTTTATAAGATTGTATTTTTTTTTTTATCAGAGAGAGAGAGCCACAGGCTGAGGGAGAAACAGGCTCCTTGCTGAGCAAGGAGCCTAATGTGGGACTTGATCCCAGGACCCTGGGATCATGACCTGAGCTGAAGGCAGACACTTAACTGACTGAGCCACTCAGACATCCCATAAGGTTTACTTTTGTTGCAATTTTAGGATGTAGTGTCTTCTAACACACAGACCAAAATTCACCCAGGAACAAGTGGAACACCCTGCTTTGTCCACACTGCAAAATTATAATCTCTTTTTCCCTCCCCCTTTTTTTAAATTTTATTTTTATATTTCATTTTGACTTTGTTTCTCTGTGGTGACTTCTGACTACTCAGGATGTTGCTAGGGTGCAACTTGCTTGGGATGTGGTTTATATTTTGGACTCTGTTTATGCACCCACCCATCAGTCTCTGGACAGAATGACAAGAAAGAGGAACTCACATAAAAAGGACCAGAGACTGTTCTCTGCCACAGAGCTAATTGATATGGATATAAGCAAGATTCAGAGATAGAATTTAGGATAGCAATCATAAAGTCAATGGCTAGGCTTGAAAAAAGCATTAGTGACAATATAGAATCTCTAAGGGCAGAAATGAGACTAATCAGGACGAACTTAAAAATGCTATGAATGAGATGCAATCTAAACTGGATACTATAACAGCCAGGATAAATGAAGCAGAAGAGAGAATAAGTGATCTAGAAGATAAGCTGATGGAAAGGAAGGAAATTGAGGAAAACAGAGATAGGCAGCTAGTAGCCCATGAAAAAGTTGTGGAGAGATTAATGATATCATGGAAGTTTCCAATGTCAGAATTATTAGGATCCCTGAGGGGGTGGATGGGGGGGGGCCTAGAAGGTATATTTGAGTAAATCATAGCTGAGAACTTCACTAATCTGGGGAAAGAAACAAGCATTTGTGTCCAAGAGGTAGAGAGGACCCCTTCCAAAATCAATAAAAATAGATTAACACCCCGACATATAATAGTGAAGCTTGCAAATCATACAGCCAAAGAAACTCTCCTGACAATAGCTAGGGATAGAAGGTTCCTTACATATGGAAGGAGGAACATCAGAATGACATCAGATCTATCACAGAAACGTGGCAAGCCAGAAAGGGCTAGCAAGACATATTCAGGGTATTAAATGAGAAGAACATGCAGACAAGAATACTTTATCCAGCAAGACTGTCATTCAAAATGGGTGGGGAGATAAAGAGCTTCCAGGACAGGCAGAAACTGAAGAATATGTGACCACCAAGCTAGCCCTTCAAGAATTATTAAGGGGATTCTGGAAGCAAAGAGAGACCTCAAGAGTAATATAGATCAGAAAGAAATAGAGACGGGGAACTTGTCTACAGAAACAGGGACTTCACAGGTAATACAATGGCACTAAATTAATATCTTTCAATAGTTATTCTGAATGTAAATGGGCTGAATGCTCCCATCAAAAGACACAAGCTTTCAGATTGGGTAAAAAAGGAGGACTCTTCCATATGCTATCTACAAGAGATTAATTTCAAACCTACGGTCACCTCCAGATTGAAAGTAAAGGGATGGAGAACAATTTACCATGCCAATGGACCTCAAAAGAAAGGTAGGGGAGCAATCCTCATATCAGACAAATTAGATTTTAAACCAAAGACTGTAGTAAGAGATGGAGAGGGACACTCTATCATACTTAAAGGATCTATCCAACGAGATGATCTAACAATTGTAAATATCTATGACCCAACATGAGAGTAGCTAATTATATAAATCAATTAATAATGAAAATAAAGAAGGACCAGATACATACAGAACATTCCATCCTAAAACAACAGACTATTCATTCTTCTCAAATGCACTTGGAACTTTCTCCAGAATGGATCACGTATGCATCACAAATCAGGTCTCAATTGATATCAAAAGATTGAGATTATTCCCTACATATTTTCAGACCACAATGCTTTGAAACTGTTACTAAACCACAAGAAGAAATTTGAAAGGAACTCAAACTCTTGGAGATTAAAGAGCATCCTGCTAAAGAATGAATGAGTCAACCAGAAAATTAAAGGAAAATTTAAACAATTCATAAAAACCAATGAAAATTAAACCCTATCAGCCCAAAACCTATGGGATATTGCAAAGGTGGGCTTAAGAGTGAAGCACATAGCCATCCATGCCTCTCTCAAAAAATCAGAAAAATCCCAAATACACAAGCTAACCTTACACCTAAAGGAACTGGAGAAAGAACAGCAAATAAAGCCTAAACCAAGCTGGAGAAGAGAAATAATAAAGATTAGAGCAGAAATCAATGAAATAGAAACTAGAAGAACAGAACAGATCAACAAAACAAGAAGTTGGTTCTTTGAAAGAATTAATGAGATCGATAAACTCCTAGTAAGACTTACCAAAAGAAAAGAGAAAGGACCCAAATTAATAAAATCATGAATGAAAGGGGAGAGATCACAACTAATACCAAGGAAATAGAGACAATTCTTAGAATTTATTACCAGCAGCTATATGCCAACAAACTAGGCAATCTGGAAGAAATGGATGCATTCCTAGAAACTTATAAATTACTGAGACTGAAACAGGAAGAAATAGATAATCTGAACAGACCAATAACCAGCAAGGAAATTGAAGCAGTAATGAAAAATCTCTCCCCCAAAAAGAGTCCAGGGCCAGACGGTTTCCCAGGGGAATTTTACCAAACATTTGAAGAAGAAATAATACCTATTTTGAAACTCTTTCAAAAAATAGAAATGCAATGAAAACTTCCCAACTCCTTCTATAAGACCAGGATTATCTTGATCCCAAAAGCAAAGACCTCAGCAAAAAGGAGAATTTCAGACCATTATCCCTGATGAAAATAGATGCCAAAGTACTCACCAATATCCTAGCCAATAGGATCCAACAGTACCTTGAAAGGATTATTCACCAAGACAAGGTGGAATTTATCCCCTGGATTCAAGGGTGATTCAACATTTGCAAATCAATCAACGTGATAGATCACATTAACAAAAGAAAAGACAAGAACCATATGATCCTCTCAGTTGATACAGAGAAAGCATTTGACAAATTATAGCATCCTTTCCTGATTAAAACTCTTCGAAGTATAGGGATAGAGGGAACATACCTCAATAACATAAAAGCCATCTATGAAAAGCCCACAGCAAATCTCATTCTCAATGTGGAAGAACCGAGAGCTTTTTCCCAAAGGTAAGGAACAAGACATGGATGCCCAATCTCGCCACTATTGTTCAACATTGTACTAGAAGACCTAGCCTCAGCAATCAGACAACAAAAATAAATAAAAGGTGGGACGTCTGGGTGGCTCAGTTGTTAAGTGTCTGCCTTCGATTCAGGTCATGATCCCAGGGTCCTGGGATCGAGCCCCGCATCAGGCTCCCTGCTTAGTGGAAGCCTGCTTTTCCAACTCCCACTCCGCCTGCTTGTGTTCCCTCTCTTGCTGTCTCTCTTTCTGTCAAATAAATAAATAAGTAAAACCTTTAAAAAAATAAATAAAAGGCATTCATAGGTCAGTCTGGTGGTGGGTATTAAGGAGGGCACATATTGCATGAAGAAATGGGTGTGGTGCATAATCAATGAATATTGAAACACTGAAAAAATAAAATAAAATAATAAAATAAAATAAGGCATTCAAATTGGAAAAGAAGAAGCCAAACTCTCTCTTCTCAGATAACGTGATACTTTATGTGGAAAACCCAAAGGACTCCACTCCCAAGTTACTAGCACTCATTCAGCAATTCAACAACGTAGCAGGATACAAAATCAATACACAGAAATCAGTTGCATTTCTACACATTAACAATGTCACTGAAGAAAGAGAAATTAAGGAATTGACTCCATTTATAATAGCACCAAAACCCATAGATACCTAGGAATAAACCTAACTAAAGAGATAAAGGATCTATACTCTAGAAACTACAGAACACTTATGAAAGAAATTGAGGAAGACACAAAGAGATGGAAAAACACTCCATGCTCATGGATTTGAAGAATAAACATTAAAATGTCTATGCTACCCAGAGAAATCTACACTTTAAATGCAATCCCTATCAAAATACCATCAACAGGGGCACCTGGGTGGCTCAGTGGGATAAAGCCTCTGCCTTCGGCTCAGGTCATGATCCCAGGGTCCTGGGATCGAGCCCCACATTGGGCTCTCTGCTCAGCGGGGAGCCTGCTTCCCCCTCTCTCTCTACCTGCCTTTCTGCCTACTTGTGATCTCTCTCTGTGTCAAATAAATAAATAAAATCTTAAAAAAAAAATACCATCAACATGGGGTACCTGGGTGGCTCAGTGGGTTAAAGCCTCTGCCTTCAGCTCAGGTCATGATCTCAGGGTCCTGGGATTGAGCCCTGCATCAGGCTTTCTGCTCAGCGGGGAGCCTGCTTCCTCATCTCTCTCTGCCTGCCTCTGCCTGCTTGTGATCTCTCTCTCTCTATCTGTCAAATAAGTAAATAAATAAAATCTTTAAAAAAAAATACCATCAACATTTTTCACAGAGCTGGAACAAATAAACCTAAAATTTGTATGAAACCAGAAAAGACACAGAATGTCTAGGAGAATATTGAAAAAGAAAACCAAAGCTGGGGTCATCACAGTGTCTGACTTCTACCATATTACAAAGCTGTGATCATCATGGTATTGGCGCAAATACAAACACATAGATCAGTGGAATAAAATAGATAACCCAGAAATGGACCTTCAACTCTATGATCAACTAATCTTCAACAAAGCAGGAAAGAATATCCAATGGGAAAAAAAAAATTCTCTTCATTAAATGGTGGTGGGAAAATGGACAGCCACACATAGAAGAATGAAACTGGACGGTTCTTTTACATCATTCACAAAGATAAACTAAAAATTAATAAAAGACCTAAATGTGAGACAAGAATCCATCAAAATCCTAGAGGAGAACACAGACAGCAACCTCTTCGACCTTGGCCACAGCAAGTTCTTGCTAGATATGTCTCTGAAGGCAAGGGAAACAAAAGCAAAAATGAACTTTTGGGACTTCATCAAGATAAAAAGATTCTGCACAGCAAAGGAAACACTCAATAAAACAAAGAGGCAACCCATGGAATGGGAGAAGATATTCACAAATGACACTACAGACAAAGGTCTGGTATCTAAGATCTATAAAGAAGTCCTCAAATTCAACACTCAAAAAACAGATAATCACGTCCAAATATGGGCAGAAGACATGAACAGACACTTCTCCAAAGAAGATATATGAATGGACAACAGACACATAAAAACAATGAGAAAAATCACTATCAGGGAAATACAGATCAAAACTATAGTGAGATACCACCTTACACCAGTTAGAATGGAAAAAATTAACAAGACAGAGAAAAACAAATGTTGGGGAGGATGTGGAGAAAGGGGGACCCTCTTACACTGTTGGTGGAAATGCAAACTGATATAGCCACTCTGGAAAACAGAATGGAGGTCCCTCACAAAGTTTAAAATAGAGCTACCCTAAGGCCCAGTAATTTCCCTACTAGGTATTTAACCCAAAAATACAGATGTAGTGAAAAAAGGGGCACCTGCTCTGCAATGTTCATAGCAGCAATGTCCACCATAGCCATACTGTGGAAGGAGCTGAGATGTCCTTCAAGAGATGAATGGATAAAGAAGATATGGTTCATATATACAATGGAATATTACTCAGCTAGCAGAAAAGATGAATACCTACCGTTTGCATCAACATGGATGGAGCTGGAGGGGATTATGCTAAGTGAAATAAATCAAGCAGAGAAAGACAATTATCATATAGTTTCACCCATATGAGGAACATAAACGATAGCATGGAGGACCATAGTGGAAGGGAACGAAAACAGAATGGGAAGAAATCAGAGAGGGAGACAAACCATAAGTCTCTGGACTCTGGAAAACAAACTGAAGGGTACAGAAGGGAAGGGCATAGGGGGATAGGGTAGCCAGGTGGTGGGTATTAAGGCAGGCATGTGTTGTGATGAGCACTGTGCATTATATGCAACTAATGAATTGTTGAACACTACATCAAAAACTAATGATGTACTATACACTGGCTAACTGAGCACAATAATAAGAAAAATTTTTCTTCTAAGATCTTTCTTCTCAGGTGATTCTTATAAATCCCTAGCATACAAAAAGAGGAAAAAATTCCACATATCAATGAGATCATATGATAATTGTCTTTTTCTCTTTGACTTATTTCACTTAGCATAATTGCCTCTAGTTCCATCCATGTTGTTGCAAATGGCAAGATTTCATCTTTTTGATGGCTGCATAATATTCCATTATATATGTGTGTGTGTGTGTGTGTGTGTGTATTTATATATATATTTATATGCGTGTATATATATACAGATATATATGTATAAACACAGATATATATATATATATCTGTATATATCTTCTTTATCCATATTCTTGAGATCATTTGCTATAGCTAGTAAAGTAGCTGTGGAACTTGAACTTACATCTTTTGGTTTCAAATGAATGAAATGAAGCTAACATTTATAAATATTTGTTGTTTGGTGTTTTTTTTTTTTTGGTCTTTTTTCAAGTTTTTATTTAAATTCCAGTTAATTAATATACAGTGTAATATTAGTTTCAGGTGTAGAATTTAGTGATTCTTCCTTACATATAACACCCAGTGCTCATCTCTACAAGTGCCAGGCACTTTTGTATATATGATTTAATTCTCACTAAAAACCCTACAAGAATAGACTAATTAGGCTTATTTTTGCAGGTGAAGAGCCTCAGGTTCAAAGAGGTTGAGTAATTGCCCAAGGTTATGCCAGTAATAAATGACAATGCTTGTATTGAAATCTGAATCTGACCCCAATGCTTCTTTGACAACATAATGCAATAGTATGTGTTTATTAGTGTTTTTAAGAATAAACTAATGATGTTCTGTATGGTGACTAACATAACATAATAAAAAAAAGTATATTTGAGGGGCACCTGGATGGTTTAGTTGGTTAAGTGACTTCAGCTCAGGTCATGATCTCAGGGTCCTATTATCAAGCTCTGCCTCAGGCTCCCCGTTCAGCGGGGAGTCTACTTGTCCCTCTGCCCCTCCCCCAACTCATGCTCTCTTTCTGTGTGTCTCACTCTCTCTCAAATAACTAAATACAATCTTTTTTTAAATTTTACTTTATTTTTTCAGTGTTCCAAGATTCATTGTTTATGCACCACACCCAGTGTTCCATGTATTGCATGGAGCACTAAATATAATCTTTAAAAAAAAAAAAAGAATATTTGGCGTCCTTCCTGGTAGCAGAGAATACACTTACAGATTTCCTTTTCCAAATCTTTAAATCATGACAGCATAGTCACAAGATGAGTAAAACATGTGAGCCCTCTCCCCTGTTTTACTTAGGGAAAACTAGAAGCACAGTGACAAAAAAAGTTAAATGGCCTGTACACAATACAAAAGCAATCAGAATTATGCAGTGGGCCCACAAAAAGCAGAGGGTGATTTCTATGTTCAAAGGGCCAGTTGTAACTCTGCTCTTCTCCTAATAGGCATAAACTAGGGTAATTTCTGACGGGAAGAGGTATGGGATCTGCCAAACTCAACCTCTTGCCAAACTAGACCATCCCAAACACCTTAGGTTAGACCAGTTTCCCAAGGCCTATATTTAAGTGTTTTTTTTTTTTTTCTTATTTTGAATGTAGAGATGATAAGAACCCAGGACTTTCTTGAGGACTTTGACTTCATGTTGATATAAGACCTTCCTTATTTTTGTACTTCTGTTCAAGGATTACTGGGTATAAAAGGCACTGTAGTATGGTTCATTTGCTTTGTAAGGAATACTGGAGAGATTAATCACCAAGATAATTAGTTTCAACATATCTAGTCTATGCCAATAGCAAACTGTCATACTGATGGGAAGATGAACTTTTGTCTTTTGTAGGAGTTGTTTTGCTAAATTAAAGATGCCTCACACAATTTAAATAAAGCAAAAAAAGCAGCATAAAGCTTATTTTTAGGAGCATATTAAAATAGTGCATAGTGAACCGCATGATTTTCTAAAATTGCCAGCTGTGTCCTTGTTAGCATCTCTTTCTTTTTTTGATAGGTTAGGTAGTGATAAGTCCCACTTATCCCACAATCACATTTCACATGGTCAAAGTTCAGTGCCATACATAGTCTGCTTGTGAATTTGTTACTGCTGTTAATCTAAATTTGGCTTGTTTTCCCCATTGGTTAGCTGTAACTTTATCATTAGATTAATACTTCTTAGACAAACTACATATTAACATCTATTGTTCCTCAGCATGTCATCTGAGCCTGCCTTGAAGTCATGATGCTTTGTTGTCTAAAACATTTGCTTAACATTTGCATTAGTGGTATACCTGTGATTCACATACCGATATAAGTTAAGACCCTAAAGGGTATGTTCATTGTAATAGCTGCCTCTTTGGGGATGAAAAATCCATTTCAGAAGAATTAAGGCTTTCAAATGTAAATGCCATCATATTTCTTAAGTCTGAGCAAAACCCAAACATTGTCTAAAAAAAGTACAGAGGAAAACGCCATGTGACCCATCTGCTAGGCAGAATTTGGCTTGGAACCTGGATCATAATACGTATCTAAGCTCGTTTACAGAACAAAGTGAGATATACTGCCACCAAGACACTTGGTAACTTGCAGGTCTAGGCTTTTAGATTACATTTTATTTTATTTTATTAAATACTTCATTTATTTATTCATGAGACAGAGAGAGAGGCAGAGGTAGAGGGAGAAATAGGCTCACGGGACTTGATCCCAGGACCCTGGGATCATGACCTGAGCCGAAGGCAGATGCTTACTTGACTGAGCCACCCAGGCAGTCTACATTTCAGATAGGCTTTTACATCCTAACTTTGTAAATTGCAAGATAATATTTTGTGGGTTGGGGCTAAAACAGGTCATCTTACAAGAATCACTTTATTTTACAGTATTTTTTAATGCATTCCTCAAATATTTATTGGCATTAAACTTTGTATACTGGGCCCTTATGTAGGACTTTTACTGCCACCTTCATCAATGTTGAAAGTGAATTCTGATTCCTATTGGGCATTTGGCACACTTCATGGAATGTGCCAATGGCATGATTTTAATACCTTTTCAATTGAATACTATAGGCATTTTACATTTTTTTAACATGATAATTCTCAGTATGTTAAAAATTTATATCAGAATAAAGATGTATCAAAATATTAACAGTGTTTGTCTCTGAGAGGCAATAAAACAGATTCTGCAATGATTTTTCTTTATATTTTATATATTTTCCACATTTTATATTATAAATATGTAATACTCATAATGGTGAAAGATGTTTTATTGAATAATAATTGACATACAATATTGTATTAGTTTCAGGTGTACAAAATAGTGATTTATTACTTATACACATTACAAAATGGTCACCACAATAAACCTACTTAACATCTGTCATCCTACAAAGTTATTACAATAATATAGGCTATATTCCATATGCCATACATTACATTCTCATGTTTTATTTATTTTGTAACTGGAACATTGTACCTCTTAATGCCCTTCACTTATTTTGTCCATCCCCTATCCACCCAACCCTCTAGAAACCAAGTTTGTTCTATCAGCTTCTATTTTGTTTTATTGATTCATTTGTTATGTTTCTTGAGATTTTATGTATCAGTGAAATAGTATGGCATTTAAGTTCCTCTGTCTTGCTTACTGAATTTAGCATAATACATTCTAGGTTCATTCATATTGTCACAAAAACCAAGATTTAACTACTTTTTATCACTGAGTAACATTGTAGTATCTCTCTCCTCCCACATTCCTCTGTGTGTGTGTGTGTGTGTGTGTGTGTATCACATCTTTTTTTTTTCCCCAAATACTTTTATTTTATTTTTCCAGTGTTACAAGATTCATTGTTTATGTACCACACCCAGTGCTCCATGCAATACGTGCCCTCCTCAATACCCACCACCAGGCTCGCCCATCCCCCCACCCCCTCCCCTCCAAAACCCTCAGTCCCTTGTTCTGAGTTCACAGTCTCTCATGGTTCTTCACCCCTCCAATTTCCTCCAGATTCTTAATCCATTCATCTGTTGATGGACATTTAGGTTGCTTCCATGCCTTGCCTGTTGTAAATAATGCTGCAGTGAACATTGGGGAACAAATGTATATTTGAATGAGTGTTGTCATTTTCTTTTGGTAAGTACCCAGATATAGAAAAACTGGATTGTATTGTATTTCTAACTTTAATTTTCTGAGGAACCTCCACACTGTTATCCATAGTAGCTGCACCAATTTACGTTTCCACCAAGAGTGCACAAGGGTTCTCTTTTCTCCACATCTTTGTCAATACTTGCTATTTCTTTTCATTTAGACACTAGCCATTTTATTTTATTTTATTTTAATCTTTTAAAATTTTCTTATTTTTCTTATTTATTTATTTATTTCCCTTTAAATTTTTTTAAAATTTTATTTTATTTTTTCAGTGTTCCAAGTTGCATTTTTCATGCACAACACCGAGTGCTCTATACAATACGTGCCCTCTTCAATACCTACCACCAGGCTCACCCAACTTCCCACCAGGCTCCGCTCCAAAACCCTCAGTATGTTTCTCAGAGTCCACAGTCTCTCATGGTTCGTCCTCCCCTCTGATTTTCCCCAATTCACCCTTCCTTTCCTTCCCCCAATATCGTGCATGTTTTTCCTTATGCTCCACATATAAGTGAAACCATATGATAATTGACTGTCTCTGCTTGACTTATTTCACTCAGCATAATCTCTTCCAGTCTCATCCATGTTGATACAAAAGTTGGGTATTCATTCTCTGTGAAGGAGGCATAATATTCCATTGTATATAAGGACCATACCTTCTTTTTTTCCCCCCCAAATACTTTTATTTTATTTTTTCAGTGTTACAAGATTCATTGTTCATGTACCACACCCAGTGCTTCATGCAATACGTGCCCTCCTCAATACCCACCACCAGGCTCGCCCAATACCCCCACCCCAACCCCTCCAAAAGCCTCAGTCCGTTGCTCAGAGTTCATAATCTCTCATGGTTCATCGCCCCTCCGATTTCCTCCAATTCACCCCTCCCTTCCCTCTCACAATGTCCTCCATGTTTTTCCTTATGCTCCACACGTAAGTGAGACCATATGATAATTGACTCTCTCCGCTTGACTTATTTCACTCAGCATAATCTCTTCCAGTCCAGTCCATGTTAAAATAAAAGTTGGGTATTCATCCTCTCTGATGGAGGCATAATATTCCAATGTATATATGGACCATATCTTCTTTATCCATGCATCTGTTGAAGGGCACCTTGACTCTTTTCACAGTTGGGAGATTGTGGCCATTGCTGCTATGAACATTGGGGTACATGTGGCCCTTCTTTGTACTGCATCTGCATCTTTGGGGTAAATACCCAGTAGTGCAATTGCAGGGTCATAGGGCAGCTCTATTTTTAATTTCTTGAGGAATCTCCACACTGTTTTCCAAAGTGGCTGCACCAACTTGCATTCCCACCAACAGTTGGACCATATCTTCTTTATCCATTTGTCTGTTGAAGGGCATCTTGGCTCTTTCCACAGTTTGGCGATTGTGGCCATTGCTGCTATGAACATTGGGGTACGTGTGGCCCTTCTTTGCACTACATCTGTATCTTTGGGGTAAATACCCAGTAGTGCAATTGCTTTTCCCCATTGAGAATGATATTCTCTGTGGGCTTTTCATATATAGATTTTATGAAATTGAGGAATGTTCCTTTTATCTCTATACTTTGAAGAGTTTTAATCAGGAACTGATGCTGTATTCTGTCAAATGCTTTTTCTGAATCAATTGAGAGAACCGTGTGGTTCTTCTCTCTTCTCTTATTGATTTGTTCTATCACATTGATTGATTTGTGAATGTCGAACCACCCTTGCATCCCAGGGATAAATCCCACCTGGTCATGATGAATAAATCTTTTTAATGTGCTGTTGGATCCTATTAGCTAGGATCTTGTTGAGAATCTTGGCGTCCATATTCATCAGGGATATTGGTCTGAAATTCTCCTTTTTGATAGGGTCTTTGCCTGCTTTGGGGATCAGGGTAATGCTGGCTTCATAGAAAAAGTCTGGAAGTTTTCCTTCTCTTTCTATTTTTTGAAACAGCTTAGGAGAATAGGTATTATTTCTTCCTTGAATGTTTGGTAGAATTCCCCAGGGAATCCATCAGGTCTTGGGCTCTTTTTTGGGGGGGAGGGAGGTTTTCGATCACTGCTTCAATCTCATTACCAGATATTGGTCTATTCAGGTTGTCAATTTATTTGTTTCAGTCTTGGAAGTTTATAGGTTTCCAAGAATGCATCCATTTTTCTAGGTTGCTTAACTTGTTGGCATATAGCTGTTGATAATAATTTCTGATGATTGTTTCTATTTCCTTGGTGTTAGTCGTGATCTCTCCCCTTTCATTCATAACTTTGTTAATTTGGGTCCTTTCTGTTTTCTTTTTGGTTAGTTTGGCCAGTGGTTTATCGATATTATTGATTCTTTCAAAAAAGCATCTTCTAGTTTCATTGATGTGTTCTACTGTATCTCTAGTCTCTAACTCGTTGATGTCTGCTCTCATCTTGATTATTTCCCTTCTTGTGTGTGGGGTTGGCTTAATTTGTTGTTGACTTTCCAGTTCTTTAAGGTGTAAAGAGAGCTTGTGTATTTGGGATTTTTCAATTTTTTCGAGTGAGGCTTGGATGGCTATGTATTTCCCCCTTAGGACTGCCTTTGCTGTATCCCACAGGTTTTGGACAGATGTTTCTTCATTCTCATTGGTTTCCATGAATTGTTCAAGTTCATCTTTGATTTCCTGGTTGATCCAAACATTCTTGAGCAGGTTGGTCTTTAGCCTCCAAGTGTTTGAATTCCTTCCAAACTTTTTCTTGTGGTTGAGTTCCAGTTTCAAAGCACTGTGGTCTGAGAATATGCAGGGAATCATCTCAGTGTTTTAGTATTGGATGAGTCCTGATTTGTGACCCAGTATGTGGTCTATTCTGGAGAAAGTTCCATGTGCGCTCGAGAAGAAGGAGTATTCTGTTGTTTTAGGGTGGAATGTTCTGTATATATCTATGAGGTCCATTTGGTCCAGTGTGTCCTTCAAAGCTCTTGTTTCTTTATTGATTTTCTGTTTAGATGATCTGTCTGTTACTGAGGGTGCCGTGTTAAGATCTCCTACAATTAATGTATTCATATCAATATGACTCTTTATTTTGATTAACAGTTGACTTAAGTAGTTGGCTGCTCCTATATCAGGGGCATATATGTTTACAATTGTTAGAACTTCTTGGAGGATAGACCCTTTCAGAATGATGTAGTGTCCTTCTGTATCTCTGACTACAGTCTTTAGCTTAAAGTCTAATTTATCTGATATGAGAATCGCTACCCCAGTTTTCTTTTGAGGCCTGTTGGCATGAAAGATGTTTTTCCATCCCTTCACTGTCAGTCTGAATGTATCTTTAGGTTCCAAATGTGTCTCTTGTAGACAGCATATGGACGGGTCCTGTCGCTTCATCCAGTCTGAAACCTTGTGTCATTTTATGGGAGCATTTAGGCCATTCACACTGAGAGTGGTTATTGGAAGATAAGTTTTTATTGACGTCATGTTGCCTCTGAAGTCCTTTTTTCTACAGATTTTAAGTTCCTGTTGTATATCCCTCATGGTTTTTTTCTACTTTTATAAAACCCCCTTTAATATTTCCTGT
>CM052901.1:60166190-60183425 GCA_028534135.1 Potos flavus | reverse complement strand
AGGACATTGGGAGAAGGAAAGGAAGGGTGAATTGGGGGAAATTGGAGGGGGAGACGAACCATGAGAGACTGTGGACTCTGAGAAACAAACTGAGGGTTTTGTAGGGGAGGGGAGTGGGGGGTTGGGTGAGCCTGGTGGTGGGTAT
Organism: Potos flavus; assembly: GCA_028534135.1. NCBI lineage: Eukaryota > Metazoa > Chordata > Mammalia > Carnivora > Procyonidae > Potos > Potos flavus. The sequence continues at coordinate 60,183,280 of CM052901.1, read as the reverse complement.
TGAGGAGGGCATGTATTGCATGGAGCACTGCGTGTGGTGCATGAACAATGAATCTTGGAACACTGAAAAAATAAAATAAAATAAAATAAAATAAAATAAAATAAAATAAAATAAAATAAAAAGAATAAAAGAAAACTAATGGACTGGTTAAAAAAAAGAACATTATGTAAAAAGAGAAGATATTTTATCATAATTATTTGTAGATATAAACATTGTAAAAAACTTAAAAGTCAAACAGAAATTTTATTGAAAAGTTGAAGAGGGAAAATTAACAGATGAATTAGGAAAAGATATATTTATTTCCATTATCTTAAAAAGTCGCAAAGAGTGTACTAAATTTGTGCCTAGTTGCCTGTGAAAATTCTGACCTCTTAGTACAGAGTTTGGTATTCTAACATAAATTTAAATCACACTGAATTACAGTTATTAAACAGATTGGAGATAGCCATCAGGGAGATGCATAATAAAGTGACAGCATCCAGATGCATAATAAAGTGGATATTGTCTGTTAAGACTGATCAGAAAAGAAGAACCATTTTCTAGAAAGCTAATTAAGACAATATAATGGGGTCTCTCTCTTTAGATTTCTTACCTTCTCACTAGTGCTCAACTACAAGAGAAATTAGCTCCAATTATATTGTTCCCTTTGGGTGAATTAATACATAATCTCAGAGGCCCCATTAATACATATACTGCAAGACTTCCCAGTGCCTTAATTAGTGTTGAAGCACATGACAAAAAAATATTAAATGTTTTTCTAACATTTTTAAACACATGTTAATCAATTCTGAGTCTCCAGTAAGTCCCATAAAGCAATTATACTACATTACTAAAAGTCAAAGCACTCAAGGAAAAAAGAAAAAAAGGAAAGGATGCTGATTGCTTCTAAAACGTTGAACAATGGGTAAATTGAGCCAGCCTATGGGTCTTAAAGAGTTAATATTGGATGAACCCATCATGAAACAGGTAGGTAGGGAAGATGCCCAGGTGTTATTTTGTCCACTGCTATTATCCTGGTAAGTATGAGAATAACATGAACACAGGAAAATCATCAGAATTGCCAATAGAGGGGGAATTTGGAGGAAAGGGATAGGATTTCATTTCACATGACTTGTCAGTGCTATAAGCGTGTCCTCCCAAATGCAGTCTAAAACCATAAATAAATAAATATAAGAGTAATATTTGCTGTTGGATATGCCAACTTTATATTTTATGTTGCCAAATTCTTTGTTTAAAAATATTTTTTACTAAATAAGTGAGACAGAGAAAGACAAATACTATATAATTTTACTTATATGTGGTATCTAAAAAACAAAATAAACAAATAAACAAAGCAGAAATAAACTCATAAATACCAAGAGCAAACTGGTGGTTGCCAGAGGGGCAAGTGGACAAAAGGAGTGAAGGGAAGTAGAAAGTACCAGCCCCCAGTTATGGAAAAAATAAGTCATGGGGATGAAAGGCGTAGCATAGGGAATATAGTCAGTGGTATTGTGATAACACTGTATGGAGACAGATGGTAACTACACTTGTGGTGAAAATAGAGTTGTCCTGTCACTATATTGTACACCTAAAACTAATGTAACATTGTGTTTCAACAATACTTTAATGAAAATAAATAAAATATTTTTCACTATGAAAAATTATATGTCAACATACTAAACAACCTAGAAGAAATGGGTAAATTCATAGAGATAGTGTCTGGTCCAATATGGCAACATAGGAAGACCCTGAACTTACCCCTCCAAGGAACATACCAAATTACACTGATTTATGGAACAATTCCTCTTGGAGAAGGACTGAGGGCTGACTGAACTGCCTCTATACAACAAAAGACAGAATGGCCAAAGAGAAGAGAAAGAGAGATGAAGACATTGTAACAAAGGGAACTCCAACTCCTGACACTGCAAACAGCAGTGTAAAGGGATAGTACTAAGGTACCAGGAACAGAGTCCTCTGTCCTTGGGCACAGGAAATACACACACACACACAAACCTGTGGTTTAAAAAAGCAACTACCATATAAAAGATACAGCACTAGAACTCTTCCAAATGGCAGAGGAGCTGTGGGCTCCAGGTCAGAAAAACTGGAGAACAGCATGGTTTAGTTCCCTCTCCATCTTGAAAGTGCAAGCTGAAGCAGCATCCAGATGCATAGCCAGCTTACTGCCTCAGTGATCCCTTGGTCCACAAGCCTACACCAGCCTGGGTAGCTCTGGGGCACAAAAAAGGGTGCAATTTAAAAGGCCAAAGGAGCTGAGAGAATTCTCTCTGAGTCAGAAGGACTGGAGAATGTTTAAGTTTATGCTCCCCTCCATGTTAAAAGAACAAGTAAGAGCAGGGTCTGGTTTCCATAGCTGGCTTGCTGCCTCAGGAAACCCTAGTTAGGAACCCTGGGCCCCTAGCCCATATCAGCCCTAGCCAACCCGCGCAAGTGGCCCCAGGTGCAAAGGACGCCAGAACATTCCAGGTCCACATTACTTTGGCTTCAGAAAGGTTGCTAGGTCACCCTTTTTACAGAGAGTTCTGGAACCTCCTGGGTGATGTCTGCTTCAGATTCAGCTCCCCTGCTAGGGTGCCCTCTGAGTGGAAAGCCCCAGGAACACCCCAGCCCATGCTTGCATCAGTTTCACCCACCCCACCAGGTGCTGCTCAGAGCACCCTTGGATACTCCTGCCCACACTGGCCTTTGCTCCAGTTGCCTAGGTAGGGCACACACTGCACTCAGCACCTTGGGACACCCCAGCTTGCACCCAATTCAACTTTTCCTGTCTTGCCAGGTCACCCTCAGTGTGGAAAGCCTTAGGAAAATCTGGCTTGCAACTGCTTCAGCTTCAACTGTCCTGCCAGAGCACATTTTGTGTGGGAGACTCCAGGGACTACACTGGCCTGTACTCACTTTAGCTTTAGCTGTCCCACCAGGGTTCCCTCTGCGTGGAGTACCCAAAGACCTCCTGGCCTGTACCTTGCCTCAGCTCCAGGCACCCCTTCATGGCATCCTCTATGCCAAGGGTCCTGAAAGACTCCAGATTTTATCCACTTCAGCTTCAGCTATCCTGACAATATACCTTCTGTGCAAAGAGCTCCAGGTCCTCCCAGCTTGCACCCACTTTACTTTCAGCTATCCTGTCAGAGTATCCTTTGTGTAGAGACCTCAGGTACCTCCTGGGCTCTGTACCACCTCAGCACCAGCTACCCCACCAGTATATCCTCTGCACAGACCATTCCAGGACACCCTGGCTTGCATCCATTTAAGCTTCAGCTGTCCTCCAGGTTGCATTCTTCACAGAAAGCCCCAGGATACACCCACTTCAGCTTTAGCTGTACTGTCTGAGTACTTGCTGCATGGAGAGCCATGGGACCTCCCAGCCCACAGGTCACCTCAGCTCCAGGAGCCCTCCAGGACACCATCTATGGGGAGAGCACTGGGAAAGCCTAGTTTACACCTACTTTAGCCTTAGCTATCCTGCCAGAACACCTAATGCATGAAGAACCCAGGGACTGCACTGATCTGCACCTGCTGCACCCACTTTATCTTTAGCTGCCCTTCCAAGGTGCTCATAATGTGGAGAGCCCCAGAACCTCCAACCCATACCAGCCACAGCTTCACCCAACCAGCCAAAGTCACTAAATACACATATGCTACATAGGAGGCAACCATACACAAGAAGATCCCTTTACATTTAGGAGAAGTAGCTGTTTTGCTTAATCCATAAAAACAAACACAGAGTCAAGCAAAATGGGGAGACAGAGTAATATGCTTTAAAAGAAAGAATAAGAGAAAACTTCAGAAAAAGAACTAAATGAAATGGAGATAAGCAATATGGCTGATAAAGAATTTAAAGTAATGATTGCAAAGATGCTCACCAGGCTGGAAAGAAGAGTGGAAGACTCAGTGAGACTTGGCAGGCCCTTCCCACAGAAGATCAGCACAAAGCCTTGACCACATCACATCTCTGAAGACTGGGGTTTTTGGATAATTGAATTTAAATAAAAAAATAAGGGCGCCTGGGTGGCTCAGTGGGTTAAAGCCTCCGCCTTCGGCTCAGGTCATGATCTCAGGGTCCTGGGATAGAGCCCCACATTGGGCTCTCTGCTCGGCAGGGAGCCTACTTCCCCCCTCCCTCGCCTGCCTCTCTGCCTACTTGTTATTTCTCCCTCTGTCAAATAAATAAATAAAATCTTTAAAAAAAAAAAAAGAAAAGACTGGAGTTTTGAAGGTCAGCACAATTGGCTGGGAGAGAGCTTGGAGGGCACTGCACTTCTCCTGGTGAAGACAGACAAAAAACCTGGAGGCAAGTGATCTGAAAAAGCTGGGACACACAGTAGAGGGATTATTCACTCTTCTCAGAGTGCTTCCCTGAGAGGGAGCGTTCAGAGATGCCTCTCTAGGGACAGCAGAGCTGGTTGGTGCCATTTCTCACACTTGAACCTTCACCATAAACACAGAGCCACCTGTGGGAAGCAGCAAAGTGCCAACACAAACTGCCTAACTTACTTATCCCAAGTTCCATACTCCTGTGCTCTGGAGGGACCACCCTTCTTTTTTTTTTTTTTTTTAAATTAACACATAATGTATTATTTGCCCCAGGGTACATGTCTGTGGATCCTCAGGCTTACACATTTCACAGCACTTACCATAGCACATACCCTCCTCAATGTCCATAACCCAGCCACCCTATCCCTACCCGCCCCTACCCCCCAGCCACCCTCGGTTTGTTTCATGAGTTTAGGAGTCCCTTATGGTTTGTTTCCTTCCTGATCCCCTCTTGTTTCATTTCCCTCCACCACCCCCCACAACCCCCCACCTGACCACCCTTCTTAGTCAAGCTTGCCTCAGTCCCAGCACATCAGACTCCCTCCCCAGAGGATCAGCAGAAACCCCTACCCACACCACATCTTTTGACCAGAGAGTTTTGCAGGGCTTCAGTTCTAGAGAAAGCAGTATCCATTCTCATTTAACAAGCAGACGAGAGCACACCTAGTTAAAATTCATAACATTCTGGTCAAAGGCCAAACACTATCCACAGCAAGCAAGGAAAGCCTCTGCAGACAACTGACCTGAAGGATAGAGAAGCCAAAACACGGTAGTAGAGCAAATGCAGCACACACCAGAGACACTCCCTGAAGTGCCAGGCCCTGGGCACTATATAACCTCTTCTTCATAAAGCCATTATTCTCAGGAGCAAGAAACATAACTGGTTTTTCTACCACATAGAAGAAGGCAGAGATTTTTATTTATTTATTTAATTCTTTTTTAATTTAAGATTTTATTTCTGCTAGAAGACTTTTTTTTACAGAATTAAGGAGTAGGGACCCTGTGGCTAAGTTAGGATTAATGAATAAAAAGGACAACTTTTCAGAGTTAATTTTATAAAGGTATTTCTAAAATAAATAAACCACATGTTATAGTAACCCTAATAATATCTAAAATAACTTATTCCTTTTTTAAAATGCAAACAAAAAGGGAGGCAATAAGTATCTGTGTTGGACAGTAAGCAACTTGCCAATCATGTTCTAAAGTGAAATTAAATTTATATTAATATAAGAAATTCTGCTGTAGCTCCAGACAAAAGGGTGGGAAGAAATTTCCAAGAAACTAACCATGTGATAGGAGTTATCTTGAAGCGGGAAGTCCATTGGTAACTGTCCTTATTCTGGCTAGAAGCTGTGGCTTAAAATTGCTAAGCTTAGAAGAGGTGGAATGTACCAGAGATGTACTACACTGAGCATTTAAAATTTTTCTGCAGAGCCCATCTAGCAATACATTTTGATTAATGATTCAGTCATTTTAATTAGGGTGTACTTCAAAAGTAAATGGCAAGGCAACTGTGATGGCACAGAGTTGAAGAAGCTGGTGCTATTCTTAGGCTTTCTTCTCCTCCTCCTCCTTCTCCTTCTCCCCTCTTCCCCCCCCCTTCTTCTTCTTCGTCTTTGTCTTCATTTTTTTCTCAGCATGGAGTTGTTTATTTACTTATCCATGTATACAGGCTTTTAAGACTTGACTATCATTTACATGACAATTGATCCGAATCAAGACAATTAGAGTCAGCAAATCAAACTTACTGGTACTAAGGCACAACCTGAAAATGTAATGGATTTGTATTTCTTTTTTATTTAAATTCGATTAGCCAACATAGTAGTACATCAATAGTTTCAGATGAAGTGTTCAACACTTTATAAGTTGTTATAAAACCCAGTGCTCATCACATCACATGCCCTCTGTAATATGCATCACCCAATTATCCCATCCCCCTACCCACATCCCCTCTATGAACTCTCAGTTTGTTTCCTATATTTAAGAGTCTCTCATGGTTTTTCTCCCTCTCTGATGACTTCCACTCAGTTTACCCTCGCCTTTCATATGATCCTCTGGGCTGTTTCCTGTATCCCACAAATGTGTGAAAATATATGATAATTTTCTTTCTCTGATTGACTTATTTCACTCAGCATAATACCCTCCAGTTCCATCTACGTCCATGCAAAGGGTAAATATTCATCCTTTCTGAAGGCTGAGTAATATTACATTGTATATATATACTATACCTTCTTTATTGATTCATCTGCTGTTGGACATACTGGCTCTTTCCATAGTTTGACTGTTGTGGACATTGCTGCTGTGAACATTGGGGTACAGGTGTCCCTTCAGATCACTGCATTTGTAACTTTGGGGTAAATACCCAATAGTGCAATTGCTGGGCCATAGGGTAGCTCTATTTTCAACTTCTTGAGGAAACTCCATACTGTTTTCCAGAGTGTCTATACCAGCTTGCATGCCCACAAACAGTGGAAGAGAGTTCCCCTTTCTCTGCACTCTCACCAACATTTGTTGCTTCTTGTCTTGTTAATTTTAGTCATTCTGACTGGTGTAAGATAGTATCTCATTGTAGTTTCAATTTGTATTTCCCTGATGGCAAGTGATATGGACCATATTTTCATGTCTGTTGGCTATTTATGTCTTCTTTGGAGAAATGTCTGTTCATGTCTTCTGCCCATTTTGTGACTTGATTATTTGGGTTTTATTGGGTGTTGAGTTTGAAAAGTCCTTTACAGACCTTGGATACCCACTCTTTATCAGGTATGTCATTTTCAAATATCTTCTCTCATTCTGTAGGTTGCTTTTTAGTTTTGTTGACTGTTTCTTTTGCTGTGCAGAAACTTTTTATCTTGATAAAGTCCCAAAACTTCATTTTTGCTTTTGTTTACCTAGACTTTGGAGAGGTGTCTAGTGAGAATTTGCTGTGGCCAAGATTGAAGAGGTTGCTCCTGTGTTCTCTTCTAGGATATTGATGGATTCCTGTCTCACCTTTAGGTCTTTCGTCCATTTTGAGTTTATTGGTGTATGGTGTAAGAGAGTGGTCCAGTTTTACTCTTCTTCATGTGGCTGTCCAATATTCCCAGCACCATTTATTGAAGAGTCTGTTCTTTTTGCCATTGGATATTCTTTCCTGTTTTTTCGAAGATTAGTTGACCATAAAGTTGAGGTTCCATTTCTTGTTCTCTATCTGTTCCACTGAACTATCTCTCTGTTTTTGTGCCAGTACCATACTGTCTTGATGATCACGGCCTTGTAATATAGCCTGAAGTGAGTGAGGCATTGTGATGCCATGAGTTTTGGTTTCCTTTTTCAACATTCCTCTGGCTATTTGGGGGTCTTTTCTGGTTCCATACAAATTTTATGATCATTTGTTCAAGCTCTGTGAAAAACGTTGATGGCATTTTGATACAGATTGCATTAAATGTGTAGATTGCTCTGGGTAGCATAGATATTTTAACTATATTTATTCTTCCAAACCATGAGCATGGAATGTTTTTCCATTTCTTTGTGTCTATTTCAATTTCTTTCATAAGTGTTCTGTAGCTTTTAGAGTACAGATCTTTTACCTCTTTGGTTAGGTTTATACCTAACTGGAATCTTATGGTTTTTGGTGCAGTCGTAAATAGGATCAATTCCATAATTTATCTTTCTTCTTCCTCACTGTTAGTGTAAAGAAATGCAACTGATTTCTGTGCATTGATTTTATATTCTGCCATGTTGCTGAATTGCTGTGTGAGTTCTCGCATTTTGGGGTGGAGTCTTTTGGGTTTTCTACGTAAAGTATCATGTCATCTGTGATGAGTGAGCATTTAACTTCTTCTTTGCTAATTTGAATGCCTTTTATTTCTTTTGATTGATTGTGGAGGCTAGGACTTCTAGTACTTTGTTGAAAAACAGAGTGGACAACCCTGACATGTTCCTGACCTTAGGGGGAAAGTTCTCAGTTTTTCCCCATTGAGAGTGATATTCGCTGTGGGCTTTTTGTAGATGACTTTTATGATATGGAGATATGTTCCCTCTATCCCTACACTGTGGAGAGTTTTAATCAAGAAAAAATGCTATATTTTATCAAGTGTTTTTTCTGCGTCAATGAGAAGATCATGGTTCTTTTCCCTTTGTTTACTAATGCGATATATCACATTGATTGATTTGTGAATGTTGAACCACCCTTGCAGCCCAGGAATAAATCCCGCTTGGTCCTGGTGAGTAATGCTTTTATTGTACTGTTGGATCTTATTGGCTCTTATCTTGGTTAGTATTTTGACATCCATGTTTACCAAGAATATTAGTCTGCAATTCTCCTTTTTGCTGGGGTCTTTGTTTGGTTTTGGGATGAAGGTAATCCTGGCCTCATAGAATGAGTTTGGTCATATTCCTTCCATTTCTATTTTTGGAAATAGCTTCAGAGAAATAAATATTAGTTCTTCTTTAAATATTTTGTAGACTTCCCCTGGGAATCATCTGGCCCTGGACTCTTGTTTTTTGCGAGATTATTGCTTACTGCTTCAATTTCCTTGCTGGTTATGGGTCTGTTAAAGTGTTCTATTTCTTCCTGTTTCAGTTTTGTTAGTTTATAAGTTCCCAGGCATGCATCCATTTCTTCCAGGTTGCCTAATTTGTTGGCATACAGTTACTCATAATATGTTCTTAAAATTTTTTGTGTTTCCTTGTTGCTGGTCATAATTTCACCTCTTTCATTCATGTTTTTATTATTTTGGGACCTTCCTCTTTTCTTTTTGATAAGTCTGGCTAGAGGTTTATTGACTTTGCTCAGTCTTTTAAAGAATCAGCTTCTAGTTTCATTGATCTTTTCTAATGTCCTTCTGGTTTCTATTTCACTGAGTTCTGCTCTAATATTATTTTGCTTCTCTTGCTTGGTTTAGGCTTTATTTGCTGTTCTTTCTCCAGCTCCTTTAGGCGTAAGGTTAGGTTGTGTATTTGAGACTTTTCCAATTTTTAGAGAGAGTTTTACTTATTAGAGTTTATTAAAGTTTTCTATATATTAGACAGGCAGTCCTAAGAGGACCGCCTTTGCTATATCCCAAAGGTTTTGAACAGATGTGTTTTATTTCTCAATAGTTTCCATGAATTTTTTAAATTCTTTAATTTTCTGGTTGACCCATACATTCTTTATTAGGATGCTATTTAACCTCCAAATGTTTGAGTTCCTTCCAAATTTCATCTTGTGATTGAGTTCAAGTTTCAAAGGATTGTGCTCTGAAAATATGCAGGGAGTAATCCCAATCTTTTGGTATCAGTTGAGACTTGATTTGCAACCCAGTATATGATCTATTCTGGAGAATGTTCCATGTGCACCTGAGAAGAATATGTATTCTGTTGCTTTCAGATGGAATGCTCTGTATATATCTATGAAGTCCTTCTGTTCCAGTGTGCCATTAAATGCCCTTTTTTCCTTGTTTATCTTCTGCTTAGATGATCTATTGCTGTGCGTGGGATGTTGAAATTCCCTATTATTATTGTATGATTATCAATGTGTTTCTTCAATTTGGTTATTAATTGGTTTATATAACTGCCTGCTCCCATTAGGAGCATAAATATTTATAATTGTTAGTTTTTCTTATTGGATAGACCCTTTAAGTATGATATAGCGCACCTATTCATCCCTTACTATTGTCTTTGGTTTAAAATCTAATTTGTCTGATATGAGGATTGCAACCCTAGCTTTCTTTTGAGGTCCATTATCATGATAAATTGTTCTCCATCCCCTCATTTTCAATCTGGAGGTTATTTAGGTTCAAAATGAGTCCCTTGTAGATAGCATCTGGATGGGTTATTTTTTTTTTATCCAATGTGATACCTTGCATCTTTTGATTAGAGCATTTTGCCCATTTACATTCAGAGTAACTATTGAAAGATATGAATGTACTGCCATTGTATTACCTGTAAAGTCCCTGTTTCTATAGATTGTCTCTGTTTCTTTCTGGTCTATGTTACTTTTGGGCTCTCTTTTCACTTACAGGATTCCCTTTTAGTATTTCCTGGAGAGCTGGTTTAGTGGTCACATATTCTTTCATTTTCTGTCTGTCTTGGAAGCTCTTTATCTCTCCTTCCATTCTGAATGACAGCTATGCTGGGCAAAGTATTCTTGACTGTTTTTCTCATTTAGTACCCTGACTATATCATGAGGTCTCTTTGGATTGGTCTTCTGCTAGTCTAATAATCTTACCCTTGTAGGTTAAGAACCTCTTGTCTTGAGCAGCTTTCAGGGTTTTTTCTTTGTCTCTGAGATCTGTACATTTCACTATTATATGTTGGGGTGTTGATCTAATTTTATTGATTTTGGGAGGGGTCCTCTCTACCTCTTGGACTTGACTGCCTGTTTCTTTCCCCAGATTAAGGAAATTCTCAGCTATGATTTCTCAAATATACCTTCTGGTCCTCTCACTCTTAATTCTCCCTGGGGACTCCAATACTTCTAACATTCTTTCATTTTATGGCATTGCTGCTTTCTCAAAGCTTCCCCTCATGGAACATTAGTAGTTTTTCTCTCTTTTTCTCAGCCTCCTTCCTTTCCATCAACTTCTCTTCAATGTCACTTATTTTCTCTTCTGCCTCACTTACCCTAGCTGTTAGAGCAACTGATTTAGACTGCATCTCAGAGTATATTTAATTTCAACCTGATTTAATTTTACTTCTGCACTAAGAGATTCTCTAGTTGTCTTTTATGTTTTTCAAGCCCAGCTGGTAACTTTATAATTGTTATCCTGAATTCCAGCTCTGTCGTTTTACTTATATCCATATCAGTTAGATCTGTGGCAGAGAGTATTACCTCTGGTTCTTTCTTTTGTCGTGAATTCCTCCTTCTAATCATTCTTCCCAGAGATGAATGGATGAATGAGTGAGCCGAATTAAAAATATTACCCACTACCCAAGCAAAATACACACTAGATAAAGCCAAAGAGGTCAGAAACCAAAAAAAAAGGGAGGGTGGTGGAAAGAGAAAAGATAATCTTCAGGGTGGACAGTACAGCATTATCCCCTTGGTCCTCAGTGCATTTTGGCTTGTTTGTTAGAAGACAGCAAATCCTAAAATTGTAAAGAAAGCAAAACTTATACACACACAAAAATAAAAATTGAACACAGTGAAAGGAAGACAAAAATGAAGAATATATCTATAAAATATAAATGTAAAGAAATGAACATTTAAAATGATTTGAAGAGTTGATAAGAAAGTAGTTGAAATGAAAAAAAAGAAAAGGAAAAATTTAAATGGAAAGGTAAACAAATCATGAGAAAAACACCTCAAATTCTATATATTATTTTCCCCTAGCCCTGGAGTTTTGCAGTCCTGTGTATTCTGTAAACTTGGTGTTCCCCTGTTGTTTCAGCTGGTCTTCTTGGGGAGGGGAATTCTCTGCTGATTCTCAGGTATCTTTGCTTAGGCAGAGTTGCACCACCCCTTGCCAGGGGCCTGGGCTCAATGTAATTACTGCTACTGGTTCTTCTATGTGGCTTTTGTACCCTGCAGGGCTTCTGTGCCTCTCTAGAGGATGAAAACAAAAATGGCTGTGCCTGGATCTTAAGCCCCAGAGCAGAGAGACCACAGTCCCCTCTCTTTAGCAAACCCCCAGGGACAAGCAGTCTTCACTTTTGTGTGTGCCAAACAGTGCAGATGTCTGCAGTGCAGGCCTGCACCCATCCTCCCAGGGGAAGGCATAGGGTCCTGCATTTCTGTCCTTTGCTGGGCCCCCCCACAAGGAGTGGTAGACTGGTGGTTCATGCTCCCATGCTACCCTTCTAGAGAGGGAGGGGGAGGGCCACCAATTTTCTGTCCTTTGCAGGGCCCCTGGAAGAAAACTTTTGCCTGATTGTGGTGCTTGTCATGGTTTATGGGGAACTGAGTTGAGAGCCCTTCCTGGGCTTGCTGACCCTTACTGGTTTCCCAGCTCCAATGCATAGGAACACCACTGCCTCAGGCAACCTTGTTCTTCCTGTGACCCCACGAATCCTGAGACCACACTGTCCCACCTAGAATTCTGCCCCACCTTGCCAACTGAACACCTTTCAGGCAGAGAAGTCCCACACTGGAGCTGATTCTAAAGATACCAATATTGAAAAAAATTTTAAAAAATATAAAGATACCAATATTGTACGTGGGGGTTATATCACTTTCTGGTAGTGGGCTTATAGAGACTCCCTTCCCCCGCTGATTATCTTCATATATATCCCCTCGAATTCACTTCTCCACACCTCCTACTTTGCAAAAGCAGTCACTTTTCTATTTGTAAAAGTCCAGCAATTCTTTTACTACATCTCAGGTTGAATTCATAAGTGTTAAGAATGATTTGATAGTTATTTATCTAAATTCAAGGAGTCAGATGAAACGAGGTCCCCTACTCTTCCACCATCTTGTCTCCAATCACAAGGCAGAGACTTTTAGACAAAATGCCAAGAGGGAGGAATTCTTCCTAAATGAAACAACAAGATAAGGCCATGACCAGAGATCTAAGGGAGACAGATATAATGAAGATGCCTGATGCCTCATACCACATTAATAAAAGAAAGGATAAGAACCATAAAACCATTTAAATAGATACAGAAAAAAGCATTTGACAAAATACAACATCCATTCATGATAAAAACTTTCAATAAAGTAGGTTTAGAAGGAACATACCTCAACATAATAAAGCCCATCTATGAAAAACCCACAGCTAATAACATCCTCAATGGAAAAAAAAAAAAAACCTGTGAGCTTTTCCTCTGTGGTCAGGAACAAGACAGGGATGACCATTCTTACTATTATATAACATAGTACTGGAAGTCCTAGACACAGCAATCAGACAATGAAAAGAAATGAAAGGCATCCAAATCATCAAGGAAGAATTAAAACATTCACTGTTTGCAGATGATATGATACTCCACAGAATAACCCAAAAGAATACACCAAAAACTTGCTAGAACTGATAGACAAATTCAGTAAAGGTGCAGGATGCAAAATCAACATACAGAAATTTGTTGTGTTTCTTTTTGGTAAATCTGTTGCTTTTCTATAGACCAATAATGAAGAAGGAGAAAGAGAAATAAAGAAAAAAATGTCATTTACAATTACACAAAAAAGCAATACGATACACAAGAATGAAACTAACTAAAAAGGTGAAAGATCTTTATTCTGAAAACCTTAAAACAGTGATGAAGTAAATTGAAGAGCATGCAAAGGAATGGAAAGACACCCATGTTCATCAATTTAAAAAACAACTATTGTTAAAATGTCTGTACTATCCAAAGCAGTCTACACATTTAATAAAATCCCTACCAAAATACAAACAGCATTTTTTTCACAGAGAGAACAAACCTAAAATTTGTATGGAACCACAAAAGACCTTGAATAGACAAAGCAAACTTAAAGGAAAAAAAGGCAAAGCTTGATGCATCATAATTCCAAACTTGAAGTTGTATTACAAAGCTGTAGTGATCAAGATAGTATGGAACAGGCACAAAAATAGACACATAGATCAGTAACAGAATAGAAAACCCATAATTGAATCCACAACTATATGGTGAATTAATCTACAACAAAGCAGGAAAGAATAGCCAATGGGAAAAGATAATCTCTCCAACAAATGGGGTTGGGAATACCAGACAGCAAAATGGAAAAGAATGAAATTGGACCACTTTCTTACACCCTACACAAAAATAAATTCAAAATGGATGAAAGACTTAAATGTGAGACAGGAAACCATTAAATCGTAGAGAACACAGGCAGTAATCTCGTTGACACAGGCCCTAGTAACTTTTTATTAGATACATCTCCTGAGGCAAGGAAAACACAGGCAAAAACAAACTATTGGGATTTCACCAAAATAAAAGCTTCTGCACAGCAAAGGAAACAATCAACAAAAGTAAAAGGCAACTTATGGAAAGGGAGAAGATATTTGTAAATCATATATCTGATAAAGGGTTAGTATCCAAAATCTATAAAGAATGTATAAAACTCCAAACCCCAAAAATGAGTAATCCAATTAAATAATGGGCAAAAGACACCATTAGACATTTTTTCCAAAGAAGACCTACAGATTTCCAACTGGCACTTGAAAAGATACTCAACATCACTGATAATCAGGGAAATACAAGTCAAAACTACAATGAAATATCACCTTACACCTGTCAGAATGGCTAAAATTAACAATCAGAAGAAAAAAACAGGTATTGGCAATGATGTGAAGAAAAGAGAACTTTCTTGCGCTTTTGGTAGGAATGCAAACTGGTACAGCCACTCTGGAAAACAGTACTGCATTTCCTCACAAAGTTAAAAATAAAACTACCCTACAATCCAGCAATTGCATTACTAAATATTTACCCAAGGAATACAAAAATATTAATTCAAAGGTGTACATGTACTCTGATGTTTATAGTAGCATTATCTATAATTGACAAATTATGGAAACTACACAAGTGTCCATAGACTGATGAATGGATAAAGAAGATGTATATACACACAATGGAATATTATTCAGCCATCAAGAAGAATGAAATCTTGGGGCGCCTGGGTGGATCAGTTTGTTAAACATCTGCCTTTGGCTCAGGTCATGATCCCAGGGGCCTGAGACCAAGCCTCACATTGGGCCCCCTGCTCATTGGGCAGTCTGCTTCTCCCTCTGCCACTCCCCCTGCTCATGCTCTCTTTCTTTCTCTCTCTCAAATAAATAAATAAATAAAATCTTTTTAAAAAGAATGAAATCTTGGCATTTGCAACAATGTGAATGGAGCTAAAGAGTGTTATGCTAAGTGAAATAAACCAAATCAGAAGTCAGTCAGAAAAAGACAAATACCATATAATTACACTCATAAAAAACAAAGGAGCAGGGGGAAAAAAGAGAAAGAGAGGCAAACCAAGAAACAGACACTTCACTGTAGAGAATAAATTGATAGTTACCAGATGGGAGGTGGGTGGGGAGATGGGTTCAGTAGGTGATGGGAATTAAGGAGTGCAGTTGTTGTGATGAGCACTGGGTATTGTATATAAGTGTTGAATCACTAAATTGTACTCTTGAACCTAAGATTACACTGTACGTTAACTAACTGGAATTTAAGTAAAAACTTTAAAAGAATGTATATTGAGGAAGTAATGAAAAAAGTTCCAACTCTTTAGCTGACAGCCCATTACGTGTAGTGTTAGCTGTAGCAGCAGCCAATTCTTAGCAAAGTTTCCTCTTCTATCTATGCTTTATTTAGGATGCATCATGACATTATAAGTAATATTTTTTCAATTAAAATATTTATAAATATTTACTGTTTTTCTGTGACTCACTGGCATGTTTGCAGAGATATTAGGGTAGATCTGGGAAGAATCGACTGAAAAACATGAGACAATAGGATGAAAAGCTTTTACAGCTGTATCTGTTTTAAAAAGGAAAGACACCAGGGGGAATTAGTGGGCCGTATCAAATGAGACTGTATTTTTGTGACTCATAAATAAAATAACTATGGGTTTGACTGAGGCAAGTCATTAAAAATTTATTGGTTTCAGTTTCTCACTTATAAAATGGGATAACAATATTTTCTTTAAATCTTTTATGTGGGGGGGATGCCTAGGTGGCTCAGTTGGTTAAGCGGCTGCCTTCGGCTCAGGTTATGATCCCAGACTCCTGGGATCGAGTCCCACATCGGGCTCCTTGCTCGGCAGAGAGCCTGCTTCTTCCTCTGCCTCTGCCTGCCACTCTGCCTGCTTGTGCTCTCAATCTCTCTGACAAATAAATAAATAAAATCTTTAAAAAAAATCTTTTAAAAAATAATACATAAATCTCTTCTGTGGGGAATAAGGGAGAATATGTATTAAGTGCTTAGTATACTGGAAATCATTTTATATGCATTTGCTATATTTCTGTCTATTTTGGTTAAGGAGAAAAATTTGTTCCTTTTTATATATTACAAAATTTGTTGTATCTTAATACAAATTTCCTGTACTTTCTTTGAGTGTATGAGAGGTGTGTGTATATGTGAGTTAGTGTCCATGAATGTGTCTACAGATGCTACTGCTATTTGAAGTCATTAAAGTCAGAGTCTTGTATTTTAAAAAGAAAGAAAAAGACATAGGGTGGTAGAATAAATTTTTAAAAATAAAAAAATAAGAACTATCTACACGCTGCTTACAGGACACTCACCTCAGACCTTAAGACACATACAGACTGAAGTGAAGGTATAGAAGACATTTACTATGCAAATGAAAGCAGAAAAAAAGCTGGGGTACCAGTACTTACATCTGAGAAAATAAACTTTATATTTTATTTTATTTTATTATTTTATTTTATTTTTTATTTTTTTAATTTTTAGAATTTTTTATTGACATCATGTTGCCTCTGAAGTCCTTATTTCTATAGATTGTAAGTTCCTGTTCTATATCCCTCATGGCTTTTTTCTACTTTTATAAAACCCCCTTTCCTGTAGTGCTGGCTTGGTGGTCACATACTCTTTTAATCCTTGCCTGTCTTGGAAGCTCTTTATCTCTCCATCCATTTTGAATGTGAGCCTTGCTGGATAAAGTTTTCTTGGCTGCATGATCTTCTCACTGAGTGCCCTGAATATGTCTTGCCAGCTCTTTCTAGCTTGCCAGATTTCTGTGGACAGGTCTGATGTTATTCTGATGGGTCTTCCTCTGTACATAAGGGATCTCTTCCCCCTAGCTGCCCTCAGGACCTCTTGTCTAAAACTAAATTTGCTAATTTTACAATGATGTGGTGGGTGTCCTTTCTGCCACTAGAACACGAACACTTGCTCCATTCCCCAGGTTGGGGAAATTTTCATTCAGAATTTCA
>CM052901.1:60143631-60165690 GCA_028534135.1 Potos flavus | reverse complement strand
ATCAGGGAGATTCAAATCAAAACCACACTGAGATACCACCTTACACCAGTTAGAATGGCCAAAATCAACAAGACAGTAAACAACAAATGTTGGAGAGGATGTGGAGAAAGGGGAACCCTCTTCCACTGTTGGTGGGAATGCAAGTTGGTGCAGCCACTTTGGAAAACAGTGTGGAGATTCCTCAAGAAATAAAAAATAGAGTTACCCTATGACCCTGCAATTGCATTACTGGGTATTTACCCCAAAGATGCAGATGCAGTACAAAGAAGGGACACATGTACCCCAATGTTCATAGCAGCAATGGCCAGAATTCCCAAACTGTGGAAAGAGCCAAGATGCCCTTCAACAGATGCATGGATAAAGAAGATATGGTCCATATATACATTGGAATATCATGCCTCCATAAGAAAGGATGAATACCCAACTTTTATTTTAACATGGACTGGACTGGAAGAGATAATGTTGAGTGAAATAATTCAAGCAGAGAGAGTCAATTATCATATGGTCTCACATGTCGAGCATAAGGAGAAACATGGAGGACATTGTGAGAGGGAAGGGAGGGGTTAATTGGAGGAAATCGGAGGGGTGAAGAACCATGAGAGACTGTGAACTCAGAGCAAGGGACTGAGGGTTTTGGAGGGGAGAGGGTGGGGGAATGGGCGAGCCTGGTGGTGGGTATTGAGGAGGGCACGTATTGCATGGAGCACTGGGTGTTGTACATAAACAATGAATCTTGTAACACTGAAAAAATAAAATAAAAGTATTTGGGGGAAAATGGCAGTAAATACATCTATCAATAATTACTTTGAATGTAAATGGAATAAATGCTCCAATTAAAAGACATAAGGTGTCAGAATGGATAAAAAGAAAAAAAAAAAAAACCAAGACCCATCTATATGCTACTTGCTTGAAACTCATTTTAGACCTAAAGACACCCGAAGATGAAAGTGAGGAGATGGAGAAACATCTATCATAAACATGGATGTCAAAAAAGCTGGAGTATCAATGCTTATATCAGACAAAACAGATTTTAAAACAAAGACAGTAAGGAGACAAAAAAGAACACTATATGATAATAAAGGGGACAATGAAACAAGAAGACATAACAATTGTAAATATTTAAGTACTCAACATGGGAGAACTAAAGACATAAAATAGCTAATAATAAACATGAACTAATCAACAGAAATACAATAAGAGTAGGGTGCTTTAACACCCCACTTACATGAACAGGAAGATCAAAAATAAGAAAATCAATTAGGAAACAATAGCTTTGATGACACTTTGGGCCAAGTTGTTTTAACATATATAGTTAGAACATTCCATCCTAAAACAGCAAAATACACATTCTTTTCAGAAGCACATGGAACATTTTCTAGAATAGATCACATATTAGGCCACAGAACAAATCTCAGCAATTCAAAAAGATCAAAATCATACCATGTATCTTTTTCCACTATGACACTATGAAACTAGAAATCAACCAAAAGAAAAAAAAAATCTGAAAAGAACACAAACACATGGAGATTAAATAACTTTCTACTAAACAATGAATGGTTTAAGCAAGAAATCAAAAAAGAAATCTGTAAGTACATGGAAACAAATGAAAATGAAAGCACAATGGTCCAAATCCTGTGGAATGCAGCAAAAACAGTTCTAAAAGGGAAGTTTATAGCAATACGAGCATACCTCAAGAAGCCAGAAAAATCTCAAAGAAAAAAACTTAACCTTACCCCTAAAGGATCTAGGTGTAGATCTAGAAAAGGATCTATATCTAGATCTAGAAATGATCTAGTAAAAAGGACAACAAATACAACCCCAAAAACAGCAGAAGGAAGGAAATAATAAAGATTAGAGCACAAATAAATGATACAGAAACTAAAAACAAAAAACAAAAAACAAAACTAAACCAAACCAAAAAAAAAAAAAAAAATAGAAGAGACCAATGAGGCCAGGGACTGGTTCTTTGAAAAGATTAAAAAAAAATTTCATAAACCTCTAGCCAGACTGTTCAAAAAACAAAGAGAAATGACTCAAATAAATAAAATTAAAAATGAAAGAGAAGAATATCAACCAAAACAACAGAAATACAAACAAATATAAGAGAATATTATGAAAAAATATATGACAACAAATTGGATAACCTAAAGAAAATGGAGCAACAGGCCCCTCCCCCAGATGACCGGCACATGCCCCTGCCCACACCATTCGCTAAAGCCTGGAGATTAAAAGATCAGCAGACTTGCCTGGGATAGAGCCAGGAGGGCACTGTGCTATTCATGGAAAGAAAGTAAGCAAATAACCTTGGGATAGACAGTATGGAAATAGCCATCTGAAAAATGCCTGGGGCACATAGGGCAAAGATTATTTGCTACACTAGGAGTACTTCCCTGAGAGGCAACATTCACAGAGATCCCTCTCTGGGAAAAAGAACCTGGCTACCACTATTTCTCTCCCCTGGCCCTTAGCATAAACTTGAGCTATTTGCAGGAAGCAGTTCAGCATGGACACTGGATGGCTAACTTGCATATTCCAAGCCCAATTCCCTTGAGCTCTCGTGGGATGGCCCTTCATGTGAAGCAAGGATCAGTCCCAGCACAACAGACCCCTCCCCCAGAAGACTGGAACAAACCCTTGCCCACATCACATCTCCTGATCACAGAGTTCTTCAAGGCCTCAGTTCTGGTGGAGTTGGTGTCAGGTCTCACCTCAGAAGCACACCAGAGTGCAGCAACATAAAACTCACAACATTCAGGCCAGGGACCAATGACTGCCCACAGCTGGCAAGGAGAGCCTCTGCAGATGACTGGCCTGAAGGACAGAGTCACCAAATCACAATAGCAGAGCACACACAGCACACACCAGACACAATCCCTGAAGTGCCAGGCCCTGGGGACTACATAACCTCTTTTTCATAAGGTCATTACTTTCAGAAGCAGGAAACATAACTGGCTTTTCAAAAACACAGAAAAAGGAATAAAATTAGAAAAAAAGCCAAGAGGGAAGAATTTATCCCAAATGAAAGAACAAGACAAGGCCACAGCCAGAAATCTAAGCAAAAGAGATATAAGTAACATGCTCGATGGAGAATTTAAGGTAACAATCATAAGGATACTTAGTGAGCTTGAGAAAAGAATGTAAGACATCAGTGAGACCCTTACAACAGAGATAAAAGAGTTAAAAATAATTAATCAGAGATGAAAGATGCAATAAACGAGATTGGATGCAGACCTGATGCAATGAACAGCAAGATGGAATAAGCAGAAGAACAAATTAGTGACCTAGAAGACAAAATAATGGAAAACAATGAAGCTGAACAAAAGAGAGAATTATGTAACACAAGAATAGACTTAGGGAGATCACTGGCTCCATAAAATGTAATAACTCATATTATAGGAGTCCCAGAATAAGAGAGAGAAAAGGGGGCAGAAAATTTATTTCAGGTAATAATAGCAAAAAACTTCCCTAATTTGTCAAGGGAAATAGAAATCCAGATCCAGCAGACACAGTGATCTCCCATCAAAATCAATGAAATCAGGGGTGCCTGGGTGGCTCAGCTGTTAAGCAGCTGCCTTCAGCTCAGGTCATGATCCCAGGGTCCTGGGATTGAGCCCCACATCGGGCTCCCTGCTCAGCAGGGAGCCTGCTTCTCCCTCTCCCACACTCCCTTCTTGTGTTCCTGCTCTCACTGTCTCTCTCTGTCAAATAAATAAATAAAATCTTAAAAAAAAATATCAATGAAATCAGGCCAACAAGACATGTAATTAAATTTGAAAAATATAATGATAAAGAAAAAATCTTAAAAGCAGCAAGAAAAAGTCCTTAACTTCCAGGGTAAGACCCATAAGGCTAGTTGCAGATTTCTTTTTTTTTTTTTTAAAGATTTTATTTATTTCTTTGACAGAGAGAGGGATCACAAGTAGGCAGAGAGGCAAGCAGAGAGGGAGGGAAGCAGGCTCCCCGCTGAGCAGGGAGCCTGATGTGGGACTCGATCCCAGGACCCTGAGATCACGACCTGAGCCGAAGGCAGAGGCCTAATCATCTGAGCCACCCAGGCACCCCTAGCTGCAGATTTCTCAGCAGAAACTTGGCAAACCAAAAGGGAGCGTGATATATTCAACACGCTGAATGGGAAATATTTGCAACCGAGCACACTCTATCCAGCAAGGCTATCATTTAGAATAGAAGGAGAGAAAAAGAGTTTCCCAGAGAAATAAAAACTAAAGGAGTTTGTGACCACCACAGCAGCCCTCCAAGAAATATTAAAGGGGACTCTTTTTGTCCAAAGGAGAGATCAAAGACAAGAAAGGATCAGAGAAAATCTCCAGAAACAATGACAAAACAAGTAATAAAATAGCAATAGTACATAACTATTAATAATTACTTTGAATGTAAATGTACTAAATGCTCTAATCAAAAGATATAGAGTGTTGGAATGGATTAAAAAAACAAGACCCATCTATATGCTGCCTACATGAGATTCATTTTAGACATAAAGACATCTGTATATTGAAAGTAAAGGGGTGGTGAGTGCCTGGGTGGCTCAGTGGGTTAAAGCCTCTGCCTTCAGCTCGGGTCATGGTCTCAGGGTCCTGGGATCAAGTCCTGCATCAGGCTCTCTGCTCAGCAGGGAGCCTACTTCCCCCCTCTCTCTGCCTGCCTTTCTGCCTACTTGTGATCTCTCTGTCTCTTTCAAATAAATAAAAAAAATAAAATCTTAAAAAAAAAAGAAAGTAAAGGGGTGGAGAAACATTTAGCATGCAAATAGATGTCAAAAGAAAGCCAAAGTAGCAAACCTTACATCAGAAGCACTAGACTTCAAAACGAAGGCTGTAAAAGGAGACAAAGAGGGCAAAATAAAATCGTGAAGGGAACAACCCAACGAGAAGATCTAACAAATGTAAATATTTATGCCACCAACATGGGAGCACCCAAATATATAAATTACTTAACAAACGAAAAGGAACTAATTGATAATAACACAATAATAGTAGAGGACTTTAACACCCTGCTTTTATCAATGGACAGATCATTTAAACAGAAAATCAACAAGGAAACAATGGCTTTGAATGACACACTGAACCAGATGGACTTAACAGATATATTCAGAACCTTCCATCCTACAACAGCACACTACACATTTTTTTCAAGTGCACATGGAACATTCTACAGAATATATCACATTAGGTCAAAAACAGGCCTCAACAAACACAAAAAAATTGAAGTCGTACCATGTACCTTTTTTCACCACAGTTCTATTAAACTAGAAGTCAATTATGAGAAAAAAATCTGGGAAGACAACAAATATATGGAGGTTAAACAACATGCTACCAAACAATGAAAGGATCAACCAGGAAATCAAATAGGCAATAAAAAATGGAAACAAATGAAAATGAAAACACAATGTTCCAAAACCTTTGGGATGCAGCAAAAGTAGTCCTAAGAGGGAAGTATATAGCAATATAGGTCTATCTCAAGAAGTAAGAGAAATCTCAAATAATAAACCTAACCTTACACATAAAGGAGCTATAAAAAGGACAAAAATGAAGCCTAAAACCAGCAGAAGGTAGGAAATAATAAAGATTAGAGCAGAAATAAATTATATAGAAAATTTAAAAAATAACAATAGAATAGAACAATGAAACCAGGGCTGGTTCTTTGAAAAAATTAAAACTGATAAACCTATAGCTAGAATTATCAAAAAGGAAAGAGAAAGGACCCATATAAATAAAATCACAAATGAGAGAGGAGAAATAACAACCAACACCACAGAAATACAAACTATAAGAGAATATTATAAAAACTATATGCCAACAAACTGGACAACCTGGAAGAAATGGACAAATTCCTACAAACGTATAAACACCAAAACTGAAACAGGAAGAAATACAAAACTTGAACAGACCAGTAAACAACAGAGAAATTGAATCAGTAATCAGAAAACGCTCAACAAACAAAAGTACAGGGCCAGATGATTTCACAGGTGAATTCTAACATGTAAAAATTGCTTTCTTAATACCTACTCTTCTGAAACTATTCCAAAAACTAGGAAAGGAAGGAAAGCTCCCAAATTCATTCTATGAGGCCACCATTACCCTGATATCAAAACCAGATAAAGACTCCACTAAAAAAGAGAGCTACAGGCCAATATCCCTGATGAACATGGATGCAAACATTCTCAATAAAATACTAGCAGACCGAATGCAACAATATAATAAAAGAATCATTCACCAAGATCAAGTGGGATTTATTCCTGGGTTGCAAGAGTGGTTCAATATTTTTAAATCAATAAATATGACAACCACACTGAGAAAGGATAAGGACTATATGATCATTTCAATAGATGTAGAAAAAGCATTTGAAACGTACAGCATCCATTCTTGATAACAACCCTCAACAAAATAGATTTAGAGGGAACATATCTCAAGGAAATAAAGGCCATCTATAAAAAACCAACAGCTAGTATCATCCTCCATGAGGATGGAGGATCAAAAACAAGACAGGGATGTCTACTCTCACCAATGTTATTTAAGAACGATATTGTTAAAATGCTTAACATAGTACCAGAAGTTGTAGCCACAGCAATCAGACAATAAAATGAAGTAAAAGGCATCCAAATCAGTAAGGAAGGAGTAAACTTTCACTATTTGCAGATGACATGATACTCTACATAGAAATCCTGAAAATCTCTGAAAAACTGCTAGACTGATAAGCGAATTCGGAAGTGTTGCAGGATACAAAATCAGCGTACAGAAATCTATTGCATTCCTATACACCAATAATGAAGCAGCAGGAAGAGAAATTAAGAAAAGAATCCCATTTACACTTGCACCAAAAACAGTAAGATACCTAGGAACAAACCTAACCAAAGAGATATAAGATCGCTACTCTGAAAACTATAAAACACTTATGAAAGAAATTGAGGAAGATACAAAGACGCATACTCATGGATTGGAAGAACAAATATTTCTTTTTCCCCAAATACTTTTATTTTATTTTTTCAGTGTTACAAGATTCATTGCTTATGTACCACACCCAGTGCTCCATGTGATACGTGCCCTCCTCAATCCCCACCACCAGGCTCGCCCATCCTCCCGCCCCCCTCCCCTTCAAAGAACAAATATTTTTCAGAAGTTTATGCTACTCGGGGCACCTGGGTGGCTCAGTGGGTTAAAGCCTCTGCCTTCGGCTCAGGTCATGATCTCAGGGTCCTGGGATTGAGCCCCGCATCGGGCTCTCTGCTCAGCAGGGAGCCTGCTTCCCTCTCTCTCTCTGCCTGCCTCTCTGCCTACTTGTGATCTCTCTCTCTCTGTCAAATAAATAAATAAAATCTTTAAAAAAAGAAGTTTATGCTACTCAAAGCAATCTACGCATTTAATGCAATCCTTATCAAAATGCAAACAGAATTTTTCAGAGAGCTAGACCAAACAATCCTAAAATTTGTATGAAACCACAAAATACCCTGAAAATCAAAGCAATCTTGAAAAATGAAAACAAAGCTGAAGGCATCACATTTCTGGATTTCAAGTTATAATATAAAGCTGTAGTAAATAAAACAATATGGTACTGGCACAAAAATAGACACATAGATCAATGTAGCAGAATAGAAAACCCAGAAATAAACTCACAATTACATATGGTCAATCACTCTTCAATAAAGCAAGAAAGAATATCCAATGGACAAAAGACAGTCTCTTCAATAAATGGTGCTGGGAAAATTGGACAGCCACATGCAGAAGAATGAAAGTGGACCATTGTCTTACACTATACAAAAAATGAATTCAAAATAGATGAAAGACCTAAATGTGAGACAGGAATCCATCAAAATTCTAAAGGAGAACACGGGCAGAAACCTCTTTGACTTATACAACTCAACACCCAAAAAACGAATAATCCAATTAAAAAATGAGCAGGAGACATGAACAGACATTCCTCCAAAGAAGACATACAGATGGCCAACAGACACATGAAAGATGCTCAACATGACTCATCCTCAGGGAAATACAAATCAAAACTACAATGAGATATCACTTCACACCTGTCATAATGGCTAAAATAAAAAACACAAGAAACAAGTATTGGCGAGGATGTGGAGGAAAAGGAACTCTCTTGCACTGTTGGTAGGAATGCAGACTTGTGCAGCTGTTAAAAAACAGTATGAAATTTCCTCAGAAAGTTAAAAATAGAACTATCCTATAATCCAGTAATCATGTTACTGGGTATTTCCCCCTATAATACAAAAGCAAAACAAAATAACAACACAAAAACACTAATTCAAAGAGATACATACACCTGTATGTTTATAGCAACATTATTTACAATAGCCAGGATATGGAAGCAACCTTAGTGTTAGTGTCCATAGATTGATGAATGGATAAAGAAAATGTGACATATATATATATATACATATATACCTATACAATGGACTATTATTCAGCCATAAGAAAGAATGAAATCTAGTACACCTGAAAGTGATATAACATTGTATGTTAATTGAAATTAAAATAAAAACTTAAAAAATAAATATTTATACAAAAGAAAGAAATCTATCCATTTGTAATGACATGGATGGAGCTAGACAGTATAATGCTAAGTGATAAAATTTAGCCAGAGAAAGACAAATGTCATATAGTTTTATTCTTATGTGGAATTTAAGAAACAAAACAGACCATCAAAAGAATAAAAAGAGATAGACAAACCAAAAAAACACATTTATGTATAGAGAACACATTGATGGTTACCAGAAGGAAGTTGGGTGGATGGGTGAATAGATGATGAGGAATAAGGAGTGCATTTGTCTTGATGAGCACTGGGTGATGCATGGAATTGTGGAATCACTGTATTTTACACCTGAAACTAATATAACACTGTATGTTAACTACACTGGAATTAAAATATAACAAAAAGATGTTTTAACTTTATTTTCTTTTAACATTAAAGGAAAAATAGGATATGGCAATTAATTTATAATAATGTATCTAACTAGATTATTTGTTTTTATACCAAAGCAGTTGTAAAGTATAATTTTTAATACTTCTTTATGAAAGAAGGGGCCCACAAAGGCAAACATGTCTAAGGTCCACAAAAGTCATGATGCAACCCTAAATGTCAATAGGATTACTACATTTGCTTGCAACACTATATGAAGCTAGCTTTTTATAGCATTTGAGAACATATAGACCCTAGTCCTCTGAGTATCAGCTGTTTGCATGATGTGCCAAATAAGAAAGTCAGAATGGCGGTCAGAATTGTGTTGTGGAGCTGTCTGTAAGTTTCTAAACAGGGTCCCAACCTCATCTGAGAGTGGATCCTGGCCCAGCTCAAGCCCAGCTTGTAAGCTTTCTTTCCTCAGCAATTAATAAGCCCAAAGGAAAGGGGGTCAGTACTCAACATGCTACGACTTTGTTTTCCCCTTAGTTGTGGCTTTCCTTCAGGCAGAAGGCAAAAATGTAACTCCTACAGAGTGATGCTTTACCCTCCTCCTGACAAACATAACCTCAGCATACTGCTCTGTTTTCTTCAGCAACCAAAAGCTGTTGCTTCCCCCAAAGGGCAAAACAGTCAACAAGAATGATAGGATATCAGTGTTATCTCTCACTCTTCATGGTAGTTTTTTAATGTCATTGAATCCAGTTCCTTCACTTTATGGAAAACTAAAGTCCAAAGGAGAAGGTAACTTGCCTAAGGTCACAATCCAAATTTGTGCCATAGTCAGGAATAGAAACCACTTTCTAAGGGCAAATAACATATTTATTTAGTACCAACTATTGTATTTGTAATATGAGGATAATGCTGTTAATTTCCAAAGATGGTTTCTACTGTACGGCATATAATCTATATTTTGACAGATCAAGATATCCTACGTAAACTGGAGAAAGAAAAGATTCTTGTCTTCACACCATCCCGAAGGGTCCAGGGCAGGAGAGTTGTCTGTTATGATGACCGGTTCATAGTCAAATTGGCTTTCGATTCCGACGGCATCATTGTATCTAATGATAACTACCGAGACCTTCAAGTTGAAAAGCCAGAATGGAAGAAGTTTATAGAGGAGCGGTTGCTGATGTATTCTTTTGTGAATGACAAGTACGTTGCTTTCAGTAGGCTTTGAATAGACTAAATTCAAATTTCACTAGGAATAGACTATTTCATTTCAATAAACATTTACTGAATACTTACTGTGTACTGTGCATTATGCTGAATGCCATAGGGATAAGAGGTTGAATAAGAAATAGGACTCACCCTTAAAAGAGGCTCAAAGTGTAGTAAGAAGAGAGAGAAAGAGAACCACAATGTGTTGTGATAAGCAGCATGGTTAGAATTTTTAAAATTGCTTTGTCTACATGAAATGATAGGAAAAAGCCTCAAACAGGAGATGACATTTGAGATGAAGTTTAGAACTTCATGAATAAAGCTATAAAGATGTGAAAGTGAGTTTCATGTTGGGGAGCCACCAGGAATGCCAGTATGGTTGAAACATATAATCCTCAGAAGAATGATACACTGGAAAAATCATCGTGTGTGTGTGTGTGTGTGTGTGTGTGTGTATGTGTGTGTGTGTGTGTGTGTGTTAAAGTGAGAATGGAGGGAAGAACTGCTGGCTTAGCTTGAAGCAGAAAGGGCAGTTAGAAGGCTATGACAATAGTACAGGCAAGGGATACTGAAGGTCTGAACTCCTGAAGTGGGGGTGGGGATAGAAAGGAAGATGCTTACCTCTTGCTTGTTTGCTTTCAGATTTATGCCTCCAGATGATCCTTTAGGACGCCATGGCCCAAATCTTGAAAATTTCTTGAGAAAGAGACCTGTTGTTCCAGAGCATAAAAAGCAACCATGCCCTTATGGTGAGTACGTATGTGCAGAACAAGTTCTATACTAAGGGAAACATAAGGACTATATGAATACTTACTTCTCAAAGGTTTCCCTTTCAAATGGAAAATCTTAACTTGTCCACTTCCCGGGAGTTTAAGTCTGTGTCTTTATGTATTCTCAGTTAGGCATTTAAAGAAACATCCTAGAAACTCCATGAGGAAAAGGTAATTAGAATTGAAGGAAAGATTAGTTGTCACTTGTTTATATAATGCATACGCTCTAGCTGCCCCCATCCTGAACAGTGTTGCTGGAGGCAGGGAAATGCAGAAACCCACATGGCCTATGGAAGCAGAAAGGGCAATGCCAAATTGGATTTGGCCCCAAGAAGGACGTGTCTCTCAAGCAGGTGACTCCACTGTCAACTAATAATACTCTTTTCTTCAGTTCTGTATTTTCCAGTTTGCTTCCAAACTTCATTTTCATTTGCTTTTTTAAAATATAGTTTTCTAGAGTACTTTCATGATCTTATACAAGTCCCTCTGATACAAAGTTTGTGAGCCTAACAGTGCAACATGGGCTGCCTGGTGAGGCTACTTTGCATGTTCACTCTTTTTGGATAATCATTTGTTTATGGGACATCTTGGGTTTTTTCTTTTTATCAATTAACATTTATTTAAATTATAGAGTGTTTTCATGTTCATTATCTTCATTTAATCTTCACAATGACCATATAATATAGGCTTAATTATGAACTTTTTTTACAGAAGAGGAAATTGAGGCTCAGAAGGTAAAGTCACTTACGAAGGTTACATGGCTAGTAAGTGACAAAGCTGGAATTGAAACTCAGGTCTGACTGGCTTCCAAGCCTATGCTTTTTGCATTGTACTATGCTGCCTGCTGCTACCCTACACCACCTCAGCATGCAGGTTATGCCTAGGCAAAGTTGTGAATTACAGGAAAATGAAGGCTGTTCAACTGCTCAGTTCTTAGCTTTTACACTGCGGTTTCCTCCCCAGCTTTCTACTTCTTCCCTCTCCCCTCACAGTGTGTGATGCCTCCTTGAAGTTGTCCTGCCTCTCTCATCTTCCTGGACAGTTAATTTTCTTCCTTAAGCCCAAACAGTAAAACTCTAACTTGAGTAACCAGATTGTTACAACAGTTTCTGACAGATTTGCAGCAGTATGAGAGAGAGTCTTACCCCAAGGCATTATTTTTCAGGCAAAAAATGCACCTATGGCCACAAGTGCAAATACTACCATCCGGAGCGGGCCAACCAACCACAGCGTTCGGTGGCTGATGAGCTCCGCATCAGTGCCAAACTGTCCACAGTGAAAACCGTGAGTGAAGGCACCCTGGGCAAGTGTGGCACAGGGATATCTAGTGCCAAAGGTGAGACAACCTCAGAACTCAAACGTGTGGCCCCCAAGCGCCAATCGGATCCCAGCATCCGATCCATGGTTGTGGAGCCTGAAGAATGGCTGTCCATTGCCCGTAAGCCTGAGGCCAGCTCTGTCCCCTCACTTGTGACTGCCCTAAGTGTCCCCACAATCCCACCCCCCAAAAGCCATGCAGTGAGTGCACTCAACACCCGTTCGGCCAGCAGCCCAGTGCCAGGATCCTCTCATTTCTCCCACCAGAAGGCCTCACTGGAGCACATGGCCAGCATGCAGTACCCCCCGATCCTGGTTACGAACAGCCACGGGACCCCTATTAGCTATGCTGAGCAATACCCAAAGTTTGAGTCCTTGGGGGACCATGGCTACTATTCAGTGTTAGGCGACTTCTCCAAACTGAACATCAACAGCATGCATAATCGAGAGTACTACATGGCTGAAGCAGACCGAGGGGTATATGCCCGGAATCCCAACCTCTGTCCTGACAACCGTATGAGCCATACCAGGAACGACAACTATTCCTCTTACAACAATCTGTACTTGGCTGTAGCTGACAGCCATCCTGAAGGCAGTTTGAAGCTGCATCGCTCTGCATCTCAGAACCGTCTTCAGCCTTTTCCTCATGGTTACCATGACGCCTTAACACGAGCGCAGAGCTATGGCCCAGAGGATTCTAAGCAAGCCCCCCACAAGCAGTCAGTTCCCCACTTAGTTCTGCAAGCCCAGCACCCAGCAACTGGAGCCTGCTCCAGCTGTCCTGGAGACTACCCTATGCCTCCCAATATCCATCCTGGAGCAACCCCTCAGCCAGGACGTGCCCTTGTAATGACTCGGATGGACAGCATTTCTGACTCCCGCCTCTATGAGAGCAACCCTATGAGGCAGAGACGACCTCCTCTGTGCCGGGAACAACATGCCAGCTGGGATCCATTGCCTTCTGCAACTGATTCCTATGGCTACCACTCCTATCCCTTGAGTAACAGCCTCATGCAACCATGCTATGAGCCAGTCATGGTACGGAGCATGCCTGAAAAGATGGAACAGCTTTGGAGGAATCCTTGGGTTGGAATGTGCAATGATAACAGGGAGCATATGATCCCAGAGCACCAGTATCAGACTTATAAGAACCTCTGCAATATTTTCCCTTCAAACATCGTCCTTGCAGTGATGGAGAAGAATCCCCACACAGCAGATGCCCAACAACTGGCAGCTTTGATTGTTTCTAAGCTTAGGGCTGCACGTTGACATGACATAAGACTTATTCCTTTATATGAAAATAAATATTAATACTAATAATGCATTAATACTGTAATAATAGTAACTAATAATTTTGTGTTGCGCTTTACAAGTTACAGTGTTTATGTTTTTGAAGCGCAAAACAACCCTGTATGGTAAATCTTACTAATGTCTTATTTTCTAGAAAAGAAAACTATCTCATTGAGATTAAGTTACTTGCCAAGGTCACACTGCTAGGAAGTGACCAAACCAGGACTCATACTCAAGTCCTCTGACTCCAAGTCCCATGCTTTTTTGCATGGCACCATGCAATGGAGGACAAAACTCAGGGGAAGAGGTCTAAATGCAAGAAACTCCCAAGGGATTCTATTACCAACGTTTTCTTAATCACACATTCTACATTACAAAGTATTGATAATATATCTAATTTAGAGAGCAAGAGCATAAGGATCAAATCATATGTTGAATTAACCTTTTGGGATTTTTAATAGGATATTTAAAGCTATTTAAAAGTAAATTCATAAATTATTGCATGAATATCTGACCATTCAATATCTTTACTAACCAAGCTACAGGGTCACATCAAGGCTTCTAGAGGTATATTTCAAACCTATTGCTAGCAATTATAGTGCATGTATAACTGTAAATATTTAGTTTGAGATGTTTGTGGATCTCCATATAACCTCTTATATAGTGATGATGAGAAGAAAAGTTCTGCACCGTCCTTAGTCTACAGTTGTCTAGATCATGAATCTAACTTGATTTTATGTCACATTTCATAGTTTCAACAAGTTCTGAAAGTGAAATTACATGCCAATATTTGAATATTGTTTTCTTAGACATCAGAGCATACTAGCTCTATTTCCTTTGCACTTATTACTTGTCAACATTTACTGACAGTTCTTAGCTTTTAAGTCACTTCACCTTAGCAAATTAGGGATCAGATTACAGCTTTCTTATTCAGTCAGGAGCTGATGGATAAGCTCAAGTTCCAAGCATAGCAGGTGTGTGCTAGACAAGCACAGAGAAGTTTGAGAGGACCAAGGGATTTACTACCAGACTCCACTTCCCTTTTCCCGGGAGAGATGGCCAAACTTGTGCAGCATTACATGATGGACACAAAAGCTGCACTCAAGGAGGCTCTAATGGGTACTCTTTAGACTTCTGACCTATGCAGTATTCGACATCAAAGGATAAAATGTAATGAAGGACAGTGCACAGACATGTAATCCACTTTCTTCTGCTGTCTACCCTTTGGGAAATAAGGTGGATCATTGATGGAACAGAATTTCTTTAGGAAACAAAACCAGGGGATTTTCTAAGTGGAAAAAGGCAGCTCACAAAAGGGGTTGCTACATCTTTGCTAATAGCTGGCTCAGTTACGCATTTCAAATACATGCAAAGAGGATGCACTTACCCTTAGATAATTCTTAAATGCATTACTAAACACTGCAGGACTTTGGGTTGGCACCATTTGGGCAACTAGTATCTTGCTCAGGGTGGAAACCTTTGTAACTAAATGCCTCTAGAAGAGGCATTTATTTTTTTTTTAAGCTGTACTAAATGAACCCCTTTTTTAATCCATTGTATATTAAACATTTTGAACCATGACCTACTCACTATTTCTTGAGCTGGAACTTGCTAATTTCTATGATCATTGTTTTTTTTTTTGTTTGTTTGTTTTTTGTCATGAAAGTTGAGAAGGCCTGGTCTAGGTCTTTTGTTGCTTTGTGAGAAGGTGTGACACTGCCTATAAATGTTTCTTACTGTGAAACATTCTACATGTGAGGCTGTAGTCAGGGTTGTTTTTGGTGGTTTGATAATGGCTTGCATGCTGCTTTCTGGCTTTCTGTCTCTGTCCTTGTTGACCAAAACTGCATCTCAAACAGCATTTCTCTTCAGTTAACCACAGCTTATATTCATCCTCTACTCGCTGATCTTTCCATTCCCCAGGATATTGAGGCGTAAAAGTATTTTCTGTCAGGTATAAAATAGAGAGTGACAGTTGCCACTGAAGTGTTTGCAATTCACACAGTTTCACCCAAATTTCACACAAATAGCATTTCCTATCTTCAACTTCTTGGACCTCCTGAATCTGTCCCATGTCTCAATCAGGGTATTTGACAATCTTAGATGACGCTACTGCCTTTGTGCCAGTTAGTTCATCTTCCTACCAAAATCATCCATGGTACCACAGTATCCACTAGCTGCACAATTTACAGGGAAGCCCAAGATTTATCTTGTCACCTGCAATTTATCTTGAACATGTTCATGTTTAGTACTCAGAAAAACTGTAAGCTCCTCCCAACACAGGAAATATTTTTAGGGCAGCATATGTATTTTTTATTTTCAAAAATCAATTGTCCTTCTTCTCATAAAATGTGTATGAACTGAAAGTGGCAAAAAGCAATGCCTAAATAACCAGAAATGACCGGTTGTTGATACAAATTGTATCTTTTTTTCCCAATTGTATAAGAAACAAATGTACAAAACTCATAATAAGCTAAGTTAGGTACTGGCTTTTCACCATGATGTTTCTGGCATTGTGTGTCACAGGAAAGCAGCCTGGGGGTGACGAGGGAGCTATTTCCAAAGAGCAGGGTTCTTTATTACTATGCACACAGCTATTGTGTGTACGGTTTCAAGCATTATATTGCATAAGTTCTCTTTCGCCTATTAAATTTAATATGCCCATGCAAAAGGAATTTTGTGTCAAAAGTGTGCAAGAAGCATAAATATACGAATGCATAAATCCAGCATGGTTTTTAGTGAAGTTATTAGAGAAACATTTTCTCTATATCGAGGTCTGCACACTTCTTGACTTTTTCCATCTTGTCTGTAATTATAAAACAACAAATAGAAAGAAACATTGGGACCTTCTCAGCTCTCCTGTTAATAAAATTAGGCTTCCTTTCTAGGGTTAAGCATGTATCCTGCAGAATACTTACCTTTAAGCACTCAGCAGGAGTTACTGCACAGTGTGTTGTGTGGTTGCAAGGACTAGTATATTTTGCAAGAGGTGCTTTGTACTTCTAATTTTTTTCACTAAATTTCTTAAATCATAGCAAGTCTGTGCCTGCTCAGGCCTTAGATTTTGTAGATTTTGTGATTTTTTTTTTCTCTTTTTGTGATTTCGTTGTTGCTATTTTTATTTCAACCTGAAGAAGTGTGATTCTGGAGTGGCATAGTCAATCCAGTTACCAGAGCCCTTTCAAGGTAGCATATAGCCATTGCACTGTCTCTTAAAATGCAAAGTGTGGAAGGGAGAATGACAGATGCCTTATGGAAAAGGTCTGTAAAACTTTTTTCTTCTAAGTAATAATATAAATGTAAGTACTCTCTCTCTCTCTTTCTCTCCCTCTAGTTTCCAGAACTATGAAAACCCATTTTTCTATTTGAGAATAATTTATCTTTATACAGTAATTCAAACATTGATACCCATTAACCTTTGGCACTGAGCTTTCTTCTAACATAGAAGAGTTCATTTTGAGAGGCGCTCAGTTACTGTTCTATCTATGCTGTTAGTATGGGACTTTGTACAATTGCCCTTTCTGAGGGCCAACAATTTCAATACACTTTTACTCTGTGAATCAAGTCTGAGATTGCACAGAGAAAATAACGTTAAGCTATCCAAAGAGCCCTGCTCATGTGTCCTCCTAATCCTTCTTTGCCTCTCCCTAGTTTTCTTCTCCTCATGTCTGACACTGAGGAGGGCATAGTCTTAAACTG
The DNA here is from genome assembly GCA_028534135.1 of Potos flavus. Classification (NCBI taxonomy): domain Eukaryota; kingdom Metazoa; phylum Chordata; class Mammalia; order Carnivora; family Procyonidae; genus Potos; species Potos flavus. The sequence continues at coordinate 60,148,525 of CM052901.1, read as the reverse complement.
AAGTGGCTATATAGTTAGTTCTCATCGGAAACCCAACCAGTATATTTTGGGAAACTGCTTGTCTAAAGTAGTTGATGCCTTTGAAAAGACTCAGCATATTAAATGCCTATCATATTGTAGCTAGCTATATACATAGGCAGATTGACTATTTATAGTCCTGGTTTGTATATCACTGAGCTATAGTAGTTTGCTTTATCCATTTGTGGGATTAAACAAATACTATTTAATGGTTGTAAACTTTTATAAAACTGCTTTGGGTTTTTTGTTTGACCCAAACATAATGTAAGTCTCAATGACAAAATACACGAAGCCAACCAGAGGTGAGTGAAAATATATCCCATCCCCAGTGTTGTCTACCCCTATAATGCAGGTGCAGTGCTTTGCAATGTTCTCACTAGCATGAATGTGCTATGACTACCTAATGAGGTTTTAATTGGTTTCACCTATAATCATGATTGAAAATGCTGTATCATTGACAATAATGAACTGTAACACACTTATTTTCTGCATAAACTATTTGTCTACTAACTACTAATGACTGTGTTTCTTTAAGAACATCAACAACAAAAGCCATACCACACCGACCTACACACATACTCTAGTTCACTTCTAAAAATTTAATTTCTTGCCCTTGGAGAATTTCAATAAAAACTTGAAACTACAAGAAAAAAAATCTGTCCTTGGGACTTGCAAGGAAAGGGTTCTCCCCAAATGAGTTCATCTGAATTTTATCACAGTAAGCATATGCCTTCTTTACTCTTTGTATACTAACAAAGCTCCAAGTGCTACTCATCTGGTGTTTCCCATAGGGCTGGACTGGGCCAAGCCTCCACTCATAGGTCAGAACTAGATGGAGGGCTCAGGGCCCAGCTTAGTTTCTTCCCTGAATAGCCTTAGGGCCACAGAAATATCATCTGCTGGGCATTAGCCAAAATATCAGAGCTAGAAGCAGCCTGGCACCCTATACTTTACAGAGAAGTCACTGGTGGAATGCTCGGCTGCATCAACTCCATCAGGTTATAGGTGTGGGAATTGAGGATCCAAGAACTGAAGAGATTTGGCTAAGGTTGAACAGGGAGGTAATGGCAAAGCCATGACTGGAACCTCAGGCCTCCTTGCTCACAGGCCAGTGAGCTCTTTATTACAGTGGTGTCTGCTCTTCCCTCATGCTTTTCAGAAGCTTCCTACTCCCACCCCAACCTCCCCGCCCCCACCCCCTGAACAATCCAGGCCAGTCCCATTCTAAGGGCAGAGATGACCCCATTGCTACAGGAGAGCCCAGCCTGAGCCTTTGGAAGGGGCTATAATTAAATCTGAGAATATTTCTCTCTTTTATCACCCTTTTGGGACTAAGAGTGCTCATCTCTCCCTATCCTTTTCCTGACTCCTCTCACATTACTCAGGCATATATATGTAATTAAGTTCTTACCGAGTACCAAATAGGGACCTGGCATATGCTGGGCTAGGGAGAGACAGAAGAGGAATAAACAGTTCCTAGCTTCTGAAACTTACACTTTCATGAGGAAATAAGGCACACTTACAGAATAGTTAATAAATTAAGATTTTCTTGGAGGGCAATGGCAGCCTAAGTGTTGGGGGGAGTGGTAACAATAGTTAGAATTCCAAGAGGGGACAATTCAATATTCAGTGCCTCTCTCTAATCGTAGGTGGGAAATCAACTAGTTTGACCATTCCTCTCTCTAGCTTAAGTCTCTGGCCTCACAACTTAAAGTGTTCCAGTTATCCTGGACCCTTCACTGGTGTCCCAACATGCCATGCTCTTTCTTTATCCCTTCCAGACTTTTACCTTACTTCTACTCTTTGTTCTGACTGGAGTAACTTGCTTTTGAAAACTCACTGCTAATATCACCTCCTTTATTAAGCTGTGCCACCTCCTTGATCAAGCTTTGTTGATCCTTACCTACAGTGGGCCTTGCAGGCATCTTGAACAATCCTTCTATCTTAGCGCTTATCACTCTGTTACAATTATGTTTGCATGCAGACTCCTATACAAATAAGGAAGTTCCTTAGAAGCAGAAACCATGTTCTTCATCACTGATGAATTATCAGAAGGGCTGACTCTCAATTATTGTCTTTGAATAACAATATATACTCCCTTCCCTTGACCCCCAACTCTATTTCCCAGTTAAATGTGTACAGTTTGAAGACTTTTTCCAATAGTCTCTGATCTCTAGTCAGAAGGAAGAGTTCCAAGGGCACTGGGCTATTGTTGCTTCCTGACCAGTCCTCCCCTACCCCTCTCCCACACCTGACCCCACCATCTAAAGCAGCCCTCCCCAGGGACCTACTTCACAAAGCCCAGGTTTCAGAACTCCAGCACTTACCCTTGACTCTTACCCTCCCTGACCTGGTCTAGAAATAAGCTCATGTAGTCTGCTTCTCATTTTTAGGTCCATCTTTGAAAGCCAGGGTAAAGCACTTTGTCCTAGGCTATACAGAACTGAGTCCTGAGTTCAAGGCCTACTAATTCTGGTATGAATCCACACTGCTCACACATACAAAACATGGTACACTTTAAAGAGCACGTTCACATCTATTATCTTTTTTGATCCTTACAACAAGCCTGTGGGGGAAATATCATTCTCTTTTTTTTTTAAGATTTTTTTTTTTTTTTTAAATTTAGTTGACAGAGAGAAACGCAGCGAGAGAGGAAACAAGCAGAGGGAATGAGAGAGGGAGAAGCAGGCTTCCCGCAGAGCAGAGAGCCCTATGCGGGGCTCGATCCCAGGATCATGACCTGAGCTGAAGGCAGACACTTAATGACTGAGCCACCCAGGCGCCCCTGAAATATTATTCTCTTACAGATGAAGAAACTGGCGTAATTTACCCAAAGTTGCTCCCATTAAGTGATGGAGTTCCCTGGAACCTGGGTCTTTGGGCAGATTTTCCTTCTGTATTCTGGTGCAGCTCAAACTTTAGCATGCATCAGAATCACCTGGTGACTGTTAAACCAGATTGCTGCTAACCCTTAATCTTTCCAATTCAGGTCAGTAGTGGAGTTCAATAATTTGCATTTCTAACAAGTACCCAGATGACGCTGATGTTGCAAGCAACTTGGATCTATATGCTATAAACTTGTTTTGTGCCCTTGGACAAATCCCTTCCCTTTTTGTATGCCTCAGTGTCTCAGTGCATAAAATTAGGGGGCTAGACAAGAACCATGATTTCCAAATTCTTTAGCAGCAAAACCCATTTGCCAAAAAAAAAAAAAAAAAAATCTTCCATAGGATACCAATACATACACAATATATAGAACCCAGGCTGCTCCGGATAAGTGGTGGAGGGGAACCGAGAGTTTCCAGAACTCATCTCCACATGGAGCAGGTACTGAGCTACCTCCCAGAGTACATTTGCAAATATCTTGACTATATGTGGCCTATATGCTCTTTGAGGGCTCCTTCAGCTCTCATATTCCAGGATTCTGAAAGACAGCATTTACTATTATGGCAGGAGTGGGAAGATTTTGAGGGAAACCGACTGCATTAACTGGTGCAAGAGACTGCTCTGCCCATGCCTAATGGTTGGGTCCACACAAGATAGGAAATGTTAACCTGGTTGGGCTGTTGGACTGAAGGATCCCTTCGATAATGTTTAGGTCTGTGGGCCGGCTCTAGAAAAATGATTATATACACATACCCACAAAGATATTCAGGATATCCTTTAAGAAGTGTTGGGGACTTCCTAGTGGTCCTACCTCAAGTTAAACTTTGACGGGGTCAGACATGACATTTCCACTAAATTTCTCCTTGGAATTTTCATAGCATAAGCCCTTTCTTACTTCATTCCTTAGCTCAGCCACTCCTTGGGGCAGCTTCTTGTCTGGAATGCTGCCTAGTTCTGTCCTTTGCTTCCCCTTGCCTGGGGCCAACTTGGCCCTGCAGAAATGCCTACTCTCTTGCTCAGCTACCACTCTCCCCAGAGGATGGGTAATACTGTAGCCGGACTTGACCTCAATCAACCTCCACCATGAAAATATAACCCTGAGAAAAACAAAGAACTTGTGGCACAGCAGAGCTCCGTCCACAGAGGTTCAGGTTATGGACGGCGACTTTGTCTTTTCTCACCTGGCAGAGGGCTCAGAGGGGTGTGAACATATTCATCCCTTTCTCTTGGCAGCTCAGAGAAGGCAGAGTAGGCACTCTTGAGTGTTGGACAGAATTGGGTTACCACAGAGAAAGAGCTCTAGGTCAGTCCTATTCCTCTAGCTTCAGTGCCTACCACAGTAAAGTTCATTCTATCTTTTCTAGGCCAAAGGAGCGGAAAAAAGATAAAGGTTTCTCTTTGGTTTTCTTTTATTTTTCTTTTTCCCAAACACTTTTATTTTATCTTTTGTGTTAACAAGATTCATTGTTCATGTACCACACCCAGTGCTCCATGCAATACGTGCCCTCCTCAATACCCTCCACCAGGCTCACCCAACCCCCCATCCTCACTCCTCCAAAACCCTCAGTCTGTTGCTCAGAGTTCACAGTCTCTCATGGTTTGTCTCCCCTTCTGATTTCCTCCAATTCACCCCTCCCTTCCCTCTCACAATGTCCTCCATGTTTTTCTTTATGCTCCACACATAAGTGAGACCATATGATAATTGACTCTCTCCACTTGACTTATTTCACTCAGAATAATCTCTTCCAGTCCTGTACATGTTAAAACAAAAGTTGGGTATTCATCCTTTCTGATGGAGGAATAATATTCCATTGTATATATGGACCATATCTTCTTGATCCATTCATCCGTTGAAGGGCATCTTGGCTCTTTGCAAGTTTGGCGATTGTGGCCATTGCTGCTATGAACATTGGGGTACATGTGGCCCTTCTTTGTACTGCATCTGCATCTTTGGGGTAAATACCCAGTAGTGCAATTGCAGGGTCATAGG
>CM052901.1:60131251-60141836 GCA_028534135.1 Potos flavus | reverse complement strand
ACCCTTTAAGAATGATGTAGTGTCCTTCTGTATCTCTGACTACAGTCTTTAGCTTAAAGTCTAATTTATCTGATATGAGAATCACTACCCCAGCTTTCTTTTGAGGCCCATTGGCATGAAAGATGTTTTTCCATCCCTTCACTTTCAGTCTGAATGTATCTTTAGGTTCCAAATGTGTCTCTTGTAGACAGCATATGGATGGGTCCTGTCACTTTATCCAGTCTGAATCCCTGTGTCGTTTTATGGGAGCATTTAGGCCATTCACATTGACAGTGATTATGGAAAGATAAGGTTTTATTGACATCATGTTGCCTCTGAAGTCCTTGTTTCTATAGATTGTATGTACCTGTTCTTTGTTTTTTTTTTTTTTAAAGATTTTTATTTATTTATTTTGCAGAGAGAGAGAGAGAGATCACAAGTAGGCAGAGAGGCAGGCAGAGAGGGGAAGCAGGCTCCCCGCTGAGCAGAGAGCCTGATGCGGGGCCCGATCCCAGGACTCCGAGACCATGACCCGGGCCAAAGGCAGAGGCCCAACCCGCTGAGCCACCCACGTGCCCCTTGTAAGTACCTATTCTATGTCACTCATGGGTTCTTTCTACTTTTATAGAACCCTCCCTTTAATATTTCTTGTAATGCTGGCTTGGTGGTCACATACTCTTAATCCTTGCCCGTCTTGGAAGCTCTTTATCTCTCCATCCATTTTGAATGTCAGCCTTGCTGGATAAAGTATTCTTGGCTGCATGTTCTTCTCATTTAGTGCCTTGAATATGTCTTTCCAGGCCTTTCTGGCTTGCCAGGTTTCTGTGGACAGGTCTGATGTTATTCTGATGCGTCTTCCTCTGTAGGTAAGTGATCTCTTCCCCCTAGGTGCCCTTAGGACCTCTTGTCTAAAATTGTAATTTGCAAGTTTTACAATTATGTGTCTAGCTGATTTTCTTGTGTCGTTGATCCTGGTGGGTGTCCTTTCTGCCTCTAGGACACAAACACTAGTTCCATTCCCCAGGTTGAGGAAATTTTCATTCAGAATTTGGTCAGCTATATGTTCTAGTCTTCTGTCTTTCTCTACCCTTTCAGGGATTCCAATAATTCTGACATTGGTACGTTTCATGGCATCATTTATTTCCCTAAGTCTGTGCTCATGCTTCCTAAGCAGTTTATTCCAGCTTTCCTCCTGACCTTTCCTCTCAACCATCTTATCCTCTAGATCGCTAACTCTGTCCTCTGTCTCCATAACTCTAGCTGTTAGACTATTTAGATTTGATTGGGTCTCACCGATAGCGTTTTTAACATCTGCCATACTGGTTCTCAGTTCTTTCCTTAGAGATTCTGTGTTGTCATTAATGTTTTTCTCCATCCGGGCCATTGCCTGGATAATTGTTACCCTGAATTCCCTTTCTGACATACTGTTTATGTCCATGTCAATAGTTCTGAGGGAGAGGGTGCAGTCTCTGGGTTTTTCCTCTGTTGAGTGTTCCTCCTCCTAGTCATTTTGACGAGAGGTGGTTGAGAGGCTGTATTACTGAATATATCACCCATGATCCAGACAGGTTCCAGCCTGGAAGGTTTTGGAGCAATTGGAATTCACCACCAAAAAGAAAGAATAAAGGTAAAAAAAAGAGAGAGAGAAAGAGAAAAGAAGAAATCCCTGCCAGAATGGGCCCCCAAAATAAGATTTATAAGGTACATAAACAAACACGAACAAAGACTGACAAAAGTAAATGACAAGAAATAAAAGAACCTAGTCGGAATGAACCCCAAGAATAAGATTTATATAATACCAATAGAAAAGCAAGTACAGAGAAACACTGACAGAAGGGTAAGACGGGAGGGTGTTTATAACTCCTTGATGTGGGCGAGGAAGGTTATTTCAGATCTTCCTGGGTTTATCGTTGTTTTAAGCCTCTAGTTTTAATGACAAGTAGTTTTTAAAAAAAATTAAAAAACCAAGAAACGTGAGAACGAGTGAATAAGAAAAAAAAAATGAAGAAAAAAACTTGTATCTATGAAATATACAGGTTTTAGTGTATTATCAGGAGCTCAATATATTGATTTCCCCTGATGTTGGGGTTATAGTTTTATGGGGACCCTGTGTTTATTGTCCTCTTGTTTTTGGCTTGTTTTCTGGGGGAGGGGCCTGTCGCATTGTTTTCCAGTCTTTCTTGGGTTGAATAGCTCTGTCCCCCAATCAGAGGGCTGGGCTCTGTGGAAACTGGTTTCTCAGACTTTTGCTCTCTGGAGATTTTTGCTCTTTTGTAGCTTTTTCGCCTTTTCAGAGAGTCCAAGGAGGGAATCTGTCTGTACCCAGACCTCTGCATCACAGAGAAGCCTCAGTCTGCTCCCCTCCGGGTGGTCCAGAATACAGTCTCCAGTCTGCAAGTTCCGCTCACACCGCAGCCAGCCATGGGCGGTGCGCACCCCTAGTCACCATCGCAGTGGCCCCGCGAGGCCCTCGATAGCCTCTGCACCCTCGTGTTACCAAAGCTGCGAGATCTAGGAAACTTGCTTCTGGTGGCTGCTGTTGCCAGGACTGCTGTCTGGGCTCACGGCTGGCGCCTGGTGCGCTCAGATTCCTGCCTGAGATCGGGCTGCCCTCGTTCTCTCAGGCGTTGGCTGGGAGCCCCCAGACCCTGCGGCAGGTGGCTGACGTCCTGCGGTCCTAGAGTCCGCTGGCTAGGGCTTCCACCTGGTCTCTCAGGGGCTTGCAGGGGTGCACCCAGTCCACTGAGTGCTGCACACAGAGAAAAGCTGCAGGCTCTTGGACCACACCAGGGTCTCTAAGGTGCTTGCAGGAGTGGAAAGCTGCAGGTTCATGAACCACGGACTGGACCTCCCCGCCAATCTCTCTGACGCAGGTGGTGTCCTTCCTGGGAACGTGGGCTTAGGCCCGTGCCCACGACCACCCACTTCCACTGGTTGCTCCTTAAGTTCTTTTGCTCTTTTTAAGTGTTTTTAACTGGACTCTAAGTTAATGCTGGTCCCCAACCACAGAGCACTTTCCTTTGGGATATTACTGTCCTTGGGTCGCTTCTGGTGGCTCCCTCCCCCTTCTGTTTATCCTCCTATATAGGTTTGAGTGTTCCCACTCTGATTTACCTCTCCACTGCTGTCTTCTGCTCCTGCAGAGATTCAGAAGTGAAAAATCTTACTTCTCAGGCTGATTTCATGGGTGTTCAGCATGTTCTGGTAGATATCCAGCTCACTTTAGGGGACCGGCTATAACAGGGTCTCCTACTTCTCCGCCATCTTGCCCTCCCTCTCTCTTTGGGTTTCAATTGTCATTTAGTGAGGATAAGCAAGGCTTGAGCCAAAAGTCTGCTAGGTAATATCAGGAAGGCCTGGGGCTTCCCACTGTCAGGGAGGTTCTGAGCAGATTCCCCTGATGCTGGCTGGGTTCTATAGCAATACCTCTCTTCTGGAGCCTGATGCTTCCAAGTGAGCTGGCCCCATTCTACAGCTGAGAAGAGTGAAAATGGTTCAAATCAGGAAGGAAGTATGAGTAGACCCTGGTGATGAAAACAATTAGGGGCAGTGGGCCCAAGGAGCCAAAGGACCAAGCTTTTGCTTAGAGTCCTGTTATGATCACACCTTCTCTGGGTCCCCCTGAAAAAAGCAAGAACTACACTGGTCTGCCCCAGCACACACCCCCTTATCTTATAAACACCAAAACTAACAGTTGCCTGTTTATTGTTTTTCAAAACAAAATAAAAAAAAAACCCAAAACATATTCAAAATTCCATTGTGGCAGAAAGCTGAGCTGATACGGCTGAAGTGGGCTGTCTCCTAGGTTGTTTCATGGAGCATCGGGTGCACCGGTGGGGGCCAGGAGCAGGGGGACAACAGGGGCAGGGAATGGGCTGTTGCCCCAGCAGGGCTGGAGAAACACTTTGCACCAGTGTGGGCATCAGAAGAGCTGCAGACCAGTTTTGAGTCCATGCAGCTGGCCCTGGCTCCAGAGAAGGCCCTCCAAGTTGCTGCTGCCATTGCTATTGTTGCTGCAGTTGTCACTGCCCATGCCACAGCTCAAGCCGAGGGTGCTGTGGAGAGAGGGGAGAGGGGTCTGTCAGGGAAAGAAGCAGCTTTAGGCTCTGGAAGGGTTAAGGGTGCTTGACTGACATTTGTCTATGGAAAGGGCCCACCCTCCTGCCTGGTTTTATGAAGACTATGGAGCAAATCTGAGAAACTACTTCAGATGGGCCCCAGGGGTCGTTCTGCCTTCCCTTCAACTGAGAGGAGGAGGGAAGGAGCACAACTTTTCAAATGAAACTTTATTCAGAGCCCTAGTATATAAACCAGATTAAAGTGGAACTATTTGGGTCAAGGCAGGAGGGAGGGCCTGTAACCCCCCTACCCCAGGAAGATATTGAACATGGCCACCTTAACAGGCCTTTTTCTAAGGCCATAGATGTTGGGATCCCACCCTGGATGGATCCCTCCCACTCCCAACAGCTGGATAAGGGGTCCAAGGCCAGGACTGGGCTACAGGGCTAGGCCCAGATCCTATCCCAGGATTACAAGGTTTTTCTAGGGAGAGGACTGCCCTTCCCCTCCCTGGTGCTGCTCAGAACACTCTTGCTTCCCCTGCTTCCTGCACATCCTTCCAGGTAGATGAGGGTGACAGCTGAGAGCAAAGCCATCATCCTTCCCCTCAGGCGGATCCATGGTTACACTACTGCAGCTGAAAAAACCCTTAGAGATGATCTAGTCCCATTCCCTCCCCTTACCCACCATCTTACCGACAAGGGAACTGAGGCCCAGAGATGAAGAGACTTGCTCCCAGCCACAGAGCCAAGTCAGAGGTGGAGCTGAGACCAGGAGCAGGAATGGGCATGCCTGCTCCAGCAGAGGAAGCCTCCCTACTACAGGGGGTGTGGGAACTGGACCGAATCAGCTCCCCTGGGGAATTAACAGCTCCTCCTGCCCACACTTGATACCCTGATGCTCATCAAGCCAGCCTTACCCAATAGGAGAGGAGGTCTCTCAGACATGTGGGCCCCACTCCCAACTACAGACCACCTGGTTTCCCCAGCTGCGTCTCCTCTCCAAGGGCCTGCTGCCCCCTGGCCTAGGACAGAATCCACAGCACTGCCTTGGGCCTGACCTGCTGCTGGGGCCCCTGGGTTCTACAGCTCTCTCCCTGAAAGTCCAGAGGAAGAGGGGCTCATTTCCCAGGGAGTGGGCAGGCAGCACAGGGACACACTCTCAGTTTCAGGGGCCCACAGAGGTCTCTCTCTGGTACTCACAAGATTCTCCCGGTCACAATGGCCCCGCATTCCGGAATGTACAGGCCCTCTGGACGGGCTCCTTTGTGTTACCAGCAGAGCCCCTCAGCAAGGGCTGCTTGGTTCCTGGCTCCCTGATGACCCAAGGGCTCCCACGCCTGTGATCCAGAGGCGAGTTTCGAGGGAGAGCATGGAGCCCTGCGCAGGCCTTGCTACCAAGATGCCTGGACAGTGCGGGGAGGCCTACTGATTACTCTGTGCACCTTTGGACAAATCCCATCCCCTTTCTGGGCCTCAGTTTTTTCCTTAGGAACATGAGGAAGTTGGGTTACAGCACACGTTCTTGACCTTTTGGGAGTGGTGGACCCTTTAGAGAATCCGAGGAAAGCTATGGAACTCTCTCCTCCCAAAATGTGTGTGCACACATACATACACTCTCTCTCTGTCTCCATCTCTGTCTCTCTCACACAGACACACACAAACTGGATCCAATCTGAGGGATGCCAAGCCGGCTCTGTGTGGCTACCTCAATGCCCATCCCCAACCCCCCAACTAGGGACTGGCAAAGGCCCAATCAGGGACTGGAGCTTACACCTCACTCATTTAGGCCCCAACTGGGGGAAGCTACCTCCCCCACCCATCCTACTTTGTGTCCTTCCCTTCCTCCCTCCCTCCCTCCTGCAGGAGGCAGAGAAAGGGGTAAGAAATCCTGCTGCCATGGGCACTCACCCAGTCTTGGATGTTGGGGGTTCCAGCCGCTGCTCTAGCACAGGCTGGTCCAAAAGATACATGGTGTCATAATTCTCCAGCATAAGCTCTGCTGGGTCCTCAGTCTGACCTGGCATTAGGCCTAAGGGGAAGGTATCCCATCGTACATCTTCTGTGGAGCAAAGGGAGGAAGCAAGAGTGGGCTGATTAGCTAGTTCTCAAACTGGTATACAGGCCTACCTACAAGGTCTACCTCCCCATCTCCATTAGCCTGCTCAGCATGGGATTTCTGTGCAAGTTCAGCCTTATTCCTGTCTGCATCATTTGTCGTGAGCTCCTCTCTTCGCACTCCCCACCCCTTCCATACTCCCTTATTCACTCTTTATTGCCCTTCTTCCCTTCCATGTTCACACACACCTGCACTTGCCACCACAACCCACCAAGTTCACACATGCCATGCACACAACTACAAATGTATTTGCTCCTCTCAGCTCTTCTCCCACTTCCCCAGACATGCCCTCAACACAAACACAGATAAGGACATCTTCTTCAGATCTGGCCGTATCATTGCCTCAGCCTTTCACCTGCTCTGCTATTTCTGCACACACATATCCTGGAGAGTCTGGATGCCCCAGAATTCCCACACCTCACCCCCAAACCCAGATACCTCAGAGTATCTGAATGACCTAGATTTCCTGCACGTCTACACACAACCCCCACTCTCAATGTGTTTGAATGCCACATCACTTCTTAGTGGCCTTGCCTTGAGATATATATACACACACCTACATACCACCTCAGGGTGGACTCTCTCTCAGAGGTATTATACTCCCCCTGCCCCCTGCAAGGTCTTATTGCCCCCAGATGTAAACACAAAGAACATCCCTTATCTAGGGAAGGACTGTCTTACTGCATATCCCACTCCCCACTGCCACTTAAGTATATACACACAAACACAGACGGAACCCACCATTCAGTGAATGTTCCCAGTTTCACTCTCTGCCTCATACACCTCTCATTCACAGACATACAAGAATGTATGAGAAGTCTTAATGTCCCTATATATGTGTATGCCCACACAGAAGCAGCAATGGAAAGAGAGAGAAGAAAAGACTTTAATATCCCAGCCTTTCCACTTTCATCAACTACTCTCCCACCCCCCACAACAGATATTCCACTTTAGAATGAAATGTAGGCACTCCCCACCCTCTGTCCAATCACTTAAATACCCTTTACATAGTATTATAGTAAATCCTCATTCCCATCCTTGTACCAGTGCATCCAATGTTTTCAAGTGAAGCTTTCATGAGCTTCTCCAAGTAGATCCAGTTTTTGGCCTTCTCCATCTCCCTGGTACCCCAAAAATTCTCCTTGTCATAATGCCCCTGGCATTCTGGAAAGTATCACCCCTGGACTAGCTTTTCATGTTACCTATAGAACCACCCACACTGACTCTTTTACAGGAAGAAGTTGTGCCTCTCTTAATGCCCTGTGTTGCCCTATAAATATAAAAATACCTTCATACACAAGGACCACTTCCCCCATGTCTGTTACTGACCTGACCATCCTCCCGCCCCATCACTAACATCCCCAAACCTGTCTACGTCACAGCCCCTGCCTCTCCAGACTGACATCTGTGTACATGGCCCTCAGTGACAACAGAGACACACACAGGCTACTTCTGGATGGCTGTCTCACTGCCTCTTCTCGTACTTTTCCATATACCCCCACCTCTCATTGCTGCTACTTCTCTTCAGAGATACCTCCTAGCTCCCGAAGGTCTCAGCGACCCTGCCTCTTCTTCCAAAAACATAACATGATCCTGTGTGCATCTATGCACAGATGCATAGTGTCCACTTCACAATGACTTCTTTCACAGCCCCTACTCTCTCACACACATATACAATTCTGCTTATGTCAATGCCCCTCCCATTCAATATCTACAAAGACCCCAAACACAGCCCTCCTTGACCTAAGAGACTTCTCTGCCACGACACAGACATAAAGGTGCTCCCTCACACCTAGCACTCAGTGCCTTTATGCCCCAGCCCTTCCACAAACGTCCGCACAAGGGCAAAGGCTCTACCTTTCCCCCTAAGTTCCTTTGCTACCCTCCCTCTCTCTTCCTATCGTTCCCTATCATGCTCATCCTACACCATACCCAATCCCAGCTGCTTCCCTTCCCTCTTTCAGGTTTCATCATACTGGCTGTGCTCTACATCTACCCCTGCCTCCAGCATGTACACATACACACATGCCCCTCCACCCCGACATACATCAAACTGTTCAATCCTTCAGGATCTCTCTGCTTTTAATGTTCCTTTTCCCTAACCTAACCTAACCTAAACAAAGGCACTCGAAACACATCCCTGAGAAGGAGATTTGTGTACCCCCACTTTCTTATCACCTAATCTCTTCCCCCCTCCAGGCTTTTTCTCACAAACTTGTATACTCACCTAAAAACCACACTACTCATTTTCACTCTTCTGATCTCCCTTCCCTTCCCCTAACCCTGGTTTCCCTCTTTCTCATATATACAGCAAAATCCTGTCTCATCACTACCCAGCCTCCATGTATACATACACATTCACATATACATAAAAAGCATTATTATTTGTCTCCCTGCCCCTGGATCACTGCATGCAAAAAACACATGCAGAATCATATATATCCACCCACCTCTTGCTATCTCCTCTGTATTTTGCTGCTCAGTGCCCACACCCACACCATCCCTTGTGGGGCGCTCTGCATGAAGCAGCCAGTAGCATGACAGTTATTACGGCCCTAAAGCTTACACACGCTGTCTTAAAGGGGAGAAAAACCGGGCGTCATCTACACATCAGGTTGCCTCCCAGGCTTGCCTCACACTGGCTACCTTCTGCTACTTTCCACCTCTTCTCTAGGGACTCCGGGAAGCCTCAAGAACCAGCTGGAGAGGGAAAATTGGTGTGATGGAAAGTGGGTATCAGGTTTCTTACCAGAGCTAACTTGCCATGGAGAGCCCTGCAAAGCTCCTCTTTTCTGGGCCAGGAGCCTGGCATTCTCAGCAGTGGGAGACTCCTCCCCACTAGAGAAAGGCCCCACCTCCATTCTGTCTTCCTCCTCCACCACCTCCTCCTCCTCCTCCTCCTCATCTTCATCATCTTCATCTTCATCTTCCTCTTCCTCTTCCTCCTCCTCCCACTTCTGGTCATCATTTTCTTCTTCCTCCACCTGATCTTCCAGATCTTTCTCCTCCTTTTCATCTTTCTTGGGATCATTAAGGCTGCCCTGCTCCTCCTGCTGCTGGGGTTCTCCTTCAATTCCAAAGGAACCAGCTGGTTTGAGGTTCCAATACAGGCTATTCAGTGTGTAAGGAGACTTCCCAATGGGGGAGGCCTCTGAACCCTCCTGTACTAGGCTGTTCTCTCCAGTCTGGGTATAAATGGAACAGATGCGCAGCAGCCTCTCCTGCTCCTCGTCTGGCAGGACCTGTCCCATGGCTTTGAAGACACTGAGCAAAGAGAAGGATGGAGTAAGAAAGATTCAAAATCTCAAATCACTTCATACCCCAACACTCCATGGTTTGAACTTGGTCTCTGAGTTTCCAGACCTACCTCTAAAAGGCAGTGCAGAAGAGCAAACAGAAACGAGACTGGGGCCCCTGAACAAGCGCTGTGATTCATCTCTGTGGCTCACTTCTATTCTCAGTAAAATAAGGATAATGATGGCACCTGACTTACAGGGTTGTTGGGAAGAGTAAGATAGCTCACATAGAATGCCTGGCACAGTGCCTGGTACATAGTGAGTTGGCATGCAATAAATGATAGCTATTCGTCTATACTAAATGCTATGTAAATACACAAACTAGCCAACAGGCTAAAAGGACTGGACATGAGAATGGCAGATCCCTCTGTTCCCCTGGCCTAGCTGAGCAATTTGTCCTGAGCTCCAAAGATATGCCCTGAAGTGTGTTGGGCTCTTTCTGCCCGGAACACAAAATATGATCCCTTTCCAGGAGCAATTACATCCCAACCTGAAATGGAGAAAACAAAACAAAACAAAACAAACCAGCAGTTGCCAAGACAAAGCGAGATGTGCGAGGGAAGCTAGATGAGCACTGCAGACCTTGGGCACTACAGGAACTGGGGAGAGGCAGAGAGTACAAGGAGGGCAGGAGAAATCAAGGGAGGGCTTTGTGCAGAGACAAGAGTGAGCACACTATACTGTGTACATGTGGTGGCAGTAGCCTGGCTCCAGGCGAAGGGCTGTGCTGGGGAGCTGTGGGAGGAAGAGAGGCAGAGAAGTCTGCAAAGGTTAAGTGTGTGCGCTGGGAAGAGGGGGTCACCTGACGACTCTAAGTACAGGTGATGGCTGCATTTCTGAAGATCACCACGGTGCCCGTGTGGAGGATGGCCACATGGAGGATGTGGAAGATGGCCTGGATGGGGCAGCCTGGAGGTAGGGAGACCAGGGAGCCGGTGAGGGTTGACCCAGGGCACTGACCATGGAGACGAGGGGGAGAGAAGCTGTGAAAGACACAGAGAGCAGGGCTTGGTGACCATATGGTAAGGGTCAGGCAGAGAGGAGTTAAAGATAATGACAGTGTGCACATAAAGGATGGCGCTAATAGCAAAACTAGCAACACAGAGTCTATAGGAAGGAGGGCTCCTAGGGAG
>CM052901.1:60112869-60130751 GCA_028534135.1 Potos flavus | reverse complement strand
GGTGAGGGTTGACCCAGGGCACTGACCATGGAGACGAGGGGGAGAGAAGCTGTGAAAGACACAGAGAGCAGGGCTTGGTGACCATATGGTAAGGGTCAGGCAGAGAGGAGTTAAAGATAATGACAGTGTGCACATAAAGGATGGCGCTAATAGCAAAACTAGCAACACAGAGTCTATAGGAAGGAGGGCTCCTAGGGAGGAAGAGGGTGAACACCCCTTGCAGAGCCTCATATAAAACCAGGCATCTGGTCACTGCTGGGGTGTGGGTGGAGTGGACAAATAGTTTCCTTCTAGGTATACTGAGTTGTGAATTGAACTGTGAGTCATTCATGGAGGTTGTTATATGCTCAGCAGGCTCTCTGGCCAAATATGGTCTCTGGTCACTGGGGGTGGGGCTGGGGCCTAATGACTGTACTGGAAGACTTTCTGCAGGGCTAATTTCATATTCCAAGAGGACACTGGCTCAAACTGAATTGATACTGGCTGCCTTGGGGAAGCTCTTGAAAAGTTTCCAGGCTTTTTGGAGGAAAAGCCAGAGAGAAGCTCTTCCCTCTCACTGTGGTTCATTAGTATGATTAATAATAAACATTCCCAGGCACTTGATGTTGGCAAGATGCTGTTATCACCACTGTTTATTATCATCCATCTGCTATCTCAAGCTGTCTCGTGTGACCACATAGATGTAGGGGTGATACAAATCTTAAAATGCATCTCTCTCCTCGGGTTTGTATGGTCACAGGTCAGGTTGTGGAAGAATATGGACTTTGGACTCACAAAACCTGGGCCCAAATCCTTGTCCCACCATGAACAAACTGTGTAGCTTTTGGATAAATCATTTCACTCCTCGGTGCTTCAATGTCTTTTTTACCAAATAAGGATAAACTACTTCACCTCCAGACTGCTGTGTCAAATGAAATTACTTCTACAAAAAACACAGTACCATGCCTGAGACAGTAACTGCCAGTGGTATCTTTTATTTTTCCTTCTGGGAAAAAAAAGCCAGGTTCCCTATGTGCCTAATAACACATGCTTTTCACAATCATGTAATCTAATGGAACATTATAGAAGGAGCACAGTAGTAAGGACAGAGTATCTGGATTCTGGCTCTAGCTCTGACTTGCAAACTTACCACTGACTTAAAGCCTAATACCTACGATAATCCTGTGTCTCAACCTGTGTAATAGGGTGATTAGGACTCTAGATTCACTGATTATCTGGGAAAAGCAGAATCTGTACACGAGGAGTCGTACCCAAGTAAGCCGCTGTTACTGCCAGCATGGGTCGCATCCCTCTGGTATGCTTGGATTGGGAGATCTCTGTGGTCCAGACTTCTCCAAGACCAGCAGCTTCCACTCTGCAGGCACTTAGGATTGGAAAGTACCTTGAAGGCCACCTATCCAAACCTCTCCATGCTGCTCTTCTCACTCCCTCCCCCCATTACATTCACATGCTGTGGTCTTTCTAGACTTTGAAACTTCATTTACTCTTCTGGAATTGCTCCAATGCCCTGTCTGTCATGCTTTTCTGACCCAAGTCTTTTTGGTTCTCCTCCCAGTTTCCCACCCATCCATATCACTTCCAGTCTAGAGCATACACATCTGGAGATTTGGCTGTTTGGTTCAGTTCCATCTGCTGGAGTTCTTGCCCTGGCTTCCTTTCTCTACAAAGCCACATTTTTTTTTCTCTTATAAACTACTACTGTGCCCCAAATACCATCAGGGTTCAAGAATGACTTTCTGACTCTATGAAGGGATCAGGGGACTAAGAGAGTCTTGGCATCTAGACTCCCACTTCATTCAGTCCCCAAGCACAAATTGAGCTCCCACCAAAGAGAGCACTGCTGGCAATGAGAGAGCAGAGTATACTTTAGTTCAACAATGTTTACTGAGGTCTGTTTAGGGTCTGGATTTGTGTGGTGGTTTAGGGCACAGATAGCTAATACAGAACCCTTACCTTTGAAAAGCTTAAATCTGATAGAGGGAAGGAGACACTATGGGAAGTAGACATGGCAACACAAAATCTCAGATTTGGAAAGTGCTTGAGAGTCAACATAACAGCATAGATAGTGATACCACCAAGTGAGATAGTGAGCAAAAGAGGAAGATCACTTTGGGATTGGGGTTGAGAATAAGACGACCAATTATGTTTTGGTCACAGTAAAGTATCTAGGGGCCATCCATGGGGAGATGTCTAACAGTCAAATATAGGAGGCTGAATCTTGGGGGAGAGGCCTGGGATAGATAAAGAGATTTGGGGCTTGGGACTTTATAGGAACTGGGGAAAAAAAAGCACAGGCATTTCAAGGAGAGAGTGGTAAATAGCCATTAGTGCAGCAGACACAGTAACGAACAAGGGCTCAGTGGATTTGGTAAATAGGAGATCAAAGCAGTTTTGGGGGGTAAATTCCAAACTGCAGAAGATTGAGGAATAAGAGGGTAGTGAGGAAATCAAGATTGTTGAGTGTAGACTACTCTTTTGAGATGTTCTGATGGTGGTCGGTGGAGGGGGGAAAGATTGATATGCTGCTGATTACTCAACACAGGGATGAAAAGTCAAAGGAGATTTTGCTTATGTTATTGTTGTTTAAAGATGAAAAAAACTGAGGCACATTCATAAGTTGAAGAGCAAGAGCCAGGAGAGCAAGTGAGAGGCTGGGTTGAGGCCCCAGTGATGCTGGCAGAGGTGGCTTCAGAGCACAGGTGGAGGAGCAGGCTTTGAGGTGGGGCAAGGCCACTTCATCCTGAGACTGGTGAAATGGTTGAGTGTCATTGCAGATCAGTTCATGAGGGCGGGACCTCAGGTCGAGGGGGCCCTGCTGGATGATCGAGGAAGCTAGGGTGAAATGGGAGGGGGAGCTTGAGGTGAGTGGTAAGGGCTTAGAGCAGTCAGGAAACAGGAGAGAAAGAAGGCAGAAAACAAGTAAAAAGTTCAAACAAGCAGAACTGAGGCCTGGCCTGAGATTAAAAATCATACCTCTATAGTGGCAGCCATCCACACTGCGATGTGGTTTTCTCTAGCAGAGCTCAGCTACTCAGGCTGAGGAGTAGGGGAAGCAGAGTGGGGAGGATCAATTCCAGCTCAGGGGTTGGCAAGTCAGATACGCCAAAGGATGGGCAAAACTGAAGGTCCTGGCAATGAGTGGTTGAAGTAATCAACCACACACAGGATGGAAGGGATGCAAGGTTGAGGGAGACAGGAAATGGAGGGATGGAGGTCTAGAGGTAGGCAAAGAGCTAACATCATGGGATGCAAGGGTGAGAAATGGAAGGACAAGAGGTTATGGCCACTGAGTGGGATGCTGGGATGTCAGGTTTCAGAGGGGGAGTAGCTCTGAGTGATGAAAATGGGTTGCAGAGTGTAGTGGAAAATGAGTCACTGGAATTGAGGAGGTGAAGAGTGTCAGATGGATCCCTCAAGTGAAACAGATATTGTTCCAGAAAGCAGGAAGTGGACTGCGTGCCAAAGGCTTCCAAGAGTATGAGGGAAGTATCTTGGGGTCAGAATATGACAGAGAAAAGGAAATGGAGACAACTACAGGTATTTACAGGAACCAGGGCAATATTCAGTTTGACCACAGCACCCAGGGTAGATTGCGTAAAGGGGACTCACAGGAGGTATGGTTACCATGATGGGATGGGGCAGAATCAGAAAGATCGTTGAATGTCAGGCCAAGAAGCATAGATTTCATCAGAATAGGAAGTCACTGAAGGTTGGTGAGCACCTAGGAAAGGTATACTTTGGGAAGATAACGAAGGAGACAGCACTGGGCTCAGAGTCAGAAGACTGAGTTCAATGATAAACAGCAGGTACCATATATTGTGCACTTACTTTGTACAGGCCACTGTGCTAAGCACTCTGGGGGTGGGAGGGAATTATCTCATCCATTCTCATAACGGACTCAGTTGAGCCAGGTCTTAAGTTGTGTGATCTTAAGCAAGAATTCCCTACCCCTCCCCT
This sequence comes from Potos flavus, assembly GCA_028534135.1. Classification (NCBI taxonomy): domain Eukaryota; kingdom Metazoa; phylum Chordata; class Mammalia; order Carnivora; family Procyonidae; genus Potos; species Potos flavus. The sequence goes on along the minus strand of CM052901.1, from coordinate 60,126,794 downwards.
ATCTGGGACTCAGTTCTCCCATCTGTTAATAGAAGGGGAATGGGACTCAGAGTCCTTGCAAAGGCCCAACTCTGCCACTTTAGCTAGGGCTGTGTGGCCCTGAGGCCTATGGAGCCTCACCCTCTTACCAGATGGAATTCAAGAGACTTACAGCTGAAGGAGTTGGGAGCTGGCCCAGCAAGGTGAGCCCAAGCAGGACTCAACCACCCGGGGCCAGTCAAGGGAAGCAGAGCAGTTGAATAGCCTCCAGCTCCTCCTGGCTTCCCACTGGCTTGCAGAAAATCGGCGGGCATTCCGTCCTGAGAGAGAAGAGAGGGTCTGAGGAGAAGGAACCAGTAAGCCTCTAACCCAATCTTGTACCTTTAAAAGCTTGGCTCTGTCCCTCCCTACTCCTCCAGACTCCCCACTCTATACCTCCCATTTGCTCAAGCATTTAGGCCCTTTTATCCCAGACCAGTTTACTTGGCTCTGAAGAAAAAAAAAAAAAAAAAAAAGGTGGAAGATTTGTCCACGGCTGCTGCGGGGCCCTCCTGGACAAGCCTAAACCTTTAACAAGGGAAATGTCCACCTGGTGCTGTTCAGCTGAGTGCTGAGGACAGTGGCAGATGCTCCTGCCTGGGCTGTGTTAGGCCCTGAGGCTAGGGCTCGTCTTCCTCACCAGTCTTGGTGTTAGCCACAATCAGTTCAATCGTCCATCTGAGGATGTAGGTGGGCCGGATCCCGCTGTCACCCAAGGCTGGCAGCTCGGAGAGCAACCTCTCCAGCAGGGCCTGTGTGAAGGTCTGGGAGTGCAGGCCCCTGAGCAGAGGCTGCCAGAATTGAGAAAATGGCTTTGGCACCAGGGTGTCACTCAGGTCCATGTTTTCTGGTTTGTGAGGGATACAGGTTGATGGAAAGGGGAGGCAGGGGCCCATGGGAGACAAGGAGAGAGGAAAGGGAAAAAGAGAGGGAGAAAAGAAGGAAAGGAAAGGGGGAGAGAAGGTGGGGAGAAAGAGGAAGGGGAGGGCACCCACCAACAAAAGAGTTGCCACCACAGAACAGAAAGAGAAGAGCAGAACAGCAAGGAGAGAAACCAGTTAGTATCTGGTAACAAAATGACTCAAAACAAAGTATTTAAAAAAAAAAAAGCTCTGGTTCTAGCTTCAGCTTTGTCAATAACTCACTGTGTAACTTTGGGTCAGTACCTTCCCCTCTCTGGACCTCAGTCTGCCCATCTGTAACATGAGGATGTTGAACTAGATGACCTCACAAGGCCCTTCCAGTTCTGCTGTTCTAGCTCTCTAGTAAGTGGCTAAATCACAATTAACATAGCACAATAATGGCATTAAGACTCCACCACACCCCAGCCCATCCCAGCCAACCCCAGCTCAGCCCACCCCAGCCCACCCCAGCCCACCCAATTCCAGGCCACCTAAGAATAACCCAGCAACTGAGTACCAGTAGGGCTACCTGTTCTGCTCAGCTGAGAAAGGCTTCCAGAGGCTATGGAATGGCAGGAAACAGCCCTTGCCTCCCAGTCCTGGGCCACCCAGCCCACCCCTGGTGTTCCTGTCCAGAACGTACAGTACTCTAAGATTGAAGTGAGGCCCCAGGACCATACCTTCATAGTCTATCTGCAAAGCTGCCAACTGTTCAAATGTGGGGATGAGAAAGCCATCATCCAGAAAAGCATCCAACACAGCCTCCCTGGAGCAAAAGGACACTTAATTAAGCCAACTGAGCAGAGAGAAGACCCTCTTCTACTCCCTTACCCACTCCCAAGGCAGCTTATGCCTCCGGCTCAAGTGAACAAAGCAGCATGGGAAATGAAGGCAGCTAACAGTTAGATCTCAGGCCTCAGCCTTCTGGGGCAGAGCCAGAGACTGGGATAAGTGGGTTTTGAACAAGCATTTACCAAGCACATGCTGATCTAAGGCCCATAATGAGGGCGGTAGCAGCTGAACAAGCCTGAAAGCACACATGGAGAAAGGTCCCAGGCCCACAGAGGAGGTAATGCCTAGGGTCACAGGGTCAAGGGCTTTTAGACTTCAGCTACTACTCAGTCTTTTTGCTTCTCTTGACAGTCCTCCAGTCTCTTACCCCTCCCCTTCTCCCTGGTTACCCCCTTTCAAATCCTAGAAGCAGAAACTTTGGGGACTCAATTGCAGGAGCAAATATAACCCCTATTCCTAGGGACCCCAAGAACCCAGAATTAAGTTACAGGGCTTGAAAGCATAGGCTATAGGGGTAATCCCTCAACCCATGTAGCTCAAACTGAAACCAACAACCACCAGCTGTCTTCTCCAGATCTAGCACTTCCCCCCAAGAGAGGATCCCCTAGCTGACCAGGCCTAGACCTCCCTTCATGGGATAGGCAGGGCATACAGGGGTGGGCCCACAACTCCCCTGCAAATAAATAAATAACTGGAAATGTGGGATTTCCATCCGTCTCCCATCTCCTCAGGTCAGTATCCAGGAAGAGCACTTACAGCAGCCAGCTGCCTGCTCAGCGTAACCGGGCAGACACTACTGAACATAGGTATGGCGTTAGTTATCCCAGCTGCTGAGATGGTCTTTGCCAAAGGGTGCCAAGAAGCCTAGGATGGGCAGACACTGATAAAAATGTCTTTGGAATTAGTAGTATCCTTGGAATGAAAAAGGGGCAATCCCAACCTGCACTGTAGGCCATCTACCAGGCCCACCCTGTCACCTATATGACCTTCCTAATACTCTCTGCTCCACCCCAGATTCCTTCCAACCTCTCCCTAGTTTGGAAGGTCTAACAATGCCTCCATAGGTTCTTAGTGGAAGGTTCCTCAAAACCCTTTCCAGCTGAATTTGGGTAGCAAGACCCAAGAGCTAAGGAGGAGAGGAACGGATAGATACTGTCTGCACCAGATTGAACTGAGCACTATTTGGAGGGTGGGGGCAGGGAAGGAGGCTCCTGGCCACACTGAGCAGGGAGGGACTTACTCTTTCAAAGAGCCAGATCCTGGAGAAGCCTCTCCTTTGTTCCTCCAACCACGACTATCCAAGACACATGATTATTCCCCACTTGCAGTTCAAAAGATCAGCAGTGCTCCCTATATCTTTTTTTCCTCAAACTTGGATGTGGGCTAGACAGTGAAGTGGTAAGGATGAAGGGCTTTTACTACTTGACCAGAGCTCCACATACCACTGGACAGAGAGGAACAAAGCTGGCTAGGAGACTGATGACAGTAGACGTTCCTATCTCTGGCCATTTTAGTGATTCAGAGTATGCAATGTCTACCTGGCAGCTGGCAGGGCCAGGGGAAGAGGGTCATGCAGAATTTGGGTCACCCGGCAGGGGATGGGGATTATCCCTAAGATTTCCTTACAGCAGAGGTTGACAAGCTGGGATATGGAAACCTATTTCAGTGAGGCTGCTAGAGAGCCCCTAATTACCTAGTTACACACCTGTTCTCACATGTAATGCCCTTGAGCTCTGCCAGGATGCATTCTACAGGTGGAGACAGGTTGTTCCATGCCTTAACAGCCTGAGGTAAATGCCTAAATTTCTCCAGCACCTGCCAGCAAAGAAGTTACCATCAGAAGCCTGATTCAACCAAACAACCCTCTTCCACCCTTCAAGGATCCCTTCCCATAGGACCTCTCAGCACCTCCCTTCATGGGATAGGCAGGGCATGCAGGGATGGGCCCACAACTCCCCTACTGGCCCCACATTTTAAAATATAATGACCTTCAAATGCCAGACCTTCTTCTCTTCCTCCTCCTCCCTCTCCACCCTGGATTCCCTGTGGCTCCCAACCACCAGATACTCCAATACTGAGATGTCCAGTGAGGGCATTTTGTTGGAATTGGGCCAGAGACCCCTGGGCCCAAGAATGAGGGGAAGCAATGGGTTATGGAAGAAAGGGAATCAGGACACTGAGATTCTAACTCTGGTTCTATCACTAATTGCATATGTGACCTGGGGCTAGTCCCTTCACTCATCTGTGGTTTCAATTTATTTCTTCATCTGTGAAAAGGAAGAGCCAAGTTGAATGGTTTCTAGGCAACCTCCCTTCCTGTGAAAATAGCACCCCTCAAGCTCACCTGATCTAGGAAAGTTCCTGGGTGCCATCTGCTTATCAGCTGCAGTATTGCAGGACTATGCAACCACCTATGCCCAGTTGTTCCCTACCACCCAGTGGGGCAGATTATCCAGACTTCCATCATCTGCTCTCTTCCATCGGTGTGGAGGATCAGCCAATTGGATTATGCTTCTCTTGTCTCCTTCCTAGATCCCCCCTCTCTTTCCGAGAAGTTCCCTCAAGCTCTGCCACTTTTCTTTCAAATTCCTTCTCAGGACTTCTCTCAGGAAGCTGGCAAGAGGGAAGAAATGGCTGGGCAAGTGAAAACACACAAAGTCAAGGGCACTTTCTTACCTTAAACTGCTCCTCTTCATATGAGACCAGCAGTTCTCGGGCTCTTTCTGAAAATACAATATGGAAACAGATAGGGCAGCCCAGCCCTCTGTTCTTCATGGGATTCTGAGCCCCTCTCATCTCATTTCTTGAGTTGTAAATTGGGAACTAGAATTCTTGCCTCTTCTACTTCGCAGGGCTCAAGGGAAATGGTTTGTGACAGTAATTGTTTTAAGCCAAAACTCACCGCAACCCCAGAGGAATTGCTGATCCAGGAAAATAACCAGTGTTAACCCTAAGTCTGTGTCTTCCAGACTCAGGGGCCCCTCTATGCCCCCCTCCGACCCAAGGAAACCTACCATATAGCTCTTTATGTCTCAGAGCCTTTTTCAAATGTGAATCAACCTCTTTGTTGCCTTCACTGTCTCCATCAACCCTGATATCCAGTTCTGCACCTTTCCCTTTATCCTTAGGCTCTGGTTTCTGTTCTGTGATGTCATCAACCACAATATTTTTATCTTCCTCTTGGTCTTCTTCATCTGTCTCTTCCCTATCCTCCTCCAGCTCCCAGGTTTCTCTCAGGCTGTTCTCCAGCTGGCGGCACCAGTAGGTCTTCTGGAGCCAATCCAGTACAAAATAACAGCCTAAAGGAGAGGAGAAGGAAAGCAGTGTCATCAGAATAGCCACAGGCAAACAACTCCTAGCAGGCCCCTAACCTCCTCTTATAAGCACTATGGGAAGACCCGAGGGAAGAGGCTTGGCTCCAAGAAGGCACAAATCTCAAATATCCAGAAGTAGCTCCTCTTGCTCTGGGTTATCTCCCTGTTCTTTGCTTTCTTCTGCTCATCAGCACCTTTCCTAGAAGAAACTAATACCAGTATTACAGATGGAATGCCAAAAATTAACACAGAGCTGGCAAGTGAAGAGGGACCCAGGTCCGCTAGCTAGTTACAAGGTCTTGGCCAAGTCTCTTCCCTTTTATAGATCTCAGCTTCCCCAACATGAAGGAACTAGGCTGAATCAGTTGGGATGGGGTGTCTAAAGAACTCCTGGGTTCATAACACCGGATGGCTTGCACTTCTCAACCTGCTCCCCCATTCACCTCTTTAGGTATGAAATTTAAGGAGATGCCAAAAAATGTAGTAATCAAGACATCAAAACAGGATCAGAACAGTGTGCTGCCAAGCCGTACTGGAGTCTGAAGCAAAAGGAGAAATCACTAATAATCCTGTCTTTATTTAAACTTTTGGCATTTTGTTCATTGCGGGTTTTTCCATATCAAAATGTTATTTATGCTGATTACTGAGCTGTTGACACCCCCTTAAAGTTTGTGCCCAAGACAAGTGCCTCACTTGCCTTATCCTAGTTCTGGCTCTGACACCAGTTAGAGATCCTCCTCCCTCTCCCCACAGTGCCACCCAGCCCAGGCCCCTGGGCTTAACTATGATAGGTATGTTCCTTGAAAACTCACCTCTGCGGCAGTCATTTATATGGGGCATTTTCTTGTGGGTCAACTCATGGCGAAGTTCAACAATCCAATCCGGAATGTTTACCTGATTGTGAGGGAGGGTGTGAGTATATAAATTAGAAAACATTAAAGCTGGAAGGGACCACAGAGATGAATTAGCCTGGCCTCCCCACATTTTATAGATAAAAATATTGAGGTCCTGAGGAGGTTCCAGTCTTAGTGGCAGAGCCAAGATTAGAAACAAGGTCTCCTTATTCCTTCTACTGCTCTGTGGAGGTGATCTGGAAAATCAGAAAAGATAGCTACCTCCTCCAACACCAACCACCCTCTTTGAACAAAGATTCTTGTGAATGAGCGTTAAAAATCACCCCCAGCCTTCCTCTGCTCTATGAGTCCCAATCCCTGGGTACCCTTTATCCTTCCTCCATTCCTCCCACACCCTTTTTCAGGAAGCTTCTCTTGATGGCTGAGAACCTGCCTGCCCTCTGGGCTTCTACACACCTCACATACTCACTCAAAGCAGGAATGTCAGGCATTTTCATGCTGCTCAGCTGAGCTTGTCTCTTCCCTCAGACTGTCAGTTTCCAGAAGGCAAGTGCTGTGACTGCCACCTCTTTCCTGTCCTCTCACCCAGTGGAGCATTCCAGTGCCTCAGCTTCACTGGCCTACTCCAAATAAGCTGGACAGGCCAAGCCACTGAAGAGAGCAGCCATGAACAAGGGAGCAAGTCTGCTTCTTTCAAGCTGGAGGCTGAGGCTCTGGGGTTCTTGCTGGGCTTGGCTGGTAGTGGTGGGATGAGCTAGTCTGACTGTGTGCCCGTATCACCCCATGCCCCATTTAGTGAGCCCTCCTGGGGAGAGAGATTTGAGCCAGGCCATTTTGTCATACATACCTCCTGAGCCAGGAACTTGAGAGGGAGCTTGACAAACTTTGTCTTCCTCTCTGAGATAAGATTCACAAACCTGGGGTTGGGGAAGAAATAAGTGGCATAGCCCAAGGAACTGTTTTACTCAAACCAGTGGGGCTTCAAAACACCTTGCTAAATTACTGACACCCGGCATTTCTACAACTTTCCACTAACTGTTCTGTCCTCTTCTTATGACTGGTATCAGCCCGCACAGGGATGTCTCCCTGTACTGAAGCCATACAGATGAGGAAGACACTGCTCTGGCCTTGAAGAGGTCAGTCTAGGACAAATAATCATGACGGAATAAAACATACTGTGCTAGATCACGTTATAAATGCTAAAACAAAAGATTACCTACATCAAATAATATGGGGAGCCTACCTAAATGATGGAGAAGGTAAGAAGAGCTAGGGAGGACCTCAAGGCACACAAAGTAAACAGTATGAGATGAGCAGATTTTGACAGATGAGAAAATTCAGTGACAGCCTCTTTCCTGATGTGTATGAAACAGCTAGAACCACTCTAAATCATTTTGTTAATCAGGAACTCCCAGCCCATGTGTCCACTTCAACTCAGCAACCTTTCAGTGTTCAAGGACAGAAGGGGGAACTAGGTATAGATGGGAGAAGGGTTGAAAAATCCACATTAAATCATGGCCAAGGACCTCAGACCATTCAGAAAAGTTCTGGGTAAAAGAGTTAAAGGGGAAGAAAAAAATCAAATTATCAAAGCTGGAGGTGATTCACTGAGATCACTTGGTGTAAATCACCCCCACCCCACATTCCAGAAAGAGAAGAAAAATGGAAGAGAGAAAGCTCTCAGGGTAAAAAGAAAAAGAGGAATGTGTGTTGACAGGGGGTACCAAAAGCTGCCATGTGAAACAATCACAGGGTGACCCATACAAGGGACACATGGGGCTTTTTGCTTCAGATAGCACCGAAAGCCAAGCTTTGCTAATTAAGGGGCTACCCCTACTCCCATCCCTCAACCCACCCTCACCCCTACCCACATAGGCCTTACCTGACCAACGCCATGCCATAGAGCAGTCTAAGTTCATCAGGGCCCAAGCCACCAGTTACATCCATGAGCTTACAGCGTACCAGGTCAGCAGTAGAAGCCACTGCCAGGGGAAGTTCGTTGCCTAACCTAAAGAGCCACAGTCCAGCACCATCATAAAGATCCCTTACCCTGGTCCACCCACCACCTCAGAACCTAGATCACTATTATTCCAATTACATAACTGGCTCAAGAGTGCATGACAAGATACAAATCAAGAAAGTAAGAAGAGGGAAGGTAATGTAATTGTGTACAATCCAATTGTATACTGAGTGTGAGACACTGGCTACGGTTTACAAAGGACACCTAACTGCTAGGCAATCAACCAACAATTAAGCGTGAACACACCCTTCTTTCACTCTAAAACCTTTAATTCATTCAGCTGGAGAAGACTTCATGCTTTGCTCCCAACTCAATCCTACCAATTGGACCGAGGTGCCCCATCCAAACACGGTTTTGCTAGCAAGCACCGCACCCCTGGCCCCCACCCGGCCCAATTCGACTCAGAAATCCACCCTACGGTGTAAATCTACTCCTTAAGCCCTGGCTCAGCCACACTGGTCCCATCGGCACCTTCTCCAAGACAGAAAAAGGTAAGGGTTAAAGCTCGAAGATTTAACAAGAAGGTGGTTGAAGCATACCCTCTTCCTTTCCGCACAAGGGATTAGTACAAATGCTCAGCTGTGACTTTCCCCCCAGGGTCTTGGGAAAGGGGCAACGCCCAAACCACCCGTAAGGACCTTAGGCATTTAGAAGATTGCAGAATAGGGCCTTATAAAAGGAATCCTACAAAGGAAGAGGTGAGACACCACCAGCACGCAAGCAGGAGGGCTAAACCGGCAGCCTTACCTACTCCTCCACACGGTGATGCGGTTCAGGGCGTACCGCTGCAATTTATGGTCATCACAAAACAGATACACCGTCACCTGATCCCATTCGGCCCTACTGAGCCAGGCTACCACGATGCGCTGAGCCCAAAGTGGCGACGACCCTTTCTCTTTGACGCACTTCCCGCACCACGCACTCCACACGCGATCCATTCCCTGGAGACCTACACCTGGCCGGCCCGGATTCCCACCGGACACTGGACTCGACTGCAGGCCTTCTGCCGCAGCACTCCCCACAGCTTTCAGTTCGACGTGCTACCTTCACTCCAAACCGCTGCTGTGCCAGCAGCCAATGGGAGAGCGTGACCCAGACGCAAGCCCGCCTCCCTGAGTTAGCGTGGCAAATGGGAACACGAAAACTGGGGCCCGACCGAACCACAAATTGGAGGCAAGCCCTGGCTAGCCGGAAGTGTTCTTTTCTCAAAGCAACCGTGCGGGCAGCAAGTATTCAGCTTCAAGGTTCCGCTACATTTCCTGGTTGCTAATGTGCTTCTGTCCCAGACCCTAAGGAGGGTATGTCTAAACTGCGAGGAATTTCACTTTGTGCCATTTGGCGGGCAGGGGAGTCATGTGATTGTCCTGTGTACCGGGAATGCGTTTATAAGTATGTTTTCAGTGCCATGAATCAGCACCTGACCCAGAAAAACACTGGACACTGAAGCAAGTCTACAGAGCAAATATTGAAATATTTAAAGCTGGATTGAAAAATCTGCTGGTTTTTCACATCTGTACAGCGAGGAGCTTAGACCGGGTGATCTCTAGGTTCTCTTCCGTAGCTGGAAATTGTAGGATTTTACTTTTTCCAGCAATCCACTGCTATGTTGGTTTCAATATCTACGTAGGTATACTTAGTTTTTCTGCATAATTCCTTAAGATTCTGGAGTTGCCAGCGGGACAATTTTCTGAAGCCCTTCTGATTTTACACGTTAGCTAGATTTTTCAGGGTTCCATCCCAATCCTTCTCACAGAAATTATTTTCCAGTCTAACACTAGAGAGAGAACTGTTGATAGCAATCTTTTATTATTATTATGTACAGTTAGCCAGCATATCAATTTTTGATGTAGTGTTCAATGATTCATTAGTTGTGTAGAACACCCAGTGCTCATCACCACATGTGCCCTTCTTAATACTCATCACCCGGTTACCCTCTGCCCCCACCCGCATCCCTTCGGTAACCCTCAGTTTGTTTCCTGGAGTCCAGAGTCTCTCATGGTTTGTCTCCCTCTCTGATTTCTTATCATTCACTTTTCCCTCCCTTCCCTTGAGGTCCTCTGCGTTATTCCTTATGTTCCACATATGACTGAAACCATATGATATTTGTCTTTCTCTGCTCTTGATAGCAATCTTTTTTTTAAAAAAGATTTTATTTATTTATTTGACACAGAGAGAAATCACAAGTAGGCAAAGAGGCAGGCAGAGAGAGAGGGGTAAGCAGGCTCCCCGCAGAGCAGAGAGCCTGATGCGGGACTCGATCCCAGGACCCTGAGATCATGACCTGAGCCGAAGGCAGAGGTTTTAACCCACTGAGCCACCCAGGCGCCCCTCTTGATAGCAATCTTAACAGCATATCTGTAACTTCTTTTCACTTTATAGCAACAAATTCCAATCCATTTTCCATACGTGCTACTTTCTCCCTCCATTTTCTCCTAAGATGTAATGTTCTCATGATTCTTGAATGACAGTTACTCTGTCCTGACTAGCCATGCCAACCAGTAGGCTAGTTATCTTCCCAAAACCAGATACCCTTTAAGCTTCAGGATCTCGGCTTCATATAGGCAAAGACGGAGATGGCTTATATGACTCCTTAAGATCTAATCCAGTCAGAGGAGGTGCAAGGTCTGAAGGAATCATTTGTGAACATTTTGGGGGTTTAGAGGCTAATTTTGGATAGTGCTTTTCTGTAAACACCCCTATCCTTCCCCTTTCATTCCAAATGAAGCTGAAGGTCTCCCTATTCTATGTGTTCCAAGAAAACTTGACCAAAGTACCTAACAAGAGCACCATGTTTAATATGTGACAAACGAGGCCTGATACCTCTTGATAATTAGGGATTACTGGGTCAAAAAGGGTGTTAAGTAGTGACAGCTTTGAGGAGACACTAATAGTTTCTTGTGGTTGCTGTAACAAATTTCCACAAACGGTGGCTTAAAACAATAGAAATTTATTATCTCACAGGTCTGGAAGTCAAAAGTCTGAAATCAGTATTATTTGGCTGAAATCAAGGTGTTAATAGGGCCATAGTCCCTCTGGCTGCTCTAGGGGAGAATCCATTTCTAGTCTTTTCCAGTTTCTAGTGGCTCCTGGCATTCCATGGCTTATAACCACATCACTCCAATCTTCAAGCCCAGCATCTTCAAATGTCTCTCTGATCTGTCTTCACTTCACCGTTTCTTTGGTGTGTAAGATCTATTACCTCCCTGTACTACATGTGATCACAGTCAGGGACAATCTGGATAATCCAGGATAATCTCCCCATTTCAAGATTTTTTTTTTAATTATGTTATGTTAGTCACAATACAGTACATCATTAGTTTTTGATGTAGCATTCCATGATTCATTGTCTGCGTATAACACCCAGTGCTCCATGCAATACATGCCCTCCTTAATACCCATCACCAGGCTAACCCATGGCCCCCAACCCCTCCCTTCTAAAACCCTGTTTGTTTCTCAGAGTCCATAGTCTTTCATTGTTCATTTCCCCCTCTGATTCTCCCCCCCTTCATTTTTCCCTTCCTTCTTCTAATGTCCTCCATGTTATTCCTTATGTTCCACAAATAAGTGAAACCATATGATAATTGACTTTCTCTGCTTGACTTATTTCACATAGCATAACCTCCTCCAGTCCCTTCCATGATGATGCAAAAGCTAGGTATTCATCCTTTCTGATGGCTAAGTAATATTCTGTTGTATATATGGACCACATCTTCTTTATCCATTCATCTGTTGAAGGGTGTTTCTGCTCTTTACACAGTTTGGCTATTGTGGACATTGCTGCTATGAACAATGAGGTTCATATGGCCCTTCTTTTCACTACATCTCTATCTTTGGGGTAAATACCCAGTAGTGCAATTGCTGGGTCATAAGGTAGCTTTATTTTGAATTTTTTTGAGGAATTTCCATGTTTTTTTCTTTTTTTCTTTTTTTTTTTAAAGATTTTATTTATTTATTTGACAGAGAGATCACAAGTAGGCAGAGAGGCAGGCAGAGAGAGAGGGGGAAGCAGGCTTTCCGCTGAGCAGAGAGCCCGATATGGGGCTCGATCCCAGGACCCTGAGATCATGACCTGAGCCGAAGGCAGAGGCTTTAACCCACTGAAACACCCAGGTGCCCCTCCACATTTTTTTCTAAAGTGGCTGTACCAACTTGTATTCCCACCAAGGGTGTAAGAGGGTTCCCCTTTCTTCACAGCCTCTCCAACATTTGTTGTTTTTTGCTTTGTCAATTTTGCCATTCTAACTGGTGTATGGTGGTATCTCAATGTGGTTTTGATTTGAATTTCCTAATGGCTAATGTTAATGAACATTTTTTCATGTGTCTGTTAGCCATTTGTATGTCTTCTTTAGAGAAGTGTCTTTTCATGTCCTCTGCCCATTTTTGAATGGATTATTTGTTTTTTGGGTGTTGAGTTTGAGAAGTTCTTTATAGATCTTTGATATCAGCCCTTTGTCTGTAGTGTCATTTGAAAATATCTTCTTCCATTCCATGGGCTGTCTGTTTGTTTTGTTGACTGTTCCTTTTGCTGTGCAGAAACTTTTAATCTTGATGAAGTCCCAATAGTTTTTCACTTTCGTTTCCCTTGCCTTTGGAGACGTGTCATGAAAGAAATTGCTGTGGCCAGTGTCGAAGAGGTTGCTGCCTATGTTCTCCTCTAGGATTTTGATGGATTCCTGTCTCATACTGAGGTCTTTTATCCATTTTGAGTTCATCTTTGAGTGTGGTGTAAGTGAATGGTCGAGTTTCATTCTTCTGTATATAGCTGTCCAATTTTCCCAACACCATTTATTGAAGAGACTGTCTTTTTCCATTGGATATTTTGTGCAAGATCTTTAATTTAATTGTATTTATAATTAAAAATTTAAATTTATCTACTTAAAATTTTAAATTTAGGGGCACCTTCGTGGCTCAGTCAGTTAGGCATCTGCTTTTGGCTCAGGTCATGATCCTAGAGAGGATTGAGCCTATGTCACACTCCCCGCTCAGTGGGGAGTCTGCTTCTCCCTCTGCCCTTCACCTCTCTTGTGCGCTTTCTCTCTCTCTCAAGTAATAAATAAAATCTTTTAATTTTTTAAAAATTTAATTATGGGAGGAGGAGCAAGATGGCGGAGAAGTAGGAGGCGGAGATAGTGACTGATCCCAGAAGTTCAGCTAGATAGTTATCAAACCACTTTAAACAACTACAAACTTAGCAGGAGATAGAAGAGAAGAAGAACAGCAACTCTAGGAACAGAAAATAGACCACTTTCCAGAAGGTAGGACCTGCGGAAAAGTGAATCCAAAGCGATGGGAAGACAGACCGCGGGGGGAGGGGCCGGCTCCCGGCAAGCCGCAGAGCGGCGGAGCACAAAATCGAGACTTTTAGAAATCTGCTGCACGGCCTGGAGGCTGCCAGAGTGCGGCGTCGGAGCCTCCAGACACAAAGAGCGGCGGGCGGGAGGAGCGCTGTATTCTCCGCCCACGTTAGCGCCCTTGGCTCGCGCCCTGTGCCCCGCGCGAGGGGGAGAGAACCGAAGGCGCCCTCCGCCCAGAGGCTGGAGAGAACGTGGCCGCTTGGGGCAGGAATCTGAGCGCACTGGCACAGACCGGGAGCCGGACAGTAGTTGCGGCGAGGGCAGCCACCAGAAACCAGTTTCCTAGACCTCGCGGCTTTGGTCACGCGAGGGTGCAGAGGCCACTGAGGGCCTCTCGGGGACACTGGGACGGTGGCTGGGGTGCGCACCGCCTGTGGCGGGCTGCGGGAGAGCTGTGCTCACAGAGGGGAGCAGACTGAGGCTTCTCTGTGACGCGGAGGTCTGGCTACGGGCAGACTCCTTGCTTGGACTCTCTGAAAAGGCGAAAAAACTGCAAAAGAGCGAAAACCTCCAGAGAGCAGAAGCCTGAAAAACTGTTTTCCACAGAGCCCAGCCCCTCGATTGGGGGGCAGGGCGACTCAACCCAGGCAAGATTGACTGGAAAACAACGCGACAGGCCCCTCCCCCAGAAGACAACGCAAAAACAAGAAGACAATAACCACAGGGCTCCC
>CM052901.1:60082893-60112369 GCA_028534135.1 Potos flavus | reverse complement strand
GAATTGTTTAATTTCTTCTTTGATTTCTTGGTTGATCCAATCATTCTTGAGCAGGTTGGTCTTTAGCCTCCAAGTGTTTGAATTCCATCCAAACTTTTTCTTGTGGTTGAGTTCCAGTTTCAAAGCATTGTGGTCTGAGAATATGCAGGGATTCATCTCAATCTTTTGGTATTGGTTGAGTCCTGATTTGTTCCCCAGTATGTGGTCTATTCTGGAGAAAGTTCCACGTGCGCTCGAGAAGAGTGAGTATTCTGTTGATTTAGGGTGGAATGGTCTGTATATATCTATGAGATCCATTTGGCCCAGTGTGTCATTCAACGCTCTTGTTTCTTTATTGATTTTCTGTTTGGATAATCTGTCTGTTACTGAGAGTAGCGTGTTAAGATCTCCTACAATTAATGTAGGAGAGGTTATCTCCTACAATTAATGTAGTCATCTCAATATGACTCTTTATTTGATTAACAGTTGTCTTATGTAGTTGGCTGCTCCTATATTGGGGGCATAAATGTTTTCAATTGTTAGATCTTCTTGGAGGATAGACCCTTTAAGAATGATGTAGCGTCCTTTTGTTTTTCTGACTACAGTCTTTAGTTTAAAATCTAATTTGTCTGATATGAGATTTGCTACCGCAGCTTTCTTTTGAGGCCCATTGGAATGAAAGATGGTTCTTTATCCCTTCACTTTCAGTCTGGATGTATCTTTAGGTTCCAAATGTGTCTCTTGTAGACAGCATACGGGTGGGTCCTGTCGCTTTATCCAGTCTGCAACATTGTGCCGTTTTATGGGAGCATTTAGGCCATTGACGTTGAGAGTGATTATTGAAAGATAACTTTTTATTGACATCATGTTGCCTGTGAAGTCCTTGTTTCTATAGATTGTAAGTTCCTGTTCTATGTCACTCATGGGTGCTTTCTACTTTTAAAGAACCCCCTTTAATATTTCTTTTAGTGACAGCTTGGTGGTCACATACTCTTTTAATCCTTGCCAGTCTTGGAAGCTCTTTATCTCTCCATCCATTTTGAATGTCAGCCTTGCTGGATAAAGTATTCTTGGCTGCATGTTCTTCTCATTTAGTGCCCTGAATATATCTTGCCAGCCCTTTCTGGCTTGCCAGGTTTCTGTGGACAGGTCTGATGCTATTCTGATGGGTCTTCCTCTATACGTAAGGGATCTCTTCCCCCTAGCTGCCCTCAGGACCTCTTGTCTAAAACTGTAATTTGCACATTTTACAATTATGTGTCTATCTGATTTTCTAGACTCATTGATCCTGGTTTGTGTCCTTTCTGCCTCTAGCACACAAACACTTGTTCCATTCCCCAGATTGGGGCAATTTTCATCCAGATTTTGTTCAGCTCTATCTTCTAGTCTTCTGTCTTTCTCTACTCCCTCAGGGATTCCAATAATTCTGACATTGGAACGTTTCATGGCATCATTTATTTCCCTAAGTCTGTGCTCATGGTTCCTAAGCAGTTTGTTCCAGTCCTCCTCCTGACCTTTCTTCTCGACCATCTTGTCTTCTGGATCACTAACTCTATCTTCTGTCTCCGTAACTCTAGCTGTTAGACTATTTAGATTTTATTCGATCTCACTGATAGCGTTTTTAACATATTCCATACTGGTTTTCAGTTCTGCCCTTAGAGATTCTATGTTGTCATTAATGTTTTGCTCCATCCTAGCCATTGCCTAGATAATTGTTACCCTGAATTCCCTTTCTGACATACTGTTTATGTCCATGTCCAATGGTTCTGAGGGAGAGGGCGCAGTCTCTGGGTTTTTCTTCTGTTGCGTGTTCTTCCTGCTAGTCAATTTGATGAGAAATGGATGAGAGGATGTATAGCTGAATATATCACCCATGATCCAGGCACGGTGCACCCTGGAAGGTTTTGGAGCAATTGGAATTCATCACCAAAAAGAAATAAAGATAAGAAAAGAGAGAAAGAGAAAGAGAAAAAAAGAGATCCCAGCCAGAATGGGCCCCAAAAATAAGATTTATAAGGTATTTTAACAAACGTGAACAAACAGAAAGACCGACAAAAGTATATGGCAAGAAATAAAAGAACCTAGTCAGAATGAACCCCAAGAATAAGATTTATATAATACCAGAACAAAAGCAAATACATAGAAACACTGACAGATATATAGATGGGAGGGTGGTTTTAACTCCTCCATATGTTGTAGTAAGCCTCTAGCTGTAATGTTAAGTAGTTTTAAAAAAAATTTAAAAAAACCAAGAAACATGAGAATGAGCGAAATAAAATTGAAAAGAAAAGAAAGAACAAAAGCTTGTATCTATGTAATATACAGGGTTTATGGTATTATTGGAAGCCTAATATATTGATTTCCCCTGATGTTGGGGTTTTATATTTTTATGGGGACCCTGTTGTTATTGTCCTCTTGTTTCTTGGGTTGTCTTCTGGGGGAGGGGCCTGTCGCATTGTTTTCCAGTCAGTCTTACTTGGGTTGAGTCGAAGGGGCTGGGCTCTGTGGAAAACGGTTTTTCAGGCTTCTGCTCTCTGGAGGTTTTCACTCTTTTGCAGTTTTTTCACCTTTTCAGAGAGTCCAAGCAAGGAGTTTTCCCGTGCCCAGACCTCTGAGTCACAGAGAAGCCTCAGTCTGCTCCCCTCTGGGTGGTCCAGAATATAGTTTCCTGTCTGCAAGCTCAGCTCACACCTCAGCTGCCACTGGAGGTGCGCACCCCCAGTCACCATTGCAGTGGTCCTGTGAGGCCCTCACTAGCCTCTGCACCTTCACGCGACCAAAGCGGTGAGGTCTCGGAAACTTGCTTCTGGTGGCTGCTGTTGCTGGGACTGCTGTCTGGGCTCCTGGCCCATGCAGGGTGTGCTCAGATTCCTGCCCCAAGTGGTTGCCTTCTCTCTGGTGCAGGCTGGGAGAGCCCAGACCCTGTGGCAGGCGGCAGATGTCCCGCGGTCCTAGAGACCACCGGCTAGGGCTCCCCCTGCTCTCTCCGGGGCTTTTGGGAGTGCACCCAGTCCAGGGAGTGCTGCACACAGAGAAAAGCTGCAGGCTCATGGACCACACCAGGCCCTCTAAGGCACTTGCAGGAGTGCGCCCCACCCTCTAAATGGTGCAAGGGGCAGAAAGCTGCAAGTTCAGGAACCACGGACTGGACGCCCCGCCAATCTCTCTTTGACGTGGTTGTTGTCCTTCCTGGGAACGTGGGCTTTGGCCCATGCTGGTGACCACCCACTTCCACTAGTTTCTCCTTAATATCTTTTGCTCTTTTTAAGTGTTTTTAACCGGACTCTTAGTTAAGGCTGGTCCCCAACCACAGGGCACTTTCCTTTGGGGTATTACTGTCCTTGGGTCACTTCTGGTGGCTCCCTCCTCCTTCTGTTTATCCTCTGATATAGGTTCGCATGTTCCCACTCTGCTTTACCTCTCTGCTGCTGCCTTCTGCTCCTGTAGAGTTCCAGAAGTGAAAAATCTTACTTCTCAGGCTCATTTCATGGGTGTTCAGTGTGTTCTGGTAGATAACCAGCTCACTTTAGGGGACTGGTTGTAATAGGGCCTCCTACTTCTCTACCATCTTGCCCTCCCTCCTGTATTATGCATTTAAAAAAATACATGCCCTGAAAGCTTCTATTTTAAGTTGTGCATGTCATCTGAATTAGAGCCCAGACACATGAAAATTGTCATTCCCAACCCCCTTACTACCCCTCCCTCCAGAATGTCGTGAACTTGAGATTCTTGCTGGGCAAGTATTTTACAGTATTTTTTTTCCAGTGACATTGGATGCTTTTAATTTTCTCTAAAAGAGAAGGGTGAAAATGCAAGGAAACCCTCCAGGTTCCAATTTTCACTTCACATTCTCTACAAGCAGTAAAATAGCATCTCTACATGTTGATGAAAAAGAATTTCAATTTCTCCATATTAGTTTCTTAATCATATTACCACTAAAATTTATCTGGATTTAGCTGGATTTCCAAAATGAAAATTTTAGTTGCCAAATATTTCAGAAATTTAATAAAGCATTACATATATGTAATTAGCTCTTATCTACCAATATATATATATATATATATATATATAATTTATTTATTTATTTATTTATTTATTTATTTATTTATTTGTGTATGTATGTATGTATGTATCTTACCTTCACTGAAGTTCTTTATTTCTGGCTGGACATGAGAACAAGATTAAGTCGACTAGTACTGGCTTTATATCTTTATAAGCAATAATTTGAGTCTTTGTTTTCATTCGGTATGATTGCATGTTCATAATAAATTCACAAAAAGCTATAAAAGGAAATACCTACAGAATAGGCACCTGCCAATCAATTCATGTTTTAAGGTTAATCCCTACCAAATGGCACTATATGTCATTATAGGCATTGGATTTTTGTTTTCTTTTTTCAAGTTTATCAGTTCTTTACTTTTTTTTTTTCCTAGCAAGGGATGGTAAATGATCACAAAGTAAGGCCTAAAGGCCATTTATAGTTGCTCCCAGTATTATGTTGTATGGAACTTTTAAGAGTTGATATAAACCATACTGAACAATAGTCAAATGGAACCATATTTGATCACATTCAAATAGTCTCTTATAGTACTTTGCTAATGTACATGTTTCCTTCTTGCCTGATTTTGTGTTGATCTTATTAAAATTACAACACATAAGATTGTAAAGTTTTTGTAGACTTGTAGTTTTAGGGGACTGTTATGTTCATATGGATATATTTTAATTCACAAAATGTCTCTATAGTAATGCTCTTTCTATAAACATGTTTGGCAAAATAAAAAAGGCATAAAAGGGGAATTAATGAGAAAAGTTTTTAACTTTCAGTGAAGAATACCAAAACAAGTATCTTTCATTAAGAAAAACAGAGAAAAATATTCAGTAATTCATACATGACTTGAGCTAAAACAAACACCTTACACCAGTTAGAATTGCAAAGATTAACAATGCAGGAAGCAACAAATGTTGGAGAGGATGTGGAGAAAGGGGAACTTTCCTACACTGTTGGTGGGAATGCAAGTCGGTGCAGCCACTTTGGAAAACAGTGTGGAGATTCCTCAAAAAATTCAAAATAGAGCTACCTTATGATCTGGCAATTGCACTACTGGGTATTTACCCCAAAGATACAGACGTAGTGAAAAGAAGGTCCATATGTACCCCCGTGTTCATAGCAGCAATGCTCGCAATAACCAAACTGTGGAAAGAGCCAAGATGCCCTTCAACAGATGAATGGATAAAGAAGATGTGGTCCATACACAATGGAATATCACTCAGCCATCTGGAAGGATGAATACCCAACGTTTGCATCAACATGGATGGGACTGGGGGAGATTATGCTGAGTGAAATAAGTCAAGCAGACAAAGTCAATTATCATATGGTTTCACTTACTTGTGGAACATAAGGAATAGCATGGAGGACATTAGGAGAAGTAAAGGGAAAGTGAATTGGGGGAAATTGGAGGGGGAGATGAACGATGAGAGATTGTGGACACTGAGGAACAAACTGAGGGTTTTAGAGGGGCGGGGGGGATGGGTGAGCCTGGTGGTGGGTATTAAGGAGGGCATGTACTGCATGGAGCACTGAATAAGCAATGAACCTTGGAACATCGCATCAAAAACTAATGATATATTTTATGGTGACTAACATAACACAATTAAAAAAAGTTCAAATAAAATGAATGACTGAGAAAAATCAAAAACAAAAAACAAACAAAAAAGCAAACTTCTCTTCAGGTAGGTCCTGAGGCTTGAGGAGAAAATGAGTTTTTCTAATCACATGCTTCATGTAAAATAAAATGTAAAGCTGTACATACATGTGTTTGGTTTAAGAGTTGGACCCATGTTTTTTTTTTTTTTTTAAGTGAGGCAGTTAAAGGAAAACCAAACCAAAATACCTTCATAAAGAATTCCACCTGTAGCCTCTGTCCTTTTTACCACCAAGTGGGGCAAAATGTCCAATAAAATGCAAAACACAGCATGGCGCCTGGGTGGCTCAGATGGTTAAGCATCTACTTCAGCTCAGGTCATGTTCCCAGCGTCCTGGGATCAAGCCCCACACACATCAGGCTCCTGGCTCAGCACAGAGTCTGCTTCTCCATCTCTCTCTGCCTCTTCCCCTGCTCATGCTCTTTTCCCCTGTATCTCTCTGTCTCAAATAAATAAGTAAAATCCTTTAAAAATTCTTTTAAAAATGTAAAATGCAGCATATGCAACCATGTAATCTAAAAACTTTTCATGATAACTTATCGCAAATTGCACTTGACATCTCACCACAATAGTGGAAAACTGTCCCCTTGTTGGTTCACACAGTCCTTGAGACCCGAAGTGAAGTCACCAGTAAAATGATCTGGATAAAAAAATTTGCAGCTGTGCTCAGCCAGCTAGCTCCACCCTCTGGATGTGAGCCAACCTGGGACACTGCTTTGTCTTGCTCCTTTATGGGACTCTTATCCTCAGGCAGGTAGTTGGGCACTTCTGTGTTCTGTTGTACTTCCACAGACAAATCTTGGAATGGGACCAGCATCTCTTCTTCAATTTCACTTTTCACAACTTGCTGAGCCTTCATAACCTTGATTGATGCTATTGCTGATGCCAAGGCCTCTGCTTTCAAATCTGAACGGATCTGCACCACACATTTTTGAACAGCCATTTAAAAAGTAAAGCTAATAACACCTTTAATTTTTAACAAAGCCTCTTCACAGAGATTTCTCCGAGACATATCATCAAGACCATCTATGTGCAAAACCACTGTTTTGGCACGTTTGTTTGAGTTCCCAGAAAAAACTGAGCTTTCCTTCTATGTGAATTCACCATCTGCCATATTGGAAGACTGAAGAATGTCATAAATTTCAGAAGCCAGCAGTTTTGTTTCTCCTGGAGTTGTAGTCTTCTGTATAATATTTTGCAAGCTTAACATCATCCCCAGTTCTCCTTTCATCTTTTTTCTGTTGGCATGGCATTCTGCCAAGTACCAAAGAGTGAGCAAAGTGGAACGGACAACAGGAAGGTTGGGATGGTCCATAAACAAAATAAGGCCAGGCAGACATCCCTGATCCTGGACAATAGCTCTTCTATGTAATGGATCTGCTGCTAGATCCCATAGATGGTTAACTACTGAGAGAGCATCAGATACTTCATTCACTGTGGAGGAGGAAGAATTCATCTTCTATGCTTAGGAGTCCAGAGCCTGCTGCACCATCAGAGCCACACCAATGAATGAAGTAGAGGGACCCAGGAGCCACACAGTGGGTCCCTCCACTAGTAGCCATGGCCTCAGTGGTGACAAAGGACCAGGTTAACTCTAGAGACCAAAGAGCAAACTGCAGCATTGTTTAAATTAAATATGTATAAATAATTTTCGAAGCTAGGTGATGGGTTCACAGGGTTCATTTTACTATTCTCACTACTTTTGTATACTTTTGAAAATTTCAATATAGAAAAGTTTTTTAAAAGTACAAGAAAGACAGAGAAGGAAGCAGGAAACAAGGATGTCACACAATGAACCTAGGAGTACTTACAAAGCAATGTTTAGCCCTAGTACTTGCAAACCAATATGCTAGGTATGTGTGAGAGTAGTATTGGGATGTAGGTAGGCAGCACAGAGGGTAGACACGTGGGAATGAGCATGGTTGTGTGCCTTTGGGTCTGTATATCATCTTGTATGTAGGGTGATATGGTTGTGTGTGCACACAAAGGAGTGCATGTGTGCAAAGGAGTATATGAATGTGACAGATTGTAGACATTTTTATGCCTAAGGGGATGAATGTAAACATTGTCAGTGTGGCTGATGTGCATGTACAGGTTTAATTGAATATATGCATATGTCGGTTATAGGAGAGTTTGTATGTTCAGGGGTGTGTACTTGTGGATATTTTGTGATTGTGTGTTTGTGTACACATATTATTCACACACACATATATCTGGGGTATGTGTGTATAATCAAGGAACAGGCTGAATTGAGTATGTAATGGTGTGAATATGGAATAGTGAATTTGGATGACTCAATGTGTGTGCAATTCAAGAGAGTGGTGACTCACTCAGGGTTGTGAGTCTAAGGGTACTATGTTCTGTTCCTCTGGACTAGTGAAAAGAAGTTGAGTGCTATGGAAATGGGTTAGCATGGCTGTGCTGAGACCGAGGCACACAAAGCCACTGAACACATAACACTTATCTCCCTCAGGAGTGAGACTGTGTCTGTGTAAGAGCCATTACTGTGCAAGAGCCAAACTGGGAGCTAGTTTGGAGGACAAGAGGGACATTATCTTCCTCCAGAATCAGGGTTGTTGCAGCCACATTCCCTTGCTCTTCTACCCCATGAACAAACAAAGGAGGTAATGAAGGTGAGCTCACAGTCTTCAACTAGTTTCCCCTATGCTCCCCTCTGCCCTCTTCTCATCCTAGCAGCACCCTTAGTGTTTATTTTTTAAGATTTTCTTTATTTATTTGAGAGAGTGAAAGCACACACAAATGAGTGGGGGGAGAGGAGCAGAGGGAGAAGGAGAGGAAGAAGCAGACTCCCTGCTGAGCAGGGAGCCTGGAGGACGGGCTCAATCCCAGGACCCTGGGATCATGACCTGAAATGAAGGCAGACACTTAACCAACTGAGCCCCCCAGATGCCCCAACATCCCCTAGTGCTTATTAACAGCAAGTTCCAAGTTGGCCTCTAGAGTCAATGGATGGCTGTGGTGTTCCCTGTGGTGGCTAGAGGTGGTGTGTTTCTCCAAGCAAGGAAGGCTGGGGGAAGATGGGGAGGAGGCCTGGGAAGATGCCGTCCTTCCATCTGGGGCTCAGTCTGCTGGATAAATTCCTCAATGAAAAACTTATCTGAGACCTACCTAACTGCCTCATCACTCCTCTCCTCTAGTACCCAAAGTTCTTCTGTCCTATCCTATCCCTTTTCCTCTTCTCCCCTTCTCACTCCCCTGGTTAAGCCTGGGCCAGATGCCCACTTTACCCCTTTCTCCCAGAAAATTGGGGAGGAGGTCAATGTGTGTCTAGGGAGAGAGGAGTTGTTGGAGGAGTCTCATAGCCTGGGGTCAGGACAGTGGTCTGGATCCCTTATTTGGGCCCCTTCTCTTGCTCTGTAGAATGCCAAACTCATCTTCTACTGTGCCAATTTCTTCTGGTGGTCAGAGCTCCAGAAGCTTTTTCATTATATGGCCCAGGATGCAGGCCTATGGGCTCTGAGAAATATCTGGAAGTTTTTGTAAGGGTGCATTTAATAGTTGAGACTAGACAAAGGTTTTGGGTAAGAGCCTGGACTTTAGATTCTTTTACACATTTCTGGCTCTCTTACGTCCTTGACAGGATTCATGGCATGGCTGAGAGCACCTGGCATGGCTGATAGCACCTAGCATGGCCCAAAGGTAGCTGAGCTTTAGCCCTGGGTCCAGTTTATCTTGTCTCCTTTTTGCATAGGGAGAACATGTTCTGCAAAGTGAACGTCTTCCTCTCCCAGGTTGTCAACTATATTCATTGCAAGTGGCTGAATTAACACAGAGCCACAGCCTTATATATTGGTACACAGGCCCAAGAACTTCCTTCTTGGCATCACCTCCACCTTTTAGGGTATGACATCAACAACAACTGGAACAAGTTTGAGTTGACCAAGTTGGGATGGTCTCTGAGTTGGGTCCAAGTTCTAGAGGGTCTCATATTCCCCAACTTTTACACTAGGAGTATAAATATGGGGGAGAGAACACTGACCTGGGAGTTTGGAAATTTGGTCCTTCCCAATTCTTCCAGCTTAGACAAATCTCTTGCTACTCTGGCCTCAGTTTCCTACAGGTATAAGATCAATTTATTGTAACTTGCTCTGTCCTCTTCTCAGGGCATTTGGAGTTTGTATATAGGCATGTCTACATGCAAAATAAACTAGATGATGTATGGGCCTGATCAAAGCCCTGAATGATGCATTTGGATGGTAGATATTCTTGCAGAATATCAAATGATTGCTCTTGTCTTGAACTGATAGCAAAATTGATTTTGGAATATCCCATACAGCATATTGCCTCTTTAGAGAAATAGCTAGTTCTAACCCTAAGACCCTTCTCGAATAGTTGCTACATTCTTTTGGACTTTTGTGGCTGGCTCAGGTTATTCAAGTAACATCTGGGGACCTCTGGCTTGGAGAAAAATGACTAAGATCCTTCCTAAACTTTTCCTTTCCTGTTTTTTTTTTTTCTTTCCCAGAAAATACTGTCAACTTGCTGTCCTATGCTGTTTCCAGGGTTCTAGATTAAAAGGGTGTGGCCCTTCTCTTTGGAATTAAGGCCCAAGTAGTGGGTGATCTGGATTACTGGGATAGGGACAAGGGGGTTTGCCTTTTAGGGCCCCTTTGAAAACTTGGGGATCTGTACCCTAAAGCTTTCTAGTACAGGATCCTCTGATGTGGCTAGAGGGACACTAGAGAGGCCTTTTATCCCCAATTTTCCCTACTAGCCTATTAGAGTGCCTGAAAATCTACTCACAGGAAGTGTTCTTTTGTGTTAAGAACTCATGGTTACACACTGAAAAAGTAAAATAAAAGTATTTGGGGGAAAAAAAAAGAACTCATGGTTACAGAAGGCCCCTGGTAGCTTTTTTCTCCCTTCCTCCTCCAAGTCAGGAGAATATAGCAGTGACCAACTTGTTGGTGTACTCTCTCTTTAGTTTCTTCGGCTCCACAGAGGTGGTGGTACAGAGAAGAGAGGAAGTTCTGTTTTCCTCTCCACCTAGAGATGGTGGCCTAGATGGGTCCTGAGCTCCCTGTACCAACTGTAAGAGTCCACCTCATTAATTCGTATTTCAGGAGGGCCATATTTATTAGGTACGACAGTGGTGGAGCGTTTTCATGGAAATTTGAAGAAAACCTTCACATTTTGGCTTTCTACTCACTGAGGAGGCAGGCCTTATCTTTTCTAGTTGTTGAGATGCCATCCTTTAGTTAAAATAGATGGCAGCCCCACAAGGAAAGGAGATACCCAGCTATAGGTTCAGCTCCATACTTTTTTAAATCTTTCTCTGCACAATCTCTTTTTATTTCTTTTGTTACCTTAACTTCTTTGTCCCTTTACTGTTACTTACTCCTCTTTCCCCAGCAATCCTTCCCACCATCCTTTCACTGTTTAGCTTCCTGCTTGTCACTTCTTGATCACAAGCATTCAAAATTGGTGTTCATAAATGCATTCAATTACACAGCTGTATAAAAGATGGCTCTCTAACTCCTGGAGGGAAAACCAAGCAAGGTGGAGAGGATACAGATGTTTTAGAGCAATTCAGTGTTCCCAGAGCCTCCAGAACTCAGCTGAGGTTCCAGTGAGACTCTAGAGATTAAGCTTGCCAACCTCATTTGAGAAAGACCCTGGCCCCTTTCTTTTCTCTAATCTTCCCTTAACTTCCTTTTATTTCCCTGTCTTTGCTCCTTAGAAAATCCCTTGCTTTCCTTTAACAAAGACTCCCCTCACCTGGGGGTGCCTTTCAAGAGGAGGGGAGTGTAATGAATTAGAGAATTACTTTCCTCAGCATAGAAATGGCTCTCTTCTCGCTCAGTGCTTCCTTAAGTCAAAAGAGGGAAAGGAAAAACAGGTCCATTCCCACTGCTTCATTGGGTCTTCTCAGAGACAGATGGTTACTGCCAAAACCGATGAGTGAGTGATGAGTGGTTGAGTTGGATTAAGATGGAACCCCTGCTAGCAGAGGGGAAGCAATGCACAGGGGGCTGGACCCCAAGTTAGGAATCCAGAGACCTTCATAGGCTCATGGGAGAGAGGTAAGGAGGGAAGGAAAAGGGAAGGAGGGAAAGAAGGAGGGCCAGAGGAAGGGGAATTGAGAAAGAGAGAAAAAGTGAGCTCCAAGCTATTTCCCACAGGCTCTTTTCTCATTTGAAGATGAGATCCAGGCCTAGCATGGGTAAGATGGGCAGAAATAACAACTGTGGACATGGGATGGGCACAGGAGTACTTCTGTATTCTGTGTTCTGAGCATCCTGGTAAGGTGAAAACACCAAAAATCCAAATTAGGCCCATACATACTGTCTCAATGCATCAAAAATAAGGGGTGGGAAAACAAAACTTCAGTGAGAGAAACTTTATTTGGTCAGCTTCATGCCATGAAGCTCTGCTGGCTGATTATTTTCCACTGAATTAATCAGGTGACTCAAGCTGACCTAAACTGACCAAATGGTGTGCTTAGTTTTGATGTCATATAGACAATAACTCTTTCCTGTCCTCAGTTTTCCTATTAATAGTAGCTTTATGTATGGTGACTATTACTTATATAATAACAACACTACAAAACTATTTCTAAGGCTAGCTTCTCTGGTTCTGGCTGCCACCCAACACACCCCTAACTCCAAAACTAGCTCAGAGCTAGAAGAGGGCTGGATTCCTTTTTTAATTTCAGTCTTTGTCATTCTGGTAAAGGATGAGGAGGTATTTATCTGCAAGACGGCAGCTGCTAATTCAGATGGTCTTTACAAATTGCTCCAAATGGTGTAGTACCCCAAATTGGAATCAGATCCCCATGCTGTCACCTCTGACCAACACCCAAACTCCTCATCCCAGACTGGCTGAATATCTTTCAAGTTTTCTGGCTCTATGGAGTTGGCTAGACTTCCCTTTTTCCTCTCATTCCAGCTTTACTCCACCCCTCATCCTCATCTTGGCCCAGATATATTTTTAGAATAAATACTTATGTTCAACACCTCATGGTTTGTTCTTTCTTCCCTCTGCTCAGGTGGTTTTGACCCTCTCCCTCCTTGAGTTTTGATTTCGCTACAAAATAGGAATTTGTGTGGTGTAAACTAGCTAAAAACCATGTAAGAGCCCCCAACAAGGGAAACAGCAAACGTCTCAACCTTGGCTCTTATGTAAACTCAGTCTGAACCCTGGCTTCCTACTTCGGGCCCTGAATCTAATAAGCTATGGGATTTAGACAAAATCTGTCTCAGATTATAGTGATTTCCAAGTTGCTGGGTGTTCAATTACTGTTATCCAGTCACTGGACACAGGCATTAGGGGATGGAAGGAATTGAGCATTAAAGGGTGATTTTGACTAGAATGATATTAGATCCCTTTAACACTGAGATTCATTTTTTTTAGATTTTATTTATTTATTTGACACAGAGAGGATACAAGCAGGCAGAGCAGCAGGCAGAAGAAGAGGGAGAAACAGGGTTCAATCCCAGGACTCTGGGATCATGACCTAAGCTGAAGGCAGACATTTAACCAGCTGAGCCACCCAGGCGCCCAAAACACTGAGATTCTGTCAATTAACTTCATCTCTCGGAACATCAATTTATCTTTAAAATGGAGTTAACTTTTCCTGTCCTGCCAACTTCAAAGACCTGTGGGGTGCTAGAGCCATTTGGGTGGTAATCTGTCATGGCCAGATTGCCCCTGTGGTCTAATTGAGCATTAATATGTTGAAAAGTAGGTGAAATATATATACTACTCCATGGATATAAAGGGTTTAGACACTGAGTATTAGAATCATCCAAGCTCCAGAATCACTACTCCTCTGGGCTAGAGGGACAACTCGAAGGGAAAATAGCATCATGTGTTCTGGGCCTAAGGACAGGGATAGATGGAAGAGGAAATTGTGGTCTGAGACCTTGGGAAAGGGTATCTTGGCTTGGGAAAGGGTATCTTGCTCTATTCCTAGGAGTTCTGAGCCAACTAGGAAATTAATTTTCAAGATTATTTTATTTAAACATAATTTGCATAAATTCCACTTCAGCCCACAAAATATGTTTCAGCCCCATGCCTAAACCCTTTCAATCCCCCAGTGCTCTCAATTTTCCATCCCATTATCATCTTTATTTTCCTCTCATCTAGTTTTCTAATACCCCCTCCCTCTCCAGCTTTCAACCAGCTCACTCAGGGCCCTATCCTTTGGACAGATTCCTGGAACTTGAAACCCAAATGGAAGAGAAATGAAGAAACTTCTGCCGGATTTGTAGTCATCTGCTCCCATTTTCCTTCCAGAACCAGGCTAGGGCCAGCCTCATTTTCCTGGCAACCCAACTCCTCTCCACCTTTTCTTCTGCCCAGGCATCCAGCCAGAGGCCAGCTAGGGGTCAAAAGTGATGATTCATTGGAGGGTCCAAGCATGGGGTTCTGGTATAGGTTCAGCCCTAGAGAGCATCTTGTTTTCTAAACTTCTACAAATTTCCATTCCCAGATAAGACATGCTGTCAGTTCTTGGCAGATGACACAAAACCTGCCCCCATTTCCCCATTCTGCCTGAAACTAAATCTTCTTTTCCTCTGACTTACGATGTAGAAATTTCCTGCTAGGAGCTAAATCATAAAGGCTTTGGGAGGTCAATTAGAGTGCTGTATGTGTTTAAATGGAGAAAGGCCCAGCTTCTTAACCTCCAAATAGCTTTTGAAACACCTATCAGAAGAATCTGGAATGAATATCCACCTCTCCAGCCCTGAGTCCTGGGTCTTCAGATCTGGCACAGAAAGGCCTGTGCCAGGATGTGAAGCCAGTTCTTAACTGTCCAAATGTGGTAATCAAACATTCGGTAAACAGCCTGCCCAACTGCTTAGACCCAAGGAACAGGTTTTCAGAGGTGGTTCAGAGAAAGAGGTATGAATCAACCTCTTCCAAGCCCTTTTAAGAAGCCTGACCAGCTTCCAAGCTGTCTGCTGTCTTGACTACCCCACTTTTCCTGGTGAAGATGAGGGATAACATGTAGTTGGGTCCTGTTTCCTGCCAGCCGAGGGTGGGGTTATGTAGACATTCTGTGGATTATTCCTAGAAGATGACCTCCCTTTCTCTTCATCCTTCATGGGAGGAAGGGAGAGCAGTGTGTGGTTGGGAGTTCCACTTTCCAGGAACAAAGCCAGTAGATGAAGCTAAAACTCTCAGCCACTATGTGGCACCATTTACCTACTTTTCTGTGCAAGGCTAATGGTGGCTGTGTCCAAAGCAAACTGAACTTAAAACTCTGAAAACTTTTTAGGGATTTAGTTCTGACTTGGTTACTAATATGACGAGGGATGTTGGGAAAAATCCCCTGACCTCTGTGTCTCAGTTTCTAATTTTGTGAACTGGGAAGCAGATGGGGTTCCCTAAAATCTCTTCCAGCTCCATTATCCTGTAAATATATGAGCGTACTCCGATAGTCATCTGAGTGATGGAATTGGGGCTTTTGGGCTACAGAGAATAAATATAGAAAAAAATCACAAGGGCCAAGTTATGTGTGTAAAGTTGGGAGTGAGGGGGATACGGGTCATGGAAGCAGGAGGACTTTCCGACATATGGACCATGATTTCTCCTGAGCCTTCCAGGTAGCAGGGAAAAGATGAAGGAGCCATTCATTTGCTGAGTAAACACTGATTGACCACAAAATTGGGGCCTGTCACTGTGTGATGAAGGTAAGGCTGTGGTGGTACGTGGGAGTAGAGTGGATGGTGGGTGGGACACCAAGGTGAATAAACCCCAAAGGTGCGGAAGTAAATGAGTAAACAAACAACCAGCACACAAGGGTGAATGGACTCCTTGCTAATTAGAACTAAAAACTGCTGGGGGGATGGAGAGGAAGGAGGGATAAATTCTGGCAAGATGGTAAGGAAGGTCTTACAGGGAAGGAATAATTTTAGCTAGGTTTTAAAAGATGAACAGGTGGTGTGTGTGTGTGTGCGCGCACGTGTGTGTGTGATTTATAGAAAGGGAGGGAAGGAGGGGGAAGAAAAAGCAGGCATTCTAGGAAGAAGGAATGTCTTAAGGAAAGATGGGGATAGGTTCATTTATGTTGTTTGGGGGGGAAGGGAGTTATTTTGGGTGACAGGAGGAATAAAGTGGGAAAAGAGTTCACAAAAGTGGTTTGGGGCCAGATTCTGGGTTTAAGGAGCCCTTTTCACATGTCTAGCTCTGTACATGTTGTAGGGAACACTCTCCAAATGTGGATAGGGCTCTAGTTCTTCAGGTTGGGAAAGCAAGACCCACTCTATCACACATATAGAAGGCTACCAAAGAACAATTAAGGTGAATGGGGCAGACAGCCCTGACTAGATCAAAGTAAGAGGGTCTTGGAGGGCACACTGAAGCAGGGTGGTCTTCCTGCGGGGGTATTCCCTCCTCTACTTTCTCCTGCAACCCAGATGATAAAGGCTTTAAAATCTGACCTGTGAAGAAAAAGAAGACCTGCCTCAAGAATGGGGCAGCCATCCTAGGAGAACTGGCTAACTCGCCCTACTATGGCTATATTATCAGGCTAGTTTTCAGTTTGTTTCCAGTTAGACCTCACTAGACAAAGTCAAACAGCAAAAGGGTTGAGGCACTGTAGGACCTGGCATCAGTTCAATTAGTGTAACAAAGCAGGAAGGATTTAGGTTAGATTTACAGAAGGAAGAAATCTGTTCTCTGAGAAGTGAAAAATCTGGTAACCATGAGAAGTTATAACATGTATTTGGTCAATCACTGATGAGTGCCCACTCTGTGCCAGATACATGGCTGGAGGGGAGAAGTGCAGGGTGGGGGGTTCGAATGATAAATCAGACATGACTCAGCATGTCTCAACATTTATGTTGTTTTAAGCCACTAAGTGTGTGGCAATTTGTTAGAACAGCAATTGTAAAACTCATACAATGGAGCAATGAAAACATAAACAATAATGTTCTGGTATGAGAAGTGCTCTTGAAAAAAAATCCAAAGAAGGGTGTGAGAATTCAGAGGTCAGGACCTTGTCTTGGGGAGAAGGATTCAGAGATGTCTCCCCAAAAGAGATGTGGCATTGGAAATGAATATGGAAGAATAAAGAGTTGATATGTGGCTGGAAGGGATAGGGCAGTCTTAAAAGAGATGGGCTTGTTTAGGGAATTGAGAAACAAATGGGCTAGGGTGGGTGAGGGGTAGGACATGTGAGGGGAAAAGAAGTGAGAGAAGAAGCTACTGCCTCTACCCTGCTCACTGGGAAAGTGCTGAATCGCCCAAGTTACTATCTGCCCAACTTAGCTGAGGTAAGAATCTGGCTTTGTAGAGCTCCAGCTGTGTTTGTCACCATGCCTCCTCCCTCCATTCTTACCACGAAGTCCACTGAAGAGACCCTCCCCTGCACTAGCCTCACAGCAAGGCAGTGATGAAGAGGAAAGAGAGGAGCCAAGAGCCAGCTTGCATGTCTTGTAACTCTTAATCCAACTTGGCCCTGGTTTTAAGGGTTGGGTTAAAAAGAAAGAGCTGGGGAAGGTGTTGAATTGTGGTAGAAATCTTTATTCTTCCTAGAAATTTCTGGTCTAGGGATGGGAGAGAGGCATTGGGCCTGAGCCAAGGGGTGAGGGTGGGAGCTATCTTGGAATTTAGGATCATCTGGGTGCTCCACTGGCAAACTCTCATCAGTAGCAAATGTGGAGACTAGCTCAATACCCAGGGAAGGGTCCTGGGGGCGAAGGTTATGGATGAAGGGGAGTAAGGGATGTGGCTTAAGGGGCTAGGGACTCTGCCAATCCTGGCAAAAGCCTCAGGCAAGCAGGTTTCTCTCTGTGGTGGGTTGTTCCCCTGCCCCTCCCCTTCCCCATTCTTGCCCCTATCTTTGGTACCAGGGCCTCTGGAGTAAAGGAAAGAAAAATAAGTGGGCAGAAAACAGCTGGGTATAGCCAAGAGCACATCTGGCTTCCCAGGCTCTCTTCTGGTCCTCATTTCCACCTCCCCCTATATCCCTTCCTCTTTTTCAGACTGCTGGTAGGAAGACTGTCATAGAACTAGGGAAAGGGTGGGGAATCAGAGTGGGGCTGCTGGGGTGGGGTGTAGGGAGAAAGTTGTTCAAAATATTAACTGGTCTTGTGAGGTGGCCTCTTGGCTGGAGCCTGACCACTTAACTTCCGGTTTTTACTTCAGCTACCTCTTCCCCTCCCTCTATTCTGGGCTAGAACTGAGCCTGGGAAGGAAGGAGGAGCAGCAAAGTTGGCCAGGGTGTCTTATCTGATTCCCTGCAGGCTGGGGATCAGGACAGTCTCCTTAAACAAGTGGGGGGGATGCATATTGCCTTGAGTCAGATTGTTGCTTCTCAGCAGTTGCTCCTCTGGGCACAGCAGGAACAAGACATTCCTGGAAAACCCCAGCTCTTTGCCAGCTCTTCCATGAGCACACCCTGGTCCTAGGGCCTCTACACAGGAGCAGTCAAGAACTCTGGATGTGGCAGCAATGCTGGTCACACAACCTGTCCTGCTGCCCAGCCAGCTGCTGGTCCCTTCACTGCCAGTGTTTGTGGACCATACAAAACAACCAAGTGAGTGAGCAAGAGCTGGCTGAGAGGTAGGGGGATTTGGGCAGGATTGGGTAGGTATATGAGTTTTCCAGACTCTAAGTGGCCGCCTGTGCCCTCATCCTTTTTTGCCTTCAGAGACAAACATGAGATGCACCTCCAGCAGGCTGTCAGGGGGTAGGTAACACTGAAATGTTGACCTGGGTAGATGTTTTGACCCATGAATTTGCCTTTCTGTGCTCCTCCCACCTTCTCTCACTCTTTCACACACGCACTTTGTTTTTAGTCCTTTCTGTTCCCAGGCAAGGAACTCACTAAACCCAAAGCAATTTCAGGACACCCAATAGAGAGACCCACAGAGGCAGCAGCCTGCTCCTGCTGCTGTTGGTGCTGCTGATGAGTGCCTGGAACCTGGTGCTAGGGGAGTTGAAGTCAAAAACCATCACTGTCAGGTCTGCTGACCCCCTAGTCAGTTTCACAAGTCAGGCACTCCTACTCCCTGTGGAGGCCTAGGGATCTTTAAAGTCCTCCAGCTTCTCCTGTCACTCCCATCTTCACCCCCTGCACTTAACCTCCTTTGGTGGCTCCTCTTTTTACCCCTTTCCCCAGCCTATTCCACCCCTGCCTCAAGTTTTTAAAGTGATGACAGAGGATTAAGACATGTCCCCATCTTGGCCATTTAGTCTGTGGTTGCCTGTCTGTGACTTCTCCTGCTGTATACTGTGGCACAATTGTTCTCTCAGAGTCTCTAGGCATTTCCAAAGAGCTCCTGAAAAACATCTGGTTCCAGGCTAGGCTGTTTTTTGCTCCTTCAATTTCTTGGCCCAGGAGATACTGGCTAGTCACTGTGACCACACCTGAAAGCTGGATGTCCTCCTGATACTTGAAGACCCAGGAGGAAGAAACATCCCCAGTTTCTTGTCTGGGGTAGTGTTCCTTGGTTGCCTGGGTTTCCACACCGCCTTTGTGGTCCTCAGCCCCATTCCTGCCCTGGCCAAGCCTGAGAGGGAAAAATAAGGCAAGAGGACTGCCTCCTAACCGGTTTCATCCCTCCTTTAACCAGCGGATCCAAGCCAGCCAAGAAGCAGCCTCATTGTTTGCCATGGAAAGCTTAGATAATAAACTGATCCTGAACATGGTGGGGGGGGGGGTGCATTAAGCACTGTGCAGACCTTTCCAGGTACCTGCCTCTACAAGCTTACCAAGCCACCCCCACCTGGCACCCCAGCTGCTCAATGTCTTATATTCAAAGGTTTTTCTTTGACCAAAATCCTGAGCTCTTTGTGTATGTGCTGGGCTACTATTACACTTGGCAACTACACTGCCCTGCCAACATTTGTTGAGATGTCCTAGAAGATTTGGCTTATTGGGACCTGGAAGAAGCACTACTGGCACCTTGTTATTGGCTCGAGTTGAGTATCAAGGAGACCCAAACTCCCAAACTTGGGAAGTCTGTAAGAATGCCCACACAGATGAGTGCCTTCTGCTGAACCCCATTAAGGACCAGAGACTGCAGAATGCTTGGAACCCCATGAAGGACCAGAGACTGAAGAATGCTTGGAAGCATTGGAAGAATGCTGGGTGCTTTTTTTGATCAATGCCGATCTTCCTTATGAGCCAAGGTAACTAACTCATTAACAGTGTGTAGAATCATACTAGATGCTCTTACTCCCAAAGGGCCCTGCTAAGTTGCTACAGTAACCACACATTTGGCATGGTGCTTGGTCCATGAATCTATACACATCCAGGATAAATTGAGGGGGTCTCCCCAAAAAAGGAGGCAAGAATGGTGAGGTTCTAGTTTAGAGAGGTTGGGATGGCTGGTAAATTGGGGTACTTCTGACATGCCCCTTTCCCCCAGTGTCTTTTCCTGGTCTCCACACTTTTTTCTGTGTGTGTTATAGTCATCTTCCAGGAGACGAAGGTCCAGCTGGATTACTTGTTTGCCAACTTCACTCCTAATGGACATAGGGTGGGGTCAAGGGGAAACCCGCAGCAGCAGTACCAGCAACAGCAGCAGAACAACAGTCTCATTTACTGCTGTGCCTCCCATCAGTTCTACCTGGCTCTGTGCCCTTTGGTTTGGAACCGAGCTCTTTGCCTGGGCCATTTCTTGCCCTGGTAAGGTGTACTTCCTGTGTAGCCCTTTTAATCTAGCCAACATTTTCTGTCTATTCCTTGTGCTGGAGGAATTGGTGGTGAGTGTCAATGCTGAATGGCAACCTTGTCTCAGCCTAATGCTTGGGGCCATTCATTCTCTTTATGTCCTCAAGCTGGTACATTTCCTGTGCTTCCTTGAAAAGTCCCTGGCTGTGATAGTCCTTGTTCATACCCTCCATTCCTCCTGGAAGGATGTGTGTGCCTTTCTCCTGATTTGGATGGCTGAGATCTTATTCTTTGGCTTGCTCTTCCTCTATGGGGAACTCTTGGGTATGTCCACCCCAGGTCAGGGTGAGCCTCACTTTGGGGACATCTTTACATGTCTCTAGTAAACTGTCATAATTCTCACCACTGTTGGCTATGAAGGTGTCTACTCCCTCTTTGCTCTGGGCAAGCTCAGTGCTGCTGTCACAGCCACCATGGGCGTATGCACCTATGTCTTGCTGGTGCCCATGCTCCTGATCCACTTCCAGCACTATTATGCTATAACCCTGGATCACCATAAACTAAGGCCCAGTGAGAATCTTTAGTGGGTCTATTGGTCAAGAAGGTAAGAAGGTGAATTCTACCTTCTTTTCTTCCTCTTGCCAGTTTTTGGTTAGAGATAAGGATTTCTAGCTTTGGATTTGGCAAAGTCTTTCAAGAGTAGTTCTGGGTCGTGGCAATACCTGCTAGTCAGGATCAGCTAGTCGTGGTCTGAAGGTTAGATCCCTCCCTATCATCAGGGGGGCACCTGAAGGAAAGGGCTTAGGGACAAGGTTAGCTAGACCTCAGATTTCCCCTGCCATACCATAGGCCTTTCTCTTAATCATGGAGTGATCAGGAAGGATAGAGGATAGTTCTTCCTGAGTTGGTGTTATATTCACCTCTCAACCAGTTCTTGCCTCCCATTCTCTCATTCCTGTCTCCTAACAAGGCCATAGTCTAGGTGGATGACTTTTGAGGGGTTGCTAACAATAGGATATCAACATCAATCACCTATGGATATCAATGGTGATTGGTTGTGACTATCAATAGCAATTATTTGTGGATATCTGACAAGTGGTTATGGGTATTGGTGACAATTGGTACAAGCAGTGCCCAGGGATAGCCAGATTATAGCATTTCTCCTCATACTGATCCTGGGACAAGTGTTCCTTAGAGCCGTAAGGAAGCCTCTGAAGATTCTATAAGAATCTAAACAGATGCTGGTCAGCCAGTTCTGAACCTGGAGAAACACTCTAACTCCAAGACCTCCTCTTCATCCCATTTTTTCCTTCCCCACTTCTTCCCTTTACTTCCCATCTCTGTGACTTTTTTCTGTAATATTTTAGATAAAGTATTAACCTTCATCACAATGTATTAGTCAATATTAACCACGCCATCAGATACAGTAACAATATATAGTCACTAATAGACATGAAATGTTATCATCACACATTGCATAGACAGGAATGGGGAAACTGTACTTATTGGCAAGAATAAGCAAGTGACTTCCTCTTCCAGAACTTGTAAAATATATTCTTAGATTTTACTCATTTATAATTATTTTTAAATTTTTTCCAACATTTTTATTACCCACAAAGGGTCTACCTCCAATCCTTGCTGTTATTGAATATTCCCACTTTCCCACCTCTTCTTTTCCTTTTTCTCCTCTTCTTCCTCCTTTTCCTTCTACTACTTGCATGCACTTCCCTCTTGGTTTTTTTTGTGGTACCCACCACCACGACAACTGCCTCTCTTGGAACTGGTTTCTATGAGGGAGAAAAGGGACTTCTTCAGGTCTGACTTTAAGCCATTGAGGTGTTTGAGGAAGTGTGTTGGAAACTGAAGCTGAGCTGGGAGGTTGAGCTGAACTCTCACTATTGCTAAGCTGTGAACATAATTCTGTTTATAAAACTTTTAAATAAAATATCCTTTAGAGTCTCCATTCTAGGGTCTGTCTGTGGATTTTATGGGAGAAGCTTATGGGTGTCAGCAGGGATGGGGTAATATATTAAATTAATGACAAGATGTGTGGGCAAATAATTTGATAATGTAAACAGAAATTTGCTATTTTTATTGCATCTGCTCCTCACAATAAACTATTGTCACTCACAAACACCTTGGTTAGTAAAGAAGAACTTTTTGTTTACGGTGGGAATAGGGTGAGGAGGGGAGGAGAAAAGTCCAAGACCTGAAGTGGAATGGGTGGTTGACTCTCCTGTTTAGGGCAGAGTGGCAGAAACACTGGACACTTCTCAGGAGTGGTAAGTTGTAAGGAGAGAGGTTTCCATTTATAAAGCACTGAAAGAAGACCAAGATTGTGGCAAAACATCAAAGAAAATCTCCATTTTCTCATGCCTAGAAAATGCTGGAACAATTTGGTGTTTTCAGAGACTATTCTAGTCCACTGTTTTTAAGTTAAAAATGGGAAAAATTAGTTGTAGCGAAGGAAGGGGATTTTTCCCAAGAGCATACAGAAGTAGTGGAAGAGCTGGGAGTTCTGTCACTTCAGAGGAATACTGTACCAATCTTTGTTAACTCATCAACATCAGAAATAGCTGATTAGAATTTCCAACCAACAGTCAACAAGACTGTACCCTCATTGCAAGCAGCAGCAGTGATGATAGTGGAATGAAAGGATGAGGGGTAGGGCTAGGATGTTATGGAAAGTCTTAGAAGCTTGAATGACCAGGGTAAGACCTTAGAGTTGAAAGGACCTTAGGGAATGACTGGGATCTATTTGGCTAGGTGAAGAATGTCAGAACATTATAAAAGAACCATGTAGAATGTTAGGGCTAAGAGAAGCCTTGGAACTCATCAAGTCCAACCCCTTTCCATTTCAAGTGGGAAAACAGGCCCAGAGAGAGACTGGGACTTGACCTGAGTTATATAGTGAGCCAGGAGCAGATACAGAGTTGTAACCACTTCTATCACACAAGAAGAAACACTTTATTCCTTTGTTTTCCTCCTTGTATCTGAGTTGGATGGTTGGACTTTTTAATTGAAAGGGAGAGATGGGGAAGAATTTCATGACCTGGCTATGAAAAGTTTAGTATGTTCCTATTTTTGTAGCAGAACCCTATATCTGAATCTGTCCTCAGCCTCCAGTACATAATGCCCTGTAAGAATGAATCCATGGATTGTCCCAGATTTGGTGATACTCCAAGACTGAGCCTACAAATCCTCTAGACCTTTAGGGTCTTCTCTGAATACTGAGCACTCCTCAACACTTATGCTCCTTTTCATGATTTAGGTACTTACTTCCACACTAAAGTCATATTGGGTCTTCTGCCCAAGCACGAATTTTTTCTACTCTGAGGAGGGCAGGGAGTAGAGGGGAACACGGGAAAACACTTTAATTTGAGTAGCTCTTGTCATATGTTAAGAACAGTTCTTTTCCTCACATGCGAAAATTCTCAGCCATGGAAGTAACTCATTCTCACATTCCCCCTCATAGCACAGTTACACTCCATCCTCAAACATTAATCCACATCTCTCCAAATATACCAACTTTACCCATGACAGATATGGCCCTGGCCGGGATCTCTGTGAAGTCCTGGAAAACCTTTTGTTATTGGTGGCTGGTAGGGAAGATGTACTCTCTCAGCACATACTTGTATCTGTATCCCTTTTATTAAAAAGGGGCCAGAAGGTTTGTAGGCCAACCCTAGTCTACGTGTCTGGCCCTATCTGGTGAAGTATCCAGTTGTCTTCTGTGGTCCACTCTTGCCTCAGCTCTCCAGCAGTTATCAGCAGGTTAAGTATAGCTGGTCTCACACTTTCAGGTCAGATCTATAGAGGGTAACCACTGTTAATTTATGAGAAATTATTCTGGATGTGTCCTCCCACTCTGTTCACTTATTTTCAATGCTTGTAAAAGTTTAGAAAGAAAGGTTATTAGAATCACAGGGTGCATTTAAATAACTTATATTTGGATCCCCTCATGATACATATGGGGAAATTGAAGCCCAGAAAAGGGATAAGACCAGTCTAAACTGAGACAGTGATTCACTCTGTGACAATTAGAGCTAGAACTCAGATTTCCTGAATCTCAGGACTCTTGAAACACAGTGATAAGGATATAACTCAAATACTTCACTTTATAGTTGCCAAAACAGGCCCCAAAAAGAGCTTGTGTAAGGTCATGCAGTTATTGTGACAAAGCTGGGATATCCAGATATTCTAAATCCTAGTCTAGGACTCTTGAAAGATAATTTTATGCATCTAGATCATTCTGTATATTACAAGCAAGAAGGGCTCGGAAATGGAATGCAGTTTGTCTGATCACAAAATAAATTAGTTACAGTCAAAACTAGAGCCCAAAGCTGGCTGTAAAACTGGGCCTGAATAGAAATTGGGTATTCTGACTTCTAGTCCCTCAGAAACCCCAGTGGCTTGGGGACATAGTATCTCAGAACTAGATAACAAAGTAGGAGAAGGACGAGTTAAGATGGCAGAGTAGTTGGAGGACCTTATGCTTGCTTTATCTCTTGAACACAGCTAAATAATTATCAAATCATTCTGAACACCCAGAAAATTGATCTGGGGACTGAGAGAACAAACTGAACAGCTAGAGGGAGAAAAGAGGCCACATAATGGAAGGTAGGAGGTGTAGAGATGTGATTTGCAAGAGAAAAGAATCATGGGTGCTATGGAAAGGAGGGAGCCATGATCATGGAGATAAGAGAGAGAGAGAGAAAGAGATAAAGCAACATACAGGGAATTGAACAAGAAAAACACATCCCCAAAAACCATTGACTGGTAAAACAAGAGAGGCTGATTATTGAAAGTTTTACAAGGAGCACAGCTGAAAGCCTGAAGTTTTAGAAGTCTGTACCATCACCAGGGTCAAGCCTGATGAGCATAGTGTTGCTTCTGTGGAGAAGGAGGACAGAGGCCCAGAAGCAGACAGTGTGGTCTGAGAATCCCCTGGATCACACTGAGAGAGACAGTTCCCCTTCTTGAAGTGCATTTGGGAGAGGTGGCACTGCCTCTCAGGGAACAAAAGAACTGGAAGTCACCTTTGAACTGCCCCATTCATTAGCATAATGGCAGAGATGCATGATGAAGGCAGCTAACCTGGATGCTGGTGTTTTGCTGTGCTTTACCATTAAATCCAAGCCCTTGCATAATCATGTTACTGTTTTTCTGGGACGAACGGGCACCAGCCACAATATTGTAAGACCTTTGCCCAGAGGATCACTGTAGGTTCACAATGTGCTGTGTCCCTAAAATTTGGAGTCTTGAAACCCAAGCACATGCCTGAAATAAAACACAAGAACACTGCACCACCAGGTGGGCAGATGGCTTGAACACAGACAAGGCGAAGGCAGGGATTAGACAGAAGCCTGGGACACAAGATTGTTCACTCCTCTGTGAGAGCTTCCTGGACAGCAGTGGGTGTGTTTTCTCCTCTCCAGGAAAGAAAGTGGGCTGACACCATATTTCACCCTCCTATACATGGATGGACTTCAGTGAGTGGCACAACACACACAGTGGAGGCTTGAGCTGCTTACACCAAACCCACCACGCTGCATTCTGTAGGTACCTTTTTTTTTTTAATTAAAGCATGTGTGATTGGGAGGCAGAGTAACAATTGGCCCCTTCTGCCCAAGACCAGAAAAATTCTCCCACCCCCGCTCCCTCCTGCACACACCAGATCTACTGATCATAGAGTGCTGGAATGCTCTAGCACGAGTGGAAATAGGACCAGACACAGGCTTTCCTAACACACAAAAGACAGAGTCCTAGACAAAATGCCAAGTTGGAAGAGTTCACCCAAAACAAAGAACAAGCAGAGGTCATTGCCAGGGAGCTAATCAATATAGATATAGTGTAGGAAACAGAATTTAAAACAAGAATCATGAGGATACTAACCGGGCTTAAGAAAAGCATAAAAGAGACCAGAGAGACCCTTACCACAGAGATAAAAGACTAAAAGATAAAAACTAATCAGGCAGAAATTTAAAAAAATCCTGTAACCATAAGAGACTCTTAATCTTAGGAAACAAACTGAGCATTGCTGGAGGGGAGGGGGTAACTGGGCGATGGACATTGGGGAAGGTATGTGTTGTAATGAGCACTGAGTATTATATGAGGCTGATGAATCACTGACCTGTACCCCTGAAACAAATAATACATTATACGTTAATTAAAAAATAAATAAAATTAAATTACATTAAATTAAATTAAAAATGTAAAACTGATCATTTGAAACTGACTGGATGTAATGACCACAAGGATGGAACAAACAGATGAACAAATAAGTGACACAGAAGATAAAATTATGTAAAATAATGAAGCTGAAAAGAAGAGAGAAAGAAAAATATTTGATCAGGAATATAGATTTAAGGAACTCAGTGACTCCATAAAACAACATTCATATTATAGGAGTCCCAGAAGAAGAGAGGGGAAAGGGGGCAAAAGGTTTATTTGAGGAAATCGTAGCTAAAAATTTCCTTAATCTGGGGAAAGAAACAGACATCCACATACAAGAGGAGCAAAGAACTCCCACCAAAATCAACAAAAGCTGGCCAACACCAAGACATATCATAGTAAAATTTACAAAATACTCAGACAAGGAAAGAATCCTGAAAGCAGCAAGGAAAATAAATTCCTAATCTAGAAGGAAGACAAATCAGGTTTGTCTCTCCATCTCTCCACAGAAACCTCGCAGGCCAGAAGACAGTGGCATGATATATTCAACATGATGAATGGGAAAAGTATGCAGCCAAAAACACTGTCCAGCAAGGCTGTCATTCAAAATGAAAGGAGAGAGTTTCCCAAACAAACAAAAACTAAAGGAGCTTGTGACCAATAAACCAGCCCTGCAAGAAATATTAAAGGGGACTCTGAGTGGGAAAGAAAGACCAAAAGCAAAAAAGCCTAGAGAAGAACAAAGAAAATCTCCAGAAACAATTACTTTACATGGCACTAAATTCATATCTATTAGTAATCACTCTGAATATAAATGGACTAAATGCTCCATAAAATGACATAGGGTACCAGAATGGATTAAAAACAACAACAACAACATGACCCATCTATATGCTGCCTACTCATTATAGACCTAAAGACAACTGCAGATTGAAAGTAAGGGTGTAGAGAACCATCAATCATGCTAATGGACATCAAAAGAAAGCCTGAGTAGCCATACTTATATCAGACAAACCAGATTTTAAATCAAAGACTGTAACGAGAGATGAAGAATGGCATTATATCATAATTAAAGGGTCTATCAATCAAGAAGATCAAACAACTGTAAATATTTATGCCCCCAACTTGGGAACACCCAAATATATAAATCAATTAATAACAAACATAAAGAGAGGTGCATGGGTGGCTCAGTGGGTTGAAGCCTCTGCCTTTGGCTCAGGTTGTGATCTCAAGGTCCTGGGATCGAGCCCCAACAAGGAAACAATGCCTTTGAATGACACATTGGACCAGACGGACTTAACAGATACATTCAGAACATTTCATCCTAAAGCAGCAGAATATATATTCTTTTCGAGTGCACACAGAACATTCTCTTGAGTAGATCACATACTGGGTCACAAATCAGACCTCAACAAATACAAAAAGACCAAGATCATACCATGCTTATGGTATGGTAAACACATACCATGGTGTTTCCAACCACAGCACTATGAACTTGAAATCAACCACAAGAAAAAATTGGAAAGGCCTCAAATATATGCAGAGTAAAAAAATCCTACTAATGAATGAATGGGTTAATGAGGAAATTAAAGGAAAAATTTTTAAAAAATACATGGAAGCAAATAAAAATGAAAACAAAACAATCCAGCCCTTTGGGATGCAGCAAAGACAGTCATGAGTGGGAAGTATATAGTAATGTAGGTCTACCTCAAGAAGCAAGAAAAATCTCAAATACACAACCTAACCTTATGCCTAAAGGAGTTAGGAAGGGAACAACAAATGAAGCCTAAAACCAGCAGAAGTAGGGACATAATAAAGATGAGAAGAGAAATAAATGATACATAAACAAACAAACAAAACCCAGTAGAACAAATCACTGAAACTATGAACTGGTTCATTGAAAGAATTAATAAAATTGATGAATTGCTACTCAGACTTATCAAAATAAAAAAAAGAAAGGACCCGAATAAATAAAATCACAAGTGAAAGAGGAATGATCATAACAAACACCACAGAAATACAAATTATGAAAAATTATATGCCAAAAAATTGGGCACTCAAAAGAAATAACTTCCTAGAAACATATAAATTACCAAAACAGAAACAGGAAAAAATAGAAAATTTGAAGAGACCCATAACCAGTTAAGAAATGGCACTAGAAATGAAAAAATTCTCAATAAATAAAAGTCCAGGGCCAGATGGCTTCCCAGGGGAATTCTACTAGACATTTCAAGAGTTAACACCTGTTCTCAAGCTGTTTGAAAAATAGAAGTGGGAGGAAAACTCACAAACTAATTTTATGAGTCTAGAACTACCTTGATTTCAAAACCAGACAAAGACCCTACAAAAAAGGACAATTACAGGTCAATATCCCTGATGAAAAAGGATGCAAAAATTCTCAATAAAATACCAGCAAATCAACAAGATCCTACCTAATAGGACCCAACAGCACATTAAAATGATTATTCATCATGGCCAGGGGGGATTTATCCCTGGGATGCAAGGGTGGTTCAACATTAGCAAATCAATCAATGTGATAGAACAAATCAATAAGAGAAGAGAGAAGAACCACATGGTCCTCTCAATGGATGCGGAAAA
Source organism: Potos flavus (assembly GCA_028534135.1). NCBI lineage: Eukaryota > Metazoa > Chordata > Mammalia > Carnivora > Procyonidae > Potos > Potos flavus. The sequence goes on along the minus strand of CM052901.1, from coordinate 60,083,325 downwards.
GGCATTTGACAAACTTCAGCACCTGTTCCTGATTAAAACTCTCCAAAGCATAGGGATAGAAGGAACATTCCTCAATCTCATAAAAATCCATCTATGAAAAGCTCACAGAGAATATCATTCTCAATGGGGAAAAGCTGACAGCCTTCCCTTTGAGATCAGGAACACGACAAGGATGCCCACTCTCGCCACTCTTGTTCAACATAGTACTAGAAGTCCTAGCGACAGCAATCAGACAACAAAAAGACATAAAAGGTATTCAAATTGGCAAAGAAGAAGTCAAACTCTCTCTCTTTGCAGATGACATGATACTTTATATGGAAAACCCAAAAGACTCCACCCCCAAATTACTGAAACTCATATAGCAATTCAGTAATGTGGCAGGATACAAAATCAGTGCACAGAAATCAGTTGCTTTCCTATACACTAACAATG
>CM052901.1:60053209-60082393 GCA_028534135.1 Potos flavus | reverse complement strand
ACTGAGTATTTACCCCAAAGATGCAGATGCAATACAAAGAAGGGCCACATGTACCCCAATGTTCATAGCAGCAATGGCCACAATCGCCAAACTGTGGAAAGAGCCATGATGCCCTTCAACAGATGAATGGATCAAGAAGATATGGTCCATATATACAATGGAATATTATGCCTCCATCAGAAAGGATGAATACCCAACTTTTGTTTCAACATGGACTGGACTGGAAGAGATTATGCTGAGTGAAATAAGTCAAGCGGAGAGAGTCAATTATCATATGGTCTCACTTATGTGTGGAGCATAAGGAAAAACATGGAGGACATTGTGAGAGGGAAGGGAGGGGTGAATTGGAGGAAATCAGAGAGGGAGATGAGCCATGAGAGACGATGAACTCTGAGCAACAGACTGAGGGTTTTGGAAGGGTGGGGATGGGGGTTTGGGCGAGCCTGGTGGTGGGTATTGAGGAGGGCATGTATTGCATGGAGCACTGGGTGTGGTACATGAACAATGAATCTTGTAACACTGAAAAAATAAAATAAAAGTATTTGGGGAAAAAATAATAGCGAATCAAATACAACAGTACATTAAAAGAATTATTCACCATGATCAAGTGAGATTTATTCCTGGGCTTCAGAGGTGGTTCTATATTCACAAATCAACCAACGTGATATACCACAGTAATACAAGATAGGATAAGAAACATGTGATCCTATCAGAGAGGCAGCAAAAACATTTGAAAAAATATAGCATATATTTTTTTTCCCCCAAATACTTTTATTTTATTTTTTCAGTGTTACATTTATTCTTGATAAAAACCCCTCAACACAGCAGGGATAGAGCGTACATACCTCAACATCACGGAGACCATATACAAAAGACCCACAGTTAATATCATGCTCAATGGAGAAAAACTGAAAGCGTCTCCTCTAAAGGCAGGAACAAGACATGTATATCCATTCTCACCATTATTATTTAACATGGTACTGGAAGTTAAGCCTCAGCAATCAGACAACAAAAAGAAATAAAAGACATCCAAATCCGCAAGGAAGAAGTCTAACTTTCACTATTCAGAGATGATATGATACTCTATGTAGAAAACCTAAAAGACTCCACCAAAAGTTGGGAGAACTGATAAAGGAATTCAGTAAAGTCACAGGATATAAAATCAACTTACAGAAATGTGTTGAATTTCTATACACCAATAATGAAACAGCAGAAAGAGAAATCAAGCAATTGATCCCATTTACAATTGCACCGAAAATCGTAAGATACCTAGGAATAAACCTAAGCAAAGAGGCAAAGAATCTGTACTCAGAAAACTATCAAGTACTCATGAAAGAAATTGAGGAAGACAGAAAGAAATGGAAAAATGTTCCATGCCCACAGATTGGAAGAACAAATGTTGTGAAAATGTCTATGCAACTTAAAGCAATCTACACATTTAATGCAATCCATATCAAAACACAGTGAATTTTTTTCAAAGAAATGGAACAAATAACCCTAAAATTTATATGGAACCAGAAAAGACCCCGAATAGCCAGAGGAATGTTGGAAAAGAAAACCAAAATTGGCAGCATCACAATTCCAGACTGCAAGCTCTATTACAAAGCTGTAATTTTCAAGACAGTATGGTACTGACACAAAAACAGACACATAGATAAATGGAACAGAATAAATAGCCCAGAAATGGACCCTCAATTCTGTGGTCAACTAATCTTCGACAAAGCAGGAAAGAATGTCCAATGGAAAAAAGATGGTCTCTTCAACAAATGGTGCTGGGAAAATTGGACATCCACATGCAGAAGACTGAAACTGGACCATTTCCTTACACCACACACAAATATAAACTCAAAATGGATGAAAGACCTCAATGTGAGACAGGAATCCATCAAAATCCTTGAGGAGAACACAGGCAGCAACTTCTTCCTAGAAACATCGCCAAAGGCAAGGGAAGCAAGGAAAAAATGAACTATTGGGACTTCATCAAGATAAAAAGCTTTTGCATAGCAAAGGAAACACTCAACAAAACCAAAAGACAACTGACAGAATGGGAGAAGATATTTGCAAATGACTTATCAGATAAAGGTCTAGTATCCAAAATCTATAAAGAACTTATAAAACTCAACGCCCAAAGAACAAATAATCTAATCAAGAAATGGGCAGAAGACATGAACAGACATTTCTACAAAGAAGACATCCAAATGGCCAACAAACACATGAAAAAGTGCTCAACATCACTCAGCATCAAGGAAATACAAATCAAAACCATAGTGAGATACTCCTTATACCAGTCAGAATGGCTAAAATTAACCAGTCAGGAAATGACAGGTGTTGGTGAGGATGCAGAGAAAGGGGAACCCTCCTACAGTGTTGGTGGAAATGCAAGCTGGTGCAGCCACTCTGGATAACAGTATGGATGTTCCTCAAAAAGTTGAAAATAGAGCTACCCTACAACCCAGCAATCGCACTACTGAGTATTTACCCTAAAGATACAAATGTAGTGATCTGAAGGGGCACGTGCACCTGAATGTTTATAGCAGCAATGTCCGCATTAGCCAAACTCTGGGAACCTAGATGTCCATCAACAGATGAATGGAAAAAGAAGATGTGGTACACACACACACACACACACACACACACAAAATCGGATACTATGCAGCCATCAAAAAAATGAAATCTTGCCAGTTGCAATGACCTGGATGGAACTAGAGGGCATTATGCTAAGCAAAATAAGTCAATCAGAGAAAGACAAGTATCATATGCTCTCTCTGATATGAGGAATTTGAGAGGCAGGGTGAGGGGTCATGGGGGGTAGGGAGGGAAAAAATGAAACAAGATGGGACCGAGGAGAGAGAAAAACCATAAGACTCTTTTTTTTTTTTTTTTCCATAAGAGACTCTTAATCTCAGAAAACAAATCGAGGGTTGCTGGGGGTATGTTGGGGGAGGGATATGGTGGCTGGGTTATGCACATTGGGGAGGGTATGTGCTATGGTGAGTGCTGTGGATTGTGTTAGACTGATGATTCACAGATTTGTACCCCTGAAGCAAATAATACATTATAGGTTAATTAAAAAAAAAAAGTCTACACTACCCAAAGCAATCTACACATTCAATGTAATCCCAATCAAAATACCACTAGCATTTTTCACAGAGCTAGAACAATCCTAAATTTGTATGGAACCATATGTAAAAACCCCAAATAGCCAAATTAATCCTGAAAAAGAAAAAACAAAACAAAACTGGAGGCATCATGATTCCAGACCTCAAGCTATATTACAAAGCCGTAGTCATCAAGACAGTATGGTACTGGCACGAAAACACATGGATCAATGGAACAGAATAGAAAACCCAGAAATGGACCCACAACTCTATGGTCAACTAATTTTTGACAAGGCAGGAAAGAGTATCCAATGGGAAAAAAGATAGTGTCTTCAACAAATGGTATTGGGAAAACTGGAGAGCGACAGGCATTGAAATTCAAGTGGTCCACTTCCTTATACCATACACAAAAATAAATTCAAAATGGATGAAAGACCTAAATCAAGACAGAAAACCATCCAAATCCTAGAGGAGAACACAGGCAGAAACCTCTTTGACCTCGGTCAAAGCAACTTCTTACAAGACACATCTCTTCAGGCAAGGGAAACAAAAGAAAAAATGAACTATTGGGACTTCATCAAGATAAAAAAAACTTCGACACAGTGAAGGACACAATCATCAAAACTAAAAGGCTGCCTACAGAATGGGAAAAGCCAGCAAATGACATATCTATTAAGGGGTTAATAACCAATATCTGTAAAGAACTTATCAAACCAAACACCCAAAAAAGAAACAATTCAGTTAAGATATAGGCAGAAGACATGAATAAACATCTTTTCCAAAGAAAACATTCAGGTGGCCAGGAGACACATGAAAATATGTTCAACATCACTCATCATTAGGGAAAAGACAAACAACAACAACAACAACAACAACAACAACAACAACCACTATGAGATACCACCTCATACCTGTCAGAATGGCTAAAATTAACAACACAGGGAAAAACAGATGCTAGCAAGGATATGGAGAAAGGGAAACCCTCTTATATTGTTGATGGGAATGGAAATTGGTGCAGCCACTCTGGAAAACAGTATAGAGGTTCCTCAAAAAGTTAAAAATAGAGCTACTCTATGACCCAGCAGTTGCACTACTAGGTATTTATTTATTTATTAAATATTTTATTTATTTATTTATTTGACAGATAGAGAGAGACCACAAGTAGGGGGAGCAGGAGAGGGAGGAGGCTCCCCACTGAGCAGGGAGCCAGATGTGGGGCTCGATCCCAGGATGCCAGGATCATGACCTGAGCTGAAGGCAGACGCTGAACTGACTGAGCCACTCAGGAACCTCGCACTACTAGGTATTTACCCAAAGGATACAAAAATATTGATTGAAGGGGGGTACCTGCAACCCGATGTTTATAGCAGCATTATCAATAATAGCCAAATCATGGAGAGCCTAAATATCCATCAACTAATGAATGCATAAAGAATATGTGATACACACACAGACACACACACACACACACTGGAATATTATTCAGCCATTAAAAAGAATGAAATATTGTCATTTGCAATGACATAGGTGGAGCTAAAGTGTATTATGCTAAGCAAAATAAGTCAGTCAGAGAAAGACAAATACCATATGTGGAATTTAAGAAACAAAACATATGAATATAGGGGAAAGGAAAAAAAGAGAAAGAAGCAAACCGTAAGAGACTATTAACTATAGAGAACAACCTGAAGGTTGATGGCAGGGAGGTGAGCAGTAGATGGGCTAAAAGGGTAATGAGTATTAAGGAGGGCTGTTGTCGTGTTCAGCACTGAGTGTTATATATAAGTGATGAATTCTTAAAGTCTACTCTTGAAACTAATATTACATTATATGTTAACTACCTAGAATTTAAATAAAAATTTGAAAAAGAAAAAAAAAGAAACTAAAAGAAAAAATAAATAACAGAATAGGGGATGCAGTCCTTGCTTAAGCTGGCTGTTAATGCCTAGGAAGCTAGAATCTGGGGCACAGCAGGTATGTGGGGGGCTCTGTTCACCCCTTTTCTGGTCCCCCTTCACAGAAAAATCTCTTAACAAAAGGCTCACCTAATTTCTCCCCTTTCAAGGTCTTCACCTTTGAAAGTGAGAGAATGACTCACTTGGCATTACGGTGGCTGCTGAGAACATAATTGCCAGCTGGGACATCACCATAGCACCCAACCATCACAGTTGCAGAGCACTGTCTTGTTTTTGTCAAAGCTGTTTCCTGTATTTTCTTTTTTTAAAAATTACTACTGCTCTAAGCCCCCAGGAGCCAGATGAGACAGATATTATTACTCCTTTTACAAAGAAGAAACTGATTTATGGGGGTTAATAAGGGTGTAACTCTTGACTGAGCAAGTTTAGAAGAGACTGAGACTAAATCTCTTTATCCGTTCATTTCCAAGTTTCTTGAATGTTCAAAATAAATATCCAGAGCCCCAAAGGAGTCATCAGTGTCCTCCAAGTGCCCTGATGGCAACTCCCTCCCTCATTTATTCATCACTGACCTTGTGCCAGATACTGTGTTGGGCTTTCATTGGAGACAAAGGAGATCTAGACCCTGTCCTTGAGTGTTCACAAGATAAGTATCTATTTTTTTTTTTAATATTTACTTATTTGAGAGGGGAGCAAAGGGAGAAAGAGAATCTGCAAACAGACTCCCTGCTGAGCACGGAGCCCAACATGGGACACGATCCCAGGACCCTAAGATCATGACCTGAGCCAAAATCAAGAGTCAGCCTGACTAACCAACTGAGCCACTCAGACATCCCATAATCTGGGTATTTATTGAGTCTCCATCCCACTCATCACTATCTTCAGCCTTCTTTTTCTTAGCAAAATGCTGAATCGGTTTATAATTTTTTCAAGAGCACTTGATTGGGAATCTGGAGACCAGAATTCTATTTCCAGTTCTTCCATTTACTTCTTGTGAAACAGTGCTCCATTCCTTTCATGTCTGTGGGCCTCAGTTTTCACCTCTTTAAAATGATGGGGCGGGGAGAGGGAAGAGAGTTGTTAAGAATCTCTGGTTCAGATCACCTAGGAGATGGAGATCCTTTGTGATCTTTGGGCAAAAGACTGGAGGGTAAGAGCCAGCTAGCCCTGCTATGAGATGCTTCATCCTGCTGCTTTCCTCCTTAGCTCTGTGAACACTTCCCTAGGGGATGGATGGGGGATTTGAGGTTCCCGAGGCCTTCAAAGAGACCTCATTTCTACGTCTACTAACCAGCACCAAACACTCAGGAAGTATCAAAGCTATTTTGGGTTGGGAGCTATTCAGCCAGATGCACTTTCCAGGGTTGGGGGTAGGGCAGAGAGAGAGAGAGAAAGAAACAGAAAGAGAGACACAGAGGAGAGAGGGGCAGAAAGTAAGTCAGAGAGACAAAGAGGAAGCAAGAGAGAATGCCAGAGAGGTAGAAGAGGATGAAGGGAGGACAAAAGAGAAAGAGGGAGAAAGAAAGAGACAGAAACAGATAACACATAGAGAGGGGTGAGGGAGAAATGGAAGAGAGAGGGAAATAGAAGAGATAAGAGAGAGAAAGAGACAATGAGAGTGGACATACCTAGTCCCAGAAGTCCTCATGGAAGGAGCTGCATAAAATCCCAGGACCCTAAGATCTTGTAGTAATAGAATCCACAACTGGAAGGATCCTACAGAAATTGAGAACAGAAAGGGATTGAAATTTCCTCATAGGCACACAACAAGTTAGAGGCAGTGCCAGGATTCAAACCCATAAGTAAAATAGGGTAGCTCAAAAGAGAGTCCAGAGGCTTGGGCTTTGTCAGTCCGTCTTTACATAACTATGGGGAATGTAGTAACACAAGAGTGCCACCACACTGTCTACCCCAGCGGAAGCACTGGCACCAGGGAATTTTATCCTTTTCCTCCACCAGCTCTTCTCTGAGGACCTAAAAACACATACCTGTGAAGGCTGAATTGAGTAAGTTTAATTTTCAAATATAATGTTTTTGGGAGATTACAAGCAGACTTCATGTAGGAGTTAACTTTAGGGTGGGACCTTGAAGGATGAAAACATAAAAAAAATAATGGCAAATATGTAGTCATCCTTCTAAAAATTTCAAGCAACCCGGAAAAATCTAATGTGGGTAAGATTTTTTAATTATTTGTGTTCTTTTTTAAAATTTAAATTCAATTAGCCAACTTATAGTACATCATTAGTTTCAGATGTAGTGTTCAATAATTTATCAGTTTCGTATAATACCCAGTGCTCATCACATCATGTGCTCTCCTTAATGCCCATCACCCAATTACCCCATCCCCCATTCCTCTCCCCTCCAGCAATCCTCAGTTTATTTCCTATAGTTTAATTTAAAAATTTGTAATTCTAGTAGAGTTAATACACAGAGGTATATTAATTTCAGGTGTACAATATTGCGATTCCACAATTCTATATATCACTCAGTGCTCATCAAGATAAGTGTACTCTTAATGCCTTTCACCTATTTCACCCATTCTCCACCCACCTCCCCTCGTAACCATCTGTTTGTTTTCTGTAGCTGAGAGTCTGGGTTTTTGTTGTTGTTGTTGTTGTTTCCCCTTTTGATCTTTTGTTTTGCTTCTTAAATTCCACATGTCGGTGAAATCACGTGGTGTTTTTCTTTCTCTACCTGATTTATTTCACTTTGCATTACACTCTCTAGCTCCAACATGTTGTTGCAAATGGCAAAATTTTATTTTGTATGGCTGAATAATATTCCATTATCTATATTTATATACTACATCTTCTTTATCCATTCATCTGTCCATGGACACTTGGGATGCTTCCATAATTTGACTATTGTAAATAATGCTGCAATAAACATAGGGGTGAATATAACCTTTCAAATTAGTGTTTTCATATTCTTTGGGTAAATACCCAGTAGTGTGAATACAGGATCATAGGGTAGTTCTATTTTTAATTTTTTGAGACACTTTCATACTGTTTTCCACAGTGACTGCACTAGTTTGCATTTCCACCAGGAGGGTTCCTTTTTTCCTACATCCTTGTCAGTACTTTTTTCTTGTGTTTTTTATTTTAGCCATTTAACATTTTAACACATGTGAGGTGATAATCACATTGTGGTTTTGATTTGCATTTTCCTGATGATGAGTGATGTTGAGAATGTTTTCATGTGTCTGTTGGCCATCTGAATGTCTTTGGAGAAATGTCTGTTCAGGTATTCTTCCCATTGGATTATTTGTTTTTTGGGTGTTGAGTTTTACGAGTTCTTTATATATTTTGAGTACTAACCCTTTATTGGATATGTCATTTGCAATTATCTTCTCGCATGCAGTATGTTGTTTTTTAGTTTTGTTGGTTGTTTCCTTTGCTGTGCAGAAGCTTTTTATTTTGATGAAGTCCCAGTAGTTTATTTTCTATTTTGTTCCCCTTTCCTCAGGAGATGTATCTTGAAAGATGTTGCTAGGAACAATGTTGAATACAATACTGCTTCTGCTCTTTTGTAGAATTTTTATGGTTTCAGGTCTCACATTTAGGTCTTTAATCCATTTTGAATTTACCTTTGTGTATGGTGTAAGAAAATGGTCCAGTTTCATTCTTTCACATGTAGCGGACCAGTTTTCCCAAAACCATTTGTTGAAGAGACTGTCTTTTGTCCACTGGATATTCTTTCCTACTTCGTTGAAGATCGATTGACCATATAGTTATGAGCTCCTTTCTGGGTTTTCTATTCTATTCTGTTGATCTATGTGTCTATTTTTGTGCCAGTACCATACTGTTTTGATTATGACAGCTTTGTAATATAACTTGAGGTCCAAATTTGTGATACCTCCAGCTTTGATTTTTTTTTTTTCCCCAAGTTTGCTTCGGCTATTCTGGGTCTTTTGTGGTTACATACAAATTTCAGGATTGTTTGTTCTAGTTCTGTGAAAAATGCTGCTTGTATTTTGATAGGGATTGCATTAAATCTATAGATTGCTTTGGGTGGTATGGAGATTTTAATAATACTTTTTCTTCCAATTCATGAGTATGGAATGTCTTTCTATTTATTTGCATCTTCTTCAATTTCTTTCATCAATGCTTTATACTTTTCAGAGTACAAGTCTTTCATCTCTTTGGTTAAGTTTATTCCAAGGTATTTTATTATTTTTGGTGCAATTATAAATGGGACTGTTTTCTTAATTTTTCTTTCTGCTGCTTCATTATTATTGTATAGATGTGCAATGAAATTCTGTATATTGATTTTGTATCCTGTAATTTTAACTGAATTAGTTAATCAGTTATAGTAGTTTTTTGGTGGAGTCTTCAGGGGTTTCTATATATAGTATCATGTCATCTGCAAATAGTGAAAGTTTTACTTCTTCCTTACCAGTTTGGGTGCCTTTTATTTCTTTTTGTTTTCTGATTGCTATGGCTAGGCCTTCCAGCACAATGTTGAACAAAAGTAGTGAGAGTGGACACATCCTTGTCTTGTTCCTGACCTTAGGGGAAAAGCTCTCAGTTTTTCCCCTGTGGATTTCTTTTTCTTTTCTTTTCTTTTCTTTCTTTCTTTTTTTTTTTTTTTACATAAGGCCTTTATTATGTTGAAGTATGTTCCCTCTAAAACTACTTCGTTGAGGATTTTGATCATGAATGGATGTTGTACTCTTTCAAATGATTTTTCTGCATCTATTGAAATGATCATATGGTTTTTATTCTTCTCTTATTGATGTTAGGTATCACTTTGATTGATTTGTGGGTATTGGACCAGCCTGGGAATAAATCTCACTTGATTGTAATAAATGATTTTTTTAATGTATTGTTAGATTCTGTTTGCTAATATTTTGTTGAGGATTTTGGCATCTATATACATCAGTGATATTGGCCTATAGTTCTCTCTTTGCGTAGTGTCTTTATCTGGATCTAGCATCAGGGTAATGCTGGACTCATAGAATGAATTTAGAAAATTTCTTTCCTTTTCTATATTTTGGAATAGTTTGAAAAGAATAGGTATTAACTCTTCTTTAAATGTTTGGTAGAATTTGCATCTAAAGCTGTCTGGTCCTATATTTCTGTTTGTTGGAAGTTTTCTGACTACTGATTCTATTTCATTTCTGGCAATTTGTCTGTCCAAATTTTCTATTTCTTCCTGATTCAATTTAGGGAGTTTGTATGTTTCTAGGAGTTTATCCATTTCTTCTAGGTTATCCAATTTGTTGGCATATAATTGTTTAATAATGTTCTCTTACAATCCTTTGTTTTTCTATGGTCTTGGTTGTTTCTCCTCTTTAATTTCTCATTTTGCTTATTTGAGTCCTCGCTGTCTTTTTTTTTTTTTTTTAATAAGTCTGGCTAAAGGTTATCAATTTGTTGATCTTTTCAAAGAACTAGCTCCTAGTTTCAATGTGTTGTATTGTTTATTTACTTTCTATTTTATTTGTTTTTGCTCTAATATTTATTATTTCCTTTCTATGCTGGTTTGGGGTTTTGTTTGTTCTTCTTTTTCTAACTCCTTTAGGTGTAAGGCTAGTTTGTGTATTTGAGATTTTTCTTGCTTCTTGATGTAGGCCTGTATTGCTATAAACTTCCCTCTTAGAACAGCTTTTGCTGCATCTAAAAGACCTCCAATCATTGCATTTTCATTTTCATTTGTCTCCATGTTTTTTTTTTTTAATTTCCTCTTTGATTTCTTGATTGACCCATTCATTATTTAGTAGTATGGTATTTAACCTCCATGTACTTGTGCTCTTTGCAGATTTTTTTTCTTGTGGTTGATTTCTAGTTTCATAGTGTTGTGGTCAGAAAAGATACATGATATGACTTCAATCTTTTGAATATGCTGAGACTTGTTTTATGATCTAATATGTGATCTATTCTGGAGAATGCCCCATGTGCACTTGAAAAGAATGTGTATTCTTCCATTTTAGGGTGAAATGTTCCGAATATATCTGTCAAATCCATCTGGTTAATGTGTGTAGGATTTTGATAGGTACTGAAGGGAGCTGTTCTAGCTCAAAGTAATAGCACAAGAGAGTTTAAAGTGGGCAATAGGGAGCTGGGAATGTGCTATCTGCCTTCTGAGGGGCAGATGGTATGAACAGGGGCTAGGAGCCCCAGGTTTTTGTCACTTCATGAATGTCAGGCATGTGGGTTGGCTTATGCGGATGGTGGAAAGGAAAGGAAGAATTTTTCACATGAGTGAAGCAAGAACCAGACAGCACTCTAGGCAGATTCCCAGGGAAAGCAGCCTCCTAGAAAATGGATTATTGGAAAGACACTGACATTAGGGAGCCCTAATAGAAGATCTTTGCTGTAGTCCAGGTGACAAACAGTTAATAAGAATCTGATGTGGTGGAGTGGGAGTGGGTATGGATGTGGTGGGGTAGGGTGTGACTTTCTAATGTTTCTGTAGAAAAAATGTCCTATTTTATTTGAGTTAGGATGGTTGTGGATGGAGGAAGGAGAAAGATGAGCAGTTGGTCCGTAACTCGCCTCCCAGAACTCCCAGAGAGTTAGCTATCTACTCCTAGTTTCTGTTGGATTGTGTGTGTGTGTGTCTTTGTGTGTGTGTGTCTTTGCGTGTGTGTGTTACTTTGTGTCTCCCAATGTGCCTGTGCAGCCTCCTACATCTGTGTAGGTTTGTGCATCTTCACACATCTAAATATGTCCATATTTTCTCTCTGGGTTTCATCTAACCCATGCTGTAGTTAAATCGATTGGCTAATGGAATGACTTTACATTGCCTTGTGCATTTTTGGGTGCCTCTGAATTCCATTTGCTAATCTAGGATATGATGAATTTGATTGGTTAAAAAAGCCATTTCAAATTGCTTGTGCTCTATGGCACAGTTAGGGCTTGAAATCAAATTATTGCTGGTTACAGGAATTACCATAAATCATTTGGCTTGCTTTTGCAGACAAAAATTTAGGACTTTGTCACCTCTCTATGCAAATCTACCCAACTAAATGGGACCAGAACTGGGAAACTTTTTTGGAAATAAAACTCTGTCTCAGTGAGGGCTCTCTGCTGTTTTGCAAGGGAAGGAGTGGGGTTTAGCTCTGAAGGACCCTAGACCCCTGATTATGGTTTGATTCTGCCTAGAGACAGGATCTGTTCCAGAATTCAGACAATCTCTTTCATTTTCTTTTCATTCCAACCTGGGAATGGCGAATGTGCTCATCATGCTTTTTCTCATTTCTAGGAGCCATCAGCTCTACCAAACACAGTAGGTTCTCAATAAATATTTATTATGTTGAATTGAATTATGGCTAAGCCAAGGACCAAAGAAAATGAGGAATTTATCCAAGTTCTCAAAGAGGAATTAGAGTTTAAGCCCTAGTTTCTTAATTTCCTGTCAAGAGCTCTTGCAGTTATATCATCCTGTCCCAAGATAGCTCAGGTTCAGACTTCTGCCAGTGGATGGCTTATGCTGCACTGACCAAATGTGTGACTGGCACCAGTTTTTTCCTTTCTCTGGGTCTCAGTGCTCTCATCTGTACCATAGGAAGATTAGGCTACAGGTTTTGAACGGTCCTTACAATTTTGTTTCTAGGAATTTGTGACTAACACTGAGAACATAAACCCATATGCCCTTGGATAGGGTAGAGAGGGGAGGAAACAATTAGGGCTTGTTTCAGAGGTTGTGTGTCACACCTTCCTCCCTCTCTTTTGACTCCAAATCTCCATTAAAAGAAGTAAAGTAACTTTTTCAGCTTGGGAAATCTTGCTCTGACCCATAAGCCATTGGGTCTCTGGAAAGTGGGACAGCATGTCCAACCCACAGCCTCCAATGCCTTATAGGGCTAGAAAGGCTAAGTGGCCAACTGGGCAGGTGGGGGATAGTTGGTCCAGAGAAGTTCTCTAGTTCCGGAGGATCTAACCTTTGTGAGAAAGGAGGGTGACTGCCACTCAGTCCTGGACAGGTAAGCAGGGTGAGCCAAACCAGTGTGTTCTGGAAAGGCCAGGAATGATGTCATTGGACGCTTTGGGCTGCAACAACAGGAAACCACCGAGTGTTTACATTGGCTTCCAGAGCCCAGGCAGCCTGTTTTTTCTTCACTTCCTCAGTCTATCTGTTTCCTCTAATTCAAATACTATGAAGAGGGACTCACTGCCCAGGGCAGGGAAAACGGAAGGGAGGCCCCCAGGAGAAACAGCCCCTTCCCTAGCCCAAAGGGCTTTACTCTAGCTGGAGCCCTGCCAAGGACTGACTGTAGGGTAGGGAAAGCAAGGTAATTAGGACATATTTTGAGTGTTCTACAACTCCATGGAAAGAAACTTCAGAATTCTCCCTAAGATTCAGGTTCTAAACCTAGAAGCCATCTTGGACTTCTCCTAAGATGAAGTCAGTCATCTAGTCTTGTAAATTCAATTTAATTCAATCCATTTAATCGATAGTAATTTGTATGCAAAGTGCTGTATTGTGCTGTGTCTGTACGTCTGTGTCAGTAGACAACACAGGCAATGGTGGGATACAAAGATGAAAAAAGCAACAAGAGTTCATACCCTGAAGGAATTGACAATTGAGTGATGGAGTAGCAGTGTGATGTTCTTCATCTGTTTCATTCTCTTCATCCCCAAGGTTTTTGCCCCAGTTTAGGATCCCCATCACTTCCCACCTACGTTTAACAGTCTCTTAATGGGTCTCCCTGTTTCCAGTCTTCCCTCCTCCCATGCTCCCTCTGTAGTCATGCTAGAGTGACTCTGACCCACCTTTCTAGCTCCACTCTCTCTCATTAAGCCTCCTAGGCAGAATGACAGGGGCTCAAAAATGTGGTCTTGGTGTCAGGCAGACCTGGGTTTGAATGTTTACCTTATCACTCACCATTGGCTGTCTGAAAGTGGGCAGTGGCTTTGCCTTTCTAAACCCCTGCTTCTCTAGCCTCAGTTTCTCCATTGGCAAAATGAGGATAATGACTACTTCTTTGGGCTGATGTGAGAATTAAATGAAATAATGCACATATGGTGTCCAGTACAGAGTTAGCATTTGATAAATGGCAGCTCTAATTATTATCCTTCAGAAATGCCATGTTCTTCTCTATCCTAATTCCTTTATGCAATATGAAGAAGGACCATTTCCTTTAAAGAGAACTGCAACTACTAGGGCAGAAATACCATCTAGAGCAGTGCAATCACCCCACCCCGGGGCCAATGAGGATAAATAATCTGCTTAAGGTTACATAGAGAATGAATATCAGAGCCTCAGCTAGAACCGCTACTAGAAGTAGAACTAGGATTCACCAGAATTCTAGTCCAGTGGTGGTTCCACTTCACCAACTGCTGGACTAAACTCTTAGCCTTTAAGATGCATCAGCTGGCAATGTTACTTTTCTCTGAGACGTTTTCTGGTGTGTGTGTGTGTGTGTGTGTGTGTACTTCCCCTCTCTGTGATATACTGATATTACTACTGTTAGACTACAATACTATAATTTATTAAGTATTATTATGTGCCAGGCACTAGTATGAATAATTTACAAGTATTAACTCATTTTATCCTTACCACAACTTTTTAAGGCAAGTACTATTATTAGTCCCTTTTAATAGATGACAAGATAGGCTCAGATAGGTTATGTAATTTACACAAGGTCACATAGCTGGAAATGACATGTCCAGGATATGAATCTAAGTATCCTGACTTCAAACTGATGAGCACTTGAAATATAGTTACTGGGGGCACCTGGGTGGCTCAGTGGGTTAAAGCCTCTGCCTTCGGCTCAGGTCATGATCTCAGGGTCCTGGGATCAAGCCCTGCATAAGGCTTTCTGCTCAGCAGGGAGCCTGCTTTCCCCTCTCTCTCTGCCTGCCTCTCTGCCTACTTGTGATCTCTCTTCTCTATGTCAAATAAATAAATAAAATCTTTAAGAAAAAAAGAAATATAGTTACTGTGACTAAGACACTTAACTTTTTTTTTCTTAATTTTAATTTCTTTTTTTTCCCCAAATACTTTTATTTTATTTTTTCAGTGTTACACTTAACTTTTAATATGATTTTATTTTAATGAATCTACAGTAAATTTTAATAGCCACTTGAAGCTTGTAGTTACCATGTTGGAATCCTGATTTTCCAGACTCCAAGGGGTTAGGAATCTTATCTAATAAATGTTTGTGTCATCACAGTGCTCCACCCAGTGCATAATACATCTATTATAGTCAAATTCAACTACATTAAGGGCTTTTGTGATTTAGGCAAGATGAGAGTCTACACTATGGCAATCACAGTCAAGAGGGACAGAGGGGACATATTTGAGAGCTCATTATCATTACCATTATCATAGATAGTTAGTAGATACTAAATACTGTATGCTAGACAACTGTTTTAAATGCTCTAGCTTGTGGAGCATAAGGAATAACATGGAGGACATTAGAAGAAAGAAATGAAAAGTGAATTGAGGTAAATCTGAGGGGGAGATGAAGTATGAGAGACTGGACTCTGAGAAACAAACAGGGTTTTGGAGGGGAGGGGGGTGGGGAGATGGTGAGCCTGGTGGTGGGTATTAAGGAGGGCACATATTTCATGGAACACTGGGTGTGGTGCATAAACAATGAATCTTGGAACACTGAAAAAATAAAATAAAAAAAAATACTCTAGCTGGATTAATTCATTTGATCCTCACAACAACCTTGTGAAGTATTATCATTATCACACATTTTTCACCTGAGGGCACTGAGACACAGAAAGTTTAGGTGACTAGTAAGTTACAGAGCCAGGATATAAGCCAGGAAAAACTGGCTTTAGAATCCAATCTCTTAATCACTACTCTGTACTTTACAGAAGGTAACATTTGTGGGACTCAGTATTGGGTTAAATGTGGAGACTAGGAGCCATCAAAGATGACTTATGAATTTCTTGGTCAGGGAACTCTGGGTATATAGTAGGACATTCATGCAAATAGGGAACAGTGGGGCAGAGGAACAGATGTACAAGGAGAAATATTTAAGATTTTAGTTTGGTTGATGGCAAGGTTGTGCTGCATGTGGGACATCCGGAAGATATCCAGTAGATGGTTGGCCACATGGGTTTGGAGCTATCTTGTCACCTGATTACTTCTTCTTTAGACTCAGATGTCACTGGCTCTGGGAGACTCATTCTGACCTCTAAGACTGGGAAATTTTTTGTGTCACTCTCACAGAACCCTCCTCTATTCTTTCATAGCATTCACTCCAGGTTCAATTATTGGTGTGATTATTGGTTTAATGACTAGACTGTGAGCTCCATGAGGACAGGTATTGTCTGTCTTAGAGTTTTAGCCAACATGTCTAACACCATGTCTGGAATATAGTATTCATTTACTTGCTCATTCATTCATTCAAGAAATATGTATCAGGCACTTACTATTTTCCAGACACTATTCTAGAAGCTTGTGGTTCAAAATGGACATAAAGCCCTTGCCCTCATGGAGCTTACGGTCCATTGAGACACACAGTGAATGTTAGGGATTATATCTGGTATTTATTGGGTCTGTGATGCTGAGTAGAACTATATTAGTTTATTTATTCAATAAACATTTATTATTTTCAATGTACCAGGAACTTTTGCATCCTCTCATTTAATCATCAAAATAATCCTCTGAAAGAGATACCATCATTAACCCTATTTCTAGGATAGAGAACCTGAGGTCAGAGAGATTTAGCAACTCACCTAAGGTCACACAACTAGTAAGGAGTCAAGTACAGGTAGTTTACCCACAATGCCTGACAATTTACTCATTACACTACAGCACACTGATTTTGATATGTCAGTTCTGGGCTTAAAATGACACACTGGAACCTCCTGCAGGGTACTTGACCCAGAGTGAGACCTTGAGAAAATAAAGCCATGCAGAAAACTATGAGCCTACACCAAGTCTGACACGTATCCCCTTGCACTCTCCATTTCTCATAGTGATAAGATAGACCTCACAATTGGTTTCTATTTGACAGATGGGGGAATAGAGACATAAGGTCAAGGAGGGAGTTACCTAAGAGCACAGAGGCAGTGAAGAAAAGTCCTGGCACCCTTGTAACTTAAGAGACCACAGAAATAGGGCACTGGGGGTTAACTTCAGGAAGGGGAAGGGTAACAGTAGCTATAGAACAAATACTCAATTGTCACTTTAAAGCCTGGACTCAAAAAAAAAAAAATTAAAGCCTGGACTCCTGAGGAACAACCCACCTCCATGCCATTATATGAACCGTCACTTCCAACTCCTCCCTGGGACAAGTATCTGGAAGACAGGAGACAGAGGAGATAATTCTGTAGTTCAATTTCTCCTACCATAAAGGTAGATGTATGGAAAAGACTCTAACACTGAAAGAGAAACAAAGTGCAAGGACAGGTGGAAGGGGGTTCAGCCCTGCCAGACCGTCCTTCTCTGAGGTTCAGGGCAGAACTCTGTCTGCACAGCCACCTTCTGCTAATTGACTCCAAATGCCACAGCACGAAGAGAGCCAGAAGGAAAGGAGGGGAAGAGTCGGCAGTTCCTGCGTGTGGCCTGGGTGTGGACTGGCCTGTCTGTGACTATGAGACTGTGTGCAGGGTCTGTATGTGGGTGAAATGGAGACAGGATGGCATGGAGACAGGGCAGGTCTGGGATGGGAGGATATACAGAAAGGAATGTGGCAGAGTAAGTGAAGAATCTCTGTGCCTAATTTTGTTGACAAAACATAGTGTGACTGTATATTTCTGGAAGAAGTGTTTATACTTGGGTGGGAGACATGGCTTATCATAAGCATGGCCTATGCAAGCATATGTGTATTGTGTAAAGTGTTAGGGAGGAAGAGTTGTGTCTGTGTCTGTATGTGCATGCCAGTTTCTGGGTGGTATTCAAGAACACTAGATATAGAAAGTATGTCTAAGGAGATATTATAATGAGGTGTGCAAGAGGAACAAGGGGTGAAGTGTGCGGTGAAGTAGATTGTGGGGAATACATTGAAGTGAGGGGCTGGCAGAGGTCATGGTGCACTGGCTGTATGGAGAATACATGAGCTGTGGAATGGTCAGGATTGTATGAAAATTCAATGAGTTAACCCGTGGGAAGTGTCCTGCGTACAATAGATACTCAAGATATTATTATCATTATTATGGCTGTGAAGTATAGTTGCTGACTTCTGGGTAAGAGCAGGGGCTCATTAAATGTTTGTCAAACTGAAGACTGAATGACTTGTTTGGTTTGTTTTTACCTGTTTGATACTCAGTAGATACTCAATTGATAACTAAACTGGGGCTTGAATTGGTCCATTATTTTGTCTATGTTGAAAAGTCTGAAGTGGGAGCCCTGGAATTTCAAATGCCACAGGAGGTGAGGTGGGATGGAAGGAGATGGGATGTCCTAGCCAGACCTGGACAAAAAGCAGGGGAGGACCCAGGAGCTCTTCAGGCACTCAAGAAACTGAGTCAAGGAGAGGTGAGGGAAGTGAGGTGCCAGGACCCAAGGGAATATTGTGAAGGGTGAAAAACATCTGAATTTTCCATGCCTGGCCTAAGCTCTGCTATTCCATGGCAGCTCTTGGATTTGAGGCTCAAGTCCATCTAGGACAAGGCAAAGTTGGCCACCTAGAGAGCAGAGAAATGGGAGGAGAAAACTGTTGCAGAGGATCTGCCCATTGCTATGGACATTTAAAACATAGTTTTACAACCTAAGTTTCCAGGGTCTGGTCCAGTCATGGGCTCATCGAGTGGTCATGGAGAAAAGAAGTTACAGAGTGCCAGGTCCACAACACTGTTGAGACTATAAATTAAGTTTCCTGATTACTCATTTGTTTGTATATTGTCTGTCTCCTCTGATTAGAATGTTCTTCGCAACCATTTCCCCAGAACCTAAAATAGTACCTGGCACGGAGTCAGTACTTCACAAATAGTTATACTAGATCCAGCAGTAAGGGTAGTAAGTATAGCTGTTACTATCACTTTATCTCTCTTTTTTTGTATTTTTTATTGTGATAAAACATATACATCATAAAATTTGCCATTTTAACCATTTTTAAGTCTATAATTCAGTGGCATTAATAACATACAATGTTGTACAATCATCACTTTTCTATGTCTTAAACTTTTCTGTCATCCCAAACAGAAACTCTGCAACCATTAAGCAATAACTATATACTCTTCCACTCCCCCTATCCCTGGTAACCCCTAACCTACTTTTTGTGTCTATGAATTTACCTATTCTAGGTATTTCATATAAGTGGAAGCATACAGTATTGGTCCTTTAGTTTCTGGCTTATTTTCCTTAACATAATGTTTTCAAGATTCATTTATGTTATGCCATGTATGAGAATGTCATTTCTTTTTAGTGGCTGTATAATATTCCATTGTATGTATATGCCCATTTTATTTATCCATTCATTTGTTTATGGATACTTGAGTTGCTTCCACATTTTGGCCATTGTGGATAGTGCTGCAATGAACATTGGGATATGAGTATCTTTTTGAGTCCTATTTTTAATTCTTTGGGGTATATGCATAGAAATGGAATTGATAGGCCATATATAATTCTATGTTTGGCTTTTTGAGGAACTGCCAGATTGTTTTTCTACCATGGTTGCACCATTTAACATTTCCACTACCAGTGTATGTGAAGGTTTAAATTTCTTTGTTTTTTAATTTTTTTATTATGTTCATTTAGCCAACATATAGTACATCATTAGTTTTTGATGTAGTGTTCAATGATTCATTAGTTGGGTATAACACCCAGTGCTCATCACAACACATGCCTTCCTTAATACCCATCACCCAGCTACCCATCCCCCCACCCCTTCCCTTCTGTAGAGGGTTTGAATTTCTCTACCACTTTGCCAACACTTACTTTCTATTCTCTTTTAAGCTTTCGATATTTATTTATTTATTTATTTATTTATTTATTTATTTATAGTTAAGGTAAAATATACATAACATAAAATTTACCATCTTAACAATTTTTAAGTGCACAATTCAGTAGTGTTGGTACATTCACATTGTTATGCAAACAATCTTCAGAACTCTTTTCCTCTTATAAAACTGAAACTCTATATTCATTACATAATAACTTCTTATTTGCCTATTTCCTGGCAACTACCATTCTACTTTCTGTCTCAATTAATTTAATTACTTTAGATGCCTCATAAATATGGAATCACACAGCATTTGCCTTTTTGTGACTGGCTTATTTCCCTTAGCATAATGTCCTCAAGGACCATCCATGGTGTAGCTTGTGTTAGCATTTCCTTCTTTTTAAAAGATTGAGTAATATTTCATCATGTGCACATACCACATTTTGTTTATCCATTCATCTGATGATGGACACTTGGGATGCTTCCACCTTTTGGCTGTTAACAATGCTTCTGTGAACATGGGTATACAAATAAATATCTTGTTGAAATTCTACTTTCAGTTCTTTTGTGTATACCCAGAAGTGGAATTGTTGGATCATATGGTAATTATATTTTCAATATTTTCAGTAACCGTCATGCTGTTTTTCTTTTTTCTTATCTTTTTTCGTTTTATTTTTTTATTAACATATAATGTATTATTTGTTTCAGGGGTATAGGTCTGTGATTCATTAGTCTTACACAATTCACAGCACTCACCATAGCACATACCATCACAATGTCCATCACCCAACCACCCCATTCCTCCCATACCCCTTCCCTCCAGCAACCCTCAGTATGGAGTTTCCTCAAAAAGTTGAAAATAGAGCTACCCTATGACTTAGCAATTGCACTACTAGGTATTTACCCTAAAGATACAAATGTGATCTGAAGGGGCACGTGCACCCGAATGTTTGCAGTAGCAATGTCCACAATAACCAAACTATGGAAAGAGCCTAGATGTCCATCAATAGATAAATGGATAAAGGTATGTATATATACAATGGAATACTATGCGGCCATCAAAAAACCCAAAATCTTGCCATTTGCAATGATGTGGATGGAACTAGAGGGAAATAAGGAACTAAGTAGAATAAGTGAAATAAGTCAATCAGAGAAAGACAATTATCATATGATCTCACTGATATGAGGAATTTGAGAAACAAGACAGAGGATCATAGGGAAGGGAGGGAAAAATGACACAAGATGAAACCAGAGAGGGAGACGAACCATAAGAGACTCTTAATCTCATGCTTTTTCATAACAACTATATAATTTTAAATTTCCACCAACAGGGCACAAGTGTTTTAATTTCTGTACATCCTCACCACACACCATTCTTTTTGTATTGTAGCTATCCTAATGGGTAAGTGATATCTCACTGTGGTTTTGATTCACATTTCCCTAATGATGAATGATATTGGGCATATTTTCATGTGTTTATTTCACATTTTGTATCTTTGGAGAAATATCTATTCAAATCTTTTGCCTATTTTTCCAGTGCCTCAATATATTTATTTATTTATTTAAATTTTAATTCCATTTAGTTAACATACAGTGTTATATTAGTGTCAGGTGTATAATATTGTAATTCAACACTTTCATACATCACCCTTTGCTCATGACAAGTGCACTCCTTTAATCCCCATCACCTATTTAACCCATCCCCCACCCACATCCCCTTTGGTAACCATTAGTTTGTTCTCTATAATTAGGTGTGTGTTTTTTGATTTTGAGCTCTCTTTCTCTCTCTATTTATTTCCTTTGCTTGTTTGTTTTGTTTCTTAAATTCCACATATGGGTGAAATAATTTAGTATTTGTCTTTCTCCGACTTATTTTACTTAGCATTATACTCTCTAGCTCCAACATGTCATTGCAATTTCTTTTGCCTATTTTTTAAATTGGGTTTTCTTGTCTTTTTGTTGATGGATTGTAAGAGTTCTTTATGTATTCTGGATATTAAACCCTTGTCACATATACAATTCGCAAAGGTTTTCTGTCATTATGTAGGTTGTGTTTTCAGTTTCTTGATAATGTCCTTTGACACACAAAAGATTTTAATTTTGATTAAGTCCAATTTATCTACTTTAAATTTTGTTGCTTTTGGTGTCATATCTAAGAATGTCAAATCCAAGATCATGAAGATTCACCCCTATGTTTTTTCTAAAGGGTTTAGAGTTTTAGCTTTTATTTTTAAGCTGTTAATACATTTTTACTTGATTTTTGTATATGGTGTGAAGTCAGGGTCCAATTTCATTCTTTTGTACATGGAAGTCCAATTGTCCCAGAATCATCCATTGAAAAAACTATTTTTCCCCCATTGAATGGTATTGGTACCCTTGTCAAAAATCAATTGGCCATAGATGTATGCATTTATTTCTGGACTTTCAAGTCTATTCCATTGGTCTATATGTCTATGCCTATGCCATTGCCACACTCTTTTGATTACTGTGTCTTTGCAGTAAATTTTTTGTAGTAAGTTTTAAAATTGGGAAAAGATCCCTCCACTTTTCTCCTTTTTTTCAATAATTTTTTGGCTTGCAATCTTATATGAATTTGAGGATTGGCTTTTCCCTTTCTTTAAAAAAGATTATTAGAATTTGATAGGGATTGCATTGAATCTGTAGATTGTTGGAATAGTCATATTGATATTTTAACAATATTAACTCTTCATATCAATTAACATAGGGTGCTTTCCATTTATTTAAATATTTTTTTAAAAGATTTTTATTTATTTATTTAACAGAGAGAGAGGGATCACAAGTAAGCAGAGAGTCAGGCAGAGAGAGAGGGGGAAGCGGGCTCCCTGCTGAGCAGAGAGCCCAATGCGGGGCTTGATCCCAGGACCCTGAGATCATGACCTGAGCTGAAGGCAGAGGCTTTAACCCACTGAGCCACCCAGGCGCCCCCCCATTTATTTAAATCTTATTAATTTTCTTTCAGCAAAGTTTTGTAGTTTCAATGCACACTTACTTCACCTTGTTGGTTAAATTAATTCCTTAAGTATTTTATTATTTTATATGTGATTTTAAGTGGAATTGCTTTCTTAATTTCCTTTTTTTTTTTTTTTTTGATTGTTCATTGCTGGTGAATAAAAATACATATGATTTTTATGCTGCTATCGTATCTTCCAACTTGGCTGAACTTGTGTCTTAGTTCTACTAGGTTTTTTGGTGAATTCTTTGGGATTTTTTCTATATATGGGATGTCATTTGTGATAAAGATAATTTTACTTTTTTACTTTCCAATTTGGATGCTTTTTAGTTCTTTCTTTGTGTGTCTTATTACTCTAGCTAGAACTTCCAGTACAATGTTGAACAGCAGTGGTAAAAGCGGGCATTTTTGTCTTGTTCCAGATTTAAAAAGAAAGTTTTCAAGTCTCTCACAACTGCGTATGATGTTAGTTGTGAGTTTTTCATAAACGTAATTCCCCATATTGACAAATTTCCCTTCTTTTCCTAGTTTTCTGAGCGTTTTTTTTTAATCACGAAAGGGTTTGCATTTTTGTGAAGTGCCTTTCCTCCTTTAATTGAAATGATTATATGATTTTTCCCTTCATTCTATTAATGTGATATATTACATTGATTTTCTTATTCTTCGATCCATTTGTTCTTTAAGATTATGCTGCTTAATTTCCACAAATTTGCAGCTTTTACATTTTTATTTTGTTATTGATTTCTAGCTTCATTCCACTGTGGTTGGAGAAGACAGTTAGTATGTTTCAATCTTTTTAAAATTTATTGGGACTTCTTTTGTGACCTAACACATGGCATAACCTGGAGAAGTCTCCTTGTACACTTGAGAAGAATGAGGATTCTGCTGTTGTTGGTTGGAGTATTCTATATATATCTGTTAAGTTTATTTGGTTTATAATGCATGCAAATCATCTACTTCTTTACCTTCTGTCTAAATGTTCTATTTATTACTGAAAGTGGGATATTTATTTTTTCACTAGTATTGTAAAATTGTCTATTTCTCAATTTAATTTTGTCAATATTTGCTTCATATTTTGGTGGCTCAATTTATTGGTGGGTATATGTTTATAATTATTATATATTCTTGATAAATTGACTCTCTACCAATATATAATTTCCTCTTTTGTCCCTTGTAAAAGGTTTTAGCTTGAAGTTTAGTTTATCTGATACCTAGCTACTTTTGGTTGCTATTTTCATGAAAAATCTTTTCCCATCTTTTCACTTTCAATCTATCTGTGTCTTTGGATACAAAGGGAATCTTTTTTAAACAGCATATAGTTGGGTCATGTTTTCAAACCATTTCATTAATCTCTGACTTCTGATTGGGTAGTTTGATATATTTATATTTAATGTAATTACTGTTTCCTTATTTGACCCTCATTTTCTCCATTACCACCTGCTTGTATGTTCAGTGTTTGTATTTAAAAAAAAAAAAAATGTTTACAGCCCCTTCTCTTTTTCTTCTGTGTATATACATTTGGTATTATTTTGTGGTTGCCATGGGGATTACATTTAACAATCTAATTTTAATTGTTACTAACTTAAGTTCAATATTATTCAAAAACTTTGCTAAGATACAGCTCTGCCCCTTTGTATTATGGTTTTCGCAAATCATAGCTTTATATGTTGTGTGCTCAATAATATAGATTTATAATTATTTTTATATATACATCTTTTAAATAATGTAGGAAATAAAAACTGGAGTTAAAAACCAAAAACACAATAATATTGGTTTTTATGTTTGCCCATCTATGGACCTTTATGAGAAATGTTTATTTCTTCATATGATTTCTAGTTACTGTCTAATGTCCTTTTATTTCAACCTAAAAGTATCCCTTGTAGGGCAGGTCTAGTGTAAATATATTCTCTCTCAGCTATTGTTTATCTGGAAATGCCTCAATTTTCCCCTTATTTCTGAAGAAGAATTTTGCCAGATACAAAATTCTTGGTTGACAGCTTTTTTCCAGCAGTTTAAAAATAATGTTCCTTTTTTCTTTTTTAAATATCTTATGAGGGTTTTGTTGTTGTTGAAAACTGGATGGACATTAGAATAATATAATGTGGTCAATCTGGAAATCAGACTCATCTATTTCCCCAAGGTTTGCTCTTTTGTTGATTGCTGAGGGCCGTAGTGTGTATGTTTAGTGAGTATTACAAACTATTTTTGGAAAGAGCGAACTCCTTATCATGTATGGTCTCTGAAATCTCTATTTCCTTAGCTCACATTTGGCTAGTGTTTTGATGTATGCCCTTGAATGCCAGGAGCTAGAAACAAAAACAATAATAAACAACAACAATAAGGAATCTTCCATTAAAAAAATAAAAAATAAAAAACATGTGTCCCAATATTTGTAGGTTGGCTCTGTGCTGGGTCACTTCAGCACTTATCCTGGATTGCACTGAGCCTGAGGTAAAAGTTTAAAGTGGTCTGAGTTGTAAGTGAGGCAAAATAGAGGCAAGTTATTTGCATTTGTCCTTCACAGAGCCCCCAGAGAACTTAGAACAGACATACACAGTGTCTGGACACTTGCAGAGGATGAGCTATGTAGCTACTTCCTCTTGGTGATCCACTGAAGTTCCTGAAAGAAGGCTTGGTTATTGAGAGAAGATGGCAGTAGAGTATGAGGACCCCAGGCTTGCCTCATCCCACAAACACAACTGGATAACTAAAAATCATCCTAAATGCACCAAAAATAGGCCTGAAGACTGAAAGAACAAACTCCACAGCTAAAGGGAGAGAAGAGGTCCTGTCAAAAAAGGTAGGGAGTGCAGAGATGGGGTTTAGGGGAGAAACAGATCATGGGTACTCTGGAGGGAAGGGAGCCATGGTCATGGAGAAGGGTGGGAGAGAGAGAGAAGCACATAGGGAATTACAGAAGGAGAACATTTCCCCAAAGATTTTGGCTTGGAAAACAAGAGGGACAGAATTTCATGAATTCTTGCAACCAGTGGGGTTTGAAGCCTAGAGTTTTAAAGGTCAGTGGGCTTGGCTGAGATAGAGCCTGGAGGGCAATGTGCTGCTCCTAGAGAGAAGGCAGGGGAAAAAAGCCAGGGACAGTCAGCATGGAAACAGCAATTTGAAGAGTACCTGGGGCACACAGTGGGGAGATTACTTGCTCTTCTCAGAGCACCTCACCGAGAGGCAGTGTTCATGGAGACACCTGTCTGGGAACAGAGGAACTGGCTGGTGCCATTACCCTCCCCACCCCACCACCCCCATTGCCCTTCAACATAAACACAGAACAACTTGTGGGAAGAAGCACAGCACCGCCACTGTCTACCTAACTTGGTTATACAGGTTAAGCAGCCAAGCTTGCCACAGTCGCAGTGCAGAAAATGCTTCCCCTAGAAGACCACTGCCAACCCCCAGACACACCACATCTCTGGGCCAGCAAGTTCTGCAGGATCTCAGTTCTGGTGGAGTTTGTGTCAGGTCTCATTTCACAAGCAGACTACAGCACATCTAGTTAAAACTCACCACGTTCAGGCCTGGGACCAAGCACTGCTCATAGCAGCCAAGGAGAGCCTCTGAAGACAACTGGCCTAAAAGATAGAGAAGCAAAAACACAACAGCAGAGCACATGCACCACACAGAGACACTCCCTGAAATGCAAGCCTTGGGCACTACATGATCTCTTCTTCATAAGACCATTACTTTTAGGAGCAGGAGACATAACTAGATTTTCTAACACAGAGAAGAAGGATGAGACAAATGAAATGTGAAGATTGAGAAGTTTATCCCAAATGAAAAAACAAGATAAGGTTCAGGCCAGAGATCTAGGTGAAACAGATATAAGTAACATGTCTGATGGAGAATGTAAAGGAACTATCATAAAGATACTCACTGGACTTGAGAAAAGAACAGAAGACATCAGTGTGACCCTTATCACAGAGATACAAGAGTTAAAAAAGAATCAATCACAAATGAAGAGTGCAATAAACAAGATTAGAAACAGGCTTGATGATTGAATTGGAACAGCAGGTTAGATGAAGCAGAAGAAAGAATTAGTGACCTAGAAGCCAAAGAAATGGGAAATAATGAAGATGAATGAAAGAGAGAAAGAAGAATTATGCACAGGAGAATAGCCTTAGGGAACTCAGTTATCATCAATTGTAATAGCATTTGTATTCCAGGAGTCCCAAGAAGAACAAAGAGAATAAGGTGCAGAAAATTTATTTGAGGAAATAATAGCTGAAAACTTCCCTAATCTGGGGAAGGAAACAGATATCCAGATCCAGGAGACACAGAGAACTCCTATTAAAATCACAAATGAGAGAGGAGAAATAACAAAAAACATTATGGAAATACAAATAATAATAAGAGAATATTATGAAAAACTATATGCCAACAAATTGGACAACCTAGAAGTAATGGATAAATTCCCAGAAACATAAATTACCAAAACTGAAACAGAAAGAAACAGAGAACTTGAACAGATCAATAACCAGCAAATAAATGGAATCAGTAATAAAAAAAAATCTACAAATTGAATGGGAGAAGACATTTGCAAATGACATATCTCATAAAGGGTTAGTATCACAAATATATAAAGAACTTGTAACACAAAACACCCCAAAAATGAATAATCCTGTTAAAAAAATGAGCAGAAGACATGAATAGACATTTTTCCAAAGAAGACAGATGCCAGCAAACATATGAAAAAATGCTCAACATCACTCTCATCAGGGAAATGTGAATCAAAACTACAAGGAGATAATCATCTCACACCTGTCAGAATGACTAAAATCAACAACACAAGAAACAGCAAATGTTGTTGAGGATGTGGAGAAAGGGAAACTCTCCTACACTGTGGGAATTCAAAGTGGTGCAGCTACTCTGGAAAACAGTATGGAGTTCCTCAAAAAGTTAAAAACAGAACTACACTAAGATCTAGCAATTGTATTACTAGGCATTTACGGAAAGAATACAAAAATATTAACTCAAAGGGATACATACTCTGCGACGTTTATAGCAGTATTATCTATAATAGGCAAATAATGTAAACAGCCCATATGTCCATTGACTGAATGGCTAAAGAAGATGTTGTATATATATACGTATATACAATGTAATAATACTCAGTGATAAAAAAGACTGAAATCTTGCCATTTGCAATGACATAGATGGAGCTAGAAAGTATTATACTAAGTGAAATGAGTCAGAGTAAGACAAGTACCATATGATTTCACTCATATGTGGAATTTAAGAAACAAAACAAATGAATAAAGGAGAAAAGAGGGAGAGAGAGGCAACCCAAGAAACAGACTTTTATCTTTAGAGAACAAAATGATTGTTATCAGAGGGGGATGGGTTAAATAGGTGATGGGGAGTAAGGCAGGCACTTGTCATGAGTACTGCGTGATGTATGGAAGTGTGGAATCACTAAATTATATACGTGAAACTAATATTATCCTGTGTGTTAACTAACTGCAATTTAAACAAAAACTTAAAAAAAAAAAAAAACATTTTCATCACTATAAAAATAAATCCGTGTACCTTACCAGTCACTTCCTGTTATTATTATGAAGATGGAGATGATATTGTCCCCACCCTCAAAATATTCTTTATCTTTTGGGGAACGTAGACATGAAAACAAATAATGTCAATACAGATTGCTGAGTGGAGGAGGCATGAACCAGATCCCAGACTGGGCATAGAAGTTGGTCAGGGAAGATTTCCCAGTAAAGGTGATCTTTAGCTAAGTCCTTTAGTTAGCTTGACTAAGCAAAGGGAAGGATGACACGGATGCATTTCAGGCAAATTGTAAATATAGATTATGGTGGCCATAATTTTAATATGGCTGTAAGCCAGGGATATAAAAGTAGAGAGAAGCCAGAGTCTGGGGAGAACATGATAAGGGATGAAGCAAAGACTTACAAAATACAGAAAGTTTAGAATTAAACTCATAGGCACTGAAGAGCCATGTAATCCCTGAAAGTAACATTTGGCCAGGTTGGAGACTTTCACAGTGCTTTCTTAGGGATTCCTGCCAAGATTCCTGTTAGAAAAGAGCGAGCTACTTCCTGGGCCCCTGGTGGGCTGGCCAAGCTCCATTTTAAAGGGTTTCTGTTATAAAGAACTCATTACATATTAGACATATTTATAATTCCTCTCTAACACATCACCAAACAAAGCCTAATAAGGCCATAAAAATTAATCATATTTCAGTTCTTATTAAGACAATAAAGTCAGATTTCCATTTTTTTAAACTCTGTTCCAGTTTCCCCTGTTTTTCTTTTTTTTTATTTTTATTTTTTTCCCCCAAATACTTTTATTTTATTTTTTCAGTGTTACAAGATTCATTGTTTATGTACCACACCCAGTGCTCCATGCAATACGTGTCCTCCTCAATACCCACCACCAGGCTCG
>CM052901.1:59985114-60052709 GCA_028534135.1 Potos flavus | reverse complement strand
GGCTGCATTTCTGAAGATCACCACGGTGCCCGTGTGGAGGATGGCCACATGGAGGATGTGGAAGATGGCCTGGATGGGGCAGCCTGGAGGTAGGGAGACCAGGGAGCTGGTGAGGGTTGACCCAGGGCACTGACCATGGAGACGAGGGGGAGAGAAGCTGTGAAAGACACAGAGAGCAGGGCTTGGTGACCATATGGTAGGGGTCAGGCAGAGGGGAGTTAAAGATAATGACAGTGTGCACATAAAGGATGGCGCTAATAGCAAAACTAGCAACACAGAGTCTATAGGAAGGAGAGCTCCTAGGGAGGAAGAGGGTGAACACCTCTTGCAGAGCCTCATATAAAACCAGGCATCTGGTCACTGCTGGGGGTGTGGGTGGAGTGGACAAATAGTTTCCTTCTAGGTATATTGAGTTGTGAACTGAATTGTGAGTCATTCATGGAGGTTGCCATATGCTCAGCAGGCTCTCTGGCCACATATGGTCTCTGGTCACTGGGGGTGGGGCTGGGGGCTAATGACTGTACTGGAAGACTTTCTGCAGGGCTAATTTCATATTCCAAGAGGACACTGGCTCAAACCGAATTGATATTGGCTGCCTCAGGGAAGCTCTTGAAAAGTTTCCAAGCTTTTTGGAGGAAAAGCCAGAGAGAAGCTCTTCCTTCTCACTGTGGTCCATTAGTATGATTAATAATAAATATTCCCAGGCACTTGATATTGGCAAGATGCTGTTATCACCACTGTTTATTATTACCCACCTGCTATCTCAAGCTGTCTAGCTGTCTAGTGTGACCACTGAGGTGTAGGGGTGACATGAATCTTAAAATGCATCTCTCTCCTCGGGTTTGTCTGGTCACAGGTCAGGTCGCGGAAGAATGTGGACTTTGGACTCACATACTCTGGGCCCAAATCCTTGTCCCACCATCAATAAACTGTGTAACTTTTGGATAAGTCACTTCACTCCTCTAAATTTCAAACTCCTCATTTCTACCTCTACAGTTTCTTTTTTTTTTTTTTTAAAGATTTTATATATTTATTTGACAGAAAGAGAGATCACAAGTAGGCAGAGAGGCAGGCAGAGAGAGAGGGGGAAGCAGGCTCCCCGCCGAGCAGAGAGCCCGATGCAGGGCTTGATCCAGGACCCCGAGATCATGACCTGAGCCAAAGGCAGAGGCTTTAACCCACTGAGCCACCCAGGCGCCCCTACAGTTTCTTGCTAGATATTGAAATGTCCTTCTCACTGCTCAGCACACAAAAGGTGTCTCATTAAAGTTATCTTCTCCCCTTTTACCCAAACCCTAGCTTTTGCTTCCAAGAAGTAGGTAGAAGACTGAGGGTGCGTAAAAGCAATATTTCTCTACTGCTCAAGTATACTGTACTCACAACCATATTGTACCAGGAGGACCCATTTTCTTTGGGGGAGATATCAGTATATTCTTGTGTTTATTCTCTTGTTTGTGTAAAGGGTACAGATAGCCTAGTGCCTGGGCTGCAGACCCAAAGGAAGGAAGAGAGAGAAAGGCCTTAGAGTGTGTGACCTCAAGCTAATGTTTGCTCTCATCTCTGCTAAATTTCTCTTTTATGAACAGGGGAGGGGTGGCTGGGTGACTCAGTTCGTTAAGCGTTAGACTCTTGATCTCAGCCTAGGTCTTGATCTCAGGGTGGTGAGTTCAAGCCCCACCTTGGGCTCCATGCTGGGTGTGGATCCTACTAGAAAGAAAGAAAAAGAAAAAAGAAGAAAGAAAGAAAGAAAGAAAGAAAGAAAGAAAGAAAGAAAGAAAGAAAGAAAGAAAGAAAGAAAGAAAGGAGGGAGGGAGGGAGGGGAGGAAGGGAGGGAGGAAGAGAGGGAAGGAAGGAAGGAGAAGAAGAAGGAGAAGAAAGAAAGAGAGCGAGAAAGAGAGAGAGAGAGAGAGAGAGAGAGAGAGAGAAAGGGAAAAAGGGGGTAGGGGAGAAGAGCAACTTCAAGGCTTAGTCAATTCCTTCCCTAAGCATCAGCCTAGAGCAATTGTGCTGAGTGAAGCAGAAAAGATCTAATTTAGATGTAAAGAAGGACTTTCCAACAGTGATGAAAATGAAAAGCAGCCTTCAGAAAGTTCTAAGTGATGGGATCTTTCAATTGTTACCATCCAATAAATGGGAAGGCGAGGTGCTTCTTTATCCAAAGTATCTCTGGGATTCAGTACTTCTCCCTATTTAGTTCCTCTCTGGTATTGTCTCTCCTGCACTATTGTGTCCTCTGAAGGAGAAATACCATTTAGAATATAGAAGCTTCTTTATTGCAGTGAGTTTAGATCCAAGGGGTGGGAGGTGATTACAAGTCTAATCTCATTTCTCTCTTGAATTTGGCATAGGCTTTCACATACATCTGCATCATGCAGTTCCTGCTTTCAATTTCCTTGACTTTGAAATCCAGACTTGCTGAAGCTCCAGAATAGCTCCAGTCCCCCAGGAATCCTGAGCCTTTCCACCTGGACCCCATGTCTGGCCCTAAAGCCCAGATCTTTTGCATCTCTTATTGCTGATTCAGATGCCCCCAGCTTCCTTGGGCTCCAGGTCTAGAATTTTTCTGTACCACCCTATTCTCATAACTGGTCCTCACCTACGTTTACTGCTTGAAAAATACTTGCCTATTCCTCCCTGAACCTTCTGAATTCAGATATTCTGAAAATCTGTCTTTATACCTTTTACTTCCCTTGCCCAGGGTAGCCAATATATGTTAGCACTTATTCACGTCTTCTCTCTACAAACAGTGGCATAAACATCATCATATCTAAACCTAAGTGTGAGGATTACTCTGGCCACAGGAAGATTGAGCTAACTCTCATTTCACATGGGATCATGGTAGGAAATGGGGTGGGGGGAGATAAGATGTTTGGTCATATAGGTATAAAGGGTCTTACAAAGAAGTAAGAAACAAAGGTATGTTTCTCTGGCCATCTTGAAGAAAAAGAGAGCCCCTCAGCTGCTTCCACTTTGCTCTGGAGATGGGGAGAATAACTGAGATGGGTCCCTCCTAGCTAGAGGGTTTTAAATGTAACCTTCAAGCAATATCCAGCTGCTTGACCATAATCACCATAACCAGCTTCTGTCTGGTGAAGTTGGAAGGGGGACTACCTCCCTTGTTCTAGTTTTCAAAATTTCTTGCTTGTATTATCACAACAGCTTAACTGAATTCTTTGTCTTCTCTACTATCCCTGAATCCATTCTTTCAACTTATTGCTTGATCTTGGGTAAGTTCTTTCCTCTTTCTGATCCTCAGTTTCCTCAACCTGAATGGAGGCTGGACTAAATAGTTTCTGATAGTCTATGCTTTCCTCCTATTTCCCAACCTTCTCCCGCCCAAAGAGCAAACCCTACCCTTCTCTCTTGGTCCCTCTTTCCATCAAGTTACTTAGCTTCCACACTCTCTGATCTCCCTTTCCCTATTTGGACCCCTGTGCCCCTTTTCCCTTTTAATAGTGTGTTATGCTGCTTGACACTCCCTAACCAGCTCTCTCTTGTGCGTTATAGGGGGTGTTGACATGAGACATGGGGAATGACACATGGGGGTTTCCACTTTCCAGAATGGATAATGAAAGCTGGAGTCTTCGAACAACTTCCCTTCCCCCTTTAAGCACTTAGCCTAGTCTGAGGCCCCTGTGGGCTTTAATAAATGAGGAAATCAGTGAGTTGTGGGAGTTAAAAGCCATGGCAATGTCAAGGAATATAATTGGTTGCTCTTGCTATCCCTGCTGCTGAGGATTTCTGGGGAGTGCTGCTCTTCCTTAGAGGGTCAACTTCTCAACTTAAGAAAAATAGTTTGGGCAGGGAACTTCTTTTTTTCAATTCTGTAATACATCTAAAGTAACTAAATTTCATTTTTTGAACTTACTTTAAATTCCAATATAGTTAAATACAGTGTTATATTACTTTCATGTTATATGTTATATTACAATATAGTGATTCAACAATTCCATACATACAATATAGTGATTCAACAATTCCATACATCACCCAGTGCTCATCACAAACAAGTGTACTCCTTAATCCCCATCGCCTATTTCACCCATCCTCCCTACCCTATCTCCCCTCTGGTAACCATCATTTTGTTCTCTATAGCTAAGAGTCTGTTTCTTGGTTTATCTCTTTTTCTCTCTCTACTTCTTTTTACTTTGCTTGCTTTCTTTTTTTGTTTGTTTCTTAAATTCCACATATGAGTGAAATCATATATTTATCTTTCTCTGACTGATTCATTTCGCTTAGCATTACACTCTCTAGCTCTATCCATGTCATTGCGAATGGCGAGATTTCATTCCTTTTTATGGCTGAATAATATTCCACTGTGTATATATAACACATCTTCTTTAACCATTCATATGTCGATGGACACTTGGTCTGCTTCCATAATATGGCTACTGTAAATAATGTTGCTATCAACAATTATCCCTCTGAATTAGTGTTTTTGTATTTTTTTTTTTGGTAAAAATACACAGAAGTATGATTACTGGATGATAGGGTAGTTCTATTTTGAACTTTTTGAGGAACTTCCATATGTTTTAAAGAGTAGCTGCATGTTTGCATTCCTACTAACAGTGCAAGAAATTTCCTTTTTCTCCATATCCTTGCCAACACTTGTTGTTTCTTATGTTGTTGATTTTAGCCATTCTGACAGGTGTGAGTGATATCTCCTTGTAGTTTTGATTTGCATTTCCCTGATGATGAGTTGAGCAGGGAACTTTGTTTACCCTAGCACACATCAATGAATCTTGAGAGCACTGAGAGAAACTGAGGCACACTGATTCATACACATTGTTGAGTTGGGAAAACAGGAGCAGGGAATAGGACTGCTGATTCCTGAGGGCAAATGCGAGGTCAGTCCTGATGCAACCCTACTAGACTCATCTATTGTTCCAGGGATTCTACTTCCCTTCTCATCCTTTTATAATGTCAGAGTGGGAAAGGACCTTGGAAGCCCAGGAATCCAGTCTTTTATTGTTACAAAAGGGGAAACTCAAGTCCAGAGAAGGGAAGGGACTTCCCAAGGCCACACAGTGGTCACAGAGTGAGTTAATGGCAAAGCTACACCTAGAAGCCAGGTGTCTTGACCACCCTTCTCAAGTATCCATTCCACTTCACCAAGTTGGCTCATCATCCTTGAGGTATGTGGTCCTCTACATTGTAAAGGATACTCAGACCATACCTGCACACCATTGCCTATGGATAGGAGGAAAAAGAACTATGATCAGTCACTTTCAAAGTAAAACTCAAACTTATCCATATAACTGCTACAGTCTTGAATTCTATTGTCTTGGGGTTCTACCACCTTGAAAGAAGTAGAATGATTGCTGGCAAACACATCTCAAAGGCATGGACTGAGGGTGCATCCCACCTGGGAGATTATAGCCTTATCAGAAAGTAAACACATAAATCATGAATGTGTTGGAGGAGGAAATAAAGCAT
This sequence comes from Potos flavus, assembly GCA_028534135.1. NCBI lineage: Eukaryota > Metazoa > Chordata > Mammalia > Carnivora > Procyonidae > Potos > Potos flavus. Next base: position 60,047,273 of record CM052901.1, on the reverse strand, counting down.
CAAGGCATTGATTTGAAGAAGATGAAGACTGGGATTTGAAGGAAGGAAAATGAATAGAGGACAGATACAGAAAATAAGCTAAATTCTGTTGAAAATAAAGATTGAGTAAGAATGGGGAGGAAATATGAAGGGAAAAGGGATATACAGACCTACAGAAGAGAACGAATGAAGTGTTGGAGGAGCTGAGGCAGTGTAGCCAAGAGAAGAGAAGTTTCAGGGGAACATGGGATCTTCAGAGCTCTAAGGAATTACTAGGGAGAGTAGGGGATTTGTGTGGCCACAGGGAGCAGAGCTGAGATCCCTAGGGGAAGTGACAGAGAAAAGGAATTCGGCTACATGCAAGGACTTTCTGAGAGTCAGCGCTGTCTTGAGAGGGAACAGAGTTTTGATAGGTAGTGAGCTCCTCATTTATGGAAACTTGCAGTCAGGGGCTGTAAGCCTCTGCCAGGGTGCCGCCCAGGGTCGGGCCCTGCTTGGGGGTGGGGCCGGATGGCCTGGATTTGAAGGGGTAGGGGCTGCGAAAGGGGTGGGAGAGAGAGTATACCTGTGTTTGAGGGTGGGAGTCCCCCAAGGAGCGCCCAGGCCCAGCCTGACCCCCACGTGGCTGGTGTGGCGGAGCTGGGCTGGGCGGGGCGAGGCCAGCGGCCGGCAAGAAGGCGGGCGCGAGGGCGGGGAGCAGCGCGGAAGCCCAGCCACATAAAGAAGCGGGCGACGAGACAGGGGCGGCTCTTTCCTGGGTGGGGTTTGTGAAGTCGTGGCCCGTTAGCAGGAAGCCGAGCAGTTGCCCCAGCGCTAGAGAGGGACCCAATCTGAGCCTCCAGCCCCCAGAGTCCGTGCTGCGTATACTGTGTGCTCAGCGCTGCCAGACAGCTCCTAGCCGAACTTTATCAACTCTGCCACTTTTGCAGCCACCATGCCTAAAACGGTGAGTACCGGGGATGTGAGCTGCCGCCCTGGGGGCTCTAGCTGATTCTAGTAGCCTCTTGCTGATGGCCAGGGGCTTGGCCAGCCATCCGCCCACTCAGAACGCCGCGCCCTCCACCAAGGCCTGGGTTGGGGAGGGGCGAGATTGGAGTCCTGGTCTGGTGAGCCCTCGGGTGTGAGTGGGTACCAGGCTAGAAGTGTGGACAGGGCAGGACCGGCCTCTTTCTCAGATTCCAGTTTCCTGCGTATGGGATGAGGCAGTAGGGAAGGTTCTTTGGGGACCCCAGGTGTCCTCTTGTTCCTGACAGTCTATGGGAGCAGGGGAGAGGAACACTTCCTCCAGTTAAGGAATTAGCGCCTTTCTGGGGGCAGGGCTGCTTTGGTCCAGGAGAGGCCATAGGAAGGGCCTAGGGAGCTGCAGTGGGCTGATCCTGCACCCCCATTCACCTTTCTCATAGTCTCCCCTGGAGGCTCCAGATGTTTTCCACTAGTAGAGCAGGAAAGTATTGTGGAGGAGAGAGTTGTGGAGGGACTGTTTGCTTCTACCCAGGATCACTAATACTTCACTGGGAGGAGGAGGTCTGCTGTACTTCCTAGGGTGGAAGACTGGTTTCTTCCTCTCTCTACCGACAGATCCTTGCCCTTTCCATTGCTTAATGGCTCTCCTTCTATCTCTCTCCTTCTATCCCATCCAGACTGTTCTGTGAGGTGTGGATTCTCCCCTGTAGGGCCACACCTTTCTAGAATGGTGGTAGCTTCTAGGATTTGGTCTCCACCCCACTGGCTGTTATGAGAAGAGCAGAAACCTTCTGGGAGTGGGGCCTAGGGAGGCCGGATGCCCAGAAGGGAGGGGCATGGGAGGGGTGTGCCTGAATAATGAGTCCTGCTTGCTTTTGTGCAAGTCATACCAAGAGGCTACTGGGGCCCTTCTCTTGTTCAGGAAGGCCTGGTGACCACTCTGGCTTGAGTCCCTAAGGCCAAGAAGCTTGTGCTTCCAGACCCCTCTCCCTAGAGGACTGTCTGAGCTTTGTAGTGCTGAGATAGTGACTAGTAGCCTTAAGAAAGTCTGAGGGTCCCTGGAGGAGAGAAGTGGGGGGGGCTGGTTCTTTGGGTGTATGCTGAATTCAGTTGCCACGTTGCTATAGTCCAGCCTTTCTGCCAACTCATTCTTGCTTTCCAGAACTCTATTAGAAACACCAAGTTTTCAATAAGTATGTGCTTCTACATTCTCTCTTTTTTAAATTGCTCATGGTTTTATGACATGGGGTTTTTCCACACTTGTTCCCCCTCCCCCAACACACATAAAGTGAGAGAGAATGCTTTTGAAAATAGAAAAAGAGAAAAAAAAAAGCCCACTGTCTCTGCCAACACAGAGGATTATAAAGATCCTTTCAGGAGACTCTTTTTGAGTTTATCTCTCTGTGGGTGGTTTTACCTAAATAGATGGGTGGATCTCTGGGAACAGACTTTGTCCCATGATCTCTCTTCACTACTGGCATCTTTCATCCTCAATTCTAAAATATCTCACCTTTAAATGCAACTTGATTGACCTGGAAATTGTCTCAAAGTTGCCTTAACCATCCCATCTCAGTCAGAGTGGCAAAGAAAATAGCCTGTGATCCTTTTCCTGGGCTTGGAGAGAGGCTGGAGAATGAGCTGTTTGAGGTCAGGCCTAGGGTACTGAAGGTACCTGAATACTGAAGATATTTTTATGCAGATTGACTGAAACTTGAATCAAATTGGAAGGAGAGGGCTGAATTTTGATAGTCTGAAAGCTTTGGAGAATTTTCCATGCTGTTCAGTTCAAGGAATAGTCAACTTTTAGGAGAAACAACTATATCATGCCTATTAAGACCATAGACTCTTGACCTGAAAGGGACCTCTGAGACTCCCTAGTACACCTGTCTTTCTCTCCTCACCCCACTATTTCTCTCTTTTAACTAATGAGGATATTGGGCTTACAGAAAAGAACCTACCTAAGAGCACATGGTGACATAACCAAGATTGGGGCCCAGGCTTTTTGATGCTTATCTCAAGGACCCTCTATTCTGCTGCAGTGATTAGGTTCTTGAAGTTGAGTCTTCTCTCCTGCCCAAAGCAAAATGCCCCCTGTTCTTAGGCCTTCCTGGTCCTCAGATAAAAGGAAGTAGATAATTTAGAAAAAGTGACATTAGCATTTGGTGGTCCCCTGTTGAGATTTGGGGTTTCACAAGGTTGCCCCCTGTTACTTTTCTCATTCCTCATCTCAATGCCTCACATCCAGGGGCATACACTAGTTCACTGCATGCCAGCTAGTAACTTTAATGGAGGAAGAAAATTCCCTATTTGCTGCTCCTTCTTCACTAGTTAGGCTATTAGGCTATTTCTGGATTATGACAGATAGGGAAGGGTAGTGGAAAAATCAAATCCGTTCATTCATATGAACTATGTCTACAGTCTGTTCAGAGTTGGTTTCACTTTTACAGCCAATTGTCTCCCTTAGTCAGCCCAATCTCTGTTAAATCTGTTAAAACATGCTTCTCTGCACCCTCTCCCTGCCAATTCTTGGATTCTGCTTCTAGTTGCCAGTTTCCTAAGTCTGCCAGAATGAAGAAGCTTATTAACTGACATCTACACTTTCTACATTTTCTGCTAAAACAGTTGTTAAAAAAAAAAGCTTTCCCCTTCTTCCCTGTTCTCTTTAAATTTTTTTAGGTCACAACATCTTTGGGAGTTTTTGATTCCCTAAAAAGAGATTGTTTTGAATTTTCAAGGTTTTCTTGAGTTTTGGTTTGTTAGAGTTGAATAGGGTCTTCACAACTGTCAAGTCTAACCCTTCTCATTGTATAGAGGGGAAAACTGAGGCCCACAGATAAGGAGGGGCTGACCTAGAATGATATAGCATGTCAGTAGCAAATCCAGGACTTGAATTTAAGTCTTAGAGTATCAGTCTTGGTAAGATCTTTTCAATTTGCTGGATTTTTAACCCTAACTTAAAAGGTCAGGGAGAAGGTGATCAAATGATTATTGATGGGACCATCCATGTGAGCAAATGTAGAGTCGACCTCCTTAAAGTATTTGAAGGCTTCTGGATCTGCATTCAGCTAAACTTTAACAAGGACTGTGTGGACTGTTTATTCTCCTGCCATTCCTAGCATTGCTTGAGCCACTCGAGTGGCACTAAAATGGTACTTTGTGAATAGAAGGCAGAATCTCAGTCTTTTAACTCTTGAACCAACCCTGCCTACAGACTTCCGGGCAGGGCAATGGATTAGGAATGGAGGTTATATGTGAGGAAGGGTGACTCTGTATCCTGCATCTCTCCACTTCTTTATTTCTCCAGTTCATTTGGCCCTTTGTGGAAGTGTAGATGATAGAGCAGGAACCATCTTGGAGATTTCCTTTAGGCTGCTCCTTGAATAGCCCTTTGGGCAGAGAGGGACTGGCGGGGCAGGAGGACACTTGAAGGTACCAACTAATTTATACTTAGTCTTATAGAGGGGAAAGTTGCTCTGTGAGTGGGTGACAGAGGCAGTACTGACCACTACTTTGCTAACTCTCCATTATTCTCTAGCTACCTGTAACAATAGCTTTGTTTTTTTTGTGATTCTTTTTTGTTCGTTTTTTTGTTTTTTTTCCCAAATACTTTTATTTTTTCAGTGTTACAAGATTCATTGTTCATATACCACACCCAGTGCTCCATGCAATACGTGCCCTCCTCAGTACCCACCACCAGGCTCACCCAACCCCCCACCCCTTCCCCTCCAAAACCTTCAGTTTGTTGCTCAGAGTCCGCAGTCTCTCATGGTTCATCTCCCCCTCCAAATTCCCCCAATTCACCCTTCTTTTCCTTCTCACAATGTCCTCCATGTTTTTCATTTCTTTTAATGGTGTTATTTTTACTTTTTTCTCTTCCTCCTCTCAGGAAAGTGCTTTCCTGGATGGTGAAGTGATATTTAGAGGTCATCCATCTGGTCTGTCTTGCTGACTCTAAATCCAATTCTATGGATGACAGCTACATTTATTCCGAACTCTGTTCTGCTAGTGTTGCTTGGCAACAGTCTAGCTAGGTTCCTTTGTATCTTCTTGGGAGTCCCCCTCACTGGAATTTCCAGACTCAAGGTCCCCAGATGGGAGAATATCTGGCTACCCACACGACCAGGGTTGGGCCTTTAATGGCTAGAGTTGATAAAAATTGGCATTGTTACAGGTTGGGAACAGTGTGTTTCTGATTTTTGAAAGATAGAACTGAGTTTATCATGTACATCTTTCCCAACTCACAGTATTCTCCCTGTTACCACACCCCACTCTTCTGCCCCAAAAGGAAAAAAAAACAAAAACAAAAACAGAGCACAAAGGTGGTCTCCTTTGGGCCAGTCTAGTGGTCAAGTGGAGAGGTGGTCTTGTCATGATCGTCGGGCTTTGCTAATCATTCCTCCCATTTCATGCTTGATAGAGCTGAAAAACTTTTCAATTCCAGGTTCTGATTTGTGGTATAGGAGCAGTCACTTGAAGGGTAGCTGAGGACTCCATTGATTTGGAAATTGGCAAATAACATTGACCTGAGAATTTTTCTTCTTCTCTTTCCATGTAAGAAGAACATCTTCCCTATCCTCAATAAAGTGATTCAAATGAAGTAAATATTTAGGCAAGTCCTTTCTTTAGGCTCTCAGTCTCCAATTTGTCGTGAGGGTACTGTAAAAGTAATAAGTACACTCTAGGGACTTTTCCAGTACTGATATCCTTGACAGCCTTGATGATACAATTTCAACCTCCCACTTCTATGTTTTTTCCTTCAGACATTTTTTTCCTCAAAATTTGAGTGCCTTGTATACCCGGCAGTGTGCTGGGCTTTACTGGGAATACACAGTTCATCAACACTTGCTAGAATGTACCTTCTTTGTGCCCCTACATCTCTGGAGTACTGTTTTTTCCTGGGTGTTGAGTTCAGAATGGAGTTTCTAGCATGGAAGTTGGTTTGTTTCATTAGTAGCTCTAACAGAAATACTGGCATGAGTGTTCTTGGCTGTTACTTCTTAAGTCTATAGTGGATAAAGGGCTATGTCTTTCCTCACTGAGGAATAAAAAAGAAACCAATGACACTATATTGTGAAGGTTGACTGAAGAGCCTCAGACAAACACTGAAAACTGAATGGGTTTCCCTCCCTTTCTTTTCACTGGCTGCCAGTAGCATATACCTCCTGTAGTTCTACTGAAATGCTAGGAAGCTGCTAGTTATGTTTCAAACGTAATTTTAACCTTGTGAGTGTGGTAGTAAGATATTGGTAGACTTTGAGGAGCTGGTGGGCATAAACCAACTTCCCAAAATATCTACCACCAATGAGCTGAGTTACAACATTTCAAATGCATATCTACTTAAGATGACCTCAGCCTTAGGCTTCAATTCAGCTGATTGTTCCAGATGGTCTAGGTTTCTCACATGGGTGTTTTGAACCACAGACCGAATGACCTGGCCTTAACTTTTTAGTTCTACCTTTATGTTTTAAATGGGGACAGCAAAGGCCAGAAAAGGGAAGTGATATGAGTGAATGGTAATAAGGTTGGGACTAAAACCCAAATTGGCTGGCCCCCTGTGTAGGGGAGGAACTTTTTTTTTTTTTAAAGACTTATTTATTTTAGAAAGAACACGACCTGAGCCAAAATCAAGTGTCAAATGCCCATCTAACTGAGCCACCCAGGTGCCCCTAAGGGGAGGAACTTTTCAGGTCTGCCTTCTAAATGACACTTGGTGCAGGGTGCTCAGTGTTTCCTACCTCTGTGCTGGGGGTGACTTGATCATAGTGTTATATAGTAATGGGAAGAGCAAGTCTTTCTGAGTGTGTAGAACTGACCTCAGAGGTTATATGGAGATGGTTCAGGCTCTGACAGTGCCTTTGGGACTCTTTGTAGCACTTCCCAGGAAGGTAAATGTTTTTTACTTTGTTTGCAAAGAGTGGTGGAAAACAGATGTGTGTGTTGAAAGGAGGTAAAGAGAGGAGACTAGCCACATTTTCTTGCTTGAGACTGAGCCTCAACTCTCCTAAAAGTCTTTATGTATAGGAGTTATTTCTTTTGTGTATTCATAGCTAGAGGAGGCAGTCAGCTTGTTCAGGATCACATGAAGTTGGGAAGCAGAACTTGGCTTTCCCAGTTACTAAGTTAGTGGTCTCTCACTAACTTGCCTGTCTTGGAAGAATGACTCTATTCAGCAAGGGGACACCGACTTCCAGAGAATTGGCTCTGTGGTGATTACATTAACAAGATGGCTGCAGTGGAGTTCCCCTAAATAGCTTCTGCTGTAGCAAGTTTCAGTCAGTGGGTGACTCAGTTTTTCTGGGGCCCAGAGTGAGTGATTTCTCTTCCTGCTCGCTCTTCACCCAAATTATTGCTTTCTCTTTGCCTTCTTAAATTTTGAGTTCTGACCTCTCTGTATCTGACTCAATGCTCCAGCTTGACCTGTTTCATGAATTAGAAGAACATTATGGTACTTTCATTAGTACTTTTGTGGAAATAGTTGCTGCTGTAGCAGACATTTGAATTCAGACTGGAGTCTCCTGGCCTCAGCCCCTCACTACTCACCTCTAGGTGTTGTAGGCCAAGCCTAAAGCAGGTAGAGAGCAAAAAAAAAAAAAAAAAAGACTTTTCAGGACTTCATAGAAAGGTAGCATAGAGTAGTGGGGGAAAGCACAGCTTCTGGAACCAGACTGCTTAGACTCAAATCCCAGCTCTGTAACCAATTGGTTGTGTAGCCTTGGGCAATTTACTTACCTTGTGTGCCTCATTTTCCTCAACTGTAAAGCGAAGATAATAGTAGTACCTATTTCATAGGGTTGTTCTGAGGATTAAATGAGGCAATTTTTGTAAAGCGCTTAGAACCGTGCCTAGCATCTAGTAAGTTAGATGCAAATGTTTGTTATGATTACTTATGGAACTGAACCAACATGTGCTAGGTATAAGATGGGTAAGAAAGAAGGCAAGCAGTTTCATTCTCACCATTTATTGAGTGTTTGCTAGGTACTATTTACTATAAGAGATACAAATAAATGAATGGAGTATACAATTGCTGCCTTCATAGATCTCCTATTTAATTGGAGCTTTAGGGCTAACTCACTTAAAAACATCTTGACGAAAATAAATTTTACATGGAATTCTCTATAGATTTTGAGAAGAAGGGGGTTTAATGGGACATGAACAGGGCTTTGAAGGAAGTGTATATTTGGGAGCGGTGGCTGTTCTGAGTGGGAGAGTGATGTGGTTTTGGTACATGGACATAAACCCTAGGCCAGTGCTCTCTTGAAAGTGAGTTTGGAGGCTCCTGGGGGCTCAGTTGATTAGGTATATGCCTTCAGCTCAGGTCATGATCCCAGGGTCCTGGGATAAAGCCCTGAGTTGAGCTCCCTGATTAGTGGGGTGTCTGCTTCTCCGTCTCTCTCCCCCAGCTCATGCTTGTGCTCTCTCTCAAATAAATAAATAAAATCTTAAAAAAAAAAAAAAAAGAGAGTTTGTCTGAAATGAAGGAAACATTGAGGTGTTTCAAGGAGAGCCACAGAGTACATGTAAGCATAGACCAAGTTACTCTTTGTAAGGTCAGTTAGAGTCAATAGTTCTGAAGGGGTTTGTTGGGGAAGACTTCACCTTGGGTTTTCTAGAATTGGGCAAATTAACTGAAATAAATTTTATTGTCTTTGTTGCCCACATAGATATTTTGTGTGGCAGGGTATTAGGGCCTAATGAGACAGAAAAGTTGAGATGTGGGCATTTGGTCTTACAAAACAAAGTATAATCCCAAGAAATCCTTTCCTAGATATGTATTTGGGAGGTGACAGGGGTCAGGGCCTAGAAGGGGGAACAATGCATACCTATCAGGCTTGGTCAGCATTTCCTTCCCTCTCTTTAGTACTGGACTCCCTTAAATACCTGGGAAGGGGGTTGCCTGGGTGGCACAGTCAGTTAAATTTCCGACTCTTGGTTTTGGTTCAGGTTGTGATCTTAGGTTTGTGAGATCAAGCCCCACGTGGGATCCTTGCTCAATGCAGAGTCTGCTTGAGATTCTCTCTCCCTCTGCTCCTCCTGCTCGTGCTCTCTCTCCCTAAAATAAGTACATAAATTAAAAAAAAAATACCTGGGAACGATCAAGGCTTTATTTTTCTCCAGTGTAGTGTGTTTAGATAAGGTGCCTGATTTTGCTGTTTTGGTCTAATCTGCCCCCTACCACTCCCTATCACATTTCCCAACCCCCTGTACTTTTTCAGAAATCTTAACCTGAAGGTTAGATGAAGTACACCAAGAGGTTCTTATCTGTTGTAATCTTTGACTGAGGTTGACTAATCTGTGGTATGAAGTTGTAGGACGGGGTCAAGGTAATAGTGCATCTATTTGAGTGTCATCAGTTAAGTTGTACAAACCTTTGCTACCTTCAAGGATGTTTTTAAAAATGTTTTATTTATTGATTTATTTTAGAGAGAGGGAGGCATGAGCAGGGGGAGAGGACGAGGGAGGAGAGAGAGAATCTCAAGCAGATTCCTAACTGAGGCTGGAGCCCACTGGGGAGCTCAGTCTCATGACCCTGAAATCATGACCTGAGCCAAAATCAAGAGTTAGACATTTAACCAACTGAGCAACCCAGGCATCCCATTATCTTCAGGGGTTTTAAGTGAGCAAAACTCTCCAAACATCCTCGCAGATATGCCTGGGAGATTAATAACTCAGAAGTTCCCTTGCTGAGAACAAAGGTCGCTTAACCTCTTTGCCTTTGAAATTTTCTTTTCTCTAACATGAAACTATCAATAATATCAGAAATATGTAACCAGAGTAGATCAGAGCCCTCTTCCTCAGGTTTCTTACTCCTCTTGGCACCTGGGCCATGGTGGATCTAGAATATGCTCTATGCCATAGCCTGGGCATTTTCCTAAGGTTGGCAGTTTGCCTCCTGGCCTTAGGCCAGTTGCCAGAGGAAACCAATGACTAAACATTTCCTCCCTGAGACGTCAGCTTTTGGAAACTTTCCTGATGATTCCCTACCAGTCAAGTACGCCTTATTTGGCTATTTTCTCCCCCCTCAAATGCCCTTTACCACCTCAACTAGTCCCCTGTTCTTTTTTGCTACAGGGAATGCCTTTCTCAAGTTTATATAGTGCCACCTGCAAACTTTTCTTTTTTTTCCTAGTATAGGGCTTGCTTAGAGCAGGTGGTTGAGGCTCTTTGATGGAGGTGGGAGAGAAAGGAGAAAGATGGGAGAGCTCTGGAATGACTGTGATTTTTCCACCCTGCCTTCATTTCTTTCCATTCTTTTTTTTTTTTTTTTTTAAATCTCTGCCGGCTCTCTTGACCCAGTCTGGTCACCCCTGTCTAGCTTCTTACTTAGATCTCTGACAGCCTAGGGGTAGTCTTGCTTAACCTAAAAAGGCTCAGAGTGTGAGGAAAGGGCGGGGTCATCCTGGGCCTCTCAGCATCTTAAACTATTCCTTTGGAGTAGGTAAAGCCTTCCAGTTAGTAAATTCTTTATGCGTGCCCTTTGTATGCCTAAGCTTCTCACTTGGCTCTCCTGAGTGGAATGGGTCCGATGTCCCTCTGCCTCCCATCCTCAGTTCTGAGCTGTCTAGCCCTAGGTTAAAAGAGCTGAGCTTTTTGACATTTAAAGCTTGACGTACTTGTCTGGATTTTTTTTTTTTTTCTTAATGCTTTTTAATAGAAATGGTGCAATGAAAAAAAAATAGTGTACTTAATCAGGATATCTGCTTCTTAGTCTTCTTAGTCTCTGCCTGTGTGACCTTGAGCAAGTCATTTCTATGGGCTATAGTCTTAATATCTGTATAAAGAGAACATTGGCTTTTCCTGAAATTCTTATTATTTGTGCCCAGTCTTTAAGAAGATGGTAAGGCTTCTTGGAAAGAGTATAACAAAACAGAGAGCAGCGACTATTTGGAGAAGTTGCCTTCTCTTTATAATGACATTGGGAACATTATTTTTCCCCCCAGCTATCCATGTGTAAGTAACCCTTTTTATTTCAGTGAGCTCTGCTTAGACTAGGTTTTGGATCCATCTACCCCAGAGCTCACTGTGGGCATCCTGGCTTGGAGAGACAACTATTGACTAAGTGCCTTGGGTGGGGCCTTGGAGTCCAGCCTGCAAACCACAATTGCTGGCTATTTTAGGTCATTGGTGACTCCAGGAAGAATAGAAGACCCTGGAATTGGTCATTGTTCCAGCAAGGAAGGGGGAGACTAAGAAACAAACCAAAACTGAATGCAAATGAGATTTGACTTCCTTTACTCCCTTCCTCCACAACATCCCTCTTCTTAGGGCTATAAAGTTGCTTTTGGCCAAGTCTTAAATTGCTAAGGTCCCCTTCCTTTTCCTCTGTCTGAGTCACTGATATCTATGTTGCCCTTGCATGGGGAGAGCAGATGATGTGGGCTCGGGAGGAATTTCTAAGGGAGATTGCCACATGCCTGGTGTTGAGCCTTCAACTGATCCTGTATTTTGTGAATATGGCTTTCTTTGGTGTTAGACCTGTAGATCAAAGGAGAGGGATTTCTGAATTTCCTGTCAAGGCCTAATGGGCTGATGGGGCATAAGCAAGTTCCTAGAAATGATGTGCTCTTGGCTGGATTTGTTTCCACCCATCTTCTTCTTCCCCTTTACGGACATTTTGTATAGTTATTATTTGTGAATCAAGGATCTCAAGGATCTAGTTCAGCCTCCTAGGAGTTCGCCATGAATTTGATCTTCACTTACCCTGAGCTCCCTGGAGGGAGGGCAGGATAGAAGTATTCTTGGAATTTGTCTACCTTTGTTTGGGAGCAAGTTCCTAGACAGTTTAACCAAAGAAGGCTTAGAGCTGGGCTGTGCTTTTGGGTGGAAGATTCTTCCTCAACATTGGGCTGAAATACCCTCCAGGCTGTGTAGGAACTTGCTGGTGGGTACAGCCACCTTGCTGTCAGCCTTTCCTTTCTAGAGACCTCTCAGGTGGTAGAGTAGAATGACTGTTCATGAAGGAGAGTAAGCAAGCAGGTGGATGAGTGAGAAGGGGAGAAGCAAAGAGGAGTCAAATGGAAGAAGAGTAGTTATTTTTATATTTCCCCTTTTTATAAAACCCAACATGACATATGACAGAGTTTAGTAAGTGGAGAAATCTTCCATAAACCCACCATTTTAACATAGTAATTATTACTTATTTATATTTTTGTCATAGCTCGTATATATTATAATTTTCCATGGTGCAGTCATAATATTTATAAAAAAGTACTACTACTTTACTCTTACTGAATATATCACTAAAAACTTAGATAAATGCTGCTTAGTTTTTTAAAATGAACACTTTAATGGTTTTATAAAATTCCATCCAATGGCTATGCCATAATTTACTATTACTAACACTGCAGTGAATGTGAGGAAGAGAAAATCTAAGCCCTTTAGCATGGTATATATAGAGAGCCATTTGATGCCTGGATCTATCCTAGCTTACTTTCTGGACTTATCTCCCCACTTGTATGCTATACTATAGCTTTGTGGGATCAAGGTTTTCCAAGTAAGCTATACTTTTTATATCTTTCAGCTTTAACATATGTCTTTTCTTTCAGTTTGAAATGTCAAGTGTGTCTTCTCCACCTCCCTCCACTCCATGTCACCTCCACTGGATGCTTTCTTTAATACTCCTAGGTAGTATTTGTTGCACCATGCTCTGTGTGCAGACTATACTTCCTTTATAAGAACTTCTGCTATGATACTTACCATGTGGCGTTGCAACCATCTAGTTGACTTTCTCCTTCAGTAAGCTCATGGGCTTGAAAGTTTCTAACTACCCTGCCTCAAGAAGGGGCTCTTGTCCAGATGGAGGTGGTTAGGGATGGACAGGTCTTTGAAGAATGTATAGTCAGTGACAGACATAGAGAGAGAGTAGCAGCAATAATGTATGCAAGGGATCCAAGAGTGTTTAATTAGAACCTGGTAGGACATACTAGACACTAGTAATGGAAAAAATAAGCCTTGGAGGAGGGAAAGATAATTAACACCTGTAGGGCAGAGAGGCACCTGAGAGTCTTGTTGGCCTTGACCCACCAGTGCAAACTTCTTAAACATTCCAGATCTCAGTTTCCTATCTGCAATATGGAAAGAGTAACAGAACCCTACTTCTTAGGGTTATGGCAAAGATTCAGGCACTAATGCATCTGAAAGTGCTCTGTGAGGTGTGGGGTACAAAGGAGGGAAGGTAGGCTGAGGATATCCCAGAATTTTTCTAGTTGTCTTCTTAAAGTTCTCTCCTATGTGTGTTTCTTATTAAACCTCTGAGCCCAGAAAACCAAATGTTATGGTTTCCCTGAGCAAGCCCTACAGCTTGGTGCTTTAGTGGATGGTATGCAGGGAAGTCCCATTCCCCAACTCACCTAGGCAGCGTGGCTCCAGCTGGCCCTAGTGCAGCCTTACTCAAGAATAACCCCAAGTGGCTGGAAAGGGAGGTGCCACCTTCTCTCTAGCTCTTTAGCATCAAATGTATGGTACTACAGTAGAAGTTTTCCTATCCCTTGAGCTGGAGGTGGAAGTATTTATAGAAGCTGCAGTGAAGTTGAGTACCTTTCAGGCCTCCTGGCCCCAAACCTGCCATGGATAGAAGGAAGGGTATCTGGGTCTGTCACTGACTATATGTTATTCAAAGACTTGCCCATCCCACCTGTCTTGGGCAAATAGCTCATGGTCAACCATCCAAGCCAGATTCAAGGTCTTTGGATGCATTTTGTTTTCTTCACATACTACCATGGCTTCTTGCTGCTGTCGTGGCCATTTCAACCCCCCCCCCCCAAGGATTTTGTTTTATAAAGGAAGCAAATTATATGAACCTATGGAGGATCCATTAATTATAAAATACAACAAGGGGAAGAGACTTGCTCAAGGTCCATTGTCAGGGACAGAATCAGGTCTTAAAGCCAGGACTCTCAGGAGTGTGTTCTTTCCATTCTATCAGCCTATGCCACTAAAAATGTAAACTTCATGAGAACAGGGAGAGTTTCCCACTACTCATTGTATCCCCAGTACCTAGTACAGTGCCTGGCATAGAGGAGGTACTCGACAAATATATGTTGAATAGATACATTAATAGCTACTATTGTCAAGTTGGATTGTCGTTCACAGACTTCTTTGGCTAATTCAACTACAAAGCCAAACAATGATTTCAGTGGCCCACTGGAAATTAGCTAACGTAGACCTAGCTGGGCCCTGGCAGAATGGAACTGAGTAGTGCTAAGGAATGGGGAGGAATAGTCCCTCTTGTGTACCTTAGAGAACCTGTTTACCTGTGATTGGTCAGCTAGTTCACAGATAATTCCCACTCACCTTTTTATGTCTTCACAAAATATTGGTAGCATTCACAAGGGAGACTATTTGAATCAAAGTTTTTAGTAGATTCTAATAGGCAGCCATGCAAGCATTTCTATATGCCTTTGTGAAGCAACCCACACTTTGGCTGTAGAGTACATATTTGAAACATTACCCATCTTTAAAGATTTTTTTAATTTATTCATTTGAGAGAGATACAGAGACAGAGAGAGCACAAGCAGGGGGAGAGGCAGAGGGAGAGGGAGAAGCAGACTCCCCACTGAGCCAGGAGCCTGACGTGGGGCTTGATCCCAGGACCTGGAGATCATGACTTGAGTCCAAGGCAGATGCTTAACCATCTGAACCACCCAGGCACCTCTACCCAATTTTTAAATTTAATTTTTTTTTTGTGTGTGCTGCTCACTGTGCCATAGCCAGCAGGGCTGTCTTGTATTATCTAATCCTGAGAGGTATGTGCTCCTGAGGTTTAGGGACTGAGTTGACTCCTATGCTCAGGGATGGGCAGGGCCAGGCACAAATCAAGGAAGATAGCAGGGAAGTTCTATAGATCATCATTTTGGGGCACTCGGCATCTGTGTTCTGCTGTTGCCACTATTGCCATCACCAATGCCACCACCATTACCCAGGCTGCCTTATGGCCCAGAGCTGCACATCTTTGCAGATTTGGGCATATTTTAATCAAGGTAGGCTAATTTGGGGAGCAATAGAAGGTACTCTTTTTCCTACCCATTCCTGAGAGTAGGGTGTGGCTAGCATTTGGGAGGTTTAGGTTGAAGCCTACTAGATAAAGTTGGGTGCTCCAAAATAGGTAAGTGCCTCTGAAGGTCATCTTGTCTTTAAATAACTTCTCCATGTGTTCTTAAAGTGTTGAGCTAGACACCATGTAGGGTATATTAACAGTCTGTGCCACTTGGTAGGACATGCTTACAGAGACTGTTTTACAATTTATGATTCGGTTTTTTTTTCATTATGAAACTAAGACATATTTGCTGTAAGAAATGAAATAGTACTGAAAAATATAAAATTCCTTGTCTTCTGCCCCTGACTATTCTTCAGAGATAATGACCATTTACCAGTTACATGAACTTGGAATACTTTGTAAATGCATTTATACACATATAATTTTAAATACATGCATAACACAAATCCATACTGTTCTGCATTTTTTAACTTATTTTGTGGTTGCCATCTTCTCATGTCAAATCATATTTTAATGTCTATATGGGTTCATTAATAAGCAAGTTATCAAATGGGTGGAACGCATAAAAATGAAAAGGGCCCATGTTCTTTGTTTAGTGGAAAATGAAGAGGACGTTGTGTTTACCTGTTAGAGAGAAAAAGACTTCTTGGAGAACGTGGGAGTTGTGGACCATTCTGTTAGCATGAAGGATAGGGTGAGGAAAGTTATTTCCCTTTCCAAGTCTCTCATCTAAAGATTGCTGTGCGTTCATCTGTGTCTAAATGACCTTACTGGAATGCCTAGAAGTAGGTAAACCACTTTCCTCTGCTTTACATGGACCCTTCTTTCTCTTGCGTTTTTGCCAGTTTGGGGTAGCTTGAGTCCAAACAGTACCTGACTGAGAGCCCTGTTTCCCAGAAGACCTCTGGCTGCCATAGTCGTTTGAGGTTAAGGAAAGAAGCTCTGTGTGTGTGTGTGTGTGTGTGTGTGTGTGTGTAGTGGGCGGGGTAGTGGTGGTGGTCACATGCCTTTCCAGTTTTCCCCAGAGAAGAGCACTGAAATTGGATTAGAATCCTCCCCACCACTCATAGGTATCAGGGATCTTGTTCAGGTGGCAGAAAAGTGGAATTTTGCGGAGTATTCAGTTATAATTAAGCCATCTGGTTGAAGAGCTGAGCAAGATAGTGATTTGTGAACTACGAAAAAAATGTATACTATATTTTGAAAACAAATTTAGCCCAGCAGCTTCCCCTGGTCTTAGAAACTTGCTAGCTTAAAGATATTGATCATGTTGAAAGGAGCCAAACCCAGTGAGGACAAGCAGAATTACCAGATATGCAGGATCTCTTTTGCCCACTCATGACATGCCCCTCCCTTCTCTTGTCTCTTAGTTCCCAGACTTTCACAGTGGATGGAACAGAGTTTCTGCTTGTCCAGCCTTTAATCCTGGAGCCTCTGACACCAGAGGTTGACCTTGATTGGGCCAGACCTACAGGCCACAGCAGGCGTTATCGCCTTCTTCTTTAGATAAACAGGAAGCTGCCTGCAGATTCTGAGTGGTTGGAACTTTCTGAATCTTATGGGGCAAGGAGAGCAAGGCTCTGAGATCGAACTCCAAAAAGAGAAAGAGAATGACACTTGGAATACTTTAGTCTTTGGGCTACTTGGATCGAAAATATCTCCAGGCACTTATTGTAGACCAAGCTTGCAGGAGGTTTTGTGTTTTAGCATATTGGCTGTGTGACCTCAGGGAAGTCCCTTAACCTCCCTGAGCCTCCCATTCTTCATTGGTAAAGTGGGCATGATAATGATAGCCTCAGAGTTGGTGAGAAACTTGGATAAAATAACACTGGAAAACCCTCAAATGTTAGTTCTGTACAAAATCGACATACAGGATTCAGGTCCTCAGAGATGCTTAAGTCACGTTTTAACAGCTTCTGTTGATAAAGGCAGTAGAGTGTGCCAGTGGATGAAAGACTTTCACCTCATCGTTAAGAATGGTTATCCTTAAAAGGGTAAGCCTCAGTTACTAGGAGGAGTTCATTTCTGTGAAACAACTCATTTATAAACCATCTGGGACCAGTGATGCATTGTTGTATAATCAGCTCTCAACTATCCATAACAACACTTTCTTCTTCCAGTTACCTATACGGAATTTCCTAAGCCATGTAAGCTTAGGAAATGCAAACTCTCTTGGCTCTTCTGACAGTCCAAACAAGAATAATTAGTTAGGGAAATATTTTCCAAACAATTTTCCAGACATAAAGTGGTTAGAGTGCTACTGCTGAGTTATCCATAGGGTGTTACTCCTATGCTGATGTGGATAACTGACCTTAACCAAAAGGAAAACAGTGAACTTTGGCTTCTGGAACAAGGAAAGAAATAGGCTTCTACTTTCCTGGCCATTTGTGCCCTCAGTACCGTCCTTCTAGGCTGTGAACTCAGATAGGCGTGACAAATTTATGAGACTGGGATTGAGAGGGAGGTAACGCTTCAAAGAGTGTAGATAGAAAAGACCATGTATGAGATTGTCCTACATAGACATTATTCCAGGGGGATTTGAACAGTTCTCCTTTCCATACTCTATTGGGATTCAGCCTTTGTCAGGGGAGCCAAGACTGAAGAAATCTTAAAACAGCTTTTAGAGACCCCTCTAGGTGAGTTCCTCTGGAACCTCTAGCTTTTGAGCAGCACAGAAAAAGGAATGCTCGGGTTAGGAAGCTGGGAGGGAGTTATAAATTAAAAGGATAGCTATCTGCTCTCCACATAGTTCCCTGTTTAAAACAACCTTGACAGATGTGAATCGAAGGAATCCCTTTACAGGTTGGCTAGCATTGTCCTGCAATTATTTTCCAGTGTTCCTAATTTTCCTTGTCCCCTGCCTGGATAAAAAACAAACAGAAAGGTCTCCAAAAAGGTCTCCAACCCAACTGACAATTCTCTATGTTTGTGATATGCATCATGGCTGTCAAAGCCCTTTTTACCAGTATTATTATGTCATTTGATATTTATTAGCTCTCTCCAGTTGGCAGATTAGGAATTATTATCCCCATATTTTCATATGGGAACAGGGACTCTGCAAAAATTACTCAGCTAATGAATAAGGGAGACAGGACTTGAGTGGGAAACAGAAGACTTTAGCTTTAGACTCTGTATAAGGTGGAGTGTGGGAAAGGGAGATAAATGTTGTTTCACAAACGCCTGGACTTAAGCTATAATCATAGTTAGGCCAGAGTTCTAAGGCTAGAAAGGAAGTTTCAAGTTTAAACATGAGGTCCTTCCCCTGTACCAATAGTTGCTCAACCTCCCTTTAGTTTCTCCTTCTAATATATCGTGAGTCAAGAATAAAGTTTAGAGAAAATTCTAGTAATTGAGATTGGTGTGTGGATGTCCACCTGTCAGTTGTTTATGTTCTGCCTCTTTGGGGCCTGGCCTGACTCTTGTTTTGTTGCTGGTATCCTGTGTCACCCTTCTTGCTAGTGTCAGACCACTGTTTTCAAGCCTAGTCAAGCTTTCCACCTGGTTGAGCCAGTAACTGACTTGGTTTTGCCTTACTTCTGAACACATAGATGTTGCTTGAAATGAGAATTGTTTGGGGACTGCTTTGACCTAGTTAATGTAGGGTCTTGTTTGTGCCTTGGGATCATGAGTATTGGTCCAACTTGTTGTTGAATGGAGGAGGTACTGCGGAATTACAAGAAGAACACTCTTCTGGAGTTGAAGAGCTGGAGTTTTGTCTGGGCTCTGCTGCTAGCTTTCCAGAATAACCTTGGCTGTTTGAGGCCATAGTCTGTTCTACAAGGAGTTGGTTTGTCTAATCTCTGAGGGCCATTCCTGTTCTGAAAGTCTGCGATTTACTCAGAAATGTTATATTCCCCTGACAATGGACGTGGGTCTGCCCCACCTTGGGTAGAAGGTTGGTGGTACATCTCAGAAATGTTCTCATTGTGTTGGGAACTGGGGCAAGAGGCAGCTCGAGCAGCTTTGAGAGGTTGGAAGTGGTCGGCTATGTCCGGCTTCTTTTTTATAAAGATTTTATTTATTTATTTGAGAGAGGGAGAGAGAGAGAGAAAGAGAGAGAGAGAGAGAGAGAGAGAGAGAATGGGGGAGGGGTAGAGGGAGAAGGAAAGGAAGGAGCCTGATGTGGGCCTTGATCTCAGGACCCTGAGATCATGTATGTCTGGCTATTGGAAGAGAGAACTTCACAGAAAGGCTTTGGGAATGTTTAAGATCATAACTGGGTGGAGGGATAGGCAGTCAGGGTGGTAAGAGTCAGTCCAGGAAGAGATGCTCTGGAAAGGTAGTTCTTAGGGAACCTACCAGAAACAGGTGATAGAATGACATCATGAGGTAGATGGTTTAGTATAATCCTTGGCCAGATAGTCCTTGGTTACAAGTAGTTGGTAAGCCCTCAGGAATGTGACACCGTCACATGGGAATGTGTCACTAGAGCAGCCAAAACCTATGGAAGCAGGAAGACCAGCTTTCTCTTGTTACCATCCCCTCTGTGAGGGTGTGAGTTCTTTAAAATTGGGCCATAGAGGCCAGAAGTGGCAAATGGAAAAATCTAGTTCATAATGGTAGATAGGCCTGCTCCTTTAGAAGAAGGGAAAGTCATAATGCTTGCTTGATTTCGAAGCATGTGAGGTTGAATTGACTAGTGCCAATACATTTTTTAAATTATTATTATTTGTTTTTGTAGATCTGAAGCAAGGTTGGGGAAAGGGGGAAATTTAAACTCATGATCCTAGTGGCCCTAGGGACCAGAATGAAGGTGGAGTTCAGCTGTTAGAGCTGCTGTTCTTATAGTAGGAGGCTGAGATTTACCTGTGGCCAGCTAGGTTCCTTACCTCCTGATCCACTGGGAAAGTCTAGTTTGTCTATACGGTTAGTCTTGGCCAGCTTTGGGAAGCCCATTTAGACTGATAAGACAATTGTTCTGGCTTAGGGCTTTGGGCATCAGTATTTTTTAAGAGCTCCCCTATTCTAGTGTTGAACTAGGGTTGATAACTACATACCTAATCAAAGCCTCTTCATATTACATCCAAGAAAATGGAGTCTGAGAAAAGTAGAGGCCTATGCCATTGCCCACACAGTGTGAATAGAGCTGAGCTGTGATTCGTCCGGACTCTTTTCACTCCACTCTTGTAGCTGGAGTTAAAGGTGGCCCTGATAGCTCAATTGGGCAGTCTTTAAACTTGGTCCCTGGGCCTAGATGAGATGGAAGTTATGTGCTCCTTCCCCCACCACCAGTGCTGGAGGAAAGAGTAGGATTCAAAGTAACCAACTGGGTCCAACAGCTCTCTTTAGAGCAGGAATTCACTGTCTGGGCATGTGTAGACCGGGGATGGTAGAGAAGAAAGGATAAGACAGGATGGGAAGTGAGTAATTCTGTGGGTTCCAAGGCATTCAGTTAGTGGGAACATTATAAGGAGTTGGTGAATAAGAGCCTAGGGACTCTGTGAATTTATTTTTCAGCTCCATATAGAAGTGCTGGGCTGGGATCCTGCCCTGTGTTCAAAGCGAGGTGCTTAGGAACCGAAGACTGCTTGTTCTCTGTTTCCTGCTTCAGCTAGATGCCTTTTACACCTGATTAGGTCCCAGGCTCTGCTGCTTCTATACTTTTAGAGTACACCAAGTTCTCCCAAAAGGCCTGGCACCATATCACAATGTGGTCTTTAATTATTTTTTTCACTGTTTTATATGTGGGACCCCAATTAGAGCATAAGCAGCTCCTCCTCCTCCTCCTCCTCCTCCTCCTCCTCCTCCTTCTTCTTCTTCTTCTTCTTCTCCTTCTTCTTTTTTCTTCTTCTTCTTCTTTTCAAATACTGCATCCAATGGCTGGGATTACATTTTTTTATGTTATGTTAGTCGCCATACAGTACATCATTAGTTTTTGATGTACTGTTCAATGATTCATTATTTGCATATAACACCCAGTGCTCCTTACAACACATGCTCTCCTTAATACCCGTCACTATAAGCTTCTTCTATGGTAGGAAAGGGGATTTTGTTCTAAGTCCTCCCTGGGGCACAAGAAGGTGTTTAATGTGGAGAACCAGGAAATTCCAGGAGGACATATTGGTTTCTTTTCACCCACCAGCCTCCAAAAGAACTTTTTTATTTGGGAAGAGAGGTGATTAGGAGCTTTAGGGTGGACATAGCACATATTGCATTCTGTGGGACCAATAAGTATATATTTTCACTACTAGATGGGGAACCCCTTGAAGTAAGGGCTTGTCATAATCTTTGTATTCTCAGTGCCCCATACTCTGCCCCCACTTTGCAGGTACTCAATAGCTGCTGAATTTTCTTCTCCTGTTTCTCCCTTGAGTCAGACTAGATTCTCTGGAAGGCTTCCATCTCCAGGGAAGAATCTGGAAGTTAATGGAGAGAAAAAGGCTACATCTGAGTATTGGCCATCAGTGGTACCCCTTGTATCCAGAAGCCCACAGTTCTTAGTAGTAGTTGATTTTTAAGGTATATATGCTTTCACACATACATATTTTTCTTTTCCTTCTTTTTTTTCTACAGAAGGGGTAAATGTGAGGATCCAGGGTATGGAGTGGGAGGTCAGAAGGTGGGCACTTCTGAGTGGTGTTTTTTCTCACCACTTCCTTATGAGAGAAGTGCTAACTGGACCATGAGGATCCTAGACCTAGTCCAGAGGAGAAAGCCCTGTGTGCAGTGTTGACCACTAATGGAGGTCTTTAGCCTCGGAACTTTGTGGTTGGCACTAATTTCATTCTTAGCTCTCCTTCCCATTGAGTTAGGCATCTCTGCCTCAATTTCTTTTTATTCTTTAAACCTTTTCTAAGGGGATAGGGAGAGAAGCAAGCCACACATGTCCCTTTGTTTCTTGAGCCCTTAATAGGACAGCTGGGAAGGTCTCTTCTTTCTTCTTCGTGCATGACTCTTGTTCTTCAAGGCCTGGGGTTTGAACCAGAGGCCTAGAGGCTAGGTATTCCATGGCTCAGCTCCTGGCCTGGGGCCTACTACTGAGGGGGATCCACGTGAACCAGGGCCTTTCTGGTATGTGAATGAGCCTTTGGGGAAGATGGTTAGTGCTCTAAGCTTATTGCTTTTTTTTTTTTTTCCCCAGTGCTTTTACTTAGGAAGGGAGTAACCCACTGTGTATGATTGTTTGGGCCAGTTATCTTTGGCTTTTAGATAAGACCCTTGATGCCCATCTTTTATAGAAAGTAGAATGCGAAGAGAGGTGTTAGTTCAGATTTGAGGCCTTACTGATAGTGAGTGGAGTTACTAGCCTGACAATATTGGTCCAGTCCAGCAGTTGGCAAACTTGTTTGTGAGTCCTGTTTTTTGTATGTATTGGAAGAATAGGTTTCCAAAAATAATAATAATAATAATGATAAATCTTTGCTAAAAAGAAAAAAAAAAGAATATGCAACAGAGACCATATGTGGCTCACAGAAACAGTGTGCCCATCCCTGATAGTCTATGCTTTATACTACCAATTTACTGTATACCAATTTCTTATGGACTCACGACACTTATAGTCACCAAATTCCTGAGCCATGCACACAATTGGTAGACCTCTGAATCCTGATTTATGATAGGGTTGTTTGTAGACGGCCCCTTCCATATTGGTTACTAACTAATCAAATCACTCTGTCTCCTTCTGGTGTAATTTGGGGTCTTAGTCACTGGGGTTAGAATTAAAATTGTATCTTTCTCAGAGTGAAAAGAAACTGATAGATGATAGTTTTCTTTCAGCTCACCGTTCCTATGTAAGACTTAACTTTTCATCTCAGATGGCCCCAAATCTGATAAGTACACAGCTGCTGTTGATAGTAATTAGGGAGATTTGAAAATGAAAACACAAAGTCCAAAGCTATACTCAACAGGGGATTCCAGAGCTGGGACTATCTCTTCCTATTCCTTCCTCCACACTTTATTTTTGGCTTTGCTGAGCCTCCTAAAATCCAGTCTGGCTTTTTGAGAAGATGCCTCCTTTGTGTTCTTCTGAGACCATGCCTAAACAGAAGGAATCCTGGTACTTTTGAAGTATGACACAGAAACTCTTTGGAGTTATGGGGATGACACTACAGTATAGCTCTAGTGATAGGCTTACTGAGACTTGGAGACATTTCCAGCTCCATCTGGAACCCTTACATCCAGTGTTCTGGGGGCTTCCACTATGTTAGCTGTTGTGTGTTTATGTGGGTACATGTCTATTTGGGCATCTGTGCCTGTTCACGCCAAATCTTTGGGAATCCTGAGATGGAGAGAATATGGTGCCAAGGCTGAGTCACTCTTCTGCAAAGGTCAGAGTTTTAACAGGAGTTGTACCAGATTTGCTCTGGAATGCCTTTTCTTTTCCCTTCTGCTGTGACTACCCTTTGCCAAACACACCTAGGCTTGTGGATGGATACTCACCCAACTTCAGACTACTAGGGAGACTCAACCACTGAGCTTCCTGACCTGAGGTGACCAGGGCACAAGGGGGTAAATAGCATTCATCAGAGCTGCTCTTCTTCTCCCCTTCCCTAATGTCCTCAGTACCCTACACCTCTATCCAAAACATAGAAGACTTGTGGAATACGCAAAGATGTTCCTGTCCTTAATGACTGAAGCATATTTGTGAATAGTCAGTGAGTAAAGTTAGCTTAAATGGTTTTAATATGACAATTAATGGTAAGCATTCCAAGTAGAGTTGACTCAGGTTTTCCCGTGACTTTTTTTGGGCAGGGGTCTGGTCAACATTGTTCAAGGTGACTTGAGGGAAAGGAAGGGTGGTAGCCACAAGATAAATTAAGTAGGCCAGTTATATAGGATCATTTTCAATTTATTTATAGGTGTATGACCTTGGGTTAGGCATTTATATTTATAGGTGTATGACCTTGGGTTTATAAGTGTATGACCTTGGGTTAGGCATTGAACTTTCCTTAACCTGAGTTTTCCATTTTAAAAATGTGGGTAATAATGATACCCACTTCCTTGGGATTTATGAGAGAGAAAATAGCTTGCAAGTGTGAAAGTGCATCTAGGAGAGTGCCTGGCATATTGAAAGTGCTTGATAAATACCTCATCTCTCTTAATTCCTTTCATGTGTTTTGCCCTCTTTAAGTATTTGAGATCAAAACAATTCAGGACCCTAGTTAGGCTTTGCCTCTAATTTGTAAGTGTGCTCATTGTGTGCAGTAGCACTATCTCTGTATGATTTTTTTAATAGATGAGGAAGCTGATATTTGAAGCAATGATGCCAATTACTGGCCTAGTTTGTGGTGAACCCTACTGTACCTTCCACTGCAGCCTGTTGAGGGGGACTGAGAATCTATGTGGGCATGTCTTGCTTTGCGAAGAGGAACCCCAACTCTGGGGAGCCTTGCAAATCTCAGGATGAGGGAGTGGGGGAAAAGAAGAGCTATACTGAGACCCATGTTAGACTGGATGGTTATGGGGTGGGAAGAAGAGAGGATGTACAGAGGAGAAAATGATTAGAGGAACCCTTACTCAAGAAGGCAAAGTAGTTTGTGAAATTAGTGTGCCCCGCCTCTTTGCAGAAGCCAGGCAGCTGTGGCTGAGGCCCATCCCAAGCTCTTGCTGTGTTGGTAG
This sequence comes from Potos flavus, assembly GCA_028534135.1. Classification (NCBI taxonomy): domain Eukaryota; kingdom Metazoa; phylum Chordata; class Mammalia; order Carnivora; family Procyonidae; genus Potos; species Potos flavus. The sequence continues at coordinate 60,022,780 of CM052901.1, read as the reverse complement.
CTTTCACTTCCTCTTTGTGTGTGTATGGTGGGGTGTGGGTGCAGTGGAAATCTTAGTCTGGTTGCCTTTCCAGGTCTACCTGTAGGTAGACAGGTTTTCCATATGGACTGAATGTGTTGTAGTAGGCTCCCCCGAGCTCTGGAGAGTGTTTCCTCCTAGGTTTGTGGGAGCTAGGGTAGGGAGTACTCATTAAGCTAAGCTGGTACCTCGGTGGGGCTATGCAGAACAGAGCCAGCTTCCTATCTATATCTTGTATATTAGGCCCCCTTGTCTGGCTTTGTCTTCAGGAATTTCTCTCTCTGCCTGTGGAACAACTCTCCCCCGAATCTGATGATCTTGTGCCTAGTATTGTGGTGGTGAAGTGGTCTGTAATTTACTCTCTTTTGATAAATTCTGGGGAGAGTGTTTGGGAGCTGGGAAAGGAGACCTGGATCCTTTGTACCTTAGAAATGTTTTTCACATGTTGTATATTTCCCTGTAGCATTTGGAAGCACGCGTTGTGTTTCTTGCCTCTGTGTCCTTATACATGCTATTTCTCTAACCGGAACACTATAAGCTTCCCTTTCCGTTTAACATCTTTTTCCTGTGACAGTCTTATTTATCTCAGGACCTGTCAGCTCTTCCTCTAAAAACTTTCTGCCCTTCTACTTTCTCCATTATGGCCTGGGTGCCCTTTTATGTTTCCACAGTTCCCTCTGATTATCTCTATCACTGCTCTTGCTATATAGAATGGTAATTACCCATTCACTTGTCTACATGCCACTGCTTCCTTGCTCCCCCCAAAAAATCTGTTACATGCTCATTCACTCACTTTCACACACACATGTGCAAGTATTAAAATCATCTCAAAGGGGGCACCTGGGTGGCTCAGTGGGTTAAGCCTCTGCCTTCGGCTCGGGTCATGATCTCAGGGTCCTGGGATCGAGCCCCACATCGGGCTCTCTGCTCAGCAGGGAGCCTGCTTCCCCCTCTCTCTCTGCCTGCCTACTTGTGATCTCTCTCTCTCTCTCTCTGTCAAATAAATAAAAAAAATCTTAAAAAATTTCATCTCAAGGCCTGATCCATATTGGGTATCTGATAAATTGGTGTATGGAACCAGCATGTGTGCATATGCAACTGTATCAGAGGAGTAAATCCTTTCTAAAACAGCTGAGGTAGGTAAGACGTGGCCCTATTTGCTTTTCTAGATCTTACTAGAATTGTAGGTATAATTTTAGGGTTTACTTTGGAACAATGTCTTGCCTGGGCCACTGGGGGGGGCTTGTGGGTAATTACTATAGAGATTCTGGTAGGCCTCTTTCCTGCTGCTGTCTGAAGAAACTAGACCAAAATTAGGGTAGTGGGGGAAAGGGCTTCTGAGTCTACCCAAAGAACTCACGCACGTGTGTGTGTCTGTGTGTGTGTGTGTGTGTGTGTGTGTGTGTAGGGTAAGTAGTTTCATGCATACTCACCTCGGCATTAGGGGGTGCAAAGACGGTATGTTTGTGGTGGTAGGGGATGCTAAAAACCCTGGTATTGTTGGCTGAATAGGTTAAACAGGTTTTACCAGTCTCAGTAATTTGGTAGCTGAGCTTGTAGTTTGGAGGGCAAGATGTGGCTTTATCAACTGAAAAAAAATACAAAGCTATCTTTTAAAGAAGTTGTATCAGTCTACATAGGGACCCAAACTAATAAGCTGGATGTTATCTCTCTGTTCTCTTACTGACCACCCCTGCTCTGCAACTTTTCCAAAATAATCACAGACACATAGAGCCCAAGAGCATTATTTAGGCTCTCTTTACCTCTGCTTTGAGGAAGATGACCATGACAAAAACGAAGACTGTAAGCTATGACCACTAACAGAGATACCTAGGGCAGGTATGAGAGTACTCTTCAGCCTTCAGCACATCCATTGGAGGCAGGTGCTGAGAAGTTGGTATTTTCTTAAGGCCTATGTGATAAACCTTGTTCCTTGATGCGGGCAAAAGTTAGATTGCATTGTAAGATTAGGTGTGGGGAAGTAGTAGGCTGGGTGGGACTGAGGACATCCTGCTTAGGGGGTGGTCGGCCAAGGTCCCCCATACAAGCTTAGCCAAGAATCATGCTGCACTGAACATTCGCACTTAGTGAGGCAGTGCTATGGAATGGCATCTGCCTCTTTGCTTCACTCTGGATGAATGAGGAGGTTCTCCCTGAACATTCAGATGGAATGTTCAGCCACATTCTTTGCTACTTAAAGTCCAGGAAGTGAAGACAAGGGAGAGCCAGGGAGTCAGCTGGTCAGAGAGAAGAGAAGGGAAATTGAACAATGAGTAGGCTCGGGCTGAGGTACCCTCTTGCCTCTTGCCATCCCTTACTCTGTGTTGGAGGAGCTGTTTATTATGGGTCTGAAGCCATTTTCATTTTTATAGTGGCCAAAGCCACCCTAGGCCCATTAAGACTTCCTGCAGTTCATGCTGCCTTAGCAGAAATGCTGTTAACTGGCATCTAAAACCCATTATGTAGTAACTTGAGTAAAGTTTGGGAGACTTTTTGAAAAATAAGTTTACTGCATTTTTGTATCTCCTGGTTAATTTAATCAAAGAAGAGCATTAGCATGTTGTCTCCCAGTTTCCAAATGTAGAAGTTGCCAATTTATGTTTTTCCAGAAAATTTGTTTTTTCAGAAGTACTTTGGATCATCGCCAGTTGTCTCTAGGCATGGATCCTGTAATGTTGAAGGTGCTCTCAGTGTTTTGGTTTTTTTTTTATTTTTTTTAAATTTTTTTCCCCAAATACTTTTATTTTATTTTTTCAGTGTTACAAGATTCATTGTTTATGTACCACACCCAGTGCTCCATGCAATATGTGCCCTCCTCAATACCCACCACCAGGCTCACCCAACCTTCCACCCACCTCCCCTCCAAAACCCTCAGTCTGTTGCTCTGAGTTCACAGTATCTCATGGTTCATTGCCCCTCCAATTTCCTCCAATTCACCCCTCCCTTCCCTCTCACAATGTCCTCTATGTTTTTCCTTATGCTCCACACGTGAGACCATATGATAATTGACTCTCTCTGCTTGACTTATTTCACTCAGCATAATCTCTTCCAGTCCTGTCCATGTTAAAACAAAAGTTAGGTATTCATCCTTTCTGATGGAGGCATAATATTCCATTGTATATATGGACCATATCTTCTTTATCCATTCATCCGTTGAAGGGCATCTTGGCTCTTTCCACAGTTTGGCGATTGTGGCCATTGCTGCTATGAACATTGGGGTACATGTGGCCCTCTCAGTGTTAACTTGTCACCCTTCCTGTCCCGGTCTGTGAAACTGGGAGATTTATTGCAGATTATTTAGCTTGATCAGGCACAGAACTCCAGCTCCCTCCCCAGTCAACCAAAGCCTCCTCCAAGGAGGGGAAGTGTGGTAATGACATTATCTTTCCCCAGGCAGCCACGTGTTCTCTGAGAACAGGATGTGGGGAGGGCTGGGCCCCAGTCACAGGGCTTGGGGAGGGCACGGGAAAGTGGGCTGGTGGTGTGGGCATGCGGGTTGGTACCTGCCTCCTTGGCTTTGAAAGGCATGAAAAGCCCCTGTATTTTTAAGGGTTCACTTATGTGTATACTTATGTGTACATGTCTGTGTTCTTACCCTGATAAAGAACTATAAACACCTGTGAATGAAGCCCAACTTTTCAGGCTGTAGAAACTCAGTGGTAAGGAGTGGGTGGGCCTATGCTTCCCACTACCACCTCATGCCTTGTGACTCTGCAGCCATAGGCCATTTGGCAAGATTTTTTCGAGGGGACCTGGACACCAGTAAAGAATGGAGCTGCTTTGTTTCTCTTTCTCAGGGCCCTAGTCATTCCCCTCCCCCCAGATGGCTTCCTAGCATACTGTGGTGATTTGCATGTTCAGTTTCTTTTCAGGCCTCATCCTCTTCTTCTCCCTGCCCCCACTACTTCTGTTGGGGACCTTTGGAGATGTGCTGCCTGGGGTGGGGAAAAGAGGATGTAGCTAGCTTCCTGTACAAGGGAGGGTGGGGTGCCTGCCTTCCTGCCTGTCTGCCCACCCGCCCAGTTGCCATTTACCCAGTGCTTAAGGAACTGACTGAAGAGTTCAGAGTCACCAGAGGCTGAGGGGCTTTCCAAGGGCAAAAAGATGGGGCTTTGCTTTTAATGGCCTTTCTTCACAGTTCTTCACCATAGGCATTGCTGGGCTTCCTTTTTCTGGAATCCCAATGTTGAAACAGTCTTTAGAGGCCGATTGGTCCAACTACCTTAGATGGGGAAACTGAGGCCAAGAGAGTCCTTTAAGTCCTGTAAAGAATCAGTGGCCAAGTTAAGATGAGTAAAATTCTAGAAAGTTATACCTGGAGCTCTTTCCCTTTCCCTAAGCTGATAGTCTAGTGGTTTGCAAACTGTATTTGGCTGAGCTGTCTGGGCAGCTGCAGTCCTCCTTTAACTAGAACAGTTCTAGTTTTATGTACTTCATATTTTGAAGTTTCATATGGCTTTCTATCTTAAGAGTGAAGAGGCAAGAAGTTGCTAAAAATATAATAAAATTGAAAACCGCGAGCAAGACCTACCCAGTGCAGTTGGGGACACTCTACCTAGAAGAGGGAAAAGATTATCCCAAGGTTACTGGGACAAGACCCAGGTCCAATTTCTGGCCCATTGTTCTTGGCTGGTTGCTCCTAGATAATTGTGTAGTTCCCTCTACCATAAGAAGACTGTTCCTACCCCATTGCTGCGTTGATCTCCCATCCCAAGGATAGTTCCTTTTGTAGCACCTGAGACAGAGCTAGAGGCCACTTGATTTCTTGGATGAAATAAATGACAATAAGTAAGCCATTGGACTTTCTTTTAACCTTTTTTCCTTTTAATCTTGAATAAGAGAAACTTGGAAGGGTAAAAAACAGTGTACTAGTAGTTGGGGAGACCTGGGTTCTAGTCCTATCTCTTTCACACCTGAGCAAATTGCTATTTACCTCATTGAGGCTCCATTTCTCCCTTCTGTTAAACAGGGCTTGTCTATGCCCTGCCTTTCATATAGAATTGAATTAGGTGAAAGAATGCATGTGAACGAGTGTCCTTTAAGCTGTAAAGCACTGTGTACATGGGGCTAGGGTTATTACTGTATAAAGGTGAACCAGGCACCCTGGAAGAATCTTGGATTGGATAGGTTGCAGGAGAAAAAGAACTAAAATTTATCAAACATCTAATACACGCTAAGTGCCAAGCCAGGTTCTTTTTTTTTCTCTTCTTTTCTTTTCTTTTTTCTTATCTTATGTTAGTCACCATACAGTACATTAGTTTTTGATGTAGTGTTCCATGATTTATTGTTTACTTATAACACCCAGTGCTCCATGCAATACATGCCTTCCTTAATGCCCATCACCAGGCTCACCCATACCCCCACACCCCTCACCTCTGAAACCCTCAGTTTTTTTCCTGTAGTCCATAGTCTCATGGTTCGTCTCCCTCTCTGGTTTCTACCCCCCCTCATTTTTCCCTTCCTTCCCCTAATGTCCTTCATGCTATTCCTTATGTTCCACATATAAGTGAAACCATATGATAATTGTCTTTCTCTGCTTGACTTATTTCACTTAGCATAATCTCCTCCAGTTCCATCCATGTTGATGCAAAAGTTGGGTATTCATCATCCTTTCTGATGGCTGAGTAATATTCCATTGTATATATGGACCACATCTTCTTTATCCATTCATCTGTTGAAGGGCATCTCAGCTCCTTACACAGTTTGGCTATTGTGGACCTTGCTGATATGAACACTGGGGTGCAGGGGCCCGTTCTTTTCACTTTATCTGCATCTTTTGGGGTAAATACCCAGTAGTGCAATTGCTGGGTCATAGGGTAGCTCTATTTTTAACAACTTGAGGAACCTCCATACTGTTTTCCAGAGTGACTGTACCAGCTTGCATTCCCACCAACAGTGTAAGAGGGCTCTCCTTTCTCCACATCCTCGCCACCATTTGTTGTTTCCTGACTTGTTAATTTTGGCTATTCTAACTGGTGTAAGGTGGTATCTCAATGTGGTTTGGATTTGAATTTCCCTGATGGCTAATGATGTTGAACATTTTTTCATGTGTCTGTTGTCTTCTTTGGAGAAGTGTCTGTTCATGTCTTCTGCCCATTTTTTGACTTGATTACTTGTTTATTGGGTCTTGGGTTTGAAAAGTTCTTTATAGATCTTGGACACCAGCCCTTTATTTATATATGTAGTGTCATTTGCAAATATCTTTTTTTAAAAAGGATTTTATTTATTTATTTGAGAGCAAGAGAAAGTGAGAGAAAGAGAGAGAGAGAAAGAGCGAGCACACAAGTGAGGGAGGGGCAGAGGGAGAGGGAGAAGCAGATTCCCTGTTAAATGGGGAGCCCATCACGGGGCTCAATCCCAGGATCCTGAGATCATGACCTGAACTGAAGTCAGAAGTTTAATCAGTTGACTACCCAGGCTCCCCAAGACAGATTCTTTATTAAAAGTAAAGGAGATGATGGTTGTTCTCGTAACAATCCTGTGAGGTAGGCATTATTACTCCCATTTTATTTGTGGGAAAATTGAGGCTTTAAGAGATCTATGGACTTGCAGTGTCCCAGGGCCTCCCTCCAGAGCCCACACTGTCAGATATTTGTGAAGAGACCCTAAGAATGTGCTTTGGTTTCAACTGGGGCTTTCTAACCTATTCTCTGCCTCATTCCAGCCTCTCTCTTGAGGTAGTGATGGGACTGTTTCTTTTGCTTTCACATCTCAGTCCCCAGTTCTTTACCTCCAGCTTTCCTTGGCACCAGGCACATTTAGGTGCCCTTGTTTGGCCTTTAGCAGATGGAGAAGCCCTCAGGGTCAGCCACCTTTTTATTGACAAGAGGGGCTTCCTACTCCTTTGGGGTGCTGGTAAGGAGAGTCAGGGATTTGTTGCTAGTCAGACAGACCTGGATTTTGGCCAAGATCATGAAGCTAGAAGATGGCAGTTGTTTCCCTTCATTGAGGCTCAGTTTCCTCATTTGTAAAATGAGGCTAAAGATGCTTACCTGCATGTGTATCATGTGCTGGTAAATATTTAAAGACAAATTTTCTGGTGAAGTCAAGATTTATACTATTTACTGATCCCCATGGTATAAATACTCTCACCATGGCTGATTCCAAGGTACCAACGTGAAGTCCTTGAGGGAGGAAATGTAAAGAGATGCACATGATCAAGGCTAGTGTGAGCTAGTTCCAGTGCACCATTGTTAATCACACCTGTCTCAGACTTCCACCCTCATCCTCCCCACATGCTCACATCTCAGTGCAAATATAGGACCCCCTCGCCATGTCTCTTCTGTTCTCCCAAGTTCCCAGGGCATCCAGGAAAGGGAAAGTATCATTTAAGGTGCTCCTTGCCTGAAAACTCTCCCAGGAAAGAGTTAATATAGAATGTTTAAAGAACAGAGAACTCAAGAAGGCTCTGATTGGGACTCTAATTAGAACATTCTGATCAATGTGTTTTGGCTGGTGAGTTATCTGCATCAGCTGGTTTCTCCCATTGTCTGATTCTTAACTAGATGTGAGGATAGTGGAAGGCTCTAGACAATGACATGAGCATTTGATCATTGCAGAAAACATTTAGATTTTTGTTTGGAATTCCAAAGTCTCCCTCTCCCGCCTGCAGAGCCTGCTCTGCTGGGCCCTAACCTCAAAGTCCCTGTCATGAGGGTATCTGGACCAGAGAGCAGTTTAGAAAATCAGACCTCTGATCCAACCCCTCATCTCCTCTCAGCAGCGTCTGTGCCAGGTGATGTTTCTTTAAATTTCCTAAGGGATAAGAATCACCTGGGGCAAAACTACTAATTCCCAAGATCCTCTTCTGGAGAGTATGTTTCAGTAAGTTTGGAATGGGGTCCAGGATTCTGAGTTTTTAAATTAGTGCCCCTAATGATTATTATGATCAGTTAAGTTTAGGAAACACCGCATTAGGACTGCACAACACTCTTCCAGGTTGGCATCATTATGCCCATTTTGCAGGTGAGAAGTTGGAGAGCTCATGGCTTATTGGTAAAGTTGGAGCTTGCATATAGTTTCAGAATACAAAGCTACGTTCTTCCTACAACAGAGACATTGCTTTAGGGCACAATAGTGTCTCTGGTGGTGGGGAGTGATGATACCAGGTAGCAAGGGACAAGGATAATCCCTGCGCTATTTTACAAACAGGGAGACAGGTTGCAGCGGGGTTTGGCAGCAGTAGCAGGACTGTTTGCATTGCTTATCTTTTGTGGAGGTGGGCTGCATTCAACTCTGGAGAGCTGTTCACCAGGCCCAGCAGCCTAAATGTCTCCATAGTTGTTCTCTATTTGTGTTTCCCTTCCTTCAAGCATCCCTCTAGCCCATGAGAGGCTGGTTGGTTCAGGGAACTGTATTCCATGCCAGAGTTTCCCAAATCTGGCTGAGCCTTAGAATTATCTGAAGTTCTTAACTTCTGATGTCCACGCCCTGCTTCTTATATAATAAATCAGAATTTCTATGGGTGAGTTCAGGGTATCTGTATTTCAAAAATTTCCTTAGGTGATTCTGATAAGCCAGTTTTCAGACCCAGCTTGTGATTTTTCTGGATACCACCTGAAGAAAGTTTGGAGGTCCTGGTGAGTTGTGTTGAGGGGTAGGGGGTTGTGCATTTTGGTGAAACATGATTGGAGAAAATGGCAAGGCAGAGCCCAACTTAAGGAAGATCAGGCAGCCTCTACAAAGGACAAGGTAGCATAGGTGCTCTGTTGTGTTCTACCTCTCCCCAGGGCTCTGCTTCTTGGGGAAAATCCCCATTCCTCCCAAGAGAGAACGTATTTAAAATAATGCATGCAAGATTATGCTTCATATTGTTAACCAACTAGAATTCTAAGCACATTTTAGAGTTTGCCCCCAGAGTGAAAGTGTCCTTTATGCTGAAAGGTATCCCTGGAGGTCTTCTTGGGTAGCCCCTAGACCTCTGCAGTTGGACGCATTTTCATTTTAATTTCATTTTCATTTTAAATCATTTCTGAGAGGTAGAATATCTGTAATAATATGGCTAAAAACGTGGGGTGCCTGGTAGGCTCTTTGGTTAAGCGTCTGCCTTCAGCTCAGGTCATGATCCCAGGGTGCTAGTATCGAGCCCTGCGTCTGGGATCCCTGCTCAGCCAGGAGTCTGCTTGTCCCTTCCCCTCTCCCCTCTCCCCGTTTGTGCTCTCTCTATCCTTCTCTCTCAAATAAATATATAAATAAATAAAATATTTAAAAAATATACAGCTAAAAAAGGAGGGGTTAGTAGTCATCCCATTCTACTTGTGATGTGCTATGTATTTTCTTTTTTTTCCCCAAATACTTTTATTTTATGCTATGTATTTTCATGTCTATTATTTGAACTTAAATCTCCCAATAACCTTGTTGTGAAGTTGATATTGTTAGACCTGTTTTATAGATTAGGAAACTGAGTTTCAAAAAAGGGAGGTGAAAGAAGCTACAAAGCCTTTTTCTGTCATACCGTGCTTCACTCCACAAAGAGCTGAGACAATTATTTCTGGGACAAGGACTCTGATTTTGTGGGTTCCCCAGATACTGGGTTTAGCTCTTGGCTTACCAGTAAGGTTGGCAGAAAGCTGACCTTAGCCTACCTCTGGGGTTAAAAACAGCTTTTTAACTTGGCCTGGAAGCCTCCTCCTGCCCCTGCAGAGTTAATGATCCTGGCTTCAGCAATTTTTAATACCCAGGAGCATAAGACAGGGCAGAAATCCCATGAGTATTAGATAGCACTCAAGCTGATGCTTGGATCAGCCCCAATGTGCCTCAGAGCTGTGATGCTGGAGGTTTCTGGGGTGGGTTCCTGAGCAGAGAAAGTAGAGCCCTCTTCTGGTGCTCTGGGCAGTCCCGGCATCTCCAGGCAGCTGCAAATGGTCCGTATTTCCAGCCTACAAATACTTCTTATGAAATTTGCAGGCAGGAAGCTGAGTCAAGCAGGAAACTGACGTGAAAGACTGAAATCCAACTGGGTGTAGCCCCAGAGAGAGGCTTTGCCCATTTGGGAGACTTACTTTATTAATGATGGGCCCTGTCCCCTTTTGTCTCAGCAGCTTCAGAGTTTTACAGGAATTGAAGAATCTGTTGTTCTTAACTACCTAGACATAAATCTGTTCCTGAAATTCCCTGCCTCTTTCCCTATTGCATCCCACTCTCTCCTCACCAACCTCCATCTCAGATCTTGGCTGTGTCTGTTGTCGGGGAACTTCCCAATCAGTTGCTATCCAAGTTTTTGCAAAAGAAGCTGTCTTAGAAACAAAGATCTTTGGGTTTTCTTCTATTGTTTTACGAAAGGTTTAGTCTCTCTAGGATGAATGTTGGTGAATGTCTCAGAGCCTGAAAGTTAGGCCTGCCCTCTGTTGAAAGCTAGACTTCCTAGCCATGCCAGCTTGGAGTTTTTCATGGAAGCAAGATGGCCCAGCTTCCTCCACATAGTGTTCATAGTCTTCAGCAGTGGTTCACTTGAGGTATCTACTGTTTCTAAGTGCCAGGGTGGTTCTATAGCTCATTAAGTGGCCACTGCATTAAGAACCAGGTTTTTAATCCCTGATCTCATGCTGCCTAGCAGCTATGTGACTCTGGGACAATGCCTCTCCTTTCCTGGACCTCAGTTTCCTCGGCTGTTATGTTGCAGAGTTTGAACCAAATGATCTCTAAGGTTTCTTTCAGGTCTGACAGTTTGGGATTCTGGACTATTTATTCTCTTTGAAACAGGGATGAGAAATTCAGAAGGATGCTATTCTGGAGGAGCCAGATGAGATTCTAGAATGAATGGATTTAAATCTTAAGGAACTGTAAAGAGGAGGAATGGCTATGCTGAGGAACTGGTGGGGCAGTCTCTGTAACTAAGAAGGAGAGATGTGCTGGGGTGGGGGTAAGGGAGTAGGTGTTGTTTGATCCTGGAGTATGGTTTGGCTGAACTGATTTTGAGAATAAGTCCTGGAGTTAGGTGCAAATGGTGAAAAGCTAGTTTACTTCCTGACCTTCATGTGTTGAGAGGGGGACTCTACCTCAGTCTGAGCTTGATCGAAAGGCCATACAATTAAGGCTGGATTAATGGGGGAAGCTGCAACTTGCTTAGGTAGTTTCATTGTTTCTGACCGTTACAGCTTTGGCCTCTGCTCTGAACTCTCAGTCCCATAATGACTAGGTATGTTCTCATTGCTAAAAGAGATTAGTTACATGTGGGGGTTACTTCCCCAAACATATGGTGACTGGTGGAGTAACACCCCATTTCCAATATGCCCTTATCTCCCAATGATTCTTGGGGAGCTTTTGGAGGGCAGGACTGAGTCAAAGCAAGTAAAAGGGGAATCCTTGTCTCCCATGGCCTTTGCAGCACTTGAAGGGAAGAAGTGCTGACCCATTAAGATATGAGTGTGCGTGGGGTTGGATGTGGCTCTCCTTTCTAGAAACTACTGGGAAAAGGCACAGGGACAGGAAGGGTTAACCCCAGGAAGGTCTTGATGGCTGTGTTAAGGGTCTAGAGATGGACAGGAAGAGGTCAGAACAGATAACTATTCCAGGTACCATTTCCAAGTCAACAGTGGCTGAGTTGCTGGGAAGTGAGTGAGTCAGTGGAAGAGGGGAGGGGGAAAAGGAGAATGCCTCCTTGGCTGGAGATTCAAAGCAACCCTTGTTTCCCCCTTATGGAAAACAGCTGCTTGAGGCAGTGCTGTCATCCCAAGAGGCAAGACAGACCAGGCCTTGCCGTGCCCTGCCCTGGCCTTGCCTCAGTTCTGGCAGCAGGAAATGGTGGGTGCTGGAGCCTAAATAATGGGGATTAGGTAGTTTGAGTAACACTGTGGTGACTGTTCTCTGTCCAGTGGAGAGACTGAAGTTCTGAGGTTGCCCTGGTAAGGCTTGTCCTGCCTTTGTCCCCATCCCCCACTTGCCTTTGTCTTCTTCATAACAGCAGCTCCACAGAAATGCCAGAGCGGGTGAGCCCTTGAGGATAATGGGGAGGTGGCAGGTGGGGGTGAGGTCATTGAGCTCAGACACAACTGGGCTGACTCACAAGCTCTGCCCCTGCGAGGGGGCCTTCCCAAGGAGTGCTTCCCAGATGTGCTCAGGCTTTCAAAGCCAGAGTGTTTGGGCCTTGGCCAAAAGAGTTGCCAAGGCAGTGTCTGAAGACAGCAGTGAAACCAGCATGACCAGAGAGGGGGGGTGGAGTCATGGAAGGAGCTCCGGAAATGTCTAGAAGACCAGTCTTCCTCACTTGCTGGCTGAGTAAATTTGACTTCAGTGATGTAAAGTGAGACTGTGGGTGATGGGGCTTGGCACATAGTTGGTATTCAGTGTTTATGTCCATCCTTCTGTCACCTGCTTCTGTGTATTTCAGTTTCATCATCCATGAAGTGGGGCCGGTAATTTTAATTTTTTCTGGTTTGCATGTTCATGCTTCAGGCAAGTTACTTGTGGTTATTCAGCTCTCTCTACTTTCTCCTCTGCCTCGCCCAAACTCCTCTCCAGGAAGAGCCATCTTGTAGTTCAGTGATATGGGACAAGTAAGGGGAAACATTGCCCTGATCTCCTCACTGTGGTCTGGCTACTGCTTATCTGGATGTTCTTGGCTCTAGGAAAAGAGAGGGTTGGTCCCTTCTTTGAAGCTGACCAGGCCCAGAATCCAAAGCACCCCAGCTGCTGCAGCATCTGGCCTGGTTATTTTTGTTTTCTAGGCCAGCCACCTGGGGACACAGGAGAGATCCCAGTTTGTTGAGGGCTTTGGATGGCAGATCACTAAGATTGATTTGTTAGTGTCCAGTGAAGGGCATTGGTGTGGAAAGTGTCTGTGTTCAGTTGTTCAATAAATAACAGTGTATTTATTGTTCTTGGGCTAGAGGTGGGAGGGCTAGTGTATGAGAGGGTGACACTGTCCCTACCACACCCAAACTTTTTATTGTTCCCTAAACCCTTAGTGTTCTCCAGAGACACAGTCTTTAAACTCAGGCTGTGCCTAGATCCTCAGGGACAGGGTTTGGAGGGGATTTAATTCTCTACATATTGAAATGATAACCTACCCAGGCCAGTTCCTCCACTCCTGCCAAGCTGAGGGGCTGCCTAGGAAATTTCTGCTGACTTTGGAGGTTTTATTTTCAGGTTCTTGCCTCCCAAACAAGATCACCTTCTTCTCATTGAAACTGCAGAGATCAGGCCTCAAAGGAAGGCAGTGGGTACCTACCTACTAGGGTGAGCATCCAGTGGCCCCTGTGTAGCAGTGGGTCTGGGCCTGCAGCTCATCTTACACACTTGGGTTCCAGATTAGTCTAAGGGAGAACAAGGGATCTTCTTTGAACAAGACTCCTGTTCTACCTATCACCTTCAAGCCCCAGCTGTGTTATTACCCTTATTTCCCCCTACCTCTGACACACAGAAAACAGGAGAGTACAGACCTATGACCCTGTCCTCATGACTCACATTTTCTTCTGAGTTAAGTGGTGGCAAGAATAGAAGTCCCTTTGTGTTTGTTTTTCTTTCTGTTTTTTTTTTAAAACCTAAGATTATTTGTCCTCAGTGAAATTCAGGAGATCTTAGGCTGTTCTCCTTAGAGTAGCAGCCACTGTGGAAATGGCAGAAACCCTGGACAGGGATTCTGGAGAAGTAGGTTCCAGTTTGGTTTCAGCTGGACATCTTTAGATTTTAGAAGAGCCCTTGTTCTGTGGTCATGCTCTATTTAGGAGGAAGGAAGCATAGAAAACACTAATGTGTATGACATTTTTATTCCTAACCCAGGCTGGGTCCTTTTCTACCAATTGATTTATTCAAGAAACATTTCTTTAACAAATATTTGACTTAAGTATTTGGACTTGTGAGCTAGGCCCTAAAGATGTTACATTGGCATGACCTGTGATTGATATGATCTGTGATTGACACTGGCTTATTTACTTTGAAAATTCTTCCCAATAGTGTGAAATAAAGGGAACTCCTAGGCTATGGAATGTTTTCTTGGAATCTTACCCTTTCATCAGTTTCCTCACAGGGCACTTTCTTCCAAAAAGCATCGTTCTGACTCAGCTCAGAACCTCCAGGCTGGCTGGCCACTGCCAACATGATTAAGGCCCAGCTTTTTAGTATAACCTTCAAGGCCCTCCACTTACCTTTCTAGCCTCTCCGCCTACTCTTCACTGTGTAGTCTTCATTCATCCTGGAGTAGACCTGCTTCTAAATGGGCCATCTCCATCCCTGTCTCATTCTGGGCCATTGTACTACTGATTTCTCTACCTGGGATATTTGGGTGTTCTTCCCCCATCCTGCAATATTTATTTGTTTGTTTGTTTGTTTGTTTATTATTTTAATGCAGCTTATCCTTGTGGACCAGTGCAAATATCACTTTGAACTGTGGTTTCTTATTCCTACAAAATGTTTCTTCTGTTCTGCTATGGCATTGCTCAGGGTCTTCCTTGTATAGTATAGTTTTCCTATTATTCAATAAGTGCCTTGGGGTCAAGGACTGGTCCTAGAGCTCTACTCTAACCATAGTTCCTTCAATATAGTGTTCCATTAATATTGGGTGAATTGAAATAAATTTATAGGAAGCTCCTTAAGCTGGAATTCTTAGGCCTCCATGGGGGTCCATGGATATAATCTGAAGTGGGAAAGATCCATGAACCTGGACTGAGAAAAATTATAAACCTGTTTTTACTAACCTCTCACTGAGATTTAGACCTCCTTCAATTATGAATATAAGCAGAATTGCACTACTAGGTATTTACCCCTAAGATACAGATGTAGTGAAAAGAAGGGCCACATGCACCCCAATCTTCATAGCAGCAATATCCACAATAGCCAAACTGTGGAAGGAACCAAGATGCCCTTCAACAGATGAATGGATAAAGAAGATGTAGTTCATATATACAATGGAATATTACTCAGCCATCAGAAAGGATAAATACCCACCATTTCCATCAGCATGGATGGAACTGGAGGGGATTATGCTAAGTGAAATAAGTCAAGCAGAGAAAGACAATTATCATATGGTTTCACTTATATGTGGAACGTAAGGAATAGCATGGAGGACATTAGGAGAAGGAAGGAAAAAATGAAGGGCGGTGGAAACCAGAGAGGGAGACGAACCGTGAGAGACTATGGACTACAGGAAAAAAACTGAGGGTTTCAGAGGGGAGGGGTGTGGGGTTATGGGTGAGCCTGGTGATGGGTATTAAGAAGGGCAAGTGATGTGATGAGCACTGGGTGTTATACACAACTAATGAATCTTTGAACACTACATCAAAAACTAGTGATGTATTTATATGTTGGCTGATCGAACATAATAAATAAAAAAAGAAAAGAAAGATACAAACCCCAGAATATACAAAGGAAAAAAATGACAAATTAATTATGTAAAAAATACTATAGGAAAAAATGTTAAAAGGTGTAACACAAATAACAAACTGGGAAAAAAAAATATTTGTTCAACCTATGACCAAATGTGAACTTCCTTAGTATGTAATAGATATAACTAATTAATAGATAAATAGAAAATAGAATAGACCAAAGACAAAAAAAGCTGAGCTGCTAAGAAACTATTTTTTTAATTTAATTTTATTTTTTCAGTGTTCCAAGATTCATTGTTTATGCACCACATCCAGTGCTCTGTGCAATACGTGCCCTCCTTAATACCCACCACCAGGCTCACCTATCCCTCCACCCACCTCTCCTTCAAAACCCTCTGTTTCTCAGAGTCCACAGTCTCTCATGCTTCATCTTCCCCTCTGATTTCCCCCAATTCACTTTATTTTTAATGAGCAAGCTCAACTCACTGGTGTATAAACAAAATATAATTTTAATTTTTCTAAAAAAAACCCTAATATGTTGGCTAATTGAACTTAATAAAAAAATGTGAAATAAAAAAACAAAACAAACAAAAAAAAAACACCCCACAACCCTAAATGACAGAATGAGGAGAGCCTCAGAGCTGATAAAAGCATGGAGGTGCTAGGAAGGTGGTCCAGCTGGAGAGGGCATGGAAGCTCTGTATCTCTCAAACCCCTGCTTACCTTGTCCTGTGCATGTTTTCCATTTGGCTGTTTCTGAGTTACATCTGTTTATAATAAAATGAAAAAAAATGAATACAAGCAAAAAAAGAAGTGGTAAAAATGGCAGTACCTGTGACTTTGTCACTAATGGAAATCTAAGAAATTTTTATATCACAACTTTTTTTTCCGCAATTTTATAACAAATCAAAATTTTATTATTTTTTTTATTTTTTCCAATTACTTTTATTTTATTTTTTTAGTGTTCCAAGATTCATTGTTCATGTACCACACCCAGTGCTCCATGCAATACGTGCCCTCCTCAATACTCACCACCAGGCTCACCCAACTTTTTGCTGACATTTTATTTTTATTTATTTAAAAATTTATTATTAAAGTATGATTGATATACAATGTTATATTAGTTTCAAGTTTACAACATAGTGATTTGACAATTCATTACTCAATTCTCTGTATTGTAGATTTCTCAAAATATTTCTATGCTCAACATGATGTTAAAATTACAGTAGTAATAATTACTAAAATACAGTGCTAGGCAATTACTTAATGTCATAAAAGGCACACATTTTTATAACTATTTCAATATAATTGGTTTCTTTGTATCACTTAATTTCATGCTTTTACAAATATTCTGAAAGGGGGTCCATAGACTTCATCAGACTGCACAAAAGGGTCCATGGCACAGTAAAAAGATAAGATATAAAATCTTCCCACCTCTGGATCTTTAGATTATGCTAGATCTCTGTATTTCTTATATTCCCATGCTTAGAACTGCTCATTTAACCATCTTCTGAGTACCTACTGAGTCTTGGGTACCGGAGAGGTAACTCAAAGTAAGACAGAAACCTTAAGGTGATCAAATGAAGTCCAGTGTATTATAAGCCCTACTGGCTCTTTTCCACTCTTTCCTACCTCCTCAGTCATTGGTGTTTTGAGGTCTCCCTTGACTCAGCTCAAGGGTGATATGAGGCTAGATGTTGAGGCCAAATTCCATCCCATTGGGCTTCATTCTCACTACTTTATGAAGGCTCATTCTACAGGGGTCACTGGATTGGCAGGAAGCCTAGGATAACACCAAGTCAAAGTGGCTAATCTTGCCCGTTGTCCCCCTCTGGGGTAACTTACCTTACTTGTTCCTGCCTTCAGGGCCTTTCCTGCCCCATTGTCAATCTTGAAATAGATTTCCTCCCTGACTCCCTAGTGATATTTATTTGCAAAGTTGTTCCCCAGGCCTGGTCCTCATCGGAATTGTTCAGCTGGCAAAATGGTATTTGGCCCCCTCTTCCCCGCTAACTGACCCCTATGCTCAGGAAAGACCCAGAGGTGTCAAAGACTGATAAGTTTTAATGTTTTACCCACTCCATGGGGATTTGCATTTTTTATTAATTCTATTTTTAGTCTCCAACCAATAGTCTAAGTATCTTAGAAAATGTAGATTAGTTTTTTTTTTTTTTTAATTTAAAGAAGGGAGAACACACTCATCACCACTTTAAAACCAAGCCTGACTAATACTTGGGCATGATTCCAATAATTATCTCTCTTTACATACTTTTTATAGAATTGAGCTCATGCAATCTTGTTGCTTACCCTTCCTTGTTTAATATCACTGAAGTATTTTCCCTGGGCATGAAATAGTCTTCAAAATATTTTATATGACCTTATATAACAAGCCAGTTTGTGGCTGTACTATATAGAGTACTTATGCAAAATGTCCCACAATTTAAAGAATTAATCTTTGATTTCTTCTTATGGGGAATATTTTGCACTTTGATGTACAAAGGGTTTAGTGTATTGGTTTAAACTGAGGTTTGGACTTAGATCTGAATTCAAACCCTGTCTTCCCCATTTACTAGTGATATGACTTTAGACAAATATTTATTTCTTCATCCCCAATGTAGAGATAACATTATCTACTTCGCAAGGTGATTGTTGATATTAAATGGGACGGTGCACATGAGTCGCCTAGTGAGTAGCAAGTCTCCACACGTGAAAGCTACTGCATATTGCTCCTACTGTTACCACTACTACCAAGTTTTCAGCCAAAAGAACAAATCTCTATTGATGAAATTTCAGCTATCATTGACCTGAGCTAGGGGATCTATTTGTAAAAGCAGATGGTACTTTTTCCAGTGATTATAAAATTGTGTGTGGCTACCTATAATTTTCACTGGTGCCTGTCCCTTTCCCTTTTCCCCTCTGCTGACTTGGCTTTTGTAGCATCTCTGTGCCACCCACACCTACCTTTGCTAAGGCCCCTTCTCTCTTTTGTGCTCAGGGAGACCAATGAGACATAAAAGCAAGATGTAGTAACAGTGCAAGTCAGTATATAGAACCATAGACACCAGCATTGAAATGGTCATCACCTAGTGTAATTGACACCCTCACCCCTGCGTTACTGTTGTTGTACAGATGAGGTGAACTAGGGCCCAGGAAGGAGATAAGACTTATCCAAGGTTGTAGATTGAGGCAGTTGCAGTGCTAGGCTTGGAACCCAATGTTCTTTATCTTGCCCTTAACTTGTGTCTGCAAAGACAAGTACTGTAGATAATCCAGGCTGTGGATCAGAGGTGGGAAGAGAATGCTGTGGGCCTAGAGCTGGCCGGTGTGGGTGGGGAAGGCTTCCTGGAAGAAGTACAGTCAGCACTTGCTTCCTCTTGATAGTAGGCTGATGTGCATTTATGTGTTTGCCCCTTGGTAAGCATTGCTCTGTGGCTATGTTTTTTGTCTTCATAAGCTGGTTGGGAGCCAGGGCCTGGTTATTGTTTGTTTATTTCAATATTCTCCTTTCCTTCCCACCAATATCTAAGTTGCTCAGATTCTTAGCATCCTAGTTCCTTCTTCTGTGTTTGAACAGATACACCTGTCCCAGGCTCTGCTAAGCACAGAGCCAGACAACTAACTTGGCTCTTTTGATTCATCCTAGATCAATGTCCGTGTGACCACCATGGACGCAGAGCTGGAGTTTGCCATCCAGCCCAACACCACTGGCAAACAGCTGTTTGACCAGGTAAGGGATGGACTATTTGTTTCTTGGTCTCTTCTACTTCTCCCAGTAGTTCCCTCCACAATGCCCACTTCTTGGGAATCTTTTCTCCTACATGCTCCTCCAAGATAGGTCCAAACAAAGGCTGACCCCCGCCTTAATAACAAAGGAGGCAGAGTTTAACTTTGGCAGCCTGCTCCTCAGATGGCTCCAATTAATCCTATCCTTGGTCCTGAACATGGTAGAAAAGAGAAGCGAGCAGAGTATGACTCCGTGTTACATGTTCTAAAAATATTAGCACATGGAGCCTTCCTCTCAACTCTGAAGGATGCAGGTGATCTCTTCCCCATTTTAATGATGAGACTCAGAAATTAAATAACTTATTGTATCTAGCCGGTATCTGGCTGGGATTTCAATGCTGCATTCTAGTCACTGCACCCCATGGCCTCTATCACATTTGTTTTTCTTTTTGCTTCCTAGTAGAAGGAAACGAACTTATTCTCCCTGAGGTATTGTGCTCTATGTACATTTCCTTCAAAAGAATATTGGGACTTAGGACACCATTGGGAATGCTAAATGCATTATGAGGGTACTTCATACCTTGTACTCATGCCATGGAAATAATGCTGACGTGTCATTCCCATCTCCAATGCAAGGGGTGTCCCTTCATGGGGAGTCACTATTATCAGAAGGGATATATATAATCTAATAGCCGGGTGAGGGCCACAGAATGTTTCAGCATTCAAAGACTCTCCTGGGGCCAAGGGAACGTGCCATCTGTGACCAGACTTCCAGGAGTGAAAATGGGGTTCCCATTTCCAGAGGCTAGGATCCCTTCAGATGGGTCATTATCCCATTTCCCTACCAGTTTCTGGTGAGGTGGGGGTCTGATATTGCCTAGGATATATTACCTTGATGGATTTTCCAGGCCCTCTTTTTCCTTTGCCCTCTTGAGTCCCTGTTGTCTAAGAACTTACCAAAGCTGCAGAGGGAAAGGAAGAAAGGCTCCTTCGGCCTCTTCTTAGACTCCTTCCCAGACCCCTCGTTCTACACATTACCCTTCTCAAGCCAAATGATTCCATCCCCTGCCTTCAACACTGGGGGCTTTGTTCATTTGCATTGGAGGGGGATAACTGTGGAGGGAGGGTGAGGAAGGCATCATTTAGAACCTAGGGCAGAAAAAATTCTTGAACAAAGAGGCTTATTAACTTCAAAAAGCCACAAGGCATGGTAATTCTTTGTTCATGTTGGTTTGATTTGTGTACTGTGGGTGTTGTTCTGTAGGAAGCCCAGATGGTAGGGAGCCCTGGACAGATGGTACACTAGTTGTGAAAGCAACTACTTCCCAAACAAAACCTTTGAGAGACTTTGAAGCTTTCACACTGGCTGGAGAGAGGAAAGGGAGAAAACCAGTAAGTTCATGACCTCTCATCTGGAAGATCAGTGTTGTTTTGAGAAATACCATTTATTGAGCAATTACTATGGACTAGCCTAGGCTAGGTGCTTTAATCCTTGCAATGATCCTGCCTCTGAGAAGTAAAAGAACATACTCCAGGTTATGTAGTTAGTAAGTTACAACTCTGGCTGCAAAACTATAGTTTTCCCACTGCAATATTCTGCCTGGGTAAATGAGGCTGTTTGGGTCTAGAAGACTTAAGAGAAGAGGTGTTTTCTGTCTTGACATTTCTGAGGGGCTGTCATAGGCAGGAGGGAGTGGTAATGTTATTTGAGTTAAGATGGGGCAGATCTGGGACTCCATGGGTGAAAAAGGGAAAAAGATTTGAACTCAAACAAGGAGTTGACCATCTGGCACTTTCAGGGCCAAGGCAGATCTGGATGGGAATCCACAGAGGTGTGTGTTCACAGGCTGTTGGGAGATATTATCTTTTCCCTCTCTCTAACTTGATGAGTGAGTCATAAGGGAAGAAGTCCATTCTGTCTGGCCTTTGAAATCCATTATTCAAGGAGGCCCTCCTGGTGGAATTGGGGCCTAGGAGGAAGGAGCTGGACTCCTTGGAAGGAATTGACAAAAGCTCTGGGGCCACCCTGGGACCCAGAAGTTATCTGGCCAATGACTAGAGAGGAAGCTGACTGGAGAGGAAGCACCCTCTTTGGCATCAGTAATAAATAACAGGCAACAATGGGAAGTCATAGTTCGAGGAGACACAAGACCTGGTGGGAAAGGGAAGTGTGGCCTATAGTTTCTCCATTTACCTTTGTGAGTGTGCACACAGCTAGGGAGTGGAGAGAACATGTTTTGCTACATCAGTCCTGTCACTTACCACCACTTCTAAAGCCTGAGGTTCTTCAGAAGGCTCTTGATTACCTAGGTGCCACTAAGGGGCAGTGCCACCACCATGAGTTCCATTTTTGAGAACACCCTGCCTGGCTCCATTCCAGCCAGGAGCTCTAACTCTACCTGCCTCTTCCCTTCAAGGTACTGAACTCTGCAAGAAAGTTGAAATCTCAGAGCATCCATTCATTCATTTGTTCACTGACTGATTCGCCGTTGACCAAAGGTCTACTGTGTCTAAAGAAAAATCTCTAGACCTATTAAATACCATCTCTGTCCTTAAGGACCATGGAGTTCCTTCCCTATAGAAGCAGAGAAAAATAAATGCAATGCAACTCTCTTCCCACATGGAATAAAACACCCTTGAAGTTCAGATTGTGTATAGAAGTGATGTACAGGGGCACCTGGGTGGCTCAGTGGGTTAAAGCCTCTGCCTTCGGCTCAGGTCATGATCTCAGGGTCCTGGGATCGAGCCCCGCATCGGGCTCTCTGCTCAGCGGGGAGCCTGCTTCCTCCTCTCTCTCTGCCTGCCTCTCTGCCTACTTGTGATCTCTCTCCTCTCTGTCAAATAAATAAATAAAATCTTAAAAAAAAAAAAAGAAGTGATGTACAGTGTATAAAGTATGGGATTTAGTGTCAGCCTTGGGTTCAAATTCTGTCCTATTTAGCTGTGTGACCTTGGATGGCTCATTTAGCCTCTTAGGACTTAAATTTTATTAGTAAAATGGTAATCAAACTAATTTCAGAGATTTTGTGGTCTTATTTAATCCTCAAATAAGTAAAGTGGTGTATAGCAGACACTCAAATGTTGGTTGTTCTTATTAAGGGCTAAATAAGTAGTAGAAATTGCTATGGGGGTTCAGATAAGGGAGCCATTAAATCAGGAAGCTTTTCTGTCTTGGTAAAGTCCTTATGATTTGTGGATTCTGCATTGAAGGCAACAGACTTTCTTCTTTTTCGTCCATTTTTATTTTATAAAATAACTAACATCTATTATTATAATAGTAATAACCCCATTTTAGATGAAGGATTGAGGCTAACAGGGGGAAAATGTCTGTTTAAGGTTAGATAGCTAGGAAGTGGTATAGTGGCTTGAATCGAGGCATATATCATTTACGGTTTTCCCAGTGCCTTTTTTGTCAGCTGTGTCCTCTGTGACCTCCCCTCTCTTTGTCTGTTCCCATTCTGAGTGGAGGAAATTTGTCTCTAAACTTAGAATCCTAGCTGAGTTTGTTCTATGCTATAGATCAGGTGGCCACTTGAACACAGGCAGTGTAGAGTAGCAGAAACAGTGTTGGTGGCAACCCCTACCAGAACTTTCCAGTTGCACATTGATTTGCTTTCAGGTAGGTGATTGATGCAGCTCCTGCCAAGCCTGTAATGGGATCTCAGTGGGCCTCAGGTGTTTGGGCATTGATGGAGTTTGCACGTAATTTTTCACACAGTTTTCCTTTCGAGGCTCCAGCCTTGCTTCCCAGTCCTGCTCTGGGCTTCTGAAGTGGCTCATTTCCTCACTAGTTGGTTTATTCAGATGCATGGGGCATATGGAGAGGAGATCTCTGGGCTCTGGAGGTGAGCTTATCGCCCCTTCCCTCCATAGACCTCAGATATAGGCCACCTTCACATGCAGAAGAGAGGCAAAAGAGGGTTCTTTTTTACATTCAGATGCTCCTAGTAATTAGTGAGAATTTTCTCAGAGGCAAATCTCTTTCCCTCACCGGACCTCAGTTTTCTAGTTTATGCAGCTTGGACCCTGTAATGCTTCACAGTCTGTCATGAGGGTTTGTGTTGTGTGGCTCAATAGAATTCACAGCCAGTGTCTTAAAAACTGAAGTCCTAGTTCCTGTAGGTGTATATGGCAGATTTTAGGAGGTGCACAGAGCTGTGGGATGAATTTGATTTGGTATCTTTTTTTTAAAGATTTTATTTATTTATTTGTCAGAGAGAGAGAGGGAGGGAAAGCACACAAGCAGGGTGAGTGGCAGACAGAGGGAGAAGTAGGCTTCCCACTAAGCCAGGAGCCCAATGTGGGACTTGATCCCAGGACCCTAGGATCATGACCTGAACCGAAGGCAGATGCTTAACCGACCGAGCCACTCAGGTGTCCCTTGATTTAGTATCTTGGAGCATCAATTTTACTTAGAGCTGTTATCTATTTCATTATTAAAACGTTGGGGTGCCTAGGTGTCTCAGTTGGTTGAGTGTCAACTCTTATCCATCTCATGTGTTGTGGGACTCAGCCCACCTGGGGCTCCACACTCAGCCAGGAGTCTGCTTGAGGATTCTCTCCCTTTGCCCCTCCCCCAACTCATGCACGTGTGTGTACTCTCTCTCTTAAATAAATAAATACATCTTTAAAAAAAAAATAGATATTTAAGAAGTAGAATGTAAAATGTGTGCATGTAATTAAGATTAAACCTGAGGCTTCAAAGAAATTCTGGCTTTAGCCATCTACTTATATCCCCCTATCCTTTGTGTCTTCTGGGGTATACATTTATTATTTTCTGCTGCTTATGGATTCTTCCACAGAAGCTTTGAGAAATGCTAACTCAGGCCAGATAGTTGGCAGTCTGGGGTCAAAGGGAGCCAAGAAAGAATATATGTAAAATTTATATTATTGGGGCACCTGGGTGGCTCAGTGGGTTAAAGTCTCTGCCTTCAGCTCAGGTCATGATCTCAGGGTCCTGGGATCGAGCCCCACATTGGCCTCTCTGCTCAGCAGGGAGCCTGGTATATATACATTTCTCAGAGTGGAATAGGAAGAACCCTAGTCGCTGCAGCCACAGATGTTTTTCCTGGAACAAGGACCTAGAGACTCTCTCCTACTAGAAAATAAGATTTCTCTTTTCTCTGGAGTGGAAGTCTCAGCTGGAAGCAAAGCCGGAAGCAAGCAAAGCTTGGCCTCATTTCCAAGTGGAGACAAGAGTTGCCTGATCAAATGATTCTCAGTACCCTGTGGACCTTATAGCCTGGAGTCTAGGGGCCATCTATTTTATCCTTTGTTCTTTTTCAGTCTCAATTCTGACTTTAGATCATATTTCCTTCCCTCCACACCCTTATTTCCTCACTTTGGGACTTCAGTGGAGGCTGAGAGAGATTGCTCATCTCTCCAAAGCCCTGAAGCCTAAGGAAGTGGAAAATTTATATGCATCTGATTTCTCTATGTTCATAAGGGAAGAGGCAGAGCTCAGAGAGATTAAAATTTGCTACTGATCCTGATTTTTTTATTTCACTTTAGCTATTATTTGTCCAACTGCTCCTCAGAGATACTCCACACCCTGGAACTATTTTGGGTCCTGTGATCTTCCTCTCATTATACCCCTACTCATCCTTCTAGTGAAACAGACAACATGGTGCAAAACTAGGCTAAGGAGCTCATTCCTGGGACTTCTAGGACTGATTATGTAGTCTGTACCTGCCTTAGTCCATTTTAATTCTGGGATCTCCAAGCCGCTACAGTTGGTACAGGCAGAGGCCAGTTGCTGCACTACCAGTTCTATTCTGAGGCTGCCATCCCATGACCTAGGGTCCTGGCCCTAATGGTCCCTCTTCAGCATCTTCAGTGTGTCTCTTTCTCACCTGGGGCTGAATTACTTCTTCCCCACCAATTGCATCTGGATACACTATTCGTCTACAATGTGGAAAATCTTTAGAACTATTAATTGGGGGGTGCCTGGGTGGCTCAGTGGGTTAAAGCCTCTGCCTTCGGCTCAGGTCATGATCTCAGGGTCCTGAGATCGAGCCCCGCGTCGGGCTCTCTGCTCGGCGGGGAGCCTGCCTCCCCCCTCTCTCTCTGCTTGCCTCTGCCTACTTGTGATCTCTCTCCTCTCTGTCAAATAAATAAATAAAATCTTTAAAAAAAAAAAAGAACTATTAATTGGAACTCTACCTTAGATCTAGGATGAGACAAGAGGTGCTTTAAATAAACTTCTCTAATCTTTTTCTAATACCCTCCCCCTCTATCCTCTGCAAAAGAAGCCAATATCACATTTCAACATGAGCATTTTATGTTCTCCATCTAAAACTTATAGGCAATTCGTATTGCCTATTAGACTCAGGGACTCACCTTGCCATTGAATCCTGGAAGTCTTTTGATCTTTCCTCAACACCCCCCACACACAACTTATCTTTTCTAAACATGTTCCTAGTTACTCAAGTCAGCAAGAGGTAGGTGGGAAATGGGACTGTATTTCTTTTCATTTACAAATAACCTAATTAGTGGAATGAACTTGAAGAAAGAAAGAGGCCATTTAAGTCATACTAGTTGTAGTAGATGGACAAGCTGGATAGATGGGGAAGCTAGGGCCCAGAGAGGGAAATGTGCTGCCTTAAGATCACATAGTAAATCAGAGACAGAAGTGAGATTTTCACTCAGGTTTCCTGACACCTGATTCAAGCTATGAAAGGGAGGGTGAACATCATGCATCCCCCAGTGAGCAATGAAAGTTGAGGACTTGGGGATATGGCTTCTCTCCAAAGTGGTTGTTGACTGAACCTAGTGGAAATCCAGGAACCATATCTATATGCAGAGATGATCAAAGTTCATTACAGGGCTGGGATATGTGGGCAAAAGAGAGACAAGGCAGTTAGTCACTTGGGAACCCCAGGGCTCCTAAGTTCATATGAATCCTTAGAATTAAAAGAGATCATGGTAGAAAAGAATGGGTACAGGTTTTGGAGTCATACACATCAGGATTCTAGTCTAGTCTCTATGGCTTTAGGAAGTTTGCCTCTTTTTATGGGGGTGTGCAATTTAAAAAAAATTCCTTAAATTTTAGTTAGTTAACATACAGTGCAATATTGGTTTCAAGGGAAGAATTCAGTGATTCATCACTTACAACACCCATTGCTCATTACAGCTGCCCTCTTTAATACCTATCACCCATCTAGTTCATCACCTACCCACCTCCCTCTATCAACCCTCAGTTTGTTCTCTATTGTCAACAGTCTCTTGTGGTTTGTTTCCCTCTCTCCTTTTCTTTCCCCCTTCCCATATGTTCATCTGTTTTGTTTCTTAAATTCTACATATAGGGGCGTGTGGGTGTCTCAATCAGGTAAGCAGCTGCCTTTGGCTCAGGTCATGATCTCAGGGTCCTGGGATTGAGTCCCTCATCAAGTTCCTTGCTCAGTGGGGAGCCTGCTTCTCCCTCTGCCTGCTGCTCCCCCTGCTTGTGCTTTCCTTCTATCTCTCTGAAAAATAAAATAATCTAAAAAGAAAAATTCTACATTTAAGTGAAATCATATGGTATTTGTCTTTCTCTGATTGACTTATTTCACTTAGCATTATACTCTCCCTCTATCCATGTAGTTGCAAATGGAAAGATTTCATTCTTTTTGATGGTTGAGTAAAAATTGAGTAAAATTCCATTAATGTATACACACACACACACACACACACACACACACACACACACACCCCACATCTTCTTTATCCACTCATCAGTCAAAGGACATTTGGGCTCTTTCCATAGTTTGGCTATTTTTGATAATGCTGCTATTAACATCAGGGCACATGTACCCCTTTGAATCTGTATTTTTTTATACTTTGGGTAAATATCTAGTAGTGCAATTGCTGGATTGTAGTGTAGTTTTATTTTTAACTTTCTGAGGAATCTCTATACTATTCTCCAGAGTGACTGCATTGGTTTGCATTGCATTCCCACCAACAGTGCAAGAGGGTTCCCCTTTTTCCACATCCTTGCCAACACCTATTGTTTCTTGTGTTGTTAATTTTAGCCATTCTGACCAGTGTGAAGTGGTATCTCCTTGTGGTTTGGATTTGTATTTCCCTGATGATAAGTGATAGTGAACATCTTTTCACGTGTCTGTTAGCCATCTGGATGGAAAAGTGTCTATTCTTGTTTTCTAGGCAGATTATCTCTTAATCTTAAGGCTTTGTTTCTTCATTTATAAAATAGAGATAATAGCTATCAGGGTTGTTCAGTGTTCAGTACCTGTTACATAATAGGTACTTAATAGATATGAGCTACTTTTTCCTTGGGGCCTCTGAAGCTCTAGATTGTAAGCTTTAGGAATGACTATGGGGTCTGGGTTTGGGTGCATAGTAGAAACTTTGTGGATATAGTGGAGGTGTGTACGTGTGTGTGTGTGTGCGTGCATGCGTGTGTGTGTGTGTTGAGGGAAGATATGATTTATTCACAAGGAAAGACATTAGCAATATTGGGTCCTCCTTTCCTATTTCTATCTCTAGGTAAATTCCTTCACCTCACTCCCCTACCTCCCTTGCCTACCCCCTAAGAAAAAGAAAAAAGAAAGAAAACCATCAGCATAACCTCATTAGGATATGAGGCAGCTTTATTGCCTCCATCTCCAGTGGTGGACATGCTGGAGTTCAGCTGTCAACCAGAACCATTAAAATTGCTAATGTCAGGGACTGGAAAATAAACTGCATCTCCTGGTTGGCCTTCCTTTCCTACTACCCACTGCTTAGCCAAGAGGCCCAGAACACCAGGGGCCACTTCACTACTATACTGAGGTACTCATCCTGTTTCTACCCTTTTTTCCATTCTCAACCTGTGCTAGTGGTAAGGGGAATCCTGACTAGCCTCTAATCAGGGCTGGGAAGAAGCATCTCAGCACCCAGACACAGCACATCTTTGGAGTATATAGATATACCATAATATCTGCTATGTCTCCCTGAACATTCTTTCTTGGGGCATTATAAATGGGACTCAGAACAGTGTGGACATATTCCTAGTTGCTAAAGATAAAAGAGTAGCCCAAGAGAAGAAGATAGAGGAGTTAAGCCAGCACTCTCTACTTCCAGCCTTTAATTCATCCTGGGAATAGAAAAGCACATGGCATAATAGAGGGAAGAAGTGGCAGTAAACACTGGATTTGAATGGGTTTGGAGTCAAACAGACCTGACTCTGCTACTCACTAACTGAACCTTCACTTCTTGGAACCTTACTTTCACTATCTATAAAATGGGCCTAATTGTAAATGTGTCACAGGACTATTGTGAAAATCAAAGGGATAATGAATGTAGTTATTGGTGTGTGGTAGTGGTCCTAAGTGATAGACCTGTTCCCTACCTCAGCAAAAGTACTTTGTGTAGAGAGATGCTGACATCATTTCTTGACTACTGCCCAAGTGTATTTCCTTGCCAGACCCTGGACACCTTATGTCTTTTGAAGTCAGGGACCATGTTAGTTTCACTTTTGTGTCCTCTGTGCCTGACACAAAGTAGGCATTCAGTCAATGTTCTGATTTTCTTTTCTAGGTGGTGAAAACTATTGGCCTGAGGGAAGTTTGGTTCTTTGGTCTGCAATACCAGGACACTAAAAATTTCTCCACTTGGCTGAAACTCAATAAGAAGGTAACTGCTTATCCCATTGTTGGGTTTGGAATTCATTCCTCCCTAATATCTTATATTCAAGTAGATAACATGTGGTAGCTGGCAAATTCAGGGCTGTGCTTTTCACTGGGTGGTCTATTGACCACTAGATCAGAATAAAGGCAGAGGACTCAGCCAAGGTAGAGCTCCTGCTCTGTCTCCACTTTGACTTCTAACAGTGACAATGGCCAATGTCCAAGGACTAATAGTCATTAATGGATTTTCAAGAGTGTACTGGCATCCTATTTTTTCTTTCCAAACTCAAGGGCTTTAGGAGGTTTGTTAAAAGGAGAATAACAGACTCTTGAACTGGAAAGAATCTTGAAGGCCTCATAATCTTATCTTGTCCCTTCTCCACCTGTCGCCTGATACCTAAACTCCATACAGATTCTTCTCTCTTTCTTGATTTTCTTCTTTTTTATCCCATAGGCATCTACATCTAAGTTTATTAACACATGTATCTTTTTTCCTTCAGTTACTTATTTAAATTCCAGCTAGTTAGCATACAGTGCAATATTATTTTCAGTTGTAGTATTTAGTGATTCATTGCTTACATACAACACCTGGTGCTCATCACAAGTGCCTTCCTTAATACCATCACCTATTTATAACCCATTCTTTCCTGATTTTCTATCTCAATTGAACTCCAGATGAGATGATTTGAGTATAAGTCCATTCAAGCTCTTCACCTCCAAGCAGTGTCTCTGCAGGAACATGGCGGTCCTCCATCTCAATTTATCCTCAAACTTCCTAACTTTGTCCTTGGAGGTTTCTAGTGTCTTGTGGCTTCTGTTTCTGATTGTGTCTAGGGGATAAATGCCTCACCTTCTGCTTGCAGAGTCTTGTTTCCCCAAGGAGTGGAGACTTTTGCTGGACAAATGTGTTGCTGTTAAGAGCCACTTTCAGACTTTAAAAGACGGTCTGGTTTGTTCTCTTATCTAGCCAATTTCTCCCATCCAAGTACTAACCAGGCCCGACCCTGCTTAGCTTCCGAGATCAGACGAGATCGGGCGCGTTCAGGGTGGTATGGCCGTAGACTATCTAGCCAATTTCTAAGCCTCAATGATACATACTAGTTTTTACTTTGCTAATTTATGGTATGGGGGCCTTAAAAGAGGAGCTTTCTTAAGCCTAACCTCAAAATTTAGGGCCAGTTGGTATATTGTCAGATGTTGGTGGCTTGAAGGCTTATGACCATCAGTGGTTATAAGGTCATTTCAGGAAGGAATCCCCCCAAAAAAGCAATTATGGACATGGGGTTGGGTCCCCAGTGAAAACAATGTGTGTCTTTTCTGAATTAACCAGAATGGTTGCCACCTGGCTCTTCGGGATTACCCAAATTGATGACCTTTCAGTGTCTCTCCCCACCCTACAGCCAAAGACTATTTTTTTAAGAGCTCATAAGCCCTTGCTGCTCCCAGGTGACTGCCCAGGATGTGCGGAAGGAAAGCCCTCTGCTCTTCAAGTTCCGGGCCAAGTTCTATCCTGAGGATGTATCTGAGGAATTAATCCAGGACATCACACAGCGCCTGTTCTTCCTGCAAGTGAAGGAGGGCATTCTCAATGATGATATTTACTGCCCACCTGAGACTGCCGTGCTGCTGGCCTCCTATGCTGTCCAGTCTAAGTATGGCGACTTCAATAAGGAAGTCCACAAGTCTGGCTACTTAGCTGGGGACAAGTTGCTGCCACAGAGGTGAGGTGGTGTCCTTGGTCATCTGCCCTTGCATGGAGAAGGTCCGTGGCTGACCAAGCCGTTATACAGGGACTGCCAGATCTGTTCCATTCTACTAGGGTCTGTCTAAAGACCATGTTATGCATACTGGTTTTTACTTTGCTAATTTATGGTGTTGGGGGAGCCTTAAAAGAGGAGCTTCCTTAAGCCTAACCTCAAAATTTGGGGGGAGATGGTATAAGAGACACACATTTGCATATGACACCATACCCTTTTGTTTCTCTGACTCTCAAAATAAAGAGCTTTTTTTCCCTCTCTTCTTTTGCCTGATTACAGAATTGTATTGCTCTGGAAACAGGTGCTTATATAGATTACCAGAGACAGATTGACTCCTCCTACCCTAGTTCCATTTTTTTTCAATCCTTTTCACTGATTTAGACCTCTTATATGAGAGGTTCACAGGAGGGAGAGAGAAATACCCAAGCCAGGGATGTGGAGGGGCTCCAACTGTATTTTAATATCAATAACCAGTGCACAGAGCTTTCTGCTTTTATAAACTTCAAAGCTGAATGCTCTCAAACACTCATTATTTTTGTTTTAGCATCCCAACAACACACAAAATGAATAAGGCAGGCATTATCTTTATTTCCTGGCTAAGGAAATAGAGCAGAGTGCTCACTCTGACTTGCCAGATTTCCCACAGCTCGTTTGAGGCAGAGCCAGACTTGGAACCCTAGTCTTTTGAATTTTTAACCCTGAGTTTTTCCCTACTGCATCCAGTGGCCATTTTCATAAGCTTGTGGATGGAAGGAAAAGTTCTTCATTCTGGGAGCCTCAGTCCCATTGGAGCTGTGGCATATGCACAACTTACCTGAAGGTACTAGGGATAATGATTGTGCTCTGGAACTCTACCTGAGTCACTGCTTTGATGTCTGAGATGACATATTTAAAACAAGTCTTGTTTATGATCTAGTAGATCTGGGAGGTTAAACCTGTTTCTTCTAAATCCATTTGGGCTCAGTTCTCTGTTCTGTAGCTACAGGCTGTAATCTCATCCCTGAGCAATTTTCTCATAAACACAAATTATTTGTCCCATAAGGATCTAGGAGAGTGTCATGCCTCCTCCATGAGGCCCATCTCTACTCGGCCCTTCAAGTCAGCAGAGTCTTGATACATTACTGCCCTACTTGGAAATCACAGCGTATTATTGGATTTTCTGGTTAAAACTACAAGGGAAGGTGTTTCCATTGTCTTTCTTTTCCACCCATTCTTGTACCTCTTGTACCTCTCAGGCAGTTCCCTATGTCTAATTAATACCTCCTGCTACAATTTCAGTCTACTTCCAGTATGATCTCAGTGGGCCGACTCCATATCTTCTTTGCATCAATCCCTCAGAGAGCTGAGTGGGCTTCCCTTTACTCCTGCATTTGGGTTTTGTGCTTGAAGCTACTATCTGTTGTCTTTCCAGGGTCCTAGAGCAGCATAAACTCAACAAGGACCAGTGGGAAGAGCGGATCCAGGTGTGGCATGAGGAGCACCGGGGCATGCTCAGGTAATATCGCCCTAGCAACTATGTGTTCTACTGCTTTTGCAGGAAGAATAGGAGTAGGTTTTGGTCGAAAGAGACAAAAGACTAGGGGCACTGGAGGATGTTGGAGAGAAAGGGATAGGAATGCAATTTATAGGGGAAATTAGAGATAGAAGGCAAATAAGGATCATTATAAAACTGTATTTTTTTTAATGATGGCAACTGATAGCCCAAACAGTTTTGACCATAAAGAAACCGAAGGGACCTCAGGATCCCTAGGGAGCTTCTAGGGTACCAGGAACTCCTCCACAAGAAAAAAATGGGCAGATCTCTAAACATGGCAGATCATTTGGTGTTGTCTAGTTGAGGAATAAATCTTATCATTTTGCCATCACCACACCATCTGGGCTCTGCTAAGAATGTAAGAGGCTTCAATGCAGCTAACATGCCAGAGGCCGGCAAGGGTCAGCCCACCTTTGTTACCATTGGGAACCTCAGATCGTAGGCTCCTGTTGGCAGGTTTTATTTGACAAAAGTCATGTTGTGCTCTATTTCCCATCATCTGCTAACCTTCTATCCCCTTTCCCTCCCCTAATAGCAAGGTTCTTGGCAGAAGCTCAGAGCAGATAGGCTATCTCCCTGGGTCTGATTCACAGGCTCCCTTCCATAATCCCCCCAAATCTGTTATTTAGGGAGGATGCTGTTCTAGAATATCTGAAGATTGCCCAGGACCTGGAGATGTATGGTGTGAACTACTTCAGCATCAAGAACAAGAAAGGCTCAGAGTTGTGGCTGGGAGTGGATGCCCTAGGTCTCAACATCTATGAGCAGAATGACAGGTACAGCTTAGAGTTTTCTTAGTTTATTTGGGCCACTCTGACACCTAATGCTCATCATGAAGTAGGACTGTACCTCCTGGGTCCCAACCGGGTACCACCTTTTTCTTCCTAGTTTAGATCAGCCTAAATGATTGCATAAACTCCCAGGCCTCGAAATCTTGCCTTGACCAGACTTGCACCATTCACTATGGTAGTCGCTGGCCACATGTGGCTATTAAGCTCTTGAAATATGACTACTCTTAAATTAAGATACGTTATAAGTGTAAACTGTACATAAGACTTTGAAGACTTAGTGTGAAAAATAGAATGATGAATGTCTCATTAAATATTTTTTAAAATATTAATTTACATGTTCAAACGATAGTTTTTTTAGATATGCTGGGTTAAATGAACTGTTATTATAGTTACTCCTACCTGTTTCTTTTTTACTTATTTTCTTTTCTTTTTTAAAATTTATTAACATATAATGTATTATTTGTTTCAGGGGTACAGGTCTGTGAATCATCAGTCTTACACAATTCACAGTACTCACATAGCACATACCCTCCCCAATGTCCATTACCCAGCCACCCTATCCCTCCCACCCTTCCCCTCCAGCATGTGGCTACTAGAAAATTTAAAATCCCATTATATTTCCATTGGACAGCATTACCCTAGCACCAACCTTGTCAGGATTTGTAATTAATCCCACTCCCATATGATGATTAAATGCTTTTTGGCCTCCATTCCCTCTCTCTATAGACTTTTCTCACTTGCTTATTTTTTTTCCCTTGGTCTGCTCTTGGTGAGGATGGATGTAATAAATGATTGTTCCATGTAACTTCTGAATCTTGGAGCTCATTGTTTACATTCTCCCCAACTGTTACAACCTTGGGTGGAAGAGTTCCAGTAAAATAGGGCTGGAGATTCTTGTGAGAGATTTTTATAAGGTTCATGCCTCAACAAAAAATACAGTAAAACAAATCTCAGACTTTGGAACAAGAAATAATAAGTTGGTTGTGGTATCAGGAGGTCCTTTGTGCACCCTCAAAGTTGGCAACTGACCTGGTGGCATGTGATAACACTGACTGAGCTGGTAATGAATCTACCTCCTTAAGGAAGAAGTTGCGGGTGCAGAGGGCAAACCAACCCTCTATGTCCTTCTTGTCTTTCCCTGGTCCTAATGTTCTTGCTCTCTACAGACTGACTCCCAAGATAGGCTTTCCCTGGAGTGAAATCAGAAATATTTCTTTCAATGACAAGAAATTTGTCATCAAGCCCATTGACAAAAAAGCCCCGGTAAGTTGATTCTTCCTACTGGACAAGACAGGTACTTGCCAAGACCTGGATAATGCTAAGAGCAATCATGTCATTGTATCTTTCTCTCGTTTTTCTGGATTTTTTTTTTTTTTTTTTGTGCGGGGGCTAGGAATAGGAGGCACAAAAGGAGACTGGCCCTGGAAGGGGTTATTGATGACAAGACATGACTAGGAGACATCCTTTAGCTGGTGCCACCCTGATAACTGTGTGTTAGGAGAAGCATAGATGAGGGAGAGCCACAGGCAGTCTAAGTACTTCCTCTCTGCCACTGTCTTCTGCTGCCCCGATGCTGTGGGGTAGAAACAGAGAGTGCATCTTATTTTTTAAAGCCTCTAAGCTCCAGAAAGTGAAACTGTTGGTATACTTGATTTATTTTTAATTGTGGAGAAAAGACAGAGCCAGAAGTCCAGACCCAAAGATGATCTTCAAACTTGCTATTGATATAACTTTGCTGCTGTCCTCTCAAGACTTATCTCCAGAGCAACCCAAGAACAAGAAAGGGCCTTGGGTCCAGGCATTCTTCTAACATGCTCACCACAGTTTTCATCTACTCAGTTGCCCGTGGTTGATAAGACTGGAAAGCTGGTGATTGAGAGTAGGATAGAAAACAGAAAAAGATCTCACCTTTTGGTGTACCTCATGTCCAACAAGGGTCAAAGGCCATGCTGAGACAGATCCTTCTTATGAGGCTTCAATAATTCTTCTCCAGCTGTAAGGTCTCTGAACTTCTGCTGCTAGGCACTTTATATATTTTATCTTGTTTAGCCCTCGACAACATTGTCAGGTAAGTAGTAGCATAGTAGCATACCTGTTTTATAATTGTGGAAATTAAGGTTCAAAGAATTGGAGTGATTTGCTCAAGATCACACAGCTAAAAATGGTAAGTCTGGGGTTTATATATACATTATTTGACCTCTAAAGCCTGTGCTCCTTCCACTGCACACCAAGCCATATGAAACAGTAGTAGTTTGGGTTCCATGGCAGAGGAACTGGTAGTTAGCCCATTAATTGGTAACCTTGGTCCAGTGGTATTTATAATAACAAATAAGCAGACTAGATTTCCTTGTGTGTGTGGTTTTTCTTTTTCTTTCTTTTTTTTTAATTGCTGCTGTGTTCGACTTCCTTTGGAAAAGTTAAGTAACAAAGCCAGCTAAAATCAAAGGCTTATTTTTTTAAAAATGACAGCCAGGACAATCAATGTTCAAATTTATGTATTTATGTATATATTTACAACTTGCGTTATCCCAAAAATGATTTAAGGGGCTGCGTCTAGGATATGCTTTTAGAAGATTACAGAAACAGCCCAGGCCCCACCCACCATACTGTATGTACCAGCATATTATACAGGGATTATTGGGCCTCTAAGAGAGGCCCCTGAGATTTAGCAAGATCCCTAATTAGCAGATAGATTCAGTTCCTCTCTTTCAATTAGATTGAGGATATTTTAGGATGTGATGTTTTTATAAGCAAAGGTTGAAAGAAATTGTGGTTTGGTGGAAAGAACACTGGTTTCATAGTCCAGAGGCCTGGGTTCTAGTCCTGAGTTTGCCACTAGTCTGCTGTGTTACCATGGGCAAGTCACTTCACCACTCTGATGATTAATCTTCCTATCTGTAACATGAGAAAATTGGGATAAATAACTCATTCAGTGCTTTCAAAAGGCAGAAGCTCACCTTCATCTGTCCTTCCAAACTCATTTTGATTGTTGGTTTCCCATCAGGACTTTGTCTTCTATGCTCCCCGGCTGCGGATTAACAAGCGTATCTTGGCCCTGTGCATGGGGAACCATGAGCTATACATGCGCCGCCGCAAGCCTGACACCATTGAGGTACAGCAGATGAAGGCACAGGCCCGGGAGGAGAAGCACCAGAAACAGATGGAACGGTAGGTTGTGTGGGACTGGAGTGAAGGGCGGGGACTAGGGCAAAGAAGCTTCCCAAAAGTGTCAAGATTGATAAAGGAAAGACATGGAAGCATCCTGGGATGGGGAGAGAGAGAGCTGTACAGGGTTATCACCTCTTCCATTAAGTCTCAGGCATCCCCTTCCCCAGGAAGCTGACATCAGAAGCCTAGGATTTCAGAGGCTCATAGGAGGGAGGGGTATTTCATAGTTCCATATTGTCTCTGATCTTCATGCCATTGCTTTTCTTTTTTCTTTTTTTTTTTAGCTTAATTGAATTTTTTCAGTGTTCCAAGATTCATTGTTTATGCACCACACCCAGTGCTCCATGCAATACGTGCACCCCCATTACCTACCACCAGGCTCACCCATCCCCCCACACCCCCTCCCTTCCAAAACCCTCAGTTTGGTTCTCAGAGTCCACAGTCTCTCATGGTTTGCCTCCCCCTCCAATTTCCCCCAATTTACTTTTCCTTTCCTTCCTCTAATGTCATGTTATTCCTTATGCTCCGTAAGTAAGTGAAACCATATGATAATTGACTTTCTCTGCTTGACTTATTTTACTCAGCATAATCTCCTCCAGTCCATTGCTTTTCTAGGCAGATTCTGGGTTGCTCCAGGCTATCAGACTAATGTAGTGGCATTAGCAGAAAGCTCCATGCACATTTAAACATGGACTCTGTAGGGATTTCTGAATGGAATTGGGCAGAGCCACCAGAATTTTCCTTATATAACCCCCTTGTTACTGAAAGTGTAGCAAGGCTCAGCAACAGCGACATCAACTTTAGAACTTATTAGAAAGGCAGAATCTGACACCCTACTCCAGACCTGCTGATTCAGAATCTGCATCTTCATTAAGATACTAGATGATTAGTTCTCCAAAGAAGGTATGCAAATGGACATCAAACATGTGAAAACATCCCTAGTGATCAGGGAAATGCAAATCAAAACTACAGTGAGGTACCACTTGATAACTCACTAATATGGATATAATAAATACAGGAAATAATAGCTGTTGTCAAGGATGTGGAGAAATTGGAACTCATGTACATTGCTGGTGGAAATGTTTCAGCTACTATGGAAAATAGTTTGGTGGTTTCTCAAAAAGTTAAACATAGAATTACCATGTGATCCCATAATTCCGCTCCTAGGTATATATTCAAAATAATTGAAAACAGTACATGTACGCAAGTGTTCATAGCAGAGCTATTTACAATAGCCAGAAGGTAGAAACAGCCCAAACGTCCAGCAGATGAATGGCTAAACACATTGTATAGCCATAAAAAGCAATGAAGTACTGATGCATATTACTATGTGAATGAACCTCTGTAACAGTATGCTAAGTTAAAGAAACAGACACAAAATTTCATATACCATATGATTCCGTTTATATGAAATATCCAAAATAGATAAATGTGTAGAGGCAGAATGCAGGTTGGTGGTTATTAGGGGTTATGGGGAGGAGAGATAGGAAGAAACTCACTTAATGGGTATATGGTTTTGCTTTGGAGTGATGAAAATGTTTTGGAACTAGATAGAGGTGGCGAATGTACAACATTATGAATGTACTAAATGCCCCCAAATTGTTTGCTTTATAGTGGTTACTATTATGTGAATTTCACCTCAAAAAATTATTTAAAAAATAAGATCCCTGCCCAGAGCAATCTATACTTTCAATGCCATCCCGATCAAAATTCCACCGGCATTTTTCAAAGGTCTGGAACAAACAATCCTAAAATTTGTTTGGAACCAGAAAAGGCCCCGAATTGCTAAGGAAATGTTAAAAAAGAAAAA
>CM052901.1:59953227-59984614 GCA_028534135.1 Potos flavus | reverse complement strand
GGTGGTGGGTATTGAGGAGGGCACGTATTGCATGGAGCACTGGGTGTGGTACATAAACAATGAATCTTGTAACACTGAAAAAACAAAATAAAAGTATTTGGGGATAAAAAAAATAAAAAAAATAAAAATAAATAAAAAATAAAAGATAAGATCCCAGGTGATTCCTATGCATGTTAAGGTTTGAGAACACTGTTCTAGTAGGTACTGTCATAAAGAGTTTGGAACCTCAGGAGGCTTCTAAATGTAGTAGCCTAGAAAAGGAGTCCGTTTGAGAGGTTAGATTCCAAAGTTCTTAATTATTCAGAAAAATTTTACTGAGATTGAGGCAGTTTACAGAGCTGGATCTGGCAGGAACCTGCCCTCAAGGACCTCACAGTCTGGTAGGAGAAAGAGGAAAAACAATATATACATTAAGTGTTCAAGATACAAATGCCATGTCATTTTTCATTCAATAAATATTTAATGAGCAGTGAAAAATAAAAGAGACAAAAATCCCTGCTATCAGGAATCTGACATTCTAGTGGAAAGAGATAGAACAAATAAGAAAATTATACAGTATGTGAGATGGTAAGAAAGTGCTGTGGAGAAAAATAATAAAGAGGAGGGATGGGGAGGATAGGCCAAGTATTCTGAGGGCCCAGAGAAAGAAAAAACACCTAGCCCAGGGTGAAAAGGCAACTGCCTAGAAGATGCATTGGGGCAAGAAAAAGTGAATACTTGTTTTAGATTTGCAACAAATTCTCGGAAAAAAGAGCCTAGAGCTTGGCTTCAGAGGGCCTGCACAATTAGGCCTAAGGACTGATACCCTAGCCATAGACATCAGTGGACTTGAAGCAGAGTATCCCAGCACAGAGTCAAAACTTGACTCCCTATAATTATGAGGTGGACAGGCAGGACTTATTAGGCCATTTTACAGGTAGGAGTGCTGAGAACAAAAGCAAAGAAGTGACATAGTTAAGTTCACCCACTGGTTACACACTGGTGAGTAGTAGAGCTGGGAGTCCGGGTTAGATCCTGACTCTGGAACAAATGACAGGGTCCTGAGTGTACTGACCCATGTGGGGCTAAGATGTAAGGACAGGATGTGGAGATAAGGGAGCATGGTCCCAACTCACAAGCTCTAAGTGTGTTGGATGAGTAGGGGCTGAGGGTCCAGGACCAGAAAGCCTTGGGGCCTTTCCGTGTGACCTATTACATCCTTTCTCTTTTCTTAGTGCTTTGCTGGAAAATGAGAAGAAGAAGCGTGAGATGGCAGAGAAGGAGAAGGAGAAGATTGAACGGGAAAAGGAGGAACTGATGGAGAGGCTGAAGCAAATTGAGGAACAGACTAAGAAGGCTCAGCACGGTGAGGCTTAGAGTCAGTCACCTTGGAGACTGGGTTTTCCTAGAGCCTGACTCTATGAGCTAGAACCCTTCTGCCTGAGCTGCAGACTCCGGCTATATAATCCATATGTGACTACAGATAGATGAAAGATGGGGCAAGAGGTAGAGTGCCCAGAGCTTTCTGCCAGCTGTGCCCTGGGGTGAAGCATTTCCAGGAAGGAAGCTAGGTGTTCCTTCCATGTCTGCGTGTTTCATCATCCTTCCCCCTTCTTCTCTTTCCAGAACTAGAAGAACAGACCCGCAGGGCCTTGGAGCTTGAACAGGAACGGAAGCGTGCCCAGAGCGAGGCTGAGAAACTGGCCAAAGAGCGTCAAGAAGCTGAAGAGGCCAAGGAAGCCCTGTTGCAGGC
This sequence comes from Potos flavus, assembly GCA_028534135.1. Lineage (NCBI taxonomy): Eukaryota > Metazoa > Chordata > Mammalia > Carnivora > Procyonidae > Potos > Potos flavus. Next base: position 59,982,882 of record CM052901.1, on the reverse strand, counting down.
CTCCCGGGATCAGAAGAAGACTCAGGAACAGCTGGTAAAGCTACAAAATGGGCTAGGATTGTGATAACTGAATTTTCTTCCCTGTCTGCCTACCTATTTACAGTTACCCCTGCCTGCAGGGCTGGCTCCTTCCAGCAGGGTGCCAGTCAACAGGCCCCCAGCAGATAGCTTATTCAGAAGCAAGCTGCAAAGTCACTGATGTGGCCCAGAAAGCTTTGCAGTCTTCCCTACTACCCTTACTTTTATTCTACTTTCTTAGCCCTTGGGGATCTGAGCTGATGACCTGACAAAGGAAAGGGAGGGAGGAAAGAAGCAAAGGAATTTACACTTGATTGACTACCTGCTGTGTGTTACAAGCTATGCTAGCAACTTTTCCTTTCCCCTTACTTTCTTATTTCCCCTCCCAATAATCCTATGGGATTAACCCACATGAGATACTATGCCCAGATAAGGAAATTAGGACTCAGGGAGGTTTAAGAAACTTGTCAAAGATTACACAGTGTAGCTGAGTAAGGCTGAGAACCCATTTTTGCCTCTCTTTGAAGGGTTTGTTCACTAAAATTGTATGTAAAATTATGTGTCTAGGCACTTTTCAGGGGAAGAGAGTGAGCATCCTCACTTTCATCTTTATTTACTTCTGTGACTCAAAAGTTAAGAACCCATGTCCCAAATTCCTTGATATATGTTCTTTCTCTCTACTGTTTGGAGTGTGAATGCAGGAACTAAGACCTATTTACCTGGGGGAAGCTTCCTCTAGGAGATAGATGTGTCCAAGGTGTGAGGGTGTGCATAAATGTTTTTCCCTTGTTCAGATTGCCTTGTGACACTATAGTATCTTTCCTATACTTGTCCTGGGAGGAGTCTTAGTGGAGTCCCGAGCATTCTAGGAAAACAGGAAAGGGTCTGGCACTTCAAGCAGTGACACAGTGATTTCCAAAGCTTTATGAAGGCCCTAAATATGCAGTGGGCAATAGTGTATGCATGAGAGAAAGAGAGGGGGAGGGAGAGAGGGAAGAGGGAAGAGGGAGAGAAAGAAAGAGAGATGAGGAAAAGAGAAATTACATGTTTGTGCTCAGGAGGTCTGTAGTCTAGGTGTGGATCTCTGACTCCTAACAAAATGATTTGGACTTAATAAGAATAGTACATCTGAGAATAGGAGTGGTCCTCCAGGGGTCCTGGAGGAGGTGTGGTAAAAAGAGCCTCCAGGACAGCAAGCAAGTGGAACAGCAGGTGTCCTGTGTTCCCTGGTGGAACTGGGGTTGAAAATACCTAGGTCCTGAGGACCAGAAGGCTCAGCTCTCACAAGCTTCCAATTTATCCATAGGCCTTGGAAATGGCAGAGTTGACAGCTCGAATCTCTCAGCTGGAGATGGCCCGGCAGAAGAAGGAAAGTGAGGCTGTGGAATGGCAGCAGAAGGTGAGACACAGTGCCCAGAGTAAAAGCCTTATGAGAAAGGGTACCACATGCATAGGTTTCAGTTCCTTAGATTCCTCAGATTTGGGCTCCTTACTCCTTCCATCCTTCCTTGACAGCAGGCATCACGGGAGAAGGAGCTCGAGGCTTTCTCAAATACTTCCCAGAATTCTCCAATACACCAGGGAAGTTGCTAAATTGCTCCTATTGCACAGGTGCAGAAACTAAAGGCAGATAAAGTGACTTGGCCTACCTGGTGCCTGCCTCCTGCCGGGCCATTCTATGCACTTGTAGAATGCCACAAGCTAGTCTGATCTGACTGCTGGTTCTTCTTGCCCTCTGTTACTGGACAGGCTCAGATGGTACAAGAAGACTTGGAGAAGACCCGTGCCGAGCTGAAGACTGCCATGAGTACACCTCATGTAGCTGAGCCAGCTGAGAATGAGCAGGATGAGCAGGATGAGAATGGGGCAGAGGCCAGTGCTGACCTGAGGGCTGATGCCATGGCCAAGGATCGCAGTGAAGAGGAACGTACCACTGAGGCAGAGAAGAATGAGCGTGTGCAGAAGCACCTGAAGGTACCCTGGAAGGGCCAGAGGGTCAAAGATACCATGTGCATTCCCTAGATCATCATGGGGTTAGGTAGAGGAGCCTGTCTCAGTGGAGTATGGGAGTCTGAGCCTTTTCTAATGAGAGCTTTAAGGGTGAGCACCCATCACTTATCAGTCAGACTTTGGGCCACCTCTTCCTTTTGTTTTTTGACCCATACTCCATTTATCTCTTGTATTCAGAAAATACCCTGACCCAATTTCTACCTGAATCTTTGGTACATTGTTCTACTCTCAGAGAATACCTTCCATTGGTCCCCTAAGTTTGTGGGGGTTTTTGTTTTATTCTTGCCTCACTGCATGCCCAACAGGGCTGAAAATGGCCCTCAAAAATATGTGTATGTGTTTGTGTGTAGAAAGAGAGGAGTGAAGGAGTGTGTGTGTGTGTGTGTGTGTGTGTGTGTGTGTGTGTGTGTGTGGAGAGAGAGAGAGAGAGAGAATGAATTTGATGAATCTGGTTAAATAAGGGTAGGTAAAGTGAGAGCAAGCCATTAACCCCTCATCCCCTTACACCCTCACAGGCCCTCACTTCAGAACTTGCCAATGCCCGTGATGAGTCTAAGAAGACTGCCAATGACATGATCCATGCTGAGAACATGCGACTTGGCCGAGACAAATACAAAACCCTGCGTCAGATCCGGCAGGGCAATACCAAGCAGCGTATTGATGAATTTGAGTCCATGTAATGGTCACCAAGCCTCTAGGGACTCCTCCTCCCTTCCTCCTTGCCTCCACACTCCTATACTCTTGCCTAACTCACATTGTGCTGAAGCCACTAACTATAGCAGCCCTGGAGTCATGCCAAGTCTTCAGTGCCCCTATGGGACCAAACCTAGCCCCTCAGCCCTCACTCACTTCCTTGGGCAAGTAAATGGCCCACTATGGTGCCAATTGGACCCTCTTTTCCCTCTCTGTCCATTTTAATCTAGATTACTAGAAGAGACCACTTTTGTAGCTCAGAGGCACTTCCCACTTGATTGGGGAAATACCCCATATTTACTGTTCTGTAGGACTTAAGCGTGGTGTAGGTTGAAAACTAACCTCCATCCCTGCCCCACAACTGCCTTCCTTTTCAGGGTCCTGTTATTTGCAAAATTGGAGCATCACAGGGTTTACATAAGGAGGCAGGGCCCTGGGCATATGCTCTAGGATATCAACTGACCTAGGATAGACCTTCCAATGTCCATTTCTTCTAGAGTTATTTAGGCTTCATAATGCTTGGAAGTGAAAAAGATGTCAGTCATTCTCTATACCTCCCAGATTGGACCTGTTACAAAATCCTTATAAGTCTTGTTCCTGAGTTCAGGAATTCAGTTTTTCCCCACAGTGAGATGGGAGGAAACAGTATCTTCAAGAGACTTCACCAACATCTTAGAAGGCTATTGCCCATTCTATTCAGGCAAGGCTGTTTAGAAGATCCTCCCCCAATGCCTTATGGGAGCCTAGGCTTGTTTCAAGTGAGCTCTATGGGCAGAGGTATCCCTTACTATTATTCTGGGTTCCTCCCTTCTTGGGATCTGCCCCTCTCCATTCCAATCCCCAAATTCCCTCTAGCTAGAATAGTAGGGATGGTTACCCAAAAACCTAGCCAGCCTTATCCAGGAGTCTTGCCAATGGGGTAAATGTTCACACTGGGCTTCAGAGAGCTGTTGGGGGCTCTGGCCTGGTCCCTTCTACACTCTAACCCCTTTTTATCAACACAGGAGCAACCTCCTCCTCTCCTCTGTTTCATGTGTTCTCTTTCTTTTTTTCTACCAGTATTATATATTCTAGTGGCATCTAATTCAATATTGATTCTGTGTTTCTTGCTAGTGCACCCTTAGAAGATATTAGTTTTGAGGCAGGATCATTTTGGCCTCATTTCCTTACCATCCCCACACCTGGGAAGCATATACTATATTATAAAAGAATATTTTGCCAGAAATATTATTGTAAGAAGCTTTCAGTATTAGTGATGTCATCTATCACTATAGGTCATACAGTTCATTCTTAAAGTACTTGCTATTTGGTTTTATTGTTCTTTTTATTTTCCCTTCTCCCCAGAGTTCAGTCCCCAAAGGGTCATACTGTTCCTCCATGCAGTGCCCCTAGCCCAGAGCCCTTGGCTTTGATCCCTCCCTGACTCCATCCTGCCTGACTTTGGGGAGTCTTATGTGCATTGCTGTGAATTATATTAACATTCTCTTGGTGATAGGCCCTATACTGGCTAAATTCAAACCTGGAATCGTGGAGCAGTCTAGCTGCCTTAAGGGCGATAATGCACCCACAGGGAGGCTGGGGAGAAAGGTTAGATTTTGTATTCAGTTTTTTTTGTGTGTTTTTTGGGGGGTTTTAAAAATTGTTTTTGGAGGGATTTATGCTCAACCCATGTTCTATTTCAGTGCCAATAAAATTTAGGAAGACTTCTCTGTGACTTGATTTTTGTTGTGGTGTGAGTAGGTGGCTATAAGATACTACACTATAATTTCCATTCTGTAGACCACCTTCCAATCTTTGGGCTCATTTCATCCTCATTTCAGTCCTATGGAGAGTCGATATGACCATCCTCATTTTAGAGAGGGACCAATGGAATTGAAAAAGATGAATAACTGCCAAAGGGCACAGGACTGTCTTAATCACCTATGCCCTTTCCACAGCTCCAGGCCAATTTTTCTAGTGTAGGTTGGCCCTGCATTGACCATGTAATACTCTGGGGCTCACTTGCACTTGGGACTTTGGAGTTGCTTGTGAGGAATGGTTTGTATCTCTAGACTCCTCCTGGGATAGTTTGGCCTTGTCCTGCCTTCTTGTCAGGAAATCTTCCAGGCTTGCCTACTTCCTACTACCCTCAATTTTTGCAGTACCAGTGAAGGTCAGAAAAATTACCTTGAGCCCTGTCGTAAAAGGCAGTGGGAAGTGGAGTGTGAAGTGAAATGTAGTATGTACAAAAGCTGTTGGGAAATACTTTATGGCTTACAAAACATGTCAATTTTGTAGCCTAAATGGGGTTATGCCAGTTTAACAGATGAGGAAACTGATATCCATATAAGATTTCTAGGCTCTCTTGAATCTGACACATTATCTCACTTTCCAGTCCCCATCTTGGTGAACCAACACTTGCAGGGAAAAGTAAACTATTCTGTGAGCTTTAAATCCTTCACAACAAACCTTTGAGCCAGGGCACCTGAACTTCTCTGCCCATTGGAATTTTAAAGGTTCAAAAGCCCAGACCACATCCTCAGATCAAATTACAATCTGTAGTAGTAGGATACATACATCAGTACATTTGATGATTTCAATGTGTAGATAGACTTGGGAACCACTGCTCTGAAGACATACTATTTTTTAACACTTCTTAAATTTTTTAAATTTTATTTTAATTTCAGTATGTTAACATGTAGTGTTGTATTAGTTGCAGGTGTGCAATACAGTAATTCAACAATTCCACACATCTCCCAGTGCTCATCACAGCAAGTGTGCTCCTTAGCCCATCCCCTATTTCACCCATCCCCCCACCACCTCCCCTCTGGTAACCATCAGTATGTTCTCTATAGTTAAGAGTCTGTTTCTTGGCTTCTCTCTCTCTCTCTCTCTCTCTCTCTCTCTCTCCTTTCCTTGTTTGTTTTATTTCTTAAATTCCATACATGAATGAAATCATATGGCATTTGTCTTTGTGGGACTGACTTATTTCACTTAGCATTATACTTCCTAGCTCCATCCATGTCATTGCAAATGGCAAGATTTCATTCCTTTTTATGGCCGAATAATATTCCACTGTGTGTGTGTGTGTGTGTGTGTGTGTGTGTGTGTGTGTGTGTGTGTGTGTGTGTTTGTATAATATATCTCACTTCTTTATTCATTCATCTATCAATGGACACTTGGGCTACCTCCACATTTGGCTATTGTAAATAATGTTGCTATAAGCATAGAGGTGTAAATATCCTTTTGTATCAGTGTCCTTGCATTTTGGGGGCTTAAATATCTAGTACTACTATTGCTGGCTCATAGGGTGGTTCCATTTTTAACTTTTTGAGGAACCTCCATAGTTTTCCACAGTGGCTTCACCAGTTTGCATTCTCGCCAACAGTGGAAGAGGGTTCCATTCTCTCCACATCTTTGCCAGCACTTGTTTTTTTGTGTTTTTGAGTTTAGTTATTCTGACAAATGTGAGGTGGTATCTCATTGAGTTTTGACTTGCACTTCCCTGATGATAAGTGATGTTAAGCATCATTTCGCATGTCTGTTGGTGATCTGGTTATCTTTGGAGAAATGTCTCTTCATTTTTTGTGTTCAATTTTTAATTGAATTATTTGTTTTTTGGGTGTTGATTTATATAAGTTCTTTATATATTTTAGATACTAACCCTTTTCCAGATATGTCATTTGCAAATATTTCTCCCATTCAGTAGATTGCCTTTTAGTTTTGTGGATTGTTTCCTTCACTGTGCAGAAGATTTTTTTTTATTTTGAAGTAGTCCCAGTAGTTATTTTTTCTTTTATTTCCCTAATCTCAGAAGACATACTTAGAAAAATGTTGCTAGGGCCAATGTCAGTGACATTACTGCCTGCCCTCTCTTCTGGAATTTTTATGGTTTCAGTTCTCATATTTAGGTCTTTAATCCACTTTGAATTTATTTTTGTGTATGGTGTAGGAAAGTGGTCCAGTTTCATTCTTTTGCATGTAGCTGACCAGTTTTCCTAGCACCATTTGTTGAAGACACTGTCTCATGCCCACTAGATATTCTTTCCTGCTTTCTCAAAGATTAATTGACTGTATAGTTGTGGGTTCCTTTCTGGATTTTCTATCCTGTTTCATTGATCTATGTGTCTATTTTTGTGCCAGTACCATACTATTTTGATTACTACAGCTTTGTAATGTAACTTGAAGTCTGGAATTGTGATACCTCCAGCTTTGCTTTTCTTCTTAAAAGTTACTTTTGGAATCCGGGATCTTTTGTGGTTCCATACAAATTGTAGGAGTGTTTGTTCTAGTTCTGTAAAAAAATTCTGTTGGTATTTTGATAGAGATTGCATTAAATGTGTAGGTTGCTTTGGGTATTTTAGACATCTTAACAATATTTGTTCTTCCAATCCATGAGCATGGACTGTCTTTCATTTCTTTGTGTCATCTTCAATTTCTTTCATCAGTGTTTTATAGTTTTCAGAGTACAGGTCTTTCACCTCTTTGGTTAGTTTATTCCTAAGTATCTTATTTTTGGTGCACTTGTAAATGGGATTGTTCTCTTAATTACTCTTTCTACGGTTTCATTATTAGTACATAGAAATGCAACAGATTTCTGCACATTGATTTTTTATCCTGTGACTTTACTGAATTTGTTGATCAGTTCTAGCAGCTTTTTGGTGGAGTCTTTTGGGTTTTCTATATAGTGTCATGTCTTCTGCAAATAGTGACAGTTTTACTTTGTCCTTAGCAATTTGGATTTCTTTTATTTGTTTTTGTTGTCTGATTGCTATGGCTAAGACTTTCAGTACTCTTCTTTAAATGTTTGATAGATTTCACCTGTGAAGCCATCTAATCCTGTACTTTTGTTCATTAGGAATTTTTTGATTCCTGATTCAATCTCTTGTTGGTAATCAGTCTATTCAAAATTTCTATTTCTCCTAGCTTCAGTTTTGAATTTATCTATTTATTCTAGTTTGTCCAATTTCTCAGCATGTAATTTTTCTCAATATTCTCTTGTAATTATTTGTATTTCTGTGGTGTTTGTTATTTTTTCTCTTTCATTTGTAATTTTATGAGTTGAGAACATACTATTTCATCCCCATTTACAGATGGAGAAAGTGAGGCCCAACAAGATGAATTAATTTGTTCAAGGTCACAGAGATTAGAAGTATCACAAAGTATCACATCCAGGACATGGGCACAGGCAATTTAGTTCATCAGCCTGTGTTCTTAACCACTGCACTATACTTTCTCTCTACCATTCCTACTAGAGCCTAGGGAAGGACATACATTCACTGAAAAGAGGAGATACATGTAGAGCTTCAATTCTAAGGTAACAAATAGAATTCTAGGGCCCGAGAACATTAGTGTAAGAGGGAGCCTTAGGAATTTCTATTATGGTAGTCCAAATGTTGCTTTGGGGAGTAAAGGTCCCTTCTAATGACAATCAGAGGATGCCTGATTTTGTATGCTTTATATGTGGGGCTGTATATGTGCAAAAAAATTTTTAAAAGGGGAAGACAGGTAAACTTCTGCTTCCAGGAGGATAAATGTGGTAGGCAGAATAATGCTTATCCCATCCCCAAAGACGTCCACGTACTAATCCATGGAACCTGTGGATATATCACCTTATGTGGCAAAAGGACTTGGAGATGTGATTAAGTTAATGATTTTAAGATAGTGAGATGATGATATATCATCCAGGTGGTTACAGTGTAGTCAGAAAGAATTGAAGATGCTATGCTGTTGGTTTTGAAGATGGAGAAAGGAGCCACAAGGTAAGGAATGCAAGTGGCTTCTACAAACTGGGAAGGACAAAGGAATGCATTCTCCCTTAGAACTTCTACAATGAATGCAGCCCTGCTGACACCTTGGTTTAAGACCAATGAAACCCATTTTGGACTTCTATCTGACCTCCAGAAGAGTAAGGTAATAGATTTGTGTAGTTTTAAGCCAGTATAATATTGTTATCTGTTTCTCAAAATTTACCATTCTTGAAAGAGCAATGTTATAGAAATGGAAAACAGCAGTTAACAAGGCAGGTGGGGAGCCATGTGGGAAGTAGATTTGGCTGTAGCAGAGCAACATGAGGTTGGAAAATGATAGAGTACAAGGACCTTAGGCAGGCCTTGCCCCATGAATGCAACTAGATAACTATAAAATCATTCTAAATACCCAAGGAATTGACTTTAAGACCAGCAGAAATAACTCTACAATCAAAGGTAGAGAAGAAGTCACACTGAAGAGGGAAGGGAGTGTGGAAAGGAGGATTGGTAGAGAAATGTTTCCTTGCCACTATAGTGGCATGGGAGCTTAGGTGCAGAGAAGGGTGATAGACAGACTAACACACAGGAGCATGAACAAGGAAAATGCATCCTTATACCAATTGGCTTGGAAAATGAGAGGGACTGAATTTCGTGACTTCTGGCAATCAGTGTGGCTTAACAGCTGGAGTTTTAAAGGTCAGCAGGCTTGGCTGGGATGGAGACCAGAGGGCATAGTTCTGCTTGTAGAGAGAAAACGGGCAAATAACCTGTGGACATACAATGTGGAAATAGCTATTTGAAGAGTGCCTGGGGCACACAGTGAGTAAGTTATTTAGTCATCTCAAAACACATCCCAGAGAGACCCCCTCCAGGGAAAAAAGGAACTGACTGGCACTATTTCCCTCCCTGGCCCCTCAGCATAAGCACAGGGCCACCTGTAGGAACCAACAAAGTGCCAACACCTGGTATCTAACTTGCTTGCACTAAGCCCCACTTCCCTATGCTCTGGTGGAACTGTTCTTCCCATTCTTGCCTGCCTCTGTCCCAACTTCGTGAGCCCTCTCCCCAGAAGACCAGCCCAAACCACTATTCACACTGCACCTCATGACTTAGGAGATTTGCAGAGCCTTGATGACAGTGGAAACAGGTTATTTCACAAGAGAACAATACACACCTAGTTAAAACATGCCACGTTAAGGTCAGAGACCAAACACTGCCCACAACACTGCCCACAACAAAGAGAGCCTCTGCGAATGAAAGGCCTGAAGGAAAAATCGGCCAGGACAAAAGAGCAGAGCACATGCAGCACACATTGGAACACTCTTCAGGCCCTAGAGAACAGGGGGCACTACATGGCAGGGCACTACAGGACCTGTTCTTCATAAGGTCATTACCGTCAAGAACAGGAGACATACAGAACCCACAGAAACAGGCACAGAGACTGAGACAAAATGAGGAGAGAGGAATTTGTCCCAAATGAAAGAAGAGGACAAAGCCATAGCCAGGAATCTAAGCAAAATAGATATAAATAATACGCCTGATGAAGTATTTAAATCAATGATCAGAAGAATACTCACTGGACTTGAGAAAAGAGTGGAAGACATGAGTGAGACCTTAACACAGATCAGGAATAACATAGCAGAGATAAAGTGCTCAATAAATGATAGGAGAAACGTGTTTGATGGAATGAACATAAGGCTGGAAGAAGGAGAAGAATGAATTAATGACAGAAGAAAGGGTAATGGAAAGGAATCAAGCTGAACCAAAGAGAGAAAAAAAAATAATTACACAAAATGAGAATAGACTTAGGAAACTCTGTGACTCCATCAAACAATAATATTCGAATTATAGAAGTCCCAGAAGAAAAAGAGAGAGAAAAGGGGAAAAAATTTATCTGAAAAATTAATTGCTGAAAACTTCCCTAATCCAGGGAAAGAAACAGACTTTCAAATCCAGGAGGCACAGAGAAACCCCAACAAATTCAACCAAAGCAGGCCAACACCAAGATGTACTGTAACTACACTGGCAAAATATATTGATAAAGAAAAAAAAAAAAAATTAAAGCAAGACTAAAGAAGAAAATAACATGTAAAGGAAACACCATAAGGCTAACAGGGGATTTTGCAGCAGAAACTTTCCAAGGCAGAGGGTGTGTGGCATGATATATTCAAAGTGCTGATGGCAAAAATCTGCAGTCAAGAGTATTTCATCCAGCAAGGTTATCATTCAAAATAGAAGAAGAGATAAAGTGTTTCCAGGAAAATAAAAACTAAAGAGGGGGGGCACCTGGGTGGCTCAGTCAGTTAAGTGTGTGCCTTTGACTCAGGTCATAATCCCGGGGTCCTGAGATCAAGCCCCACTTGGGGCTCCCTGCTCAGTGGGGAGTATGCCTCTCCCTCTCCCCCTGCCCCTCCCCTTGCTTATGCTCTCTCTTTCAAATAAATGAATAAAATCATAAAAATGGATGAAAGGAGTTTATGAACATTAAAGCAGCCCTGCAAGAAATATTAAAGAGGACTTTTTGAGTGAAAGGAGAAATCCAAAGTGACAGTATGAAGGTGGGAAACACAAAAGCAGTAAAAATATCTCTGTACAAGAAAAATCAATGATCTCACAAAATAAATGATGTAAAATATGACAACATATACCTAAAATGTGGGGAGAAGAGGAGTAAAAAATGGGTTCAAACTTAAACAACCATCAGCTTATACTGCTGTATGCAGAAGAAGTTATATACAAACCTAATGGTAATGATATATCAAAAATAATTAATAAATATGGAAAGAATAAAGAGAAAGTAAGCCAAATATATCACCAAAGAAAATCAGCAAACCATGAAAGAGAGAAATATAAGAAAGAATCAGAGAAAATCTTCAGAAACAACCATAGAACAAATAACAAAATGATAATAAATACACATATATCAATAATTACATTGAAGTAAATGGACTATGTACCACAATTAGAAGACATAAGGTGACAGAATGGATAAAAAAAAAAATGACCCATCTATATGCTACCTACAAAAGACTCATTTTACACCTAAAGACACCTGAAGATTGAAAGTGAAGGGTTGGAGAAACATTTATCATGCAAATAGATGTCAAAAGAAAGCTGAAATAGCAATACTTATACTGGAAAAACTGGACTTTATTTTTTTTTAATTTTTTATTAACATATAATGTATTATTTGTTTCAGGGGTACAGGTCTGTGATTCATCAGTCTTACACAATTCACAGCACTCACCATAGCACATACCCTCCCCAGTCTCCATCACCCAGCCACCCCATCCCTCACACTCCCCTCCCCTCCAGCAACCCTCAGTTTGTTTCCTGAGATCAAGAGTCTCTTACGGTTTGTCTCCCTCTCTGATTTTGTCTTGTTTCACTTTTCCCTCCCCTCCCATATGATCCTCTGTCTTTTTCTCAAATTCCTCATACCAGTGAGATCATATGATAATTGTCTTTCTCTGACTGACTTATATCACTTAGCATAGTACCCTCTAGTTCCATCCATGTCATTGCAAATGGCAAGATTTCATTTTTTTGATGGCTGCATAATATGCATCTGTTGAAGGACATCTGGGCTCTTTCTATCGTTTGGCTATTGTGAGCATTGCTGCTATAAACATTGGGGTGCATGTGCCCCTTTGGATCACCACATTTGTATCTTTGTATCTTTATGTATATGTATATGTACATGTATATTTGTATCTTTGGTAGTGCAATTGCTGGGATGTAGAGTAGCTCTATTTTCAACTTTTTGAGGAACTTCCATACTGTTTTCCAGAGTGACTGTACCAGCTTGCATTCCCATCAACAGTGTAGGAGGGTTCCCTTTTCTCTGCATCCTCACCAACATCTGTCGTTTCCTGACTTGTTAATTTTAGCCATTCTGACTGGTGTGAGGTGGTATCTTATTGAGGTTTTGATTGTATTTCCCTGATGCCGAGTGATGTTGAGCACTTTTTCATGTATCTGTTGGCCATTTGGATATCTTCTTTGCAGAAATGTTTGTTCATGTCCTCTGCCCATTTCTTGATTGGATTATTTGCTCCTTGGGTGTTGAGTTTGATAACTTCTTTATAGATTTTGGATACCAGCCCTTTATCTGATATGTCATTTGCAAATATCTTCTCCCATTCTGTCAGTTGTCTGTCATTTTGTTGACCGTCTCCTTTGTTCTGCTAAAGTTTTTATTTTGATGAAGTCCCAATAGTTCATTTTTGCCCTTGCTACCTTTGGCTTTGGCGATGTTTCTAGGAAGAAGTTGCTCCGGCTGAGGTCTTTTCTAGGATTTTGATGGATTCCTGTCTCACTGGAATTGAGTGTATTTTTGTGTGTGGTGTAAGGAAATGGTCCAGTTTCATTGTTCTGCATGTGGCTGTCCAATTTTCCCAATACCATTTGTTGAAGAGACTATCTTTTTTACATTAGACATTCTTTCCTGCTTTGTCAAAGATTTGTTGACCGTAGAGCTGAGGGTCCATTTCTGAGTTCTCTATTCTGTTCCATTGATCTGTCTGTTTTTGTGCCTGTACCATACTGTCTTAATGATTGAAGCTTTGTAATAGACCTTGAAGTCCAGAATTGTGATGCCACCACCTTTGGTTTTCTTTTTCAACATTCTTCAGGCTATTTGGTGTCTTTTCTGGTTCCATACAAATTTTAAGATTATTTGTCCCATTTCTTTGAAAAAAGTTGATGATATTTTGATAGAGATTGCATTAAATGGGTATATTGGTCTAGGTAGCATAGACATTTTCACAGTGCTTTTCCTTCCAATCCATAAGCATGGAACATTTTCCATTTCTTTGTGTCTTCCTCAATTTCTTTCATGACTATTCTATAGTTTTCTGATACAGGTCCTTTGCCTCTTTGTTTAGGTTTATTCTGAGGTATCTTATGGTTTAGGGTGTAATTGTAAATGGGATCGAATCCTTAATTTCTCTTTCTTCTGTCTTAGTGTTGGTGTATAAAAATTCAACTGATTTCTGTGCATTGGTTTTATATCCTGACACTTTACTGAATTCTTCTATGAGTTCTAGCAGTTTAGGAGTGGAGTCTTTTGGGTTTTCCATGTAAAGTATCATATCATCTTCAAAGAGTGAGAGTTTGACCTCTTCTTTGCTGATTTGGATGCCCTTTATTTCCTTTTGTTGTCTGATTGCTGAGGCTAGAACTTCTAGTACTATGTTGAATAGCAGTGGTGATAGTGGACATCCCTGCCGTGTTCCTGACCTTAGGGGTAAAGCTCTCAATTTTTTCCCATTGAGAATGATATTCACTATGGGTTTTTCATAGATGGCTTTTGTGATATTGAGGTATGTACCCTCTTTCCCTACACTATGAAGAGTTTTAATCAAGAAAGGATGCTATACCTTGTCAAATGTATCTCTGCATCTATTGAGAGGATCATATGGCTCTGTTCATTCTTGTGTTAATGTATTGTATCACAGTCATTGATTTGCAGATGTTGTTGAACCAACCTTGCAGCCCAGGAATAAATCCCGGTGAATAATCGCTTTAATGTACTGTTGTATCTTAGTGGCTAGTATTTTGGTGCAAATTTTTGCATCCATGTTCTTCAGGGCTATTGGTCTGTAATTCACCTTTTTGATTGGGTCTTTATCTGATTTGAGATCAAGGTAAAGCTGGCCTCATAAAATGAGTTTGGAATTTTTCCTTCCATTTCTATTTTTTGGAATGGTTTCAGGAGAATAGATATTAATTCTTTAAATGTTTGGTAAAATTCCCCTGGAAAGCCATCCGGCCCTTGGCTCTTGTTTGTTGGGAGATTTTTTATTATTGCTTCAATTTCCTTACTTACAATTTCCTTTCCTTCTATTCAAGTTTTCTAGTTCTTCCTGTTTCAGTTTTGGTAGTTTTTAACTCACTAGGAATGCATCCATTTCTTCCAGCTTGTCTAATATTCTGGCATATAGTTGCTCATAATATGTTCTTATAATCGTTTGTATTTCTTTGGTGTTGCTTGTGATCTCTCCTCTTTTATTCATGATTTTATTTTATTTTTATCATTTTTATTTTTTTTATATTCGTGATTTTATTAATTTGTGTCCTTTCTCTTTTCTTTTTGATAAGTCTGGCCAAGGTTTCTCAATCTTATTAGTTATTTCAAAGAACCAGCTCCTAGTTTCGTTGATCTATTCTACTGATCTTTTGGTTTTCATTTCATTGATTTCTGCTCTGATCTTTATTATTTCTCTTCACCCGCTGGGTTTATGCTTTATGTGTTGTTCTTTCTCCAGCTCTTTTATTTATTTTTTAATTTAATTTTATTTTTTCAGTGTTCCAAGATTCATTGCTCATGCACTACCCCCAGTGCTCCATGCAATACGTGCCCTTCTCAATACCTACCACCAGGCTCACCCAAATCCCCACCTACTCCCCCCCAAAACCCTCAGTTTGTTTCTCAGAGTCCACAGTCTCTCATGTTTCATCTCTTCCTCCAATTTCCTCCAATTCACCAGCTCTTTTAGGTGAGGATTAGGTTGTGTATTTGAGACCTTTCTTCTTTCTTGAGAAAGGCTTGTATTGCTATATACTTTGCTCTTAGGACCACCTTTGCTGCATCACAAAGATTTTTAACCATTGTGTTTTCATTTTCACTCGTTTCCATGATTTTTTAAAAATTTTCTTTAATTTCCTGGTTTTCCCATTTATTCTTTAGTAGGATGCTCTTTAGCCTCCATGTGTTTGAGTTCTTTACAAGTTTCGTTTTGTGGTTGAGTTCTAATTTCTAAACATTGTGGTCCGAAAATATGCAGGGAATGACCCCAATCTTTTGATACCCATTGAGACCTGATTTGTGACTCTGGATGTGATCTGTTCTGGAGAATGTTCCATGTACACTAGAGAAGAATGTATATTCTGTTGCTTTTGGATGGAATGTTCTGAATATATCTGTGAAGTCCATCTGGTCCAGTGTGTCATTTAAAACCTTTATCTCCTTGTTGATCTTTTGCTTAGATGATCTGTCCATTTTAGTGAGGGGGTGTTAAAGTTCCCTACTATTATTGTATTATTCTCATTGTGTTTCTTTGATTTTGTTTTTAATTGGCTTATATAATTGGGTGCTCCCATGTTAGGGGCATAGATATCTAAAATTGTTAGACCTTCTTGTTGGATAGACCTTTTAAGTATGATATAGTGACTTTCCTCATCTCTTGTTATAGTCTTTGGTTTAAAATCTAATTTGTCTGACATAAAGACTGCCACTCCAGCTTTCTTTTGAAGTCCATTAGCATGGTACATTGTTTTCCTCCCCCTCACTTTAAATCTGAAGGCATCTTTAGGTCTAAAATGAGTCTCTTGCAGACAGCATATCGATGGGTCTTGCTTTTTTTTTTTAATCCAATCTGATATCCTGTGTCTTTTAATTGGAGAGTTTAGCCCATTTACATTAAGGGTAACTGTTGAAAGATGTGACATTAGTGCCATTGTATTGCCCGTAAGGTGAATGTTACTGTATATTGTTTCAGTTCTTTTTTGATCTATGTTACTTTTAGCCTCTCTCTTTGCTTAGAGGACCCCTTTCAATATTTCTTGTAGGGTTGGTTTGGTGTTTGCACATTCTTTTAGTTTTTGTTTGTCCAGGAAGCTTTTTATTTCTCCTTCTATTTTCAATGACAGGCTAGCTGGATATAGTATTCTTGGCTGCATATTTTTCTCATTTAGTGCTCTGAATGTATCATGCCAGTCCTTTCTGGCCTGCCAGGTCTCTGTGAATATATCTACTGCCAATCTAATGTTCCTACGATTGTAGGTTACAGACCTCTTGTCCCGAGCTGCTTTCAGGATTTTCTGTCTCTGAGACTTATAAGTTTTACTATTAGATGATGGGGTGCTGACCTATTTTTATTGATTTTGAGGGGAGTTCTTTATGCCTCCTGGATTTTGATGTCTGCTTCCTTCCCCAAATTAGGGACGTTCTCCACTATAATTTGCTCCAATATACCTTTTGCCCCACTCACTATTTCTTTTTCTTCTGGAATCCCAATTATTCTAATATTGCTTCATCTTATGTTTTTTCTTTTTTTTTAAGATTTTATTTATTTATTTGACAGAGAGAGAGATCACAAGTAGGCAGAGTGGCAGGCAGAGAGAGAGGGGGAAGCAGGCTCCCTGCTGAGCAGAGAGCCTGATGCAGGGCTCGATCCCAGGACCCTGAGATCATGACCTGAGCCAAAGGCAGAGGCTTTAACCCCCTGAGCCACCCAGGTGCCCCTCTTATGGTTTTTCTTATCTCTTGAATTCTCCTGTCATGATCCAGTAGTTGTTTTTCTCAGCTTTTTATTCTCCAACATTTGGTCTTCTATATCACTAATTCTCTCTTTTGCCTTATTTATCCTAGCTGTTAGAGCCTCCATTTTTCATTGCACTTTATTAATAGCTTTCTTGATTTCGACTTGGTTAGATTTTAGTTGTTTTATTTCTCCAGAAAGATTTTATACACTCTTCTGTGCTTTCTTCAAGCCCATCTAGTATCTTTATAATCGTCATACTTAACTATAGTTCTGACATTTTTTTAATGTCTGTATTGATTAAGTCCCTAGCAGTCAGTACTGTCTCTTATACTTTTTTTGAGGTGAGTTTTTCCATTTTGCCCAGAGAAAAGTAAATGAATGAAAGAACAAAATGCTAAAAGGGTAACAATGACCCCAGAAAAATATACACTAAACAAATCAGAAGTGACCTGAAACCAGATATGATCAGGCTGATGACTAGAACAGAGCCAAACACTAGATTTCGGTTGTAGTTTGGTCAGTTAGAAGAAACTGCCTCACAAATTTTAAGGAAAGAAAAACATATGTATAAAAAAGAAGGGTAAATTCGATGAAGGGATGGAATATGACTGTAAAGATGAAAATTTAAAAAGGTTTTAAAAAGTGAATTGATAAAATAAGAAGTTAGTGACAAAAGAAAGAAAAAAAAAAAGAAGAGAATGTGATCAGGCAGGAGACTAGGAAAAAAAAAAAAAGCCATACACCAGACTTAGGGTATATTTTGGGCTTTTTTTTTTTTTTTTCTTTTCAATTAATTTTATTTTATTTTATTTTTTCAGTGTTCCAAGATTCATTATTCATGTACCACACCCAGTGCTCCATGCAATATGTGCCATCTTCAATACCTACCACCAGGCTCAACCAGCCCCCAACACACCTCCCCTCCAAAACCCTCAGTTGTTGCTCAGAGTCCACAGTCGCTCATGCTTCATTTTCCTCTCCGATTTCCCCCAATTCACCCTTCTTTCCCTTCTCCCAATATCCTCCATGTTTTTCCTTATGCTCCACACTTAAATGAAACCATAGATAACTGACTCTCTCTGCTTGACTTATTTCACTCACCATAATTTCTTCCAGTTCCATCCATGTTGATACAAAAGTTGAGTATTCATCCTTTCTAATGGAGGCATAATATTCCATTGTATATATGGACCATATCTTCTTTATCCATTCATCTGTTGAAGGGCATCTTGGCTCTTTCCACAGTTTGGCCATTGTGGCCATTGCTGTTATGAACATTGGGGTACATGTGGCCCTTCTTTGTACTGCATCTGCATCTTTGGGGTAGATACCCAGTAGTGCAATGGCAGGGTCATAGGGTAACTCTATTTTTAATTTCTTGAGGAATCTCCACACTGTTTTCCAGAGTGGCTGCACCAACTTGCATTCCCACCAACAGTGGAAGAGGGTTTCCCTTTCTCTGCATCTTCTCCAACATCTGTTGTTTACTCTCTTGTTGATTTGCCATTCTAACTAGTGGGAGGTGGTATCTCAGTGTGGTTTTGATTTGAGTCTCCCTGATGGCTAATGATGATGAACATTTTTTCATGTGTCTCTTAGGCATTTGCATGTCTTCTTTGGAGAAGTGTCTGTTCATGTCTTCTGCCCGTTTTTTGACGTGATTATCTGGTTTTGAGTGTCGAGTTTGAGGAGTTCTTTATAGATCTTAGATATCAGACCTTTGTCTATAGTTCCACTTGCGAATATCTTCTCCCATTCCGTGGGTTGCCTGTTTGTTCTGATGACTGTTTCCTTTGCTGTGCAGAAGCTTCTTATCTTGATGAAGTCCCAAAAGTTCATTTTTGCTTTTGTTTCCTTTGCCTTTGGAGACATATCCTGAAAGAAGATGCTGTGGTCGATGTCGAAGAGGTTACTGCCTATGTTCTATAGGATTTTGACAGATACCTACCTCACGTTGAGGTCTTTTATCCATTTCGAGTTGATCTTTGTGTATGGTGTAAGAGAATGGTCAAGTTTCATTCTTCTACATATACTTGTCCAATTTTACCAGCACCACTTATTGAAGAGACTGTCTTTTTTCCAGTGGATATTTTTTCCTGCTTTGTCAAAGATTATTTGACCATGGAGTTGCTGGTCCATATCTGGGCTCTCTACTCTGTTCCACTGGTCTATGTGTCTGTTTTTGTGTCAGTACCATGCTGTCTTGGTGATCACCACTTTGTAGTAAAGCTTGAAATCAGGCAATGTGATGCCCCCAGCTTTGTTTTTCTTTTTCAACATTTCCTTAGCAATTCAGGGTCTTTTCTGGTACCATACAAATTTTAGGATTGTTTGTTCCAGCCGTTTGAAAAATGCCGGTGGAATTTTGATCGGGATGGCATTGAAAGTATAGATTGCTCTGGGAAGTACAGACATTTTCACAATGTTTTTTCTTCTGATCCCTGAGCATGGAATGCTTTTCTATATTTTTGTGTCTTCTTCTTCAATTTCTTTCATGAGTGTTCTGTAGTTCCTTGAGTACAGGTCCTTACTTATTGGTTAGTTTTATACTCAGGTATCTTATGGTTCTTGGTGCTAGAGTAAATGGAATCAATTCTCTAATTTCCCTTTCCATATTTTCATTGTTAGTGCATAAGAAAGCAACTGATCCATGCATTGATTTTGTATTCTGTCACATTACTGAATTGCTGTATGAGTTCTAGTAGTTTGGGGGTGGAGTCTTTTGGGTTTTCCATATAAACTAATATGTCATCTGCGAAGAGAGAGAGTTTGACTTCTTCTTTGCCAATTTAAATACCTTTTAATTCTTTTTCTTGTCTGATTGCCATTGCTAGGATTTCTAGTACTATGTTGAACAAGAGTGGTGAGAATGGACATCCTTGTCATGTTCCTGATCTAAAAGGGAAGTCTGTCAGCTTTTCCCCACTGAGAAAGATATGTGATTTGGGCTTTACATAGATTTTATGAAGTTGAGGAATGTTCCTTCTATCCCTTCTATCCCTACACTTTGAAGAGTTTTAATCAGGAACGGATGCTGCTTTTTGCCAAATGCTTTTTCTGCATCAACTGAGAGGACCATGCGGTTCTTCTCTCTTCTCTATTGATTTGTTCTATCACATTGATTGATTTGAGAATGTTGAAGCACCCTTACATCCCGTGGATAGATCAACCTGGTCATGATGAATAATCTTTTTAATGTGCTGTTGGATGCTATTACCTAGGATCTTGTTGAGAATCTTGGCATCCATATTCATCAGGGATATTGGTCTGAAATTCTACTTTTTGATGGGGTTTTTGCCTGGTTTGGGAATCAAGGTAATGCTGGCTTCATAGAAAGAGTCTAGAAGTTTTCCTTCTGTTTCTATTATTTGAAATAGTTTCAGGAGAATAAGTATTATTTCTACCTTGAATGTTTGGTAGAATTCCCCAGGAAATCCGTCAGGTCCTGGACTCATTTTTTGGGAGGTTTTTGATCACTGCTTCAATCTCGTTACTAGGTATTGGTCTATTCAGGTTGTCAATTTCTTCCTGTTTCAGTCCTAGAAGTTTATAGGTTTCCAGGAATGCATCGATTTCTTCTAGGTTGCTGAACTTATTGGCATATAACTGTTAATAATTTCTGATGATTGTTTCTATTTCCTTTGTGTGAGTTGTGTTATCTCCCCTTTCATTCATAATTTTGTTAATTTGGGTCCTCTCTTTTCTTTTGGATGAGTTTGGCTAGTGGCTTATCGATCTTATTGATTCTTTCAAAAAAAAAAAAACTTCTGGATTCTTTGATGCGTTCTACTGATTCTCTAGTTTCTAACTCGTTGATCTCTGCTCTAATCTTGAATATTTCCCTTCTTGTGTGTCAGGTTGGCTTAATTTGTTGTTGACTTTCCAGTTCTTTAAGGTGTAAAGAGAGCTGGTGTATTCAGGATTTTTAAATTTTTTTGAGTGAGGCTTGGATGGCTATGTATTTCCCCCTTAGGACTGCCTTTGCTGTATCTCACAGGTTTTGGACCGATGTCTTCATTCTCATTGGTTTCCATGAATTGTTTTAGTTCATCTTTGATTTCTTGAGCAGGTTGGTCTTTAGCCTCCAAGTGGTTGAATTCCTTCCTAACTTTTTCTTGTGTTTGAGTTCCAGTTTCAAAGCATTGTGGTCTGAGAATATGCAGGGAATCATCTCAGTCTTTTGGTATCAGTTGAGTCCTGATTTGTGTCCCAGTATGTAGTCTATTCTGGAGAAAGTTCCTTGTGCGCTCAAGAAGAATGAGTATTCTGTTTGTTTAGGGTGGAATATTCTGTATATATCTATGAGGTCCATTTGGTCCAATGTGTCATTCAAACCTCTTGTTTCTTTATTGATTTTCTGTTTGGATGATCTGTCTGTTGCTGAGAGTGACATGTTAAGATCTCCTCCAATTAATGTATTCATATTGATATGACTCTTTATTTTGATTAACAGTTGGCTTTTGTAGCTGGCTGCTCCTATATTGGGGGCATAAATGTTTACAATTGTCAGATCTTCTTGGAGGATAGACCCTTTAAGAATGATGCAGTGTCCTCCTGTATCTCTGACTACAGTCTTTAGCTTAAAATCTAATTTATCTGATATGAGAATCGCTACCCCAGCTTTCTTTTGAGGCCCATTGGCATGAAAGATGGTTCTCCATCCCTTCATTTTCAGTCTGGATGAATCTTTAGTCTCCAAATATGTCTCTTGTAGACAGCATATGGACGGGTCCTGTCGTTTTATCCAGTGCAACCCTCTGCCGTTTTATGGGAGGATTTAGGCGTTCAGGTTGAGAGTGATTATTGAAAGATAAGTTTTTATTGACATCATGTTGCCTCTGAAGTCCTTGTTTCTATAGATTGTAAATTCCTGTTCTATGTCCCTCATGGGTGCTTTCTATTTTTAAAGAACCACCTTTAATATTTCTTTTAGTGCCAGCTTGGTGGTCACATACTCTTTTAATCCTTGCTGGTCTTGGAAGCTCTTTATCGCTCCATCTATTTTGAATGTCAGCCTTGCCGGATAAAGTATTCTTGGCTGCATGTTCTTCTCATTTATTTCTGAATATGTATTGCCAGCCCTTTATGGCTTGCCAGGTTTCTGTGGACAGGTCTGATGTTATTCTGATGGGTCTTCCTCTGTACATAAGGGATCTCTTCCCCCTAGCTGCCCTCAGGACCTCTTGTCTAAAACTGTAATTTGCACACTTTGCAATTATGTGTCTATCTGATTCTCTAGACTCGTTGATCCTGGTGGGTGTCCTTTCTGCCTCTAGGACATGAACACTTGTTTCATTCCCCAGATTGGGGAAATTTTCATCCAGAATTTGGTCAGCTATATCTTCTGGTCTTCTGTCTTTTTCTACCCCCTCAGGGATTCCAATAATTCTGACGTTGGAATGTCTCATGGCATCATTTATTTCCGTAAGTCTGTGATCATGATTCCTAAGCAGTTTGTTCCAGCCCTCCTCCTGACCTTTCTTCTCGACCATCTTGTCCTTGAGATCACTAATTCTATCCTCTGTCTCTGTAACTCTAGCTGTTAAACTATTTATATTAGATTGGATCTCACACATAGTGTTTTTAACATCTGGCATACTGGTTTTCAGTTCTGCTCTTAGAGATTCTATGTTGTCATGAATGTTTTTCTCCATCCTGGCCATTGCCTGGATAATTGTTACCCTGAGTTCCCTTTCTGACATAACGATTATGTCCATGTCCAATAGTTCTGAGGGAGAGGGCACAGTCTCTGGGTATTTCCTCTGTTGGGTGTTCCTCCTTCTAGTCATTTTGATGAGAAGTGGAATAGAGGATGTATAGCTGAATATATCACCCATGATCCAGTCAGGGTGCACCCTGGAAGGTTTTGGAGCAATTGGAATTCACCACCAAAAAGAAAGAATAAAGATAAGAAAAGAGAGAGAGAGAAAGAGAGAAAAAAAGAAATCCAATTCAGAATGGGCCCCAAAAATAAGATTTATAAGGTATATAAACAAACAGGAACAAACATAAAACCAACAGAAGTATATGATAAGAAATAAAAGAACCTAGTCAGAATGAACCTCAAGCATAAGGTTTATATGATACCAGAACAAAAGTAGATACATAGAAACACTGACAGAAGGATAAGATGGGAGGGTGGTTATAACTCTTCCATATGTTGTATTAAGTCTTTAACTGTAATGTTAAGTAGTTTAAAAATTAAAAAAAAAAAAAACAAGAAACATGAGAACGAGTGAAAAAAATAGAAAAGAAAGAAAAAAAAACTTGTATCTATGAAATATACAGGTTTTAGGGTATTACTGGGAGCTTAATATATTTATTTCCCCTGATGTTTGGGTTTTATATTTTCATGGGGACCCTGTGACTGTTGTCCTCTTGTTTTTTGGATTGTCTTCTGTGGAAGGGGCCTGTCGCATTGTTTTCCAGTCAATCTTGGTTGGGTTGAGTCGCCCTACCCCTCAATCAAGGGACTGGGCTCTGTGGAAAACAGTTTTTCAGGCTTCTGCTCTCTGGAGTTTTCAGTCTTTTGCAGTTTTTTAGCCTTTTCAGAGAGTCCAAGCAAGGAGTCTGCCGGTACCCAGACCTCCGTGTCACAGAGAAGCCTCAGTCTGCGCCCCTCCGGGTGGTCCAGAATACGGTCTCCCCTCTGTAAGCTCCGCTCACACGGCAGCCTGCCACAGGCGGTGTGAACCCCCAGCCACAATCTCAGAGGCCCCTCAAGGCCCTCAGTAGCCTCTGAATCCTTGCACGACCACAGCCGAGAGGTCTAGAATCTGACTTCTGGTGGCTGCCATTGTCGCGACTGTTGTCCAGGCTCCCAGCCTTCGCCCTGTGCTCTCAGATTCCTGCCCCAAGTGGCCGCCTTCTCTCTGTGGGTGCCAGCTGGGAGCGCCCCAACCCTGCAGCAGGTGGCAGAAGTCCCAGGGTCCTAGAGACCACCGGCTAGGGTTCCACCGGGTGGTCTCTCAGGGGCTGCAGGAGTGCACCCAGTCAGGGAGTGCTGCACACAGAGAAAAGCTGCAGATTCATGAAACACGCCAGGCTCTCTAAGGCACTTGCAGGAGTGTGCCCTGCCTTCTAAATGGTGCAAGGGGCGGAAAGCTGCAGGTTCATGAACCATGGACTGGATCCCCCTCCAGTCTCTCTTTGATGCGATTGGTGCCCTTCCTGGGAATGTGGGCTTAGGCTTGTGCCTGTGACCACCCACTTCCACTTGTTGCTCTTTAAGGTCTTTAGCTCTTTTTAAGTGTTTTTAACTGGACTCTAAGTTAATGCTGGTCCCCAACCACAGGGCACTTTCCTTTGGTGTATTACTGTCCTTGGGTTGCTTCTGGTGGTTCTCTCCCCCTTGTTTATCCTCCAATATAGATTCGCGTGTTCCCACTCTACTTTACTCTCCACTGCTGCCTTCTGCTCCTGTAGAGATCCAGAAGTGAAAAATCTTCCTTCTCAGGCTGATTTCATGGGTGTTCTGCGTGTTCTGGTAGATATCCAGCTCACTTTAGGGGACCGGTTGTAACAGGGTCTCCTACTTCTCCGCCATCTTGCCCTCCCTCTGAAAGATAAGTTTTTATTGACATCATGTTGCTTGCGAAATTCTTGTTTCTATAGATTGTAAGTTTCTGTTGTGTGTCACTCATAAGTTCTTTCTTCTTTTATAGAACGCCTCAATATTTCTTGTAGTGGCGGCTTGCTGGTCACATACTCTTAAACCTTGCTGGTCTTGGAAGCTCTTCATCTCTCCTTCCATTCTGAATGTCAGCTTTGCTGGATAAAGTATTCTTGGCTGCATGTTCTTCTCATTTAGTGCGCTGAATATATCATGCCAGCCCTTTCAGGCTTGCCAGGTTTCTGTGGACAAGTCTGATGTTATTATCAAGGGTCTTCCTCTGTATGTAAGGGATCTCTTCCCTCTAGCTGCTCTCAGGACCTCTTGTCTAAAATTATAATTCGCAAGCCTCACAATGATATGTCTAGATGTTTTTCTAGATTCATTTATCCTGGGAGGTGTCCTTTCTGCCTCTAGGACATGAACACTTGTTCCATTCCCCAGATTGGGGAAATTTTCATTCAGAATTTGGTCAGCTATGTCTTCTAGTCTTCTGTCTTTCTCCACACCCTCAGGGATTCCAATAATTCTGATGTTGGAATGTTTAATGGCATCATTTATTTCCATAAGTCTCTTCTCATGGTTTCTAAGCAGTTTGTTCCAGCCCTCCTCCTGACCTTTCTTCTTGACCATCTTGTCCTTGAGATCACTAATTCTATTCTCTGTCTCCGTAACTCTGTTAGACTATTTATATTAGACTGGATCTCACTGATAGCGTTTTTAACATCTGCCATACTGGTTTTCAGTTCTGCTCTTAGAGATTCTATGTTGTCATTAATGTTTTTCTCCATCCTAGCCATTGCCTGGATAATTGTTACCCTGAATTCCCTTTCCGACATACTATTTATGTCCATGTCAATAGTTCTGAGGGAGAGGGCGCAGTCTCTGGGTATTTCCTCTGTTGGGTGTTCCTCCTCCTAGTCATTTTGATGTGAAGTGGATGAGGGGATGTTTAGCTGAATATATCACCCACAATTCAGGCAAGGTGCACCCTTGAGGTTTTTGGAGCAGTTGGAATTCACCACCAAAAAGAAAGAAAAAAAGATAAAAAGAGAGAGATGAGAAAGAGAAAAAAAGAAATCACAGCAAAATGAGCCCCCAAAATAAGATTTATGAGGTACATAAACACAAACAAACATAAAGACCAACAAAAGTAAATGCCAAGAAATAAAAGAGTGTGGTCAGAATGAACCCCAAGGATAAGATTTATATAAAACCAGAACAAATATACATATATATACACAAGAATAAGGTTAAATACAATGAAGTGATAGACTGTAAAAATGAAAGTTAAAAAATATTTTCAAAAAAGAATTGATAAGATAAAATGTTGCTTCCAGAAAGTGGTCACTTTTCTGTTCATAAAACTATTTTTATTCTTTTCTTCGATCTCCTGTTGAATTTGCAGGTATTCAGAATGATCTGATAACTATCTAGCTCAATTCCTGGGAGCAGACAAAATTTAGGTATCCTCCTCCTCTCCCGTCTTACTCTTCCCTCCAAACTGGACTTTAAAACAAAGACTGTAGCAAGAAATAAAGAAGGACATTTATCATAATTAAGGGAACATTTTAGTAAGAAGATATAACAACTGTAAACACTTATGAAAAAATAAAGCAGGATGAAGTCAGAAAGGGTGAAAGACCATAAAAGACTCTTAATCATAGGAAAGAAACTGAGGGTTGCTGGATTGGAGGGGTGTGGGGTGGATGGAGTTACTGGGTGATGGACATTAGGGAGGACATGTTATGTATGAGTACTGGGTATTATATAAGACTGATGAATAACTGACCTCTACCTCTGGAACAAATGATACATTATATGTTAATTAATTGAATTTAAATTAGAAAAAAAAACAATGCACCCAACATGGGAGCACATAAATACACAAAACAGTTAATAACAAACCTAAGGCACTAATTGATAATAATACAATAATATTAGGGGACTTTAACACCCCATTTACATCAAAGGAAAGATCCTCTAAACAGAATATAAAGAAGAAAACAATGGCTTTGAATGACACGCTGGACCAGATGGACTTAACAGATATATCCAGAACATTCCATCATAAAACAGCAGAATGAAAATGTTTTTAATTTTATTCCAAGATTCATTGAGAATGAACATTTTTTTAAGTGTACAAGTAATATTCTCCAGAATAGATCACCTATTAGGCCACAAAACAACCCTCAACAAATTCAAGAAAATTAAAGTCATACCATACATCTTTTCTGACCAAAACACTATGAAACTAGAAGTCAATCACAAGAAAACATCTGTAAAGCCCATAAATACATGGAAGTTAAATAACATGCACTAAACAATGAAAGGGTCAACAGGAAATCAAGGAAGAAATAAAAAAAAACTACATGAAGACAAATGAAAATGAAAACACAACAGTCCAAAACCATTGGGATGTAACAAATGTGTTCCAAGAGGGAAGTTTATAGCAATACAGGCCGACCTCAAGAAGCAAGAAAAATCTCAAATATCTAACCCATTCTTACACCTAAAGGAGCTTCAGAAAGAACAATAAACAAAATCTAAAACCATCAGAATGAAGGAAATAATAAATTTTAGAACAGAAAAACAGTGATTTGGAAACAAAACAAAAACAAAACAAAACAAAACAAAAAACCAATAGAATAGGTCAATGAAACCAGGTGCTGATTCTTTGAAAAAATCAATAAAATTGATGAACATCTAGCCAGACTTATCAAGTAAAAAAGAGAAGAATCGAAGAAACAAAATCATAAATGAGAGAGGAGAAATAAAAACCAACACTAAAGAAATACAACCAATTATTAGAAAATATTACGAAAAACTATATGCCAACAAATTAGAAAACCAGGTAGAAATGGAAAAATTCCTAGAAATGTATTTCAACAGACTAATAGAGAGCAAAGAATTTAATTCAGTAATGAAAAAACTCCCAACAAACAAAAATCCAGGACCAGATGGCTTCACAGGTGAAATCTACCAAACATTTAAAGAGTTAAAACTCATTCTTCTCAAGTTATTCCAAAAACTAGAAAAGAAATAAAAACTTCCAAATTCATTCTATGAGGCCAACATTACCCTGTTACCAAAACCAGATTTACAGGTCAATATCCCTGATGAACGTTGATGCAAAAATCCTCAACAAGATACTAGTAAACTGATTCCAGCAAGACATTTAAAAAATCGTTCATCACAAGCAAATGGAATTTATTCATGGGTTGCAAGCATTGTTCAATATTTTCAAATTAATTAACATAATACAGCACATCAAGAAGAGAAAGGTTAAAAACCATATGACCATTTCAATAGATAAAGTAAAAAACATTTGAGAAAATACAATCTCAATTCATGGTGAACCGCCTCTACAAAGTAGGTTTAGAGGGAACATATCTCAACAAAATAAATGAAATACTCACAGCTAACATCATCCTTAATGGAGAAAAACTGACAGCTTTTTCCCTAAGCTCAGGAAAAAGACTAGGATATCTACTCTTACCACCTTTAGTGAACATAGGAATGGAAGTCCCAGCCAAAGCAGTCACATAACAGAAAGAAATAAGCCTTGTAAAGAAGGAAAAAGGTCACCATTTACAGACATCATGATTCTCTCTCTATAAAACTCAAAAGACTCCACCAAAAAATTGCTAGAACTAATAATGAATTCAGTATTGTTTCAGGATACAAAATCAATGTACAGTAATCTGTTGCATTTCTAGTCACCAACAATGAAGCAACAGAAAGAGAAAAGAAGGAATCAATCCCATTTAAATTGCACCAAAATGATAACATACTTAGGAAAACAACCTAACAAAAATGTGAAAGACTGGTACTCTGAAAACTATAAAACACTGATGAAAGATGTTCACGATGACAAAAATAAATGGAAAGACATGGAGTGCAAGAACAAGTACTGTGAAAATGTCTATACTACCCAATGGAATCTAGACATTTAATGCAATCCTTATCAAAATACCAGCGGTACGTTTCACAGAGGGAGAACAAACAATCCTAAAATTTGTATGAAACGACAAAAGACCCTGAATAGGCTAATCAATCCTGAAAAAGAAAAGCAAAGCTGGACACATTCCAATTCTGACATCAAATTATATTATAAATCTGTAGTGATCAAAACACTATGGTACTGACACAAATATAGACACATAGATCAGTGGAACAGAATAGAAAACCGAGAAACAAACCCACATTATATGGTCAGTTAATCAACAAAGGAGGAAAGAATATCCAGTGGGAAAAAGACAGTCTCTTCAACCAATAATGTTGGGAAAACAGGACAGCCACGTTCAAAAGAATGAAACTGGACCACTTTCTTACACCATACACAAAAATAAATTCAAAGTAGATTCAAGACTTAATGTGAGAAATAAAACCATAAATATCTTAGAAGAGAACAAAGACAGTAACTTCTTTGACATTGGCCTTAACAACTTTTTTCTAAATATTTCTCTTGAGGCAAGGGAAACAAAAGCAAAAACAAACTATTGAAACTACATCAAAATAAAAACCTTCTGCACAGTGAAGGAAATAATCAACAAACTAAAAAGCAACCTACTGACTGGAAGAAGATATTTTCAAATGACATATCTGATAAAGGGTTACCATACAAAATATATAAAGAACTTATACAAATTGACACCCAAAAGACAATCTAATTTTTAAAATGGGCAAAGGACGTGAACAGACACTTCTCCAAAGAAAACATTCAGATGGACCACAGACACATGAAAAGATGTTCATCATCATTTACCATCTAAACTATAGTGAGATATCACCTCACACCTGTCAGAATGACTAAAATCAAAACCACAAGCAACAGTATGTGTTGGCGAAGATGTGGAGAAAAAGGAACACTAGTCCCCTGTTTGTGGATATGTAAACTGGTACAGCCATTATAGAGACAGTATGGAAGTTCCTAAAAATATTTAAAATAGAACTACCCTATGATCCTATAATTGCACTACTGAGTATTTACCCAAAAAATACAAAAACACTAATTCAAAGGGATACATGCACCCTTATGTTTATAGCAGCATTATTTACGATAGCCAAATTATGGAAGCAGGCCAAATGAACTGCTACACACACACACCACACACACCGAGGAATATTATTTAGCCATAAAAATGAAATATTGCCATTTGCAATGATATGGATGGAGCTAGAGAGTATAATGCTAAGTGAAATAAGTCAGTCAGAGAAAGACAAATAGGATATGATTTCACTCATATGGGAATTTAAGAAACAAAACATAGTGAGAGGGAGGGGAGGGATGAATTTGGAGGAAATCGGAGGGGTGAAGAACCAT
>CM052901.1:59935122-59952727 GCA_028534135.1 Potos flavus | reverse complement strand
AACCCACGGAATGGGAAAAGATATTCGCAAATGACACTACAGACAAAGGTCTGATATCTAAGATCTATAAAGAACTCCTCAAACTCAGCTCTCAAAAAACAGATAATCATGTCAAAAAATGGGCAGAAGACATGAACAGACACTTCTCCAAAGAAGACATACAAATGCCTAACAGACACATGAAGAAATGTTCATCATCATTAGCCATCAGGGAGATTCAAATCAAAACCACACTGAGATACCACCTCCCACCAGTTAGAATGGCCAAAATCAATAAGACAGTAAACAACAAATGTTGGAGAGGATGTGGAGAAAGGGGAACCCTCTTCCACTGTTGGTGGGAATGCGAGTTGGTGCAGCCACTTTGGAAAACAGTAAGGAGATTCCTGAAGAAATTAAAAATAGAGTTACCCTGTGACCCTGCAATTGCACTCCTGGGTATTTACCCCAATGATGCAGATGCAGTACAAAGAAGGGCCACATGTACCCCAATGTTCATACCAGCAATGGCCACAATCGCCACACTGTGGAAAGAGCCAAGATGCCCTTCAACGGATGAATGGATAAAGAAGATATGGTCCATATATACAATGGAATATTATGCCTCCATCAGAAAGGATGAATACCCAACTTTTATTTTTAAAAAAATTAAATTAAATAAAAAAATAATTTAAAATACCAATGCCCAATCACTGTTAATATGTTACTGAATTACCTTCTAGTAATTTCTTTTCTACATATATGTCCTTGTATTGTAAGTTAATCTTATCCCTCCCTATTCCAAAAAACCCATGATCCAATCAAATAGCAACACTTGTTTCCCTAATGTGTCTTGTATTTTCCCACTTCCGCTCTCTTGCCCGTGAAATTCCTTCAATGTCCTTCTATCTGCGTTTATCTTATCTATCTTCAAGTTGCCTATTAAATGTTAACATTTTCATGACAGAACTTGATTTTGCATGATATTAATTACATTTTGTTTCTTACCCTATAATGAACCCCCTCACTCCATGCCCTACCTTACCAGACATGAGCAGTTTAAAGCTTAGCCTTACACCTGACTCCACTTTTTCTCTCCCAATGGCATAAGTTATCACTGTATCTGGCATGTACTAAGTGATCTGTAAAGGCTGAATTGGTTCAGCTATGGTTTAAAAAAATTGTCAGACACAGAGACGTCTGGGTGGCTTAATCAGTTGAGTGTCTGACTGTTGATTTCAGCTCAGGTTATGATGTCAGGGTCTTGGCAGGCCCACGTTGGGCTCCACATTCAGGAGCCTGCTTGAGATTCTCTCTCTCCCTTTCCTGCTGCCCCTCCCCCCCAAAAAATTATCAGGCACATATTATGCACCAGGAACTGTTTTAAGCACTTTACATTCATTGAGTCATTAATCTCTTACAACAATATTGTGTGGTTGGTAGTATTATTATTTCTGTTTTTTTAGATGAGAAAACAGAATGAGAGAGGTTAAGTAATTCTTGCAAGGTCATACTATAGCATGGTGGGAGTCATACCCAAGCTATTTGATATTAGGATCTATACTCTTAACTGTTATGCTTCCTACCCGCAAAACAATTGTCAAATTGGGATATAACTATATTGATCAATCGATTGATTGATTGATCAATTGATATATAAATACAGATATATATATAAATTCTTATGGGATGGAAGCCAGGAAAAAGGTCAGATGCTACGCAAAGTGGCAGAATAAACACAAAACACTTTCATGCAACAACAGTTTTACTTATAGATTTGGAAAAGGGAAAATAAACTTAAATAGCATGGTTCTATCAAAGAAAACAAAACTTGGATTAATATTTCATACACAACATATGGTTTGTGATTGGAATTAAAGAAGGCATGTGATATGATGAGTACTGTGTGTTATATTAAACTAATGAATTATTGAACATCATATCAAAAACTAATGATGTACTATACCCTGGCTAAGGGTATTGAGGAGGGCACGTATTGCATGGAGCACTGGGTGTGGTACATGAACAATGAATCTTGTAACACTGAAAAAATAAAATAAAAGTATTTGGGGAAAAAATAATACACAGCATAAATTTTCCAAAAAAAAAAAAAAATTGGCTTGTAGTTAGATGTTTTCGGTTGTATCCTCAGGAACCCCCTGGAAGTACAGAACATTTCTTTCAGCTTCTTGGAGTATTTGAGAAACACTGGGTTAGAGGGCCATAGCAAGAGGGATAGTGGATGTCAATGGTAAAGGGTGTGGGCAAAGAAATGGTGGGGATCACAGTGGACTGGAATGGTGGTAATTAACATGATACCTCGGGTAGAATCAATGACAGTCCCGATAGTGGTGATGATGCCAGCAGTCATGATGGTAACAGGTAAAATGAGAACAGTGAAGATGAACAGCACTGATCTGAGTAGTTATAACAATTACTTAATTGTGTTCCAGCTTTTTGGCAAACTCTGGATCACCTTCAGAATCAAACGGATTCGGAGTGGTTATTTGCTCTTCCTCCATTCAAATTGAGGCCCCATTTAGGAAGTCTGAGCCATTTTGCAATCTTCTACCATTTCTCCTGAAAGCTTGCTCATGACTTCATGAAGTTCCTTCTCTATCTGGACTGCCTGCTCCCTTTACACCCAATTCTTCCACCTCAAATTTATGTGAAGCTCTTTTCAAGACTCAGTTTTAGAATCCCCTTCCACAGTCCCTCCCAGGTGGACTCAAGTACTTCTGCCTTTGTGCTCCCATAAAACTCTTTATTTGAGACTTGTCATGCATTGGATATAAGTGTCATCTTCTACTCTAGACTGTCAGTTCTTACTGCATTTTACCTTCTATCAGCCTTGGGATGTTGAAGAGGATGAAGATGTATCAATAGATTATTCTTTCTACTGTAAGATTGCAATTTAGTCCCAAATCATTGAACAAGCAGGTGGTTATACTGAAGACTCAGAATCCTATGAGATGGCTTAGAGTTCCTTGATAGGTAGGATAATAGATTTGGAGATCTTCAAGGAACATTTCAGCCCAAAAGTTTATAGCAATCATGCCTACCCTGGGATGGTCATTTATTCATTCATTCAACATGTATTTATTGAACCTTCAGTAAACCCAAGGATGCGCTGACTGGCTCATAAAAATACAGAATGAGATAGTCTACTCCCCCCTAGCACCTGCCATATGTCAGTGCCTGTACACTAACTGAATGCTCGCTTGGTATGAAGGGATTAACTTTTTTCTATATGGTACCAAAGGGGTAGAATTTAAAGCTGCGAGGAAGCAGATATCAATTTAACACAAGGGAGTACTTTCTAACAGTTAGAGCTGGTTATGATCAGGACAAACTGCCTCAGGAGGAAAAGAGTTATCCATCAATGGAGGTATACAAACAGAAACTGGGGCCTTAAAGTAAATATCCAAGGTTCATTTGAGCTCTGTTATTCTGTTCTTAGAAAAAGTTCTGAGTTCTTCTTGCTTATACCCTCACTGCCCCTTTCAAATACCTATTGACCCCTAAATAGTCATCTGGCCCTAGGTCTTTCTTTTATTTACTATTCTCCTATTCCTTTATTTATTTATTTATTATTATCTCCTATTCCTATTATTTATTATTTCTGATTTTTCTTTCTCTCCATTTCCCTCCCATTTCCCAATCTTGAATTAGGGGTGAAAATGGGTGGCAAAAAGCATTTCCTTTATGTGACTTCACAACAGAGTGTCCTAATTCGACCATTTGGTATGGAGCTCTATAGTTTGTAAAACACTACCACATGTATGGATCTGTTCAAGAGATACTTATTGAGCCCTCCTCTGTGCTGGGCACATGATTTTGTGGCATCCTCACAACCCTGTAAAGTAAGTTGAAGGAGTCCAAGGCCCAGCTTGGGACACTGGACTCAAATCACTTGGTTTGTGGGCAGTGTCAGAGAGGATTAGGCCAACATCCCCTGGCTCCCTCCCATCTCTTCAACTGGCTCCCAGATCCAACCTTTAGGAGGATGTCATGCTTCTCTCAAAGGGGATGGGGAAAAAATAGAGAGCTTTGGAGGTAAACTGGTTCACAACCACCTACCAGTTGTTTTTCTGTCCCTAGAAAGAACTCTGAGTCTCTTTTGCCTGTACCTCCACCCCACCACTCCCAAATGCCTATTGGTCCCTGAGGAGTCACCTGACACTTCGTCCTTCTTACTGGAGGTAGGGTGGCTTCTGGCAAAACAGAGAGCAGCCAAGCAGCCTATGTGGCCAGCTTCTAGCTTTGTGGCCTGGACAAAGAGGGTGATTTTGGAGTCTTTTGTTCATGGGCACAGAGTTGGAAGCCAGGATGGTTCCAGGATAGCAAAGTTGCAGGCCCTCAAACCATTTACACCACAAAGAAGTCTCCTACAGAAATTTAAGGGACTGAGTCCTTACACTGGAGTTGGAAACAGGGAACTGTCTGCTGTCTGTCAGGGCCTTGCCCTAACTGCCCCCATCTCCTACCCAACCTTCCTCTCAATCTTCATATCTTCCATGCTGAAATCACCTTAAGATAAAAGTCAATTACCATATGTTTTCACTTACTTGTGGAGCATAAGGAATAACATGGAGGACATTAGGGGTAGGAAAGGAAAAGTGAATTGGGGGAAATTGGAGGGGGAAGTGAACCATGAGAGACTGTGGGCTCTGAGAAACAAACTGAGGGTTTTGGAAGGGAGGGGGTGGGGAGATGGGTGAGTCTGGTGGTGGGTAATAAGAAGGGCATGTATTGTATAGAGCACTGAGTGTGGTGCATAAACAATGAATCTTGGAACACTGAAAAAATAAAATTAAATTTAAAAAAAGGAAAAAACTTAAAATTAAAATTAAAAATCAAAATATGCAGAAAAGAACAAGTAGCTACATTTCAGATGGTGATCAAACTACGGAGGAGAAAGGTAGACATCTACTGATATTTTGATCCATCTGTTCCATCTACCCCTTGTGATTTGTAGTGGCAACATGAATGTACTTGTGCTAAATTTCATACTCAAATTATGCCCTGTCCCCAGCCACACTCTTCCCTTATGTTGATTTTCATTTCTTAGACTTGAGAATTAATATTTGCCCTGTGCTCTTTTGGTTCACAAATACCATGCTTTGTCTCATTCGATCCTCATGAGACCTTGTAAGGCAATCAAGTGGAAATGATCAGTGCCATATTGCAGATGAATAAACTGAGGCAGAGAGGAGAAGCAATTCATTTAAGGGCACAGTCACATCCTCTTTTTTCTTAATACGGTCATACTTACTGAAGTGTCTAGGACTCATAGAGTTAAGAGCAGTGACAACTTCATCTGCATAGCTGGCTGGCCTAAGCATTGGCCTTTTGGTACATCCAGTGAAAAGACTTAAAAAAAAAATCTGTGAGCAGGTGAATGGATATGGCTGGGAGAAGGTGGAAGGAGGGGAATTTCTGGGAGGACAATCCAGAAGAAGTGCCTTCACCATCACAAGAAAACAAGCAGAAAGGAATAACACCACTCCATATGCAGTTGGGTAGAGGTTCCAGCACAAAAGGGCTGATGCTAATACTTCCTGCTCTGAACTTGGTGGAGTTAGGACTTTTTACACTCAAAGTGATTTTAACAACCAGTCTATCTCCCTACCACCTTGGCAGGAGCTTCCATGGGACCATGGAGTTAGGTCTCCTCCAGGGAGAAAGCTGGACAGGGGATGTGGTGGCTAGTAGAGGACATAACCTTTGCCCACCACAGAAGAACAGCTACTATATATTGAGCCCCTACTCTATGTCAGGTATTGTGTTGTATACTTTGCCTCCCCAACTCCCAAAACTGAGAAAAGGAGAGCTAAGGTCATCAGCCCAAGTTAGCAGATAGGAGGAAAACAGACCTGGAGAGTTTAAGAGGTCTGCCCAAAATCACATAGTGAGTTGTTTAAGAGCCAAAGTAAGAACTAAGCTTTCTAGAATTCTAGTTAATCCTAAACATTTTCAAGGATCCAGTCTCTAAACTTAGAATTTGTTGCTACTCCAAGAGCCACTATACACGCAAACAGTTATAGTATCCCTATAAGAATATGTTCTCCAGTGATGTGTGTGTGTGTGTGTGTGTGTGTGTGTGTGTGTGTGTCTGCCAACACTGAGGCATACACAGACCCTTTCCGTAGTACTTA
This sequence comes from Potos flavus, assembly GCA_028534135.1. Classification (NCBI taxonomy): domain Eukaryota; kingdom Metazoa; phylum Chordata; class Mammalia; order Carnivora; family Procyonidae; genus Potos; species Potos flavus. The sequence goes on along the minus strand of CM052901.1, from coordinate 59,946,590 downwards.
GGGAAATTAGAATAAATGAATTTTGTCCCGTATCATTTTTGTCTTTGGAAGTTTGTTTTCATTCATGCCAAAAGTTAAACTGCAATGTTAACTATACTAGTTTTGGCTGAAATATGAACACATGGACTTGTGCAACTGACTTGTGCAAATGATCATAGTCACAAATACATCCATTAACATACACACCACCACTCACTAGCATAATTGCATAGAAAACACATCATAGCAAGAAAGGTAAGTATTTACCTTTCTATTCCTGTTCCCAGGGTAGACAATTACCAAGATGATATGCACAATGGACCAGAACTCAGGGCCTAGAGGAGATTCTGAAAAACCAGTATCTATAAGTAGTATAAGTAGTATAACCAGTATCTATAAGTAGTATCTTTACACATACTACCCCCTTCTAAAAACAAAACAAAACAAAACAAAAAAGACCAAAAAAAAAAAAACCAGAAACTTTCAAAGCTTTACTTCTTATTTCCTTGTCCATCTCTTAAGCCTTCTCTGGTAAAGAAAGCTATATAGGCAGCCCACAGGATCATCACTCCAGAGGAAAAAGAACTTGTTTCCAGGAGAAAAATCCAGTCCAGGCCAAGGTAAGTGATAAAATGGGTGTGTGGGGGGGCAGTTCTTCTCAAAAACCTGTGTGGTAGGTGAAGAATAAAATAATATGAGTGTTTATTTTGGCTTTTTTTATCCTTTCACTCCTGTTTGAGGTAGCTGTTTTAGGGCTAACTTCAGGAGGAGGGCTTTGTAAGGGAGAGAGGTGCAGAGTTAACTGTCTGTGATGCAGGTCATACTTGAGCTGAGTTTGCTTTACTCAATCTAAGTCAAAATGAAGACATTGTCTATGTTCCTCCTCCTTGGGTCCCCTTCCACCCTGCCCCACATCTCTCCCCCCATTCCAATCTCTCTCAGCCTATTATTCAGACCAGATACCAGATACCAGACACTTGATCTGATAGGTAGATTCTGTAGAATCTGGTAGATTCATTGGTAGATTCATTCATTTGACTAAGGGTAGCCTTTTCCTGAGGGCCTCTTTTCAGGGGTACTCCACCTGGGAAGAGAAACACACTAGGGGCTAATATTTCAGTGAGAATGAGTCATTACAATACTGGAAAGGCCTCAGAGTTGCATGTAGGGGTGTGTGAGAGGAATGATGCTGAGAAGGAAAGGCATAGTATTACAGGTTCCACACACTATTCTGCCACTAACAGGGTAACTGAAAAAAAAATATCTTTTCTTTCCAAGTCTCAGTTTCCCTTATAAATAAAAGACAGTTTAGTTTTCTTCCAGTTTTGACATCCATTAAGTTGCTGTTTGGACTCACTCTAACTAAATGTAGGACAGGTAAGGGAAGGAACCAGGGAGAGATTGAAGAATAAATATTAACTTCTCTTTCCATTTAGAAAGGTTGGGTGGGCTCTATTTTATCCTCAGGGTATTTTCCTTGGGAGGTAAAAGTGAGGAGAGGGATGGTTTATTTCTCTCCCTCCCATAAATCTATGGGTAGAGCAGGCATCTGTCATCTCACTTGAGGGGGTGGGGAGGAGAAAAATATCTAGGGCACAGGGTGTTGGCTGTGTTTGGATCTGGTTGGAACTGAGAAAATATAAGGACACATTCATATATCAAGGTGTGCATCCTTGCTTATTAGTGGCAAAAGTGTGTGCCCAGGGACTAGCCAAGCTCAGAATATCCATAATTTACACAGGGTACTTAACTATAAACTAAGAAGTAGTGCTAGTTTGAAAATATTATCCCCACAATTTCTAGACATTTATATCACAAATAAAATCCATCAACAAACCTTAGTCCTTCTGGATCTCTCTCCCTGTGTTTGTGTCAGCAGCAGCGATGCAGTCCGCCAAGGGGTCTGCTATTCCTTGGCAATTACCACCAAATACAGAGGTTCTGGGTAGGGCAGATAAAGAACAAAGGGACAAATAACTTACCCAGCAGTCTCTGGAAAAAATTCTAGCTGAGCTGACCTATTTAATAAATGAGGATTCCTGTGGAATCAGAGCAACTGAGAGAGCAATCCACTCCCTGGGAACAGTGTAATCCTTCAGAGATCATTTCTGGGCAAACTAAATGAAGACCCTTGGAGTTTTTCTGGTGTCCCACCTGAAGGCTCATGCCTATGAGGTCAGGATTGGAGATAATAGGGTGTTCAAGGCCTCCCAGAATCTGCCTCCTTGACATCTGAACTTTCTTCTGAGTGGTGATCAGCAACATAAGCAATCAATCACTTGTCTCACTCACTGATATAATATCTAGTGGAGGCATCAGTGACTATCAGACCACAAAGCCCAATGTGGAAGCAGAATCTTCTCGCATCTTCACCAAACCTTGGATTCCCAGAAGCCTCTAGTGGCCCAGCCAGGACTACTAGTATGATTTGGCAGTGAGACTACCTGGAAAGCTCTCCAGACTTTACAACACGGAATAGGCTGCTATGAGTGCCACCAACTGCCTTAATCCCCTAATTAGCACTCTGAGCTAGACAAGTAAATGTGCTACCCAGAAATTGGTTTACAGAATCACAGAATGACATAGAAAATTTCAGATGAAAAAACTGAGGCCAAAATGAGAAAAATTAATTATTTCAGCACATCCAAGTTCAACACAACTAGATAATACACTGCTTTTGGCTTTGTCTTATTATATGATGTCACCTTTCCTTAATAGATTTATATTTTAGGTAATGTACTGATAACAGTGGTTATAATAATAACAATGATACATTAATAAAGTAATTAAAACAAAAATAATTTAGGCCTCAAGAAGTGGGTAAAAAATTTCAAACTAGTAGCTGAAAAAATCAAGGAGGACACTCCCTAAATCACTTAAAACAGTAGTCGGTATTCCTTTAAGGATTAAGGCCAGTGCGAGTACCTGAGGTTAAAGAAAAAAAAAAAAAAAAGGAAATGGGGGGAGGGAAGTTTTTTTTTTTTTTTTTAAGATTTTATTGATTTGAAAGAGAGAGAGTGAGAAAGAGTATAATGCGGGAGGGGCAGAGGGAGCCGGAGACTCTGGGACCATGACGTGAGGTGAAGGCAGATGCTTAACTGACTGAGCCACCCGCGCACCCCAGGAGGGAAGTTATTAATAAAACCCTGAAGCTGGAGTGAAGGGCTGTGGCCTAGCCCAATACCATCCTTAGGATCTCCTTATCTGTCACAGCTTTTTATTTTTTTTAATTTTATTTTTTCAGTGTTCCAAGATTCATTGTTCATGCACCACACCCAGTGCTCCATGCAATACGTGCCCTCCTCAATACCCACCACCAGGCTCAACCAACCCCCACCCCCTTCCCCTCCCAAACCCTCAGTTTGTTTCTCAGAGTCCACAGTCTCTCATGGTTCATCTCCCCCTCCGATTTTCCCCAATTCACCCTTCCTTTCCTTCTCCCAGTATCCTCCATGTTTGTCCTTATGCTCCACACATAAGTGAAACCACAGTTTTAAACCAGAAACATCCCAGCCCATCTTGCTGGGGGGTGGGGGCAAAGAAAAAAGTAAAAGATGGAGACCAGGTTGGGGTTTAAGACCTGTCCTGGGGTGAAACTTCTTCCCTGAAAGCCTCTTCAATGGCTGCACATTTTTCCTGGGTTCTCTATCCCTAAGTCCTTGGGGCCTACCTTGCTTGCTGAATTTCTCCTCTCCTAGGAATCCACCTTTTTTTCTGGATACTGATCTCTTTTTTGAAGTTTCTCTATTCCCCAAATCCCTGGTACTCCAAATTTTTTATGAGATACCCCTTCTTATACTGAGTCTCTTAAGCTTTATGCCTTTTATGTGTCTTACTCCCTCACTTTTTTTTTTCAATACCTTTAATCAATCTCTAGTGCTGTAGCCATTTTCTGAAGTCCTATGACTATCTTAGAGTCACAGTCCTCACATCTCTGGGGTTCATCCTCTCCCCTAGAGTTCCATTCCCAAATTACTGGGGTTTCAACTCTTATTAGCAATTCTATTTCTCTCCTAGGGTATCCTTTCTGCGCCCCTGGGACTCCCTCATTTTAGGCACTTTTGTTTATGGCCTAGAAACTCCTCCTTACATTTCTGTGACTTCACCCCTTTTCTGCAGTCCTTTCTTTAACTTACTTGCCCCCAAATGTGGGAGTTACCTTTTTTGGTGTCCCATCAATTTTTCAGGGCATCTTTTTTCTGGGGTTCTATATCCCTTCACTCCATATCTAGGACCACCTGTGTTGGGAGTCCAAATCTCTCAAGGGCTCTTAATCAGTATGTATGTCTCTGTCTGTCTGTTTGTCTCTCTCTCTCTTTCTCTGTGTATAACATATATACTATATATAATTAGATACATAATTGAGATATCATTTGGATACCATAAAATGTATATAAAATAAATTATATATAACGTTATATCATGTCAATTATATACACATTATTGAAAATATCTACTATTGAGATATCATTCAGATACCATAACATTCACCCATTTTAAGTGTTCACTTCAATTTTTTTTAGTATCATCACCATATTGTAACCATCACTATAATAATCACTTGTAGGACATTCTCATCATCCTAAAAATAAACCTCATATTTGTTAACAGTCTTCTTCCTCTTTTATAGAGTTCTAGCTTTCTCCTAGGGTTTGGTCTCTATGTCCCTATGGTCTCACTTTTCTTCTCAGTTCTTATCTCTCTCCTGGGGCTCTTATCCTGGCATCAAGGAAGCTGTACCCCCATTAGGGGTCTTTTCTTTCTCAAAATCTCCCCACATCCTGAGGCTACATCACTTTTCTGGGATCTCCTTTCTGCAATTTCACTCCTTTCTTCAGCTTTTTCTTCTGGAATCCTTACCCCAAATCCCTAAACTTACATCCCTTTTCTGGTGTCCTTCTAATATGCAGGTCACTCTTTTCAAATGTTGTCTCACTCCTAGATTACCCTCCAACTTTAAATTTATATAACATCCCTATATTTAATATAACATCCCTATATTTAATTTAATCCCTAAATTTAAATAACATCCCTATAGGGGTTCTAATTTTATCTGGGTCCCTACCCCTTGGGACTTCACCTATTCTCTGTAGACATCTCTTCGTGGAACACCTATACTTACATCTCTTGACTTCTCTCTTTTCTGTGTTGTCTTCCCTAAGTCCCTGTCACTAAAACGCTCTACTATCCTTCTGCAGTCTTTTTTCTCTTTTTAAAGAAACCTCTTCTCCTTCTGATTCCACCTCTTTTCTGCAATTGTTTCTTGGAGAACCTTTTCTGCATCCCTGGGACCCCATTCATCCTATCTTTCTCCTGTGATCTGCTCCAGTCATCTTTGGGGCTCTGCCACTTTTCTGCAATCTTTTCTTTCTTTTGGATTTATGGGGTTTCTTGCTCTTGGAATTTGTTGCCTCCTATGTTCCCGTGGTACCACTTTTGCCCCCCTCAAGTGTCCTCTCTAAATCCCTGTGGTTTCACCTCTTTTCCCTCCTTTGGGACCAATTTTTTCCTGGGGCTCCCCTGTTCAAATCCCTGGGACTCTACCTCTTAGTCAGGTTTTTTTCCCTGGTGGCATCTTCTCCTGCAGGCTCTTTCTCTCCTTGGAATTTTTTGGTCACCTGATTTTCTCCTCTCACTGTTAAGCTCCTCTTTTCTTCTAGATCTTTCCTATCCACCCTAATTTGTCTCCTGATGTCCTGCTCCTGAGGTCCCTGAGGTAGCTAATTCGGCATGATTTGTGCCTATGGGGTCAAGAATCTGGGTCTCCCCTCCACCCCCAGAAAATGTGTTGATTTCTATCATTCAAAGGTTGAAGGGTCAGGGGGAAAGAGAAGCAAAAGTGAGTCAGTACTATGTGTCAAGAGCTGTGCTGTGTTTTTTCACATTCATTACCTCTGTGAACTTCGCAGCAGTGCTCTGAGTGGATTTGGTACCTCATTTAACAGATGGATAAACTGTGACTTAGTGGAGAAAAAGCTTCTGGAGCTGAATGGAGCAAAGCAAAATCCCTGCCCTCCCTCAGTCAGTACTGAGGTGGGAGTGGGGATTTGTCATCGACAGTCTGGGGAAGGGGCTCGTCTCTGCCTGTGCTGCGCTGCTCAGACTGCAGGGAACCCAACCTTGCATAGCCACCTGGTACTCTGTTCCCTCAGGATTTGAGTCCCCAGCGCTTATTCCCAGCGTGCCTGATAATAAGGAACAGGTGACGTCCTTACCTCCAAGTTTGGTCAGAGCAGAGCACGGGGCGTTGGTGGGGCGTCAAGCTACCGGAGGTGGAGTCAGAGTTGGAGCATGTCCTCTCTCAGCCTTGACCTTCCATCACACCCCCGTGGGAAACCTGGCCACCCTGCAGAGCTCGAGAGTCACTGTTCCTTTCCCATTGCCCCAACTGCTTACCTTGCTCTACTGCTTCTTGCAGGTTCCAAGGCACCCAGACAGGCCAGATCAGATGCGTGGGTGGTAAAGCAGAGGGACTTGTTCTTTACTGCCTTTGCCAGCAAGATGCAGAGGTGTGGGAGGCTTGGGCCATGGGGTTACAATCTTGGTCCGTGAGAAGCTGGCTGTGTCGTCACCTGCCGGCGGCAGCGGGGACTGCAGCAGGGCTGCTGCAAAGGTGAAGGTTCCTGCCCTATATACTGCCACCCACCCTGGTGCCCTGAATTTGTGGGAGTGTCTAGAGGGCTGGGAAGTGAGGCTGGCCTAGGCGTAAGGAGAGGGAAGGAGGAGAGGGTGCACAGGGATTGAGCTTGTTTCTTCTGGCACAAAGGGCACTGAGCAGCACAGTGGCTGGAGGGTTTCAAACCTTTTTTTAGCCTGCAGGCATTCCACCCAACTAGGCTTCTCTTTGCCTGCTAAATAAAGGCATGAGTCGCGGGGGGGGGGGGGGGGGGCGCGGGGTTAGACTGTACTGGAATGGATGGGATGGAGGATGGTGACAAACTTAAGACCTTAAGACCACCCTAGGGAGGGGCTACAGGAGAGCTGCCTAGGAGAGGAAAGGAGTCTGGTGTAGAGCCAACAGCGCAGACAGAGACGGCAAAACTGAAGAAAAGGCTCTACAGAATAGGGCTGCAGAGAAAGGGACTGATGGAGTTTCAAGGAAAGGAGTGTTAGGGCCATTGTGCAGAGAGAGGCAGGGACTAGGGTGCTCCAGGGAAGACAGCAAAGGGCTGGGGATCCTGAGCAGAGAGGGGAGTCCAAGGCAAGAAAAGACTTCTAGCTGAGGGATTCTGAAGGGAGTGGGGAATAAAGGATTGAGGTCACTGAGAGATGAGGACATGGACCTGCAAGTTTGGGGAGAATTTCTGGATAATTTGCAGTAACAAGAATTATATTCCAAGGACATGGAGAAGGGTAAGAAACAACAATTTGGGCTTAGAGCTATCCCATTTTTGTCCACCAACAAACATCACCGGATCTTTCCAGTCTTCAAGACCTTGCATCTTTGAGTGCTATGGGGAATCTACAAGTGGCAAAAGCCCAGAGAGTCCCTGTTCTGAAGGAGCTAGTAGGAATATCAACACACACACACACACACACACACACACACACACACACACACACACAGTATGTGCCAGCAAGGCTGAGGCGTTCTGGCTGAGGGAGAGAATTTTGGGATGGGAAAGTAAAAGCAAATAATTTGGGATGTTACAAATCTATACCCTGCTGAATGCTGATGAGGCCTGGAAAAGAATGTGTAGGGGCCAGATGTTCCCTTAAGAAAAGCACAAGTAGATCCTGGGAAACACAGGGTGGGGATGAGGAGGTTCTGGAGATGCTGAAGGAAAAGTGGGCAGAGCTAGCTGAAGGAGGAGCTTGGCAGAAAGAGGACTGGAGCCAATTCTGACTGTACCCCTGGGGCAAAGTGTAAAGGCACAATGAACTACACTCCTTGCTCAAGTGGGGCCCGAAGGAGCTGGCTGCTGAATGATAGTCTTGCTCTGACAGACCTCTGGAAGTCCTTCATGGGCTCTCATTCTATTGGCAGGAAACAAACACCCATCTGGATGGTCCTCTGAACCTGAATCCTATCTAAGGTGGCTGTGTCGTCCTCTCTCCACCTCCACTATCTCCAAGAAGAGTCTTAGGTTTCTGTCTGGTCCTGCTGAGCCTTATCCCCTGCCTCACCAGCAAGTCCTCTCTATTTTAACCACCCAGGATGTTCAGCAGTCCTGGTGTTACCACCTCATATCATCATGCATGCCCTTGCCTCTGCCTACAGTGCTTTTTTCCCCCCTTCTCTACCAGGTCAACCTTTTACTTATCCAACTATCATCTATCTATCTATCTATCTATCTATCTATCTATCTATCTATCTATCATCTATCTATCTATCTATCATCTATCTATTATTTATTTATTTATTTATTTATTCATTTATTTATTTATTTAGAGTTTTTATTTAAATTCTAGTTAGTTAAGAGATTAGGTCAATTATTTAAATATAAAATCTTACTCAAGTGTCACCTCCTCCATGAAGTCTTCTTTTCAAATCTTTCCCCCCAACAACCACAACAAAAATATTATATATATTCCTTATGTTTCTACAGGATTTTCATTCATGCTTCCAAGTAACATTTGTTGGGGCTTAGTTTTGCATTGATTTTTCACCTATATTCTTTTTTTTTTAAGATTATTTATTTGAGGGGTGCCTGTGTGGCTCAGTGGGTTAAAGCCTCTGCCTTCGGCTCAGGTCATGATCCCAGGGTCCTGGGATCAAGCCCCGCATTGGGCTCTCTGCTCAGCGGGGAGCCTGCTTCCCCTCTCTCTCTGCCTGCCTCTCTGCCTGCCTCTCTGCCTACTTGTGATCTCTCTCTCTCTCAAATAAATAAATAAAATCTTAAAAAAAAAGATTATTTATTTGAAAGAGAGTAAGAGAGAAAGCAGGGGGGAGGTGTAGGGGTTGGGGGAGAGAGAGAATCTCAAGCAGACTCTTCATTGAGCAAGGAGCCTGAAGCAAGGCCAGATCCTGGATCCCACCACCCTGAGATCATGACCTCAGCTGAAATCAAGAGTCAGAGCTTAACCAACTGAGCCACCTAGGCACCCTTCACCTGTGTTCTTTAACTAGATAGTGGGATTCTTAAGGGCAAGATTGCTGTTATCTCTTTGCCTCCATGATTAGTTCAGTGTATAAGTCATCATGAGGGCTCAGTAAGTAGATGGGTGTTTGATACAGGATATATCAAAAGAGTGAGAGAAAAGAGGCAGGAAGAATAGTTATAATAATCCAGGAAAGTAGTAATGAGAGCTTTACCTTGGATAGTGCACATAAAAAGGTACACACTGATGTCAGCTCTGCTATAGTGGATAAATTGATACTCTGTACTTGATTTGATGTGGGAGGTGGCAAAGGGAGGGAGAAGTCTAGGATGATTCTTGGGGGTAGAGGAATGGAGAAACTGTCTACAAAATGAGAAAATCAAGGAGATTGAATCAAAAGTATGTTTTGAACATGTTGAATTTGAGATGTGTGTAGAAATTTCTATTTGAAACTCGCAAAACTACACTAAGATAGGGGTCCAGACAGGAGCAAAAAATTATGCAATCAATGCCAACTAACATTTCTGCATGAATAGGAAAAAAAAAAAGATTGTTCTCCTATGACTGTGAATTTAGAAACCTCATTTGCTTTCTTTTTTTTCCCCAAATACTTTTATTTTATTTTTTCAGTGTTACAAGATTCACCATTTATGTACCACACCCAGTGCTCCATGCAATACGTGCCCTCCTCAATACCCACCACCAGGCTCACCCATCCCCCCACCCCCTCCCCTCCAAAACCCTCAGTCCCTTGTTCTGAGTTCACAGTCTCTCATGGTTTTTCACCCCTCCGATTTCCTCCAATTCATCCCTCCCTTCCCTCTCACAATGTCCTCCTAAAGTTGGCATTAAAAGAGAATGAAGTTTTCTTTTTTAACTCAAATTTTAGAAAATTCCATACTTTAGCTCTTTTCATAAAGATTATGAATCTCAATCAGATACAAGTTTGCATGTTTCAAAAATGATTTTGACATTTTTCATAACTTAAAAAAATTATTTTATAGGGACGAGGAGAGAGAGAGCTCAAGTAAGAGCACAAGAGCAGGGGGAGGGATAGGCAGACCTCATGCTGAGCAGGGAGCCCAATGCAATGTGGGGGGGCTCCATCCTGGGACCCTGGGATCATGACCTGAGCTAAAGGCAGAGGCTTAATCCACTGAGCCAGACAGGTGCCCCTTTTTATAACTCTTAAAGCATTTTTTTTTTGTTCCATGCTTAGATGTTTTGTTGATATGCAGGTTAGAGATTATGTTTGGCTTTAAAATAGTAGATTTAGAGAGTCCAGGAGTAAAGAAAATGTTGATCATTTTTAATTAGTATTTTCTATTCTTAAAAAATAAACAATGCCAAGATAAAAAAAAAAAAAAAAAGAAATTTCTATTGAAGATAGCATGGACCTGGACACAGTAGGAAGCCTCCTTATTTAGATTACGCAGATGCAGAATCCTGCAGAAAATCCTGCCAAACTCCCCCTTTACCTAGCTGCACCCATTGCAGAAGCAAAAGCTGATGAAATTTTAAGGAACTGTGGACTAGGATTTATGGCCAGCATATGGAGGAGAGTGAGATGCATATGAAGCTACCAATGAATATCCACAATGCAGTTCCATCTTTGGGGGTAGCAGACAGCAATATTTCCAATGAAGTGTGTCTTCACTAGCCTGGGAACCTTTTATTTTTATTTTTTTTCCAAATACTTTAATTTTATTTTTTCAGTGTTACATGTACCACACCCAGTGCTCCATGCAACACATGCCCTCCTCAATACCCACCACCAGGCTCACCCAATCTCCCACCCCTTCCCCTCCAAAACCTTCCGTTTGTTGCTCAGAATCCACAGTCTCTCATGGTTCATCTCCCCCTATTTTCCCCTTTTCAACCTTACTTTTCTTCTCACAATGTCCTCCATGTTTTTCCTTATGCTCCACACGTAAGTGAAACCATATGATAATTGACTCTCTCTGCTTGACTTATTTCACTCAGCATAATCTCTTCCAGTCCCGTCCATGTTGAAACAAAAGTTGGGTATTCATACTTTCTGATGGAGGCATAATATTCCATTGTATATATGAACCATATCTTCTTTATCCATTCATCTGTTGAAGGGCATCTTGGCTCATTCCACAGTGTAGCGATTGTGGCCATTGCTGCTATGAACATTGGGGTACATGTGTCCCTTCTTTGTACTGCCTCTGCATCTTTGGGGTAAATACCCAGTAGTGCAATTGTAGGGTCACAGGGTAACTCTATTTTTAATTTCTTGAGGAATCTCCACACTGTTTTCCAAAGTGGCTGCACCAACTTGCATTCCCACCAACAGTGGAAGAGGGTTCCCCTTTCTCCACATCCTCTCCAACATTTGTTGTTTACTGTCTTATTGATTTTGGCCATTCTAACTGGTGGGAGGTGGTATCTCAGTGTGGTTTTGATTTGAATCTCCCTGATGG
>CM052901.1:59916235-59934622 GCA_028534135.1 Potos flavus | reverse complement strand
CACCAGTTAGAATGGCCAAAATCAACAAGACAGTAAACAACAAATGTTGGAGAGGATGTGGAGAAAGGGTCACCCTCTTACACCCTTGGTGGGAATGCAAGTTGGTGCAGCCTCTTTGGAAAACAGTTTGGAGATTCCTCGAGAGATTAAAAATAGAGCTACCCTATGACCCTGCAATTGCACTACTGGGTATTTACCCCAATGATGCCAATGCAGTACAAATAAATAAAATCTTTAAAAGAAAGAAAGAAAGAAAGAAAGAAAGAAAGAAAGAAAGAAAGAAAGAAAGAAAAAAAAGAAGAAAGAAAGAAAGAAAGAAAGAAAGAAAGAAAGAAAGAAAGAAAGAAAGAAAGAAAGAAATAGAGTTGACTAGTTTAAAGCCCATAGGCAGCATAGTGTATTTGAAGGAGCCTAGAGCCTGGCCCCATCTCATACCTTGGGAAAATCACTCCTTTTCCCCAAGTTTCACTTTTTCCACTGTAAGATATGGGGGTTTGCAACTGTTATTTTAATCTCTTAGGAATGCTAGTAGCATTAATTTGGGTTAGGTAATGGAGGACAAGCCCTTTGAAATGCTGAGAAGGCTTGGCTGCTTTTACCCAAAGTCATTACTAACTTAATGTCAAGAATTGTTCTCTGCAGCTTTGTAAAGCTTGGCATGCCCTCTAGACACTGCATGAAAAGATGAGGGCTTCTTAGATAGTCTCTTCCTCAGAATTTTCCCCAAATCTCAGAGTTACTATGACAGGAATTCATCCTCAGAATGTTATTCACCCTTTTTACTGGCTCCCTTTCCTCCCTTTCACCCTAAACTTTGAAAAGGGCCTAGGAGGTGGTCAGTAGCAAGATAATGCCCATGATCTCTAATTTTCCACTTCATTACTCATTAGATGGACAACTCCTGCTTTGTCTTCATGTGATGGCCCCCTTCCCTGCTCCTCCCATATCCTTTCAGCCGGAATTGGGAGGCCAGATTCTATGTAGACAGAGGATGATAGATAAGAACAAGATTCTTTTTATAGGCCTAGGTAAATGGACAGTTGCCAAGGATCCCAAGACACAGGGACATGGAGTGGACCTGTTCAGGTTTCCTAGACTTCTGGAATTTTCTGTTCAAAAGAACCTAAACAGACCCAATAATCCAAAGCCCACATATTAAAGATCCAAAAGGCACAGAGCAGGGAGTAGCAAAGATTTATCTAAGGTTAAACAGCCCATTAGTGGATATGCTGAGTCCTAAATGTCCCAAGAGGCTTCTCACTGGCCCCTGGTTTATGAGGTATTGCCAGGTAGCTTGAGTCCCTTGCTGCTGGTCATAGCTTAGGGCATTCAGTTGGGTAGAAGCTCCAGCTTCTTTTGCTCCTCCCATCTAACCTAAAAAAAAAAAAAAAAAGAGTATGTGTCCTTTTTTTTTTTTTTTTTTGGATGGCAAAGGAAAAGGATGACAAAGGAAAGGCTCCTTGCCAGATTCCTTTGGAACGTCCCATTCCTTTTGATAGCCCCTTTAGCTTCCATTACACTGTTTCCTATGTTTAAGTCTGCTTATCTGTGCCCCTACATGTCCTTCTTCAAACTTCAACAGTCCCCATTTGTTCCATTTAACTACCAATATAACTCTTACCTCACTTTATTTTTCTATATAACATTCTACTCTTCTTGAGATATTATACGCTTATGACTTACTATGTGTCTCCCTCACTCTGGGGCATGCACTGCAAAGATACAATGATGAACAAGATAGATAAGGTTCTCTCAACATGAACCTTATGTTTTCATGGGAGAAGCAGACAATGAATAAGTAGACAAGGTTATAAAAAATAACTACAGACTGTGATAAGTATTATAAAGAAAGTAAAAGGTTGCTGTCATACAAAATAACAGGGTGGGAATCTAATCAGGGAATCAGGTATGTCTTCTTTGAGGAGATGACAATTAAGGCAATCATGAGAAGAACAGGAGTGGTAGGGTGAGAAGGAAGGAGAAGGGGTTGTGAAAAGAGTTTACAAAGCAGATAAAAATGATATTGAATCAAATTTCCTGGAAGGGGCTTTATTAATGTGGGTCAATTTTGTAAATATTACTTTCTAGAAGCAGAAGGATGGTATAGATGATTCCAATAACCTTTCCAGTTTGAGATGTCTACTTATTAGTTCTGTGATAAATTAATTCAATGTTTTCTGAGCACTTACTGTGCAATAGGCTATGTGTTGAGTGCTGGGGATGAGATAGTGAATGAGGTTAAAGAAGGGCAAAATTCAGAGGGGGAGATGAACTATGAGAGACTCTGGACTCTGAGCAACAAACCGAAGGTTTTGGGGGGAAGGGGTGGCTGGTTGGGCGAGCCTGGTGGTGGGTACTGAGGAGAGCACGTATTGCATGGAGCACGGGGTGTGGTACATGAACAATGAATCTTGTAACACTGAAAAAATAAAACAAAAGTATTTGGGGGAAAAAAAAGAAGGGCAAAATTCTGCCCTCAAAGACCTCACAGTTTAGTGAAAGATGTAATAACAAACAAATGTATAATCTGTGATAAGTGTTCTGAAAGATAAACAGGGTGTTAAAAGAAAAGATACATTAAAATTTTAATGATGTTAATTTTTTAAAATGTATCTAAAATTGATGAAATATGATAGAACTTTCCTCATAGATTTACTGTGAGGATTAAATGAGTTAATATATGCAAAGTTTAGAGAATAGAGGCAGAAACACAGTAACTAGTCAGTGAACATTAGCTATTATTACCCTCTTTCTCTAGGGTTGTTTGGAAGAGTTAATGCAATAAGGTTGATTAATCAGTGTACCTGGCATAAGATTCAGTACCAGTGAGGAAGCCCATGCATGTATAAGGCATTAGGTATGTGTAGGTATGAATTCATGACTCTGTGTCAGTGGAGGCTTTATAGCTTATGTCAAATGATTTGGACAGAAACAGAGGGAAAAATTGCTGAGAGTCCTGTTGCTATGAGTTTATTTCATTGTGAGACAAAAAATAGCTCTTTTTGTCTTATTTGGCTCTTCCAACTTCTTCCTTTGCTCTTTGTTGTTGGCAATTTCATGAAGCTAAGGTACTACCAGCCACTTTATTTCGTGGAGTCTAGGGCAAGCGGGGGAGGTTCCAGGGAACTTTTTTTTTGTCAATTTTGAGGCTTTATTTATCCTCCAATTAGAAGTAAGCAAGGACCAGACAAAAACATTTTAATGACACAGAAAATGTATACTGACATCTCACTGGTCTTACAATGTGGTTTCCTTTACATGGAAATACAATTTTTTTCAGCAGCTTTTTTTATTTAATTTGATGGCTTTGGTACATTTCTCAGTCCCTAAAGGCAGGAGGCTATCTCAGTCTGAAGATCTTTTGGGAACCTTAGCTCACAACTTTATTGGGTTGCCTATTCAGTGTTCCTGACATTTAACTCCGTTTTACTATTCCTAGTCCCCAAGAATTGAGGGACCTAAGTGTGTCTACAGGCGACAGTAGAAACAGGACTGGGTATGGTATCAGAAGTCAGGGGTTCCAATCCCAGGTCTGACATTTGCTAGTGTGTGACCCTGGGTAAGCCATTTGTTTGTGGAACTTGTTTTATCATCTGTCTTACCTGAGGGCAAGAGAACCTGGACCTCATGGAAGCTGGTAGAAGGATTAAATGTGATAACAAAGATTCCAATAAGAGTAATTACTCTTAAGTCTTTGGCCAAGTCTTACTCTATGTGAGTAAATCATCCTCTTCAACCAAGGAAGAGTGACACGTAGGGGATGGTGAGGGATAAGGAGGAGTCAATCTTGAGGGTTAGATATTGTATCTGGAATCCCTTCATAGCAGAATGAGGTAATATATGGTAAGGTGTTTAATAAGCACAGGGACTGATAAAGTAAGTTCTTAGGAAGTGCTTGTCTCTTTCCTTCCACCACTCTTTTTTCAGGGGAAAAATAACTGTTTTGGAACCCCTTTCTTCCTGGTACCTTCCCTTGGGCAGTCCAGATAAGACCATTAAATTGCCTTATTATTGCATAGCAAATTAGTTCAGTTGATTAGCACCCCTCATTATTGAGGTCAATGATCCCAATTCAGCTCCCCTGTGGATTATTTACCTTTTATCATTCACCATGGGCCATGAAAAGAACAGTATGTTAGTTTATTTGAAGGGGTAGATAAGCATATCAGAGGTAGAAATGTACATCTTGTCCATGTGAGGGCGGGGCTGGTTTGATGTCCTTTCTTGTTGTTAGAACACCAAAGCTAACCTCAAGAAAGAATAGTGATGAGAAAATATTATCAGAAAACATCAAAGTTCAAAGGGACCTCAGAGATCACCCAATTCAATTCCTTCTCTTATTTTTCAGATGGAGAAACTCAGTACATGGGGGAACTGACTATAACCTTAGCATTTATTTATTCATTCAGCTTGGTAAAGTTGTACCAACATGAGTGGGTCTGGCTAAGAACTGGAGTTTCTTCTATAGAGGAAAAGGAAGAAGACTGTATTAGGCATGAAGCTGTAGATGCACAGATGGCTAAACTGGTGAGTAACTAAACCAAGTGAAGAATAAAATAATTTGTAGAAACATCCACAAGGCAAAGAATTATGGGTACTGATTAAGCCTCCATTTTACTTCCACAATACAATCCTAAAGCACAAAGCCAGTCATGTCCTGGTCCTACAAAGCCCCAGACTTGGCATTCAACACTCTCCATAAGATCACCATCCTACCATGCTCTTCCACAAAACCTATGTGCCAGATATGTTCTGTACTACTTATCCCTCTTGAAATATACCCTTAAAGTCTATGCTTCTATACTCAGTAGTATTGGTAGAGTCAAGACTTGAACCCAGGTCTATTAACCACAGGAAAGTGTTCTTTCCACTTCGTTATGTATCTTGCCTAATTTACTTCTGCTTTATGCTAATGCACTATTGTATCAGTAAATAACGAAGAGTATATACTTGTTAATGTTCACAAAGGATTAACTATGCTCAAAGGCCTGGATATATACATTACCTCATTTAATCTTCATAAAATTCTAAAGAAATAAGTAGCATTTTCCAGATAAGGAAACTGAAGCTCAGAGAGGTTAAATAATTTGCTCAAACTCATATATATCAAGTTGTAGAAACTGGGTTCAGATCTAGATGTTTGACTGACTTCAGAGCCTGTGCTCATAATGACTACTTCATGCTCTCTTTCCTCAAGTATTCTTTTGACCCACCATGGGAAAAGTATATGGTTTGACATGAATCTCAAGGAAGAGGGATGGTCCTCATAAGCAGCCATGCATTATGACTGATGGCATATACCTTTGAAATAGGTAGAGAAAAGAAGTACAGTAAGTGTTTAGGGAACTGAATTTTCTCTGTTGGAACCCACTTGTTTCCTAAAAATATGAAACCCATTTGCCTGGTCTCACTAATCAATGTTCTACTCCTAATTCAGATCATATACCTCAGAAAATGTTTGTAGAATTAATGGCTAGCTGCTGTGCAGACTAGTAGTTTTAAGTAGTGGGGCATCTGGATGGCTCAGTTGATTAAGTGTCTGCGTTTGGCTCAGGTCATGATCTCAGGGTCCTAGGACTGAGCCCTGCATCAGGCTCCTTACTCAGTGGGGAGTCTGCTTCTCCCTATCCCTCTGATCCTCCTCCCCACTTCAGTGCTCTCTCTCCCTGTGTTAAATAAGTAAAAAACAATCTTTAAAAAAAAAAGAAGTTCTTGGGGCGCCTGGGTGGCTCAGTGGGTTAAAGCCTCTGCCTTTGGCTCAGGGCATGATCTCAGGGTCCTGGGATGGAGCCCCTCATCAGGCTCTCTGCTCAGCGGGGAGTCGGCTTCCCCCTCTCTCTCTGCCTGCCTCTCTGCCTACTTGTGATCTCTCTTTGTCAAATAAATAAATAAAATCTTTAAAAAAAAAAAAAAAAGAAGTTCTAAGTAGTGAGGGATGGTAATGTTATATACAACCCTCAAGGTACTTAAGATCAGTTTATGAAAAGAGAAATACCACAGATTTCAAATACAGAAATCCCTACCATTTTACCATTGTATTGGTGAGTTCTAGTTGTTTCATTAATCTACAATTAATAGTATGGTTATATCAAATCTGAATTTATAGAAGTCTCTAACGAGAAGGTGACCTGGATGGCTTTGTCCAATGGTGGGGCTTACTATTTGAGAAGGATATTTACAAACCAGAACTTGTTCACAGGATAAAAATCAAATTATAGGGAGGGTGAATACCATAACCCATGGAGAGTGGTATAACCAGGGCTGTTTGGTGAGAAGTGATAACTCAGAGAAGTCAAAATTGATATCCTCATCCTTGACTCATCACTGTCCCTAATGCCCACATCCAAGCACCAGTCTTGAGGTTCTAACTCTTGAATACCTCTCAAAATCCAATAGGAAAAATAGGAAATTATAAAATAAATTAATTCACAAACAGACAAATCTGGATGGCTCATTAGTATATGAGAAGACATTCAATTTATCTGGCGAACAGATGAAATAATGAACTTCTAATTTATACAGATTAAAGTGACAAAAATTAGTAAGGAAGAAAACATCAAATATTGATGATCATAGGGGAAAATAGGAATACTGAGACAATATTGGTTAGAGTGTAAAGTGGAAAACAATCTGTCAATGCATCATGAAATTATGTCTGTGTTATTCCTCATCTTTTACTCTTTGGCCTTATTCTACTTTTCCTTCTTTAACTTCTTAAGCTGAGAACTTAAATCATTAAATTTGAGCCTTCCTTTTTTTAAAGTTTTTTTAAATTTAAATTCCAGTTAGTTAATATACAGTGTAATATTAGGTTTAGGTGTACAATATAGTGATTCAAGTTCCATACAACACCAAGTGCACACCAAAACAAGTGCACTCTTTAATCCCCAACACCTATTTAACCCATCCCCCCACCAACCTCTCCCCTGGTAACCATCAATTTATTCTCTACAGTTAAGAGTCTGCTTCTTGGAAAAAAAAAAAAAGAGTTTGCTTCTTGGTTTTCTTCTCTCTCTCTCTCTCTCTTCCCGCCCCTTTGCTCATTTGTTTTATTTCTTAAATTCCACATATGAGTAAAATCCTATGGTATTTGTCTTTTTCTGACTGACATATTTTGCTTAGCATGATACTCTCCATTTCCATCCATGCCATTGCAAATGGAAAGATTTCATTCTTCTTTATGGCTGAGTAATGTTTCATTATATATCTTTATCCATTCAGCAGTCAGTGAACACTTAGGCTGTTTCCATAATTTGGCTATGTTAGATAGTGCTTCTATAAACACTGGGTGACATGTATCCCTTCAAATCTGTATTTTTGTATTCTTTGTGTAAATACCTAGTAGTGCAATTGTTGGTTCACAGGGTAGTTCTATTTTTAACTTTTAGAGGAAACTCCATATTGTTTTCCAGAGGGCTATACCAATTTGCATTCCCACCAACAGTGCAAGAGGTTCCCCTTACTCCACATGCTCCCAACATTTGTTGTTTCTTGCATTGTTGACTTTAGCCATTCTGACAGGTGTGAGGTGATATCTCATTGTAGTTTCGGTTTGTATTTCCCCGATGATCAGTAGTGTTGAGATTTTTCTTAATATGGATATTCAGAGCTAAAATTTTCCTTTTACTGCTTTAGTTTTACTATTTGTTAAGGTCATTATTTTTCAATTTTATGTATTTTCAAATTTTCCATTGACTTCTTCAGCTTATGATCTGTTTAGTACTTTTACATTTCTTTTTTTTATATCAATTTTTATTCAAAGACAATACAAAGTTGACATATCATTTTTCCCCAGTTACTTTTATTTTATTTTTTCAGTGTTCCAAGATTCATTGTTAATATACCACACCTGGTGCTCCATGCAATATGTGCCCTCCTCAATACTCACCACCAGGCTCGCCCAACCTCCCACCCCCTTCCCCTACAAAACCTTCAGTTTGTTGCTCAGAGTCCACAGTCTTTCACGGTTCATCTCCCCCTCCGATTTACCCCCATTCACCCTTCCTTTCCCTCTCACAATGTCCTCCATGTTTTTCCTTATGCTCCACATGTAAGTGAAACCATATGATAATTGACTTTCTCTGCTTGACTTATTTCACTCAGAATAATCTCGTCCAGTCCCATCCATGTTAAAACAAAAGTTGGGTATTCATCCTTTCTGATGGAGGCATAATATTCCATTGTATATATGGACCATATCTTCTTGATCCATTTGTCTGTTGAAGGGCATCTTGGCTCTTTCCAGTTTGGCGATTGTGGCCATTGCTGCTATGAACATTGGAGTACATGTGGCCCTTCTTTGTACTGCATCTGCATCTTTGGGATAAATACCCAGTAGTGCAATTGCAGGGTCATAGGGTAGCTCTATTTTTAATTTCTTGAGGAATCTGCACACGGTTTTCCAACGTGGCTGTACCAACTTGCACTCTCACCAACAGTGTAAAAGGGTTCCCCTTTCTCCATATCCTCTCCAACATTTGTTGTTTACTGTCTTGTTGATTTTGGCCATTCTAACTGGTGTGAGGTGGTAGCTCAGTGTGGTTGACATATCATTTTAAGACCACGATATTCTGACTGCCAGCTCTATGTACCTTTGGTGTCTTTCCTGTATATGCTTGCAAAACAGCCTTTCTTTTTTTAAAAAAATCTATTTATTTATTTATTTATTTATTTATTTATTTATTTATTATTTTAAATTAATATATTTTATTTTATTTTTTCAGTTTTCCAAGATACATTGTTTATGTACCACACCCAGTGCTCAATGCAATACCTGCCCACCTCAGTACCCACCACCATGCTCAGCCAACCCCTCACCCTTCTCCCCTCCAAAATTCTCAGTTTGTTGCTCAGAGTCCACAGTCTCTCTTGTTTCATATCCCCCTTCGATTTCCCCCAATTCACCCTTGCTTTCCCTCTCCCAATGTCCTCTACGTTTTTCCTTATGCTCCACACGTAATTGAAACCATATGAAGACTGACTCTCTCTGCTTGACTTGTTTCACTCAGCGTAATCCCTTCCAGTCCCGTCCACGTTGATACAAAAGTTGAGTATTCATCCTTTCTGGTGGAGGCATAATGTTCCATCGTATATATGGACCACATTTTCTTTATCCATTCATCTGTTGAAGGGTATCTTGGCTCTTTCCACAGTTTGGTGATTGTGGCCATTGCTGCTATGAACATTGGGGTACATGTGGCCCTTCTTTGTACTACATCTGCATCTTTGGGATAAATACCCAGGAGTGCAAATGCAGGGTCATAGCGTAGCTCTATTTTCTAATTTCTTCAGGAATATCCACACTGGTTTCCAAAGTGGCTGCACCAACTTGCATTCTCACCAACAGGGTAAAGGGTTCCCCTTTCTCCACAACCTCTCCAACATTTGTTGCTTACTGTCTTGTTGATTGTGGCCATTCTAACTGGTGTAAGGTGGTATCTCAATGTGGTTTTGATTTGAATCTCCCTGATGGCTGATGATGATGAACATTTTTTCATGTCTGTTAGCAATTTGTATGTGTTCTTTGGAGAAGTGTCTGTTCATGTCTTCTGCCATTTATTGACGTGATTATGTGTTCTTTGAGTGTTGAATTTGAGGAGTTCTTTATAGATCTTAGATATCAGACTTTTGAATGTAGTGCCACTTGCAAATACCTTCTCCCATTCCTTGGGTTGCCTGTTTGTTTTGTTGACTGTTTCCTTTGCTATGCAGAAGCTTTTTATCTTAATGAAGTCCCGAAAGTTCATTTTCGCTTTTGTTCCCTTTGCCTTTGGAGACATGTCCTGAAAGAATTTGCTGGGGCTGATGTCGAAGAGGTTACTGCCTATGTTCTCTGCCAGGATTTTGATAGATTCCTGCCTCACGTTGAGATCTTTTATCCATTTCGAGTTTATCTTTGTGTATGGTGTAAAAGAATGGTCAAGTTTCATTCTTCTATATATAGCTGTCCAAGTTTCCCAGCACCATTTATTGAAGAGACTGTCTTTTTTCCACCGGATATTTTTTCCTGCTTTGTCGAAGATTATTTGACCATAGAGTTGCAGGTCCATATCTGGGCTCTCTACTCTGTTCCACTGGTCTATGTGTCTGTTTTTGTGTGAGTACCATGCTGTCTTGGTAATCCTAGCTTTGTAGTAAAGCTTGAAATCAGGCAATGTGATGCCCCCAGCTTTTTCTTTTTCACATTTCCTTAGCAATTCGGGGTCTTTTCTGGTTCCATATAAATTTTAGGATTGTTTGTTCCAGCGCTTTGAAAAATGCTGGTGGAATTTAGATCGGGATTGCATCGAAAGTATAGACTGCTCTGGGCAATATAGACATTTTAACAATGTTTATTCTTCCAATCCATGAGCATGGAATGCTTTTCCAACTTTTCGTGTCTTCTTCAGTTTCTTTCATGAGTGTTCTGTAGTTCCTCGAGAACAGATTCTTTACCTCTTTGGTTAGGTTTATTACCAGATATTTTATGGTTCTTGGTGCTATAGTAAATGGATTCGTTTCTCTAATTTGCCTTTCCATATTTTCCTTGTTAGTGTATAGGAAAGCAACTGATTTCTGTGCATTGATTTTGTATCCTGCCACATTACTGAATTACTGTATGAGTTCTAGTAGTTTGGGGGTGGAGTCTTTTGGGTTTTCCATATAAAGTATCATATCATCTGGGAAGAGAGGGAGTTTGACTTCTTTGCCAATTTGAATAACTTTTATTTCTTTTTGTTCTCTGATCGCTGTTGCTTGGACTTCTAGTACTATGTTGAACAATAGTGGCAAGAGTGTGCATCCTTGTCGTGTTCCTGATCTCAACAGGAAGGCTGTCAGCTTTTCCCCATTGAGAATGATATGCGCTGTGGGCTTTTCATAGATAGATTTTATGAAGTTGAGGAATATTCCTTCTATCCCTATACCTTTAAGAATTTTAAACAGGAATGGAGCTGAATTTTGTCAAATGCTTTTTCTGCATCAATTGAGAGGACCATGTGGTTTTTCTCTGTTATTGATTTGTTCTATCACATGGATTGATTTGCGAATGTTGAACCACCCTTACTTCCCAGGGATAAATCCCACCTGGTCATGTTGGATAATCTTCTTACTGTTCTGTTGGATCCTATTAGCTAGGATCTTGTTGAGAATCTTGGCATCAATATTCGTCAGGGATATTGTTCTAAAATCTCCTTTTTGATAGGGTCTTTGCCTGGTTACAGGATCAGGGTAATGCTGGCTTCAGAGAAATGTCTGGAAGTTTTCCTTCTGTTTCTGTTTTTTTTGAAACAGTTTCAGGAGAATAGGTACTATTTCTTCCTTGAATGTTTGCTAGAATTCCCCAGGAAATCCGTCAAGTCCTGGGCTCTTGTTTTTTGGGAGGTTTTTGATGACTGCTTCAATCTCGTTACTAGATATTGGTCTATTCAGGCTGTCAATTTCTTCCTGTTTCAGTCTTGGAAGTTCATAGGTTTCCAGGAATGCATCCATTTCATCTGGGTTGCTTAACTTATTGGCATATAGCTGTTGATAAAAATTTCTGATGATTGTTTCTATTTTCTTTGGGTGAGTCGTGATATCTCCCCTTTCATTCATAATTTTGTTAATTGGGGTCCTCTCCCTTTTCTTTTGGACTAGTTTGGCCTGTGGCTTATCAATCTTATTGATTCTTTCAAAAAACCAACTTTTGGTTTCGTTGATGCGTTCTGTTTCTCTAGTTTCTAACTCACTGGTCTCTGCTCTAATCTTGATTATTTCATTCTTGTGCATGGGATTGACTTAATTTGGTGTTGATTTTCTAGTTCTTTAAGGTGTAAAGAAAGCTGGTGTATTCAGTATTTTTCAGTTTTTCTGTGAGGCTTGGATGTCTCTGTAATTCTCCCTTAGGACCACCTTTGCCATATCCCATAGGTTTTGGACCGATGTGTCTTCCTTCTCATTGGTTTCCATGAATTGTTTAAGCTCTTCTTTGATTTCCTGGTTGATCCAAAAGTTCTTGAGCAGGTTAGTCTTTAGCCTCCAAGTGTTTGAATTCCTTCCAAACTTTTTCTTGTGGTTGAGTTCCGGTTTCAAAGCACTGTGGTCTGAGAATACGCAGGGAATAAACTCAATCTTTTGGTGTCAGTTGAGTCCTGATTTGTGACCCAGTATGTGGCCTATTCTGGAGAAAGTTCCATGTGCACTCAAGAAGAAAGAGTATTCTGTTGTTTTAGGGTGGAATGTTCTGTATATATCTATGAGGTCCATTTGGTCCAGGGTGTCATTCAAAGCTCTTGTTTCTTTATTGATTTTCTGTTTAGATGATCTGTCTGTTACTGAGAGTGGTGTGTTAAGATCTCCTACAATTAATGTATTCATGTCAATATGTCAATATGACTCTTTATTTTGATTAACAGTTGGCTTATACAGTTGGCTGCTCCTATATTGGGGGCATAAATGTTTACAATTGTTAGATCTTCTTGGAGGATAGACCCTTTAAGAATGATGTAGTGTCCTTCTGTATCTCTGACTACAGTCTTTAACTTAAAATCTAATTTGTCTGATATGATAATTGCTACCCTACCTTTCTTTTGAGGCCCTTTGGCATGAAAGGTTGTTCTCCATCCCTTCACTTTCAATCTGGATGTATCTTTAGGTTCCAGATGTGTCTCTTGTAGACAGCATATGGACGAGGTCTGTTGTTTCATCCAGTCTGGGACCCTGTGCCTTTTTATGGGAACATTTAGGCCATTCATTTGAGAGTGATTGTTGAAAGATAAGTTTTTATTGACATCATGTTGCCTGTGAAGTCCTTGTTTCTATAGATTGTAAGTTTCTGTTCTGTGTTACGCATGTGTTCTTTCTTCTTTTATAGAACCCCCCTTATTATTTCCTGTAGTGCTGGCTTGTGGTCACATACTCTTTTAAACCTTGCCGGTCTGGGAAGCTCTTTATCTCCCCATCGATTTTGAATGTCATCCTTGCTGGATAAAGTATTCTTGGCTGCATGTTTTTCTCATTTAGCGCCCTGAATATATCATGCCAGCCCTTTCTGGCTTGCCAGGTTTCTGTGGACAGGTCTGATGTTTTCTGATGGGTCTTCCTCTGTACGTAAGGAATCTCTTCCGCCTAGCTGCCCTCAGGACCTCTTGTCTAAAATTATAATTCGCAAATTTTACAATTATGTGTCTGGGTGTCTTTCCAGATTCGTTCAATTTGTGGGGTGTCCTTTCTGCCTCTAGGACATGAACAGTTCTTCCATTCTCCAGATTGGGGAAATTTTCATCTAGAATTTGTTCAGCTATATCTTCTAGTCTTCTTTCTTTCTCCATCCCCTCAGGGATTCCAATAATTCTGATGTTGGAATGTTTCATGGCATCACTTATTTCCCTAATTCTTTTCTCATGGTTCCTAAGCAGTTTGTTCCAGCCCTCCTCCTGACCTTTCTTCTCAAACATCTTGTCCTCTAGATCACTAATTCTATCCTCTGTCTCCATTACACTAGCTGTTAGACTATGTAGATTAGATTGGATCTCACTGATAATATTTTTGACATTCGCCGTACTGTTTCTCAACTCTGCCCTTAGAGATTCTCTGTTGTCATTAATGTTTTTCTCCATCCTAGCCATTGCCTGTATAATTGTTACCCTGAATTCCCTTTTCCAACATACTGTTTATATCCATATCCAATAGTTCTGAGGGAGTGGGTGCAGTCTCTGGGTTTTCCCTCTGTTGGGTGTTCCTCCTCCTAGTCATTTTGATGGGAAGTGGTTGAGGGGATGTATAGCTGAATATATCACCCACAATCCAGTCAACATGCACCCTATGAGGTTTCAGAGCAATCAGAATTCACCATCAAAAAGAAAGAAAAAAGTTAAAAAGAGAACAAGAGAAAGAGAAAAAAAGAAATTGCAGCCAAAATGAGCCCCCAAAATAAGATTTATAAGGTATTTAAACAAACACGAACAAACATAAAGACCGACAAAAGTAAATGAAAAGATATAAAAGAACCTAGTCAGAATGAGCCCCAAGAATAAGAATTATATAATACCAGAACAAAAACAACTACACAGAAACACTGATAGAAGGATAAGATGGGAGGGTGGTTATAAATCCTTGATGCAGTCGAGGAAGGTTATTTCGGAACTTCCTGAGTGTATTGCTGTATTAAGCCTCTAGTTGTAATGTTAAGTAGTTTAAAAAAAATTAAAAGACCAAGAATCGTGAGAACGAATCAACAAAAAAAAAAAAAGAAAGAAAGAAAGAAAAAAATTTTATCTATGAAATGTACAGGTTTTAGGGCATTATAAGTAGCTTAATATATGTTGAGTTTACAGTTTTATGGGGACCCTGTGTTTATTTTCCTCTTGTTTTTGGCTTGTGTTCTGGGGGAGTGGTCTGCTGCGTTGTTTTCCAGTAAATCTTGTTGGGTTGAGTTGCCCTGCTGGCTATCAGGGGCTTGGCTCTGTGGAAACCAGTTTTTGAGGCTTTTGTTTTCTGGAGGTTTTTGTTCTTTTGCGGCTTTTTGTGGCTTTTCCGAGGGTCTGAGGAAAGAGTCTGCCCATACCTAGACCTCAGCCTCTGAGAGAGGCCTCCGTCTGCTCCCCTCTGAGTGGTCCAGAACACACAGACGCCCCCTCTACAAACTCAGCTCACACCACAGCCTCCCACAGGCGGTGCGCCTCCCCAGCCATAGTCCCAGTGGCCCCGTGAGGTTCCTGCTGGCCTCTGCAACCCTGTGCCACTAAAGCTGTGAGTGATATTGGTTGAGAAGCTCACTTTTGTGGCCGCCATTGCCGGGACTGCTCTCCGGGTTCCTGGCCCACCCCAGGTGAGGTTGGCCGGGTTCTCTCAGGTGCGAGCTGGGATTGCCCAGACTCTGGGGCTGGAGGGGGATGATCGAGGTCCTAGAGACCACCAGCTAAGGCTCACACCAGGCTCTCTCAGGCACTTGTGGGAGTGCACCAGCCCATGCAGTGGTGCATGCAGAGGGATGCTGCAGGCTCATGGACAACACCAGGCTCTCTAAGGCACTTGGAGGAGTGTGCCCAGCCCATGAAGTGGTGCAAGCAGCAGAAATCTGCAGGCTCATGGACCATGTACTGGACGTCTCGCCGATCTCTCTTTGACGTGGGGAGTCGCCCATGGTGGTGTCCTTCTTGGGAAAGTGGGCTTAGGCCTGTGCCCATGACCACCCACTTCCACTAGTTGGTCCTTAGGATCTTTTGCTCTTTTTGAGTGTTTTTAACCAGACTCTAAGTTAATGCTGGTCCCCAACCACAGGGCACTTTCGTTTGTGGTATTACTTTCCTTGGGTCGCTTCTGGTGGCTCCCTCCCCCTTCTGTTTATCCTCCGATATAGGTCCAAGTGTTCCCACTCTGCTTTACCTCTCCACTGCTGCTTTCTGCTCCTGTAGAGATCCAGAAGTGAATAATCTTAGTTCTCAGGCTGATTTCATGGGTGTTCAGCGTGTTCTGTTAGATATCCAGCTCACTTTGGGGACTAGTTGGAACAGGGTCTCCTACTTCTAAGCCATCTTCAGTACTTTTCTATTTCTAAACGTATCTTTAATTATCTTTTCACTATTGGTTTTCAAATTAATTTCATTTTGTTGATCTGCGGGATGCTAACCCATTGAGATTTGTTGAGGTTAGTTTTATTACTTAGCATAGGGTCAATTTTCATAAATGTTCATGCATGTTTAAAATTAATATGTATTCTCTAATTGCTTAGTGAAAAATTATATTCATTATTTTGTTCAAGTCTTTTATATCTTTACTGACTGTTTTATGAAACCTGAGAGAGATGTGTTAAATTTCTCAGTGATAGCATAATTTATCAATTTCTCTTCATTGTTGTTTTTCTTTATAAATTTTGATCGTATGTTGTTAGATACATACAAGTTTATATTTGTTATATATTAATGGTGAATTGATCATTTCATCATTATGTAATGACTCTCTTTTATCTCTACTAATGCTTTTTGCTTTATAGTCTATTTTGACTGATGATATAGCCAAACTACCCTTTCCATTGTTGTTGGTAGTATTTGCTTGTTGTATCTTTTTCCCTACTTCGACATTCACTTTTTCTGTGCCCTAATGTTTTACATATATATTTTTTGAACTGCTTAAGACAGGATTTTAAAAAATAGTCTGGTGACCTTTGTCTTTCAACAAGGCAAATTTGTGGGGCGCATGGGTGGCTCAGTGGGTTAAACCCTCTGCCTTCAGCTCAGGTCATGATCTCAGGGTCCTGATCTCAGGGTCCTGGGATGGAGCCCTGCATCAGGCTCTCTGCTCAGCAGGGAGCCTGCTTCCCCCTCTCTTTATGCCTACTTGTGATCTCTCTCTCTCTCTCTGACAAATAAATAAATAAAATCTTTAAAAAAAACAAGGCAAATTTGTGTATTTGCGTTCACTGTGACTGCTAATAAGTTTTTTATTCATTTCTATGCACTTATTATTTGTCCCATTTATTCTTTTTTAAATTTTATTTATTTGGAAGAGAGAGAGAGGGGAAGAGAGAGAGAGAGAAAGCGAGAGAAAGCAAACATGAGCAGGGGAAGGAACAGAGGGAGAAGCAGACTCTGTAGAGCAGGGAGCCTGACAAGGGGTTCAATCCCATGACCCTGAGATCATGACCTGAGCTGAAGGCAGATGCTTATCCAACTGAGCAACCCAGCTGCCATGTGCCATTTATACTATTTCCCCCCTTTCCCTGACTTTATTACCATACTTTGGAATGATTGGAGGTTTTCCTTCTTGCTCCATTTTTTTCTCCCTCTATCATTTGTAAGTTATATACCCTGTTTAGCCTTTGAGTGTTTACTCTGGCTATTTTAATATGCATACTTAACTAACAAAATTCTAATTTAAGTTCATGCTTTGACCTTCTTCCTAAATGATACAATGATCTTTGAGTACTTTAACTCCCATCATCTGATTCCAACTTATATGCTATTTCTATCAAGTATTTTAGCTCCATCCTATTTTTACCTTCTTATACTAAATATTATTATTTTGTTTTATATAATCAATACATTTAGATTTATCTCAGTATTTGCCAATATCTGCTCACTATTCCTTCTTGCATCTCATACCTTTCACCTAGGTTTACATTCTGTTTGGCCTCTCCCGCTTGCTTAGCTATATTATGACACACAACCCTTCACTCAAACACATTAAACTACTCTTTCCCTAAATAAATTTTCTATTAATGAGTAATGTGGACCTTTACTTACACTGTTGCTCCTTTTTAGAATGCCAAAATTGAATGTCTTGACCATTGAAATCTTGTATATCTTAACGGTCCAGTGAAAATGTCACGCTCCCAGAAATTTTTCAATTCCTAAGTTGGTGTAAACATTTATTTTCTCTATATGACCATAGCATTTTATCTATACTGATTAATGCAAATATTAATTTACCCAAGTTATTGTACCTCCCACTACACTTTAAGTTTCTTATATCTAAATTATCTCTGAAACTCTCTGCCTGCTACAGTGCTGAATACACAATAATACACACACAGTAAATGTTTGATGAAAAGTCTTGTGTTGTGACCCTAAAAAAATACGTTTTTTTTTCCCTCTGGGGACCCAGAAAAAAATTAAATACAGTCATTGCTGAAAGTTTCCTCTGTGACATTGAATCTTATCCTACCACCTCGTCTTCACCACAACCATGTCTTTTTTCACTCTACCTTGTGAATTGTTAAATTAAGGAAGGCTTTAATTCCTGTTTGAAGGTGAAGTCCTTTATTTGTCCTTTCACACTTAGATGTTAACAGGTGCTACTGCCTCCATGTGAATGAGTTTTGATTTCTTCCTTAGCTCAGGTTTTCCTAAGGAACTGGAGAGAGAGAGAGAGAGAATAAAAGATTCTTTAGTACTTGGAATTGGAGGCAGAGAGCAAATCCTGATACCAAAGTGAGGGAAATTATAGACCTTGAAACTAGGGTCTAAAGTCTTGGCCAACTTGACAGTCTGGCCCCAGGCCAATAATGTGTGTGGAGAAAGCTAGAAGCAGGGGACTCTAATCTTGAAGTGACTGCTTGAGGTGGATAGGTACTTTAGACTGCAGGACTTTCCAGGGTGCTCAGGCAGAAGATAGCTATCACCTAAGTCCTGGAGTCCCCCTGGCCTTCAGGGGACTTGACCAGGCTGCCTCAGAGGAAGGACAACTATTCTAGAGGGGAATATAAAAAGGAGAGAGATTAACCCATTATGAAGCAGAAAAATGCCAGAGGCACTAAATGGGTCATGAACTGAAGAGATTTAATTTCATAGAGAACCAAGTTATTAGATCTTATTTTTTTCCCCAAATACTTTTGTTTTATTTTTTCAGTGTTACAAGATTCATTGTTTATGTACCACACCCAGTGCTCCATGCAATACGTGCCCTCCTCAACACCCACCACCAGGCTCG
>CM052901.1:59895361-59915735 GCA_028534135.1 Potos flavus | reverse complement strand
CAGTCCCACCCATGTTGATAAAAAAGTTGGGTATTCATCCTTTCTGATGGAGGCATAATATTCCATTGTATATATGGACCATATCTTCTTTATCCATTTGTCTGTTGAAGGGCATCTTGGCTCTGTCCACAGTTTGGCGATTGTGGCCATTGCTGCTATGAACATTGGGGTGCATGTGGCCCTTCTTTGTACTGCATCTGCATCTTTGGGGTAAATATCCAGTAGTGCAATCGCAGGGTCATAGGGTAGCTCTATTTTTAATTTCTTGAGGAATCTCCACACTGTTTTCCAAAGTGGCTGCACCAACTTGCATTCCCACCAACAGTGGAAGAAGGTTCCCCTTTCTCCACATCCTCTCCAACATTTGTTGTTTCCTGTCTTGTTGATTTTGCCCATTCTAACTGGAGTAAGGTGGTATCTCAGTGTGGTTTTGATTCGACTCTCCCTGATGGCTAATAAGAATGAACATTTTTTCATGTGTCTGTTAGCCATTTGTATGTCTTCTTTGGAGAGTTCATGTTTTCTGCCCATTTTTTGAGGTGATTATCTGTTTTTTGAGTGTTGAATTTGAGAAGTTCTTTATAGATTAGATATCAGACATTTGTCTGTAGCGCCATTTGCAAATATCTTCTCCCATTCCGTGAATTGCCTGTTTGTTTTGTTGACTGTTTCTTTTGCTGTGCAGAAGCTTTTTATCTTGTTGAAATCCCTAAAGTTCATTTTCGCTTTTGTTTCCTTTGCCTTTGGAGACATGTTCTGAAAGAAGTTTTTGTGGCCTATGTCGAAGAGGTTATTGCCTATGTTCTCCTCCAGGATTTTGATAGATTCCTGCCTCACATTGAGGTCTTTTAACCATCTCGAGTTTATTTTTGTGTATGGTGTAAGAGAATGGTCAAGTTTCATTCTTCTATATATAGCTGTCCAATTTTCCCAGCACCATTTATTGTAGAGACTGTCTTTTTTCCACTGGATAGTTTTTCCTGCTTTGTCGAAGATTATTTGACCATAGAGTTGCAAGTCCATATCTGGGCTCTCTACTCTGTTCCACTGGTCTATGTGTCTGTTTTTGTGCCAGTACCATGCTGTCTTGGTGATCACAGCTTTGTAGTAAAGCTTGAAATCAGGCAACATGATGCCACCAGCTTTTTTTTTTTTTTCTTTTTTAACATTTCCTTAGCAATTTGGGGTCTTTTCTGGTTCCATACAAATTTTAAGATTGTTTGTTCCAGCCCTTCGAAAAATGCTGGTGGAATTTTGATTGGGATGGCATTGAAAGTATAGATTTCTCTGGGCAGTATAGACATTTTAAGAATGCTTATTCTTCCAATCCATGAGCATGGACTGTTTTTCCAGCTTTTTGTATCTTCTTCAATTTCTTTCATGAGTGTTCTGTAGTTCCTCAAGTACAGATCATTTACTTCTTTGGTTAGGTTTATTCCAAGTTATCTTATGGTTCTTGGTAGTATATTAAATGGAATCGATTCTCTAATTTCCCTTTCCATATTTTCGTTGTTAGTGTATAAGAAAGCAACTGATTTCTGTGCACTGATTTAGTATCCTGCCACGTTACTGAATTGCTGTATGAGTTCTAGTAGTTTGAGAGTGGAGTCTTTTGGATTTTCCACATAAAGTATCATGCCATCTGTGAAGAGAGAGAGTTTGACTTCTTCTTTGCCAATTTGAATACCTTTGTATGTTGAACAAGAGTGGTGAGAGTGGGCATCCTTGTCGTGTTCCTGATCTCAAAGGGAAGGCTGTCAGCTTTTCCCCATTGAGAATGATATTCGCTGTGGGTTTTTTATAGATAGATTTTATGAAGTTGAGGAATGTTCCTTCTATCACTATATTTTGAAGAGTTTTAATCAGGAACAGATACTAAATTTTGTCAAATGCTTTTTCTGCATCAATTTAGAGGACCGTGTGGTTCTTCTCTCTTTTATCAATTTGTTCTTTCACACTGATTGATTTGCATATGTTGAAGCACCCTTGCATCCCAGAGATAACTCTCATCTGGTCAGGGTGGTCTTTTTAGTGTACTATTGGATCCTGTTAGCTATGACCTTGTTGAGAATCTGAGCATCCATATTTATCAGGGAATTTGGTCTGACTTCACTTTTTGATGGGGTCTTTGCCTGGTTTGGGGATCAGGGTATTGCTAGCTTCATAGAAAGAGTCTGGAAGATTTCCTTCTGTTTCTATTTTTTCAAACAGCTTCCGGAGAATAGGTATTATTTCTTCTTTGAATATTTGATAGAATTCTCCAGGGAATCCATCAGGTCCTGGGCTCTTGTTTCTTGAGAGGTTTTTGGTGACTGCTTCATTCTCGTTACTAGATATTGGTCTATTCAGGTTGTCAATTTCTTTCTGTTTCAGTCTTGGAAGTTTATTGGTTTCCAGGAATGCATCCACTTCTTCTAGGTTGCTTAACTTACTGGCATACAACTGTCGATAATAATTTCTGATGATTGTTTCTATTTCCTTGGTGTTAGTCGTGATCTCTCCCCTTTCATTCATGATTTTATTCATTTGGGTCTTCTCCCTTTTCTTTTGGATTAGTTTGGCCAGTGGTTTATCAATCTTCTGAATTTTTTCAAAGAACCAGCTTCTAGTTTCGTTGATGTGTTCTACTGTACCTCTAGTTTCTAACTCATTGATCTCTGCTTTAATCTTAATTATTTCCCTTCTTGTGCATGGAGTGGCTTAATTTGTGTTGATTTTCCAGTTATTTAAGGTGTAAAGAGAGTTGGTGTATTTGGGAGTTTTCAAGTTTTTTTTTGAGTGAGGCTTGGATGGTTATATATTTCCCCCTTAGGACTTTCTTTGCCATATCCCATAGGTTTTGGACCAATTTATCTTCATTCTCATTGGTCCATGAATTGTTTAATTTCTTCTTTGATTTCCTGGTTGATCCAAACATTCTTGAGCAGGATGGTCTTTAGCTTCCAAGTGTTTGAATTCCTTCCAAAATTTTTCTTGTGGTTGAGTTCCAGTTTCAAAGCACTGTGATCTGAGAATATGCAGGGAATCATCTCAATCTTTTGGTATCAGTTGAGCCCTGATTTGTACCCAGTATGTGGTCAATTATGGAGAAAGTTCCATGTGTGCTCAAGAAGAATGAGTATTCTGTTGTTTTAGGGTGGAATGTTCTGTATATATCTATGAAGTCCATTTGGTCCAATGTATCATTGAAAGCTTTTGTTTCTTTGTTGATTATCTACTTAGATGATATTTCTATTGCTGAGAGTGCCATGTTAAGATCCCCTACAATTAATGTATTCATATCAATATGACTCTTTATTTTTTAATATTTTATTTATTTATTTGACAGAGAGAGGGAACACAGGCAGGGGGAGTGAGAGAGGGAGACGCAGGCTTCCCGAAGATCTGGGGGCCTGATGTGGGGCTAGATCCCCAGACCCTGGGATCATGATCCGAGCAGAAGGCAGACTCTTAATGACTGAACCACCCAGGCACCCCATGACTCTTTATTTTGATTAACAGTTGGCTTGTGTAGTTGGCTGCTCCCATGTTGGGGTAATAAATATTTAAAATTGTTAGATCTTCTTGGTGGATAGACCCTTTAATAATGATGTAGTGTCTTTTGTAACTCTTACTACAGTCTTTACCTTAAAATCTAATTTATCTGATATGAGAATTGCTACCCCAGCTTTCTTTTGAGGCCCGTTGGTATGAAAGATGGTTCTCCATTCCTTCGCTTTCAGTCTCGATGTATCTTTAGGTTCCAAATGTGTTTCTTGTAGACAGCTTATGGACGGGTCCTGTCATTTCATCCAGTCTGCAACCCTGTGACTTTTTATGGGAGCATTTAGGCTGTTCACGTTGAAAGTGATTGTTGAAAGGTAAGTTTTTATTGACATCATGTTGCCTGTGAAGTCCTTGTTTCTATAGATTGTCTCTGTAAATTTCTGTTCTATGTCACTCTTGGGTTTTTTCTTCTTTTATAGGACTCTCCTTAATATTTCTTGTAATGCCAGCTTGGTGGTCACATACTTTTTTAAACCTTGTCGGTCTGGGAAGCTCTTCATCTCTCCATCCATTTTGAATGTCGGCCTTGCTGGATAAGGTATTCTTGGCTGCATGTTCTTCCCGTTTAGTGCCCTGAATATGTCTTGGCAGCCCTTTCTGGCTTGCCAGGTTTCTGTGGACAGGTCTGACAGTATTCTGATGGACCTTCTCCTGTACATAAGGAATCTCTTCTCCCTAGCTGCCCTTAGGACCTCTTGTCTAAAATTATGTGTTGTGAATTTCACAGTAAAGTGTCTGGAGGTCTTTCTAGACTCGTTGATCTTGGGGGTGTCCTTTCTGCCTCTAGGACATTAACCCTTGTTCCCAAATTTAAGTCTTTAATCCATATTGAATTTATTTTTTGTGTATGGTGTAAGAAAGTGCTCCAGTTTCCTTCTTCTTCATGTTTTTCCAATATTCCGAACACCATTTGTTGAAGAGACTGTCTTTTTTTCCGTTGGATGATCTTTCTTGCTTTTGAAGATTAATTGACCATAGTGTTGTGAGTTCATTTCTGGGTTTTCTAGTCTGTTTTATTGATCTATGTGTCTATTTTTGTGCCAGTACCATACTGTCTTGATCACTACAGTTTTGTAATATAGCAAAGTGTAGAATTGTGTTTCCTCCAGCTTTGATTTTCTTTTTCAAGGTTGATTATGGCTATTTAAGGTCTTTTGTGATTTCATACTAATTCTAGGATTGTTTGTTCTAGCTCTGTGAAAAATGCTGTTGGTATTTTGATAGCGATTGCATTAAGCAGACACAACTAGTTTTTGTGTATTGATTTTGTAGCCTGCAATTTTATTGAAATTGTTTATTTTTTCTAACAGCTTTTGAGTGAAATTCTTAAGGTTTCTTTTTTTGTAAGATTTTTGAACTTATTTTTGAGAGACAAAGAGAGAACGTTCAGGGGGGAGGGGCAGAGGGAGAGGGAGAGAGAGTCCCAAGCAGACTCCATGCTAACCATGAAGCCTGATGTGGGGCTCAATCTCATGATCCTGAGGCCACAGCCTGAGCTGAAGCCAAGAGTCAGTCATTTTACTGACTGAGACACCCAGGCGCTTCAATTCTTAGGGTTTCTATATATAATATTACGTCATTTGCAAACAGAGACATTTTACTTTTTCTTTTCCATTTTGGATGTCTTTTATAGCCTTTTATTATTTAATAACTCTGAAGGGACTCCCAGTACTATTTTGAAAAAAAAAAAAAGTGGTGAGAATGGGCATTGTAGCCTTGTTTCTGATCTTTAAGGGAAACAGTTTCAGCTATTATTAGCCATTGAATATGCTGTTAGCTCTGTGTTTTTCATCTATGGCCTTTTTATGTTAAAGTACGTTCTGTACATTCCATTTATTAAAAAGGATGTCAGATTTTGTCAAACGTTTTTCTTCATCTATTGAGTTGATTATAAGATTTTTATCTTTCTTTTTGTTAAGGATGGTGTATCACATTTATTGACTTGCATATGTTAAGCCATGCTTGCATCTCAGGAAGAAATCTCAATCATGATATATAATCTTTTCATTGTATTGTTGAATTTGGTTTGCTAATATTTTGTTGAGGATTTTTGCATTTATGTTCACGTGGGATGTTAGCTTATAATTTTTTTTCTTGTAGTGTCCTTGTCAGCCTTTGGTATTAGGTTAATACTGGACTTGTAAAATGACTTTGGGAGTGTTCCCTGCTCTGTAATTTTTATATTCCCTCTCCCCCACATTTAATGTTTTGAATTATAAGTTACATATTTTATATTGTGTATCCATTAAAACTATTTACAGACATTTTTAATATTTTTGGTTTTTTACCCTTTATGTTAGAGTAATAAATTGCTTACTCAGCACCATTGCAATATTAGAGAATTCCGAATTTAACTACATATTTACTCTTATCATACTTTGATATGTTCTCATATTAGTAATTTACTATCCTTTTATTTTAGGTTGATGAACTCCCTTTAACATTTCCTATAAGGCCAGTTTAGTGGTAATTCTTTCAGCTTTTGTGTGTTTGGAAAACTCTACTTCAATTCAGGAGGAAAATTTGGTGGTAGGATATTCTTGGTAGGCAGTTTTTTTTTTTTTCTTTCTGTATTTGAATATATTGCATTCCTTTCTATCCTCCATACTCTCTGTGGAAAAATCCACTGATTGTCTTATGGGAGGGTTTACCTTTCATGTAATAAATTGCTTTTAAGATTCTCTCTTTGTCTTTAACTTTTGTCTAATTATACTCTATCTTAGAGCGGGTCTCCTTTGATTCATATTTTTGGGTGTTTTTTAGGCTTTTTTGATGAGCTTAGGATCTTGTCTTTAAGATCAAGTCTTCAGGATCTTGATGAGTTTTCAGTCATTCTTTCTTTGAATAAGCCTTTTTCTCCTTTCTTTCTCTTTATGCCTTCAAGGGTACCTGGAACCCACAGAACTATATTAGACAACAACAACAACAACGACAACAAAAGTGCAGTTTTCAAATAGGCACACAAGAACTTCCTGAAGTTATTGACTGAGCTCAGCACAGAAAAAAAAAAAAAAAAAAAAAAAAAAAAAAAAAAAAAAAACAGAAACAAAAAAGCCATCTCCCAGTTTCTCACTGGAAGGGATTTGGCTGCTTATTTTCCTACCTGCTTCCTGAGGTTTCAGTTTCTTATCACCCTACTTGTAGGAGTAGACTGGGAACCCATCCTGCTGGGAACCATATAGAACTGGTGGAACATCGTCCACTGTCTCCCCTTGGCTCACTCCAAGAGTAGTCTCCAACAAAGTCTCAAAATTTTCTCAGGAAATAGTTTGCTTTTGTAGGCTCCCAGGAGGACCACAGTAAGCATTTTGATGCAGGCAGATTAGAAGCCAGACCCTCAGACAGCAATTGGAAAAATACGTAGTCAAACTCCTTCCAGGGAGAAACTAGGAAATGGATAGTTTTGCCTGTTTCTTCTGTGCTGAGGCCAACTGTATACCTAGAGGAAGCCTCTGTGTGCCCATTTAAAAACTTTGTTGACTGTATTTTTATGGGACTGATAAATGCAAGCTTCATTGGCCGCCAAAGCTATGTGGTTTGGGGGGAGTTCTGTTCCTCAGGTGTGGCAGCTGTGAAACTTGGTGTGTTAGACATGTGAAAAAAAAATTTTCTCAAGTGAAGTTAATGACTTGGTTTTACTGTTGGAGCAAACTGAACAGTGATGTGAGGAAAGTTCCCACTGGCTTTTCTGGCTCTGGAGAAGATTCCAGTCAGCAGCTAGATGTGGACTACTTAGGAATTAGATTGCCAAGGGAACATCTGGGAAAGCATGTCATCAAAATCCTTCCAGGGAAATACTGGGAGATGGGCATTTTTGTCTTTTCCTCTTTACTGATATTCAGAGGTACCTGCAGCAAATACCTGCATACCAATTTAATAACTGTTTTTTGGTCTGCTATAGTCTTGTGGGACTTGTGAATGCTATTCTCATTGGCTCTCAAAACTATTTGACTTGAAGGCTCATCCCTCACATGGCAGCCTTAAAAATTAGGTTGTAAGACATGTGGTACAAACCTTTCTCTCCTCAGGGATAAGCTGGGAGTTGGGGGTACCCTGCTAATTGTGAGACACTGTGCTGGGGTGGAGTTTCTGACAAGAATGTGTCTCAGCCATTCTTGCATTTTTTGATTTGGGTATTTTCTAAGTCAAACAATGTGCATGAGTCACTAAACTAGTTTTTGGATTTATCTCAGAAGGAATTGATCTGTGTGCAGCTGTATATTTGATGCATCCATGGGAAGAGGGAAATTCAGGAGCCTGTTATGTCACCATCTTGGTGATGTTCTCATCTGATCCATTTTAGAATTAGCTTTTCCATTTGTGCAAAATGTCATTGATATTTTTGATAGCAACTGAATTAAATTTGTAGATTGCTTTGACCAATATTGACATCTTAACACTACAAAGTCTTTTAATACATGAACACAGGATGGCTTCCATTTACTTAGGATTTCTTTAATTTCTTTCAGCAATGTTTTGTAGTCTCAGTGTACATGCCCTGTGCCTCATTGGTTAAATTTATTCCTAAGTGCTCTGTGTTGTTGTTGTTTTATGCTATTCTAAATGGAATTATTTTCTTAATTTCTTTTTAATATTGTTCATTGCTAGTGTATAGAAATTAAGCTGATTATTGATTCCATATCCTACAACTTTGATTGATTTATTTATAAATGCTGATAGTTCTTAAAATATATATTCCTTAGGAATTTCTATATATAGGACCATATCACACACAAGCAGATGTAATTTTACAACTTCCTTTCCAAGTTGGATACATTTAATTTCTTGTTCTTGCCTTATTACTCTGGCTTCGACTTCCTGTACAATTTTTTGTCTTTATTTAAATTCAATTTAGTTAACATACACTATATTATTAGTTTCAGGGGTACAATTTAGTGATTCATCAGTTGCATATAACACCCAGTGCTCATTACATCCAGTGCCCTCCTTAATGCCCATCACCCAATTATCACTTCTCCCACCCAACTCCCCCCTAGCAACCCTCAGTTTGTTTCCTAGAGTTCAGTGTCTCATGGTTTGCCTCAGTCTCAAATTTCATCTTATTTTATTTTTCCTTCCCTTCCCCTATGTTCATCTGTTTTGTTTCTTAAATTCCACATATAAGTGAAATCAAATGGTATTTATCTTTCTCAGGCTGACATATTTTCTTGGCATAATACCTTCTAATTCCATCCATGTCATTGCAAATGGCAAGATTTCATTCTTTTTGATGGATGAATAATGAATAATGAATAATGAATAATGTTCCATTATATATATAATATATATATATTATATATAATATATATATATAATTTGTATATATATATGTATGTATTTATATTTATATATGCACATATGTACATACCACGCTTTCTTTATCCATTCATCTGTCAATGGACTACTGAGTTCTTTCCATGTTTTGTCTTTTGTGGTCATTGCTGCTATAAACATTGGAGGATGTGTGCTCTTTTAAATCACTATGTCTATACACTTTGGATAAATACCTAGTAGTGCAATTGCTGGATCATAAGGTAGTTCTATTTTTAAATTTTAAATTTTATTTTATTTTAAATTTTATTTTAAATTCTTGAGGGACCTCTGTACTGTTTTCCAGAGTGGCTGTACCAGTTTTCATTCCCACCAACAGTGTAAGAAGGTTCTCCTTTCTCCGTATCTTCATCAACACTTGTTGTTTCTTGTCTTGTTAATTTTACCCATTCTGACTAGTGCGAAGTGGTATCTCATTGTGGTTTTGATTTGTATTTCCCTGATGCCAACTGATGTGGAGCACTTTTTCACGTATGTGTTGGCCATTTTTATGTCTTCTTTGGACAAATGTCTGTTCATGTCTTATGCCCATTTCTTTTTTTTTTTTTAAAGATTTTTTATTTATTTATTTGTCAGAGAGAGAGAGAGAGAGCACAAGCAGTGGGAGCAGCAGACAGAGAAGGCAGAGGGAGAAACAGGCTCCCCGCTGAGCAAGGAGCCCGATGCGGGACTCGATCCCAGGACCTTGGGATCATGACCTGGGCTGAAGGCAGTGGCTTAACCGACTGAGCCACCCAGGCGTCCCTCTTATGCCCATTTCTTGACTGGATTATTTGTTTTGGGTGTTTAATTTGAAAAGTTCTTTATAGATCTTTGATAATAGCCCTTTATCAGATATGTCATTGGCAAATATCTTCTCCCATTCTGTAGGTTGCTTATTACTTTTGCTATTTCCTTTACTGTGCAGAAGCTTTTCATCTTGGAGTCCCAATGGTTCATTTTTGCTTTTGTTTCCCTTGACTCTAGAGACAT
Organism: Potos flavus; assembly: GCA_028534135.1. Lineage (NCBI taxonomy): Eukaryota > Metazoa > Chordata > Mammalia > Carnivora > Procyonidae > Potos > Potos flavus. The sequence goes on along the minus strand of CM052901.1, from coordinate 59,905,886 downwards.
GTCTAGCAAGAAATTGCTATGCTGAGATCAAAGAGGTTGATGCTTGTGTTCTCTAAAATTTTGATGGATTCCTGTCTCATACTGAGATCTTTCATCCATTTTGAGTTTATCTTTGTGTATGGTGTAAGAGAATGGTCCAGTTTCATTCTTATGCTTGTGACTGTCCACTTATCCCAGCACCACTTATTGAAGAGACTATCTTTTTTCCTTTGGATATTCTTCCTGCTTTGTCAGAGTTTAGTTGACCACAGAGTCGAGGGTTCATCTCTGGGTTCTCTATTCTGTTCCATTGATCTACATGTCTGCTTTTGTGTCAGTCTTGATGATTAAAGCCTTGTAATACAGCTTGAAGTCCAGAATTGTGATACCTCCAGGTTTTGTTTATGTTTTCAATATTCCTTTGGCTATTTGGGGTCTTTTTTAGTTCCATACCAATTTTAAGGTTGTTTGTTCTAGCTCTGTAAAAAATGTTGTTGTTGATTTTATTGAATGTGTAGATGTTATTATTTCTTGAAATAAAATTTCTGCCCCCCTTTTCTCTCTCTTTTTCTTTTGGGACTCCTATAATATGAATGTTATTACATTTGATGGATTCACTGAGTTTCCTAAATCAGTTCTCATGTTGTATAATTGTTCTTTCACTGTTTTACTCAGCTTCATTATTTACCATTATTTTGTTTTTTAGGTAACTAATTCGTTCCTCTGTTTTTTCCAGTCTACTGTTCATTGCATCAAGCTTGTTTCTCATCTCATTTATGCACTCTTCACTTCTGTTTGATTCCTTTTTAACTCTTTTATCTTTGTGGATAGGGTCTCCTTGATGTATTCTATTCTTTTTTGAAGCCCAGGGAGTATATTTCTGATTATTTCTTTAAATTATCCATCAGGCATGTTACTTATATCTGTTTTGCTTAGCTCTCTGCCTGGGCTTATCTTGTTTTTTGTTTTTTTTGTTTTTTTTTTTTTGTTGTTGTTATTTGGGATGAATTCCTCTGTCTTGGTATGTTGTCTACATCTTTGCCTTTTTCTCTGTGTTGGGAAAGCCAGTTATGTTTCCTGCTCCTAAGAAAAATATCTTTCTGATGAAGACATCATGGCTTGGAATTTCATGGAGTATTGCATGCGCTCTGCTGTTGTGTTTTGGCTGCTCTGTCCTTCAGGGCAGTAGTCTGCAGAGGCTCTCTTTGCCTGCAGTGAGCAGTGTTTGGTCATTGGGCAGAAAGTGGCAAGTTTTAAGTAGGCATGCTCTGGTCTGCTTTTTTTTTTTTAATTAAGTTATGTTAGTCGCTATACAGTACATCATTAGTTTTTGATGTAGTGTTCCATGATCCATTGTTTGTGTATAACACCCCATGCTACATGCAATATGTCCCCTCCTTAATACCCATCACCAGGCTAACCCATCCCCCCATGCCCTCTAAAACCCTCAGTTTGTTTCTTGGAGTCCATTGTCTCTCATGATTCTTCTCCCCTTCTCATTTCCCCCCTTCCTTTTTCCCTTCCTTCTTATAATATCCTCAATGCTAATCCTTATGTTCCACAAATAAGTGAAACCATATGATAATTGACTTTCTCTGCTTGATTTATTTCACTTAGCATAATCTCCTCTGGTCCCATCCATGCTGATATAAAAGTTAGGTATTCATCCTCTCTGATGGCTGAGTAATATTCCATTGTATACATGGACCACATCTTCTTTATCCATTCATCTGTTCAAGAGCATCTCGGCTCTTTCCATAGTTTGACGATTGTGAATACTGCTGCTATGAACATTGGGGTGCATATGCCCCTTCTTTTCACTACATCTGTATCTTTGGTGTAAATTCCCAGTAGTGCAACTGCAGGGTCATAGGATAGCTCTATTTTTAATTATTTGAGGAATCTCTGCACTGTTTTCCAAAGTGGCTGCACCAGCTTGCATTCCCACCAACAGTGTAAGAGGGTTCCCCTTTCTCCACAACCTCTCCAACATTTGTTATTTATTGCCTTGTCGATTTTTGTGATTCTAACTGGTGTAAGGTGGCATCTCAATGTGGTTTTGATTTGAATTTCCCTGATGGCTAATGATGATGAACATATTTTCATGTGTCTATTAACCATTTGTATGTCTTCTTTTGAGAAACGTTTGTTCATGTCTTCTGACCATTTTTTGACTTGATTATTTGTTTTTTGGGTGTTGAGTTTGAGAAGTTCTTTAGAGGAGTTCTTAGATATCAGACCTTTCTCTGTAGTGTCATTTGTGAATATCTTCTCCCATTCCGTGGGTTGCCTGTTTGTTTTGTTGACTGTTTCCTTTGCTGTGCAGAAGCTTTTTATCTTGATGAATTCCCAAAAGCTCGTTTTTGCTTTTGTTGCCCTTGCTTTTGGAGACATGTCTTGAAAGAAGTTGCTGTGGCTGATGTCAAAGAGGATACTGCCTATGTTTTCCTCTAGAATTTTGGTGGATTCCTGTCTCACATTGAGGTCTTTCATTCATTTTGAGTTTGTCTTTGTGTATGGTGTAAGAGAATGGTCGAGTTTCATTCTTCTATATATAGCTGTCCAATTTCCTAGCATCATTCATTGAAGAGACAATCTTTTTTCCATTGGATATTTTTTCCTGCTTTGTCAAAGATTATTTGACTATAGAGTTGAGGGTCCATATCTGGGCTCTCTACTCTGTTCCATTGGTCTGTGTGTTTGTTTTTGTACCAGTACCATGCTGTGTTGGTGATCACATCTTTGTAATATAGCTTGAAATCAAGCAACGTAATGCTCCCAGCTTTGTTTTTCTTTTTCAACATTCTCTTGGCTATTTGGGGTCTTTTCTGGTTCCATACACATTTTAGGATTGTTTGTTACAGCACTTTGAAAAGTGCTATTGGTATTTTGATTGGGATGGTGTTGAAAGTATGGGTTGCTCTGTGCAGCACAGACATTTTAACAATGTTTGTTGCTCCAATCCATGAGCAAGGGATGTTTTTCCATCTTTTTGTGTCTTCCTCAGCTTCTTTCATGAGTGTTTTGTTGTTCCTAGAGTATAGATCTTTTATCTCTTTGGTTAGGTTTATTCCAAGGTATCTTATGGTTTTTGGTGCTATTGTAAATGGAATCAATTCTCTAATTTCTTTTTCTATGGTTACATTGTTAGTATATAAGAAAGCAACTGATTTCTGTGCATTGATTTTGTATCCTGCCACATTACTGAATTTTTGTATGAGTTCTAGTAATTTAGGGGTGGAGTCTTTTGGGTTTTCCACATAAAGTATCATGTCATCTGCGAAGAACTTAAACAATTCATGGAAACCAATAAGAATGAAAACGCAGCTGTCCAAAACCTACGGGATACGGCAAAGGCAGTCCTACGGGGGAAATACATAGCCATCCAAGCCTCACTCAAAAAAAAATAGAAAAACCCCAAATGCACAAACTATCTTTACAACTGAAAGAACTGGAGAATCAAAAACAAATTAAGCCTAACCCACACATGAGAAGGGAAATAATTAAGATTAGAAGAGATCAGTGCATTAGAAACCAGAGATACAGTAGAACACACCAATGAAACTAGAAGCTGGTTCTTTGAAAAAATTAATAAGATCGATAAACCACTGGCCAAACTAATCCCAAAGAAAAGAGAAAGGACCTAAATTAATAAAATTATGAATGAAAGTGGAGAGATCATGACTAACACCAAGGAAAGTAAAACAATCATCAAGAAATTATTATCAACAGCTATATGCCAATAAATTAAACAACCTAGAAGAAACGTATGCATTCCTGGAAACCTATAAACTACCAAGACTGAAAAAGGAAAAAATTGACTACCTGAATAGATGAATAACCAGTAATGAAATTGAAGCAGTGATCAAAAACCTCCCAAAAACAAGAGTCCAGGACCCAATGGATTCCCTGGGGAATTCTACCAAACATTCAAAAAATAAATAATACCTATTCTCCTGAAGCTGTTTCAAAAAATAGAAACAGAAGGAAGACTTCCAGATTCTTTCTATGAAGTCAGCATTACTTTGATCCCAAAACCAGGCAAAGACCCCATTAAAAAGGAGAATTTCAGACCAATATCCCTGATGAATATGGATGCCAAGATTCTCAACAAGATTCTAGCTGGTAGGATCCAACAGTACATCAAAAGGATTATCCGCCAGGACTAAGTGGGATTTGTCCCTGTGATGCGATGGCGGTTCAACATTCACAAATCAATCAATGTGATAGAACAGATAAATAAGAGAAGAGACAAGAACTACATGGTCCTTTCAATTGATGCAGGAAAAGCATTTGACAAAATACAGCATCCGTTCCTGATTAAAACTCTTCCAAGTATAGGGATAGAGGGAACATTTCTCAATTTCATAAAATCCATCTATGAAAAACCCACAGCGAATATCATTCTCAATGTGGAAAAGCTGAGAGCCTTTCCCTTAAGATCAGGAACATGACAAGGACACCCACTCTCATCACTATTGTTCAACATAGTACTAGAACTCCTAGCAACAGCAATCAGAAAACAGAAAGAAATAAAAAGTATTCAAATTGGCAAAGAAGAAGTCTCGTCTGCTTGTTAGAGGAGACCTGATACTCCTTCTGTTAGAACTGCGGCCTCGCAGAACTCTTTAGTCAGGAGATATGGTGTGGGCAAGGGCTTGTGCTGGTCTTCTGAGGGAGCGGCTCACCCCACAGGGACTGAGGCAAGCTTGATTGAGAAGGGTGGTTCTTCCAGAATGCAGGGGGATTGGGCTTGGTGTATGTAACAAACAGCTAGTGTTGGAGCTGTGCTACTTCCAAAAGTGGCTCTGTGTTTATGCTAAGTGGTAACAGGGCCAGGATTGATATGACACCAGCCATCTCCTTTGTCCTGGAGAGGTCTTTCCATGAATGCTGCCTCTCATGGAAGCACTCCAAAAAAAGTGAATAATCTCCCCACTCCGTTACTCATGCATTTTTCAGATTGCTGTTTCCAGGCTGTTTGCCTTAAATTATTATTTTTTTATTATTTTTTATTTTTTTGGCTGTCTTCTCTCCAGAAGCAGTGCCATGTCTTCCTGTCTCTATCCCAGCCAGGCCTACTGACTATTAAAAGTCCAGGCTTTGGAGATGTGGTTTGGGCAGGTGCTTATGCTGGTCTTCTGGGGGAGAGGTCTATGGTGATGGGACTGATGCAAGCCTGACTAATAAGAGTATTCCTTCCAGAGTGTAGAGGTGTGGGGTTTGGTGTAAGCAAGTTAGGCAGCCAATGTTGGTGCTGGGCTGCATCCCAGGTGGCTCTGTGCTTATGCTGAGGTGTGGGGTCTGGGAATGGTGCCAGCCAGCTCCTTTATCTCCACAGGGGCCTCTCTGTGAACACTGCTTCTCAGAGAAGCAATCTGAGAAGTGCGAATAACGGCTCCTCTATGTGCCCTAGGCATTTTCCAGATCAATTTGTTTCCAAGCTGTCTTCCCCCCTGGGATTGTTTGACTGACTACTCTCCAGGTGCAGAGCAGTGCCCTCAGGGCTCTATCCCAGACAATTCACCTTTCCTTTAAAAATACAGGCTAAATTTAAGTCCTGCTGGGTGCAAGAACTCAGGAAATTCAGTCCCTTTTTCCAAGCCAATGGTTTTGGGGAGAAGTTCTCCTCATTCGTTCCCCTGTGTGGTCTACTCTCTCTTGCCCTTCTCCATGACCAGGGCCCCCTCCTCCCCACAGCACCCCTGATTTCTTTCTCCCCTGAACCAGGTCTCCACACTGCCTATCTTCTTTTTGTGGCCTCTTCTCTCCCTTTAGTTGTGAAGTTTGTTATATTCAGATTGATTTCTGGGATATTTAGAATGATTTGATAGTTATCTAGCTGTGTTCTAAGGATGCAGCCAGCCTAGGGTCCTCCTACTCGACTTCCATCTTCTAAGTCTTGATTTTATTCTTGAGACAATTTTGATTTTTTGTGCATTTCTAAGAATATATCCATTTCGTCTAGTTTATATAATTTGTTCCCATGTAATTTTCATAATATCCTCTTTTATTTTTATTCAGATTCAATAAGCAACATATAGTACATAATTAGTTTCAGATGTAGTGTTCCATAATTCATCAGTTGCATATAACACCCAGTGTTCATCACATCATGTGTCTTCCTTAATGCCCGTCACCCAATTACCCATCCCCCCACCCACCTCCCCTCCAACAACTCTCACTTTTTTCCTATGGTTAAGAGTCTCTCATGGTTTTTCTCCCTCTCTGATGACTTCCCATTCAGTTTTGCCTCCCTTGCCTATGATCCTCTGCGCTGTTTCTTATGTTCCACATATGAGTGAAACCATATGATAATTGTCTTTCTCAAGACAATTGTCTTTCTCAAGATGTAAATGGTAAGTATTCATCATTTCGGATGGCTGAGTAATATTCCATTTTATATATACACACACACATACACACACACACACCACAACCACCACCACTACCACCACCACCATCACCACCACCACTACGTCTTCTTTATCTATTCATCTGTCAACGGCCATCTTAGCTCTTTCCACAGTTTGGCTATTCTGGACAGTGCTTCTATAAACTTTGGGGTGCAGGTGCACCTTGGACCACTACATTTGTATGTATGGGGTAGATACCTAGTAGTGCAATTGCCAGGTCATAAGGTAGTTCTATTTTTAAATTCGCGAGAAACCTCCATACTGTTTTCCAGACTGTCTATACCAGCTTGCATCCCCACCAACCTTGTAAAACTGTTCCCCTTTCTCCACATCCTCACTAACATTTATTTTTTTTCTGTCTTGTTAATTTTACCTATTCTGACTTGTGGCATCTCACTGTAGTTTTGATTTGTATTTCCTTGATGCTAGGAGATGTGGAGCATTTTTTCATGTACGTATTGGCCATTCGTATGTCCTCTTTGGAGAAATGTCTTTTCATGTCTTATGCCCATCTCTTGACTGGATTATTTGTTTTTTGGGTGTTGAGTTTGAAAAGTTCTTTATAGGTCTTGGATAATAGCCCTTCATCTGATACATCATTGGCAAATATCTTCTCTTATTCTGTAGGTTCCCTTTTATTTTTCTTGGTGGTTTCCTTTGCTGTGCAGAAGCTTTTGGTCTTGATGAAATCCCAATACTTCATTGTTGCTTTTGTTTCCAGTGCCTCTGGAGACTTGTCTAGCAAGAAGTTGCTGCAGCTGAGGTCAAAGAGGTTGCTGTTTGATTCTCCTCTAGGATTTTGATGGATTCCTGTCTCACACTGAGGTCTTTCATCCATTTTAAGCTTATCTTTGTGTATGGTGTAAGAAAATGGTCCTGTTTCATTCTTCTACATGTGGCTGTCCAATTTTCCCAGTGCCATTTATTGAAGGGACTGTCTTTTTTCCATTGGATATTCTTTCCTGCTTTGTGAAAGATTAGTTGACCACAGAGTTGAGGGTCCATTTCTGGGTTCTCTATTCTGTCCCATTGATCTATGTGTCGGTTTTTATGCCAGTATCATACTGTCTTAATCATTACAGCTTTGTAATATACCTTAAAGTCAGGAATTGTGATGTCACCAGCTTTGGTTTTCTTTTTCAACATTCCTCTGACTATTTGGGGTCATTTCTGATTCCATACAAATTTTAGGATTATTTGTTCCAGCTCTGTGAGAAATGTTTATGGTATTTTGATAGGAATTGCATTGAATGTGTAGTCTGCCCTGGATAGCATAAAGATTTTAACAATATTTATTCTTCCAATCCATAAGCATGGAATGTTTTTCCATTTCTTTGTGTCTTCCTCAATTACTTTCCTAAATGTTCTGTAGTTTTTAGAGTACAAATCCTTTACCACTTTGGCTAGGTTTATTATTTGGTATTTTATGGTTTTTTGTGCAATTGTACATGGGGTCAATTCCTTAATTTCTCTTTCTTCAGTCACATTGCTAGGGTATAGAAATGCAACTGAGAGTGAGGGAGGGCAAGATGGCGGAGAAGTAGGAGACACTGTTACAACCAGTCCCCTAAAGTGAGCTGGATATCTACCAGAACACGAACACCCATGAAATCAGCCTGAGAAGTAAGATTTCTCACTTCTGGATCTCTACAAGAAAAAGGCAGCAGTGGAGAGGTAAAGAAGAGTGGGAACACTCGAAACTATATCAGAAGATAAACAGAAGGGGGAGGGAGCCACCAGAAGCGACCCAAGGACAGTAATACTCCAAAGGAAAGTGCCCTGTGGTTGGGGACAAGCATTAACTTAGAGTCTGGTTAAAAACACTTAAAAAGAGCCAAAGATCTTAAGGAGCAACTAGTGGAAGTGGGTTGTCACAGGCACGGCCTAAGCCCAAGTTTCCAGGAAGGACCACCAGCCTCAAAGAGATACCGGCGCGGGGTCCAGTCTGTGGTTCATGAACCTGCAGCTTTCTACTCCTTGCACCATTTCATGGGCGGGGCACACTCCTGCAAGCACCTTAGAGAGCCTGGTGTGGTCCATGAGCCTGCAGCTTTTCTCTGTGTGCAGCACTCCGTGGATTGGCTGCACTCCTGCAAGCTCCTAAGAGACCAGTTGGGATCCCTGGACAGCGGTCTCTAGGACCGCAGGATGTCTGCCACCTGCCACAGGGTCTGGGCACTCCCAGCCTGCACTGGAGAGAATGCAGGTGGCCCAATCTCAGGCAGGAACCTGAGCACACCTGGCGCCCCTTGTACCATTTAGAGGGCAGGGCACACTCCTGCAAGCGCCTTAGAGGGCCTGATGTGGTCCAAGAGCCTGCAGCTTTTCTCTGTGTGCAGCACTCTGTGGACTGAGTGCACTCCCGCAAGCTCCTAAGAGACCGGGTGGGAGCCCTGGCCAGAGGTCTCTGGGACCACAGGACCCCCACTACCTGCCACAGGGTGTGGGCGCTCCCAGCCGGCGCCTGAGAGAACGCGTCCAATCCATTTCCTAGGCCAAGATTTCTCCTGGCTGTAGTCCCAGGAGGGAGCAGAGGCTAGCCAGTATGGTGGCTGGGGGTGCACACCACCTGTGGCAGGCTGTGGTGTGAGCAGAGATTGCAGAGGGGAGCAGACTGAGTCTTCTCTGTGACGCAGAGGTCTGGGTACGGGCAGATTCCTTGCTTGACCTCGCCGAAAAGGTAAAAAAGCTACAAAAGAGCAAAAATCTCCAGAGAGCAAAAGTCTGAGAAACCAGTTTCCGCAGAGCCCAGCCCCCTGATTGGGAGGCAGGGCAACTCAACCCAAGTAAGACAGACTGGAAAACAATGAGGCTGGCTGCTCCCCCAGAAGACACCCAAAAACAGGAGGACAATAAACACAGGGTCCCCATAAAACTATAACCCCAATATCAGGGAAATCAATATATTAAGCTCCTAATAATACCCTAGAACCTGTATATTTCATAGACAAGTTTTTTTTCTTTCTTTTTTTTCTTATTCACTTATTCTCACTTTTCACGTTTTTTTTTTTAATTTTGTAAAAATTACTTAACATTAAAACTAGAGGCTTAAAACAACGATAAACCCAGGAACACCTGAAATAAGCTTCCTCGCCTGCATTGAGGGGTTATAACCACCCTCCCATCTTACCCTTCTGTCAGTGTTTCTGTGTATTGTAAACATATATGCCCCCAATATAGGAGCAGCCAACTACTTAAGTCAACTGTTAATCAAAATAAAGAGTCATTTTGATATGAATATATTAATTGTAGGAGAATTTAACACACCACCCTCAGTAACAGACAGATCATCTAAACAGAAAATCAATAAAGAAACAAGAGCTTTGAATGACACACTGGACCAAATGGACCTCATAGATATATACAGAACATTCCACCCTAAAACAAAAGAATACTCATTCTTCTCGAGTGCACATGGAACTTTCTTCAGAATAGACCACATACTGGGTCACAAATCAGGACTCAACTGATACCAAAAGATGGAGATGATTCCCTGCATATTCTCAGACCACAATGCTTTGAAACTGGAACTTAACCACAAGAAAAATTTTGGAAGGAATTCAAACACTTGGAGGCTAAAGACCAACCTCCTCAAGAATGTTTGGATCAATCAGGAAATCAAAGAAGAAATTAAACAGTTCATGGAAACCAATGAGAATGAAGACACATGGGTCCAAAACCTATGGGACACGGCAAAGGCAGTCCTAAGGGGGAAATACATAGCCATCCAAGCCTCACTTAAAAACATTGAAAAATCCCGAATACACCAGTTCTCTTTACACCGTAAAGAACTGGAAAATCAACGACAGATTAAGCCAACCCCATGCACAAGAAGGGAAATAATCAAGATTAGAGCAGAGATCAACGAGTTAGAAACTAGAGAAACGGTAGAACACATCAACGAATCCAGAAGTTGGTTTCTTGAAAGAATCAATAAGATCGATAAACCACTGGCCAAACTAATCCAAAAGAAAAGGGAGAGGACCCAAATTAACAAAATTATGAAGGAAAGGGGAGAGATCACGACTAATCCAAAGGAAATAGAAACAATCATCAGAAATTATTATCAACAGCTATATGCCAATAAGTTAAACAACCTAGAAGAAATGGATGCATTCTTGGAAAACTAT